>CM043319.1:23263050-23933050 GCA_023736055.1 Quercus glauca | reverse complement strand
TCTTTTATTCAGCCCAAAAACGTTGCTCCTATCAGCCCCTGTTTCAGCCCAAAACGTTCCTCTGTTTCAGCCCAAAACGTTGCTCTGTTTCAGCGTTTTTTTTTTTTCTGCTTCAGCTTTGAGAGTTTTTTTTTTTTTTTTTTTTTCTCCCTTCTTTTCTTTCAATTTCGGCCCTTCTTTTTAGTGTTCAGCTGCCTCTCTTTTAGTTCAGCTGTGGTGCCCTTTTTCAGCCCAAAATTTTCTCTAGCTGCTTCACGTCTCTTTTATTTGGTTAAATCTTCATTTCCTTCAAATCTGCAATAAAATTTAAATAACAATAATGAAGTCTAAAATCAACAAAAATAAATAAAATTAGACTAAAGTTTAAAGTTGAGAAGTGATAAATTATGCCAAATTATGCAAGTCATCAATATCCCTAGCCTTTAACTCCCCTTTCATTTGGCCTACGACCAATCTTGAATTTGAGAATATCTCCACTGCCTTTTCGCCTATTTTTTGCACCATGACCATCCTCACCAATAGAGCCTCATACTCAACCTTGTTGTTTGTGGCCGAGAAGTCTAGTCTTAAAGATTTCTCAATAGTGATCTTCTTAGGAGATACTAGAACTAACCCCACTCCGGATCCCCTTTGATTTGCTGCACCATCAACATGTACCATCCAGGATAAGGGCTTTTACAGGGAGACAGTGCCAACTGATTTTCCATCCATGCCCTCCTTCTTTACCTCTTCCTCTAATGGGGATTCAGCGAACTCGGCCACCAAATCTGTGAGGACCTGGCCATTAATAGAGGTGCGAGGCATATACTTGATGTCAAAAGTCCCTAGTATTGTGCCATATTCGGCAATCCTCCCTATAAAATCAGCACTCTTAAGTAGTGATCGAAGTGAAAGTTGGGTTAAAACAACTGTATGGGACTGGAAGTAGTGAGGGAGTTTGCGTGTAGTATGTACTACTGTCAAAATGGCATTCTCCAATAGTAGATAACGAACCTCTGCTTCATGAAATGACTTGCTTACATAGTAAACTGGCATCTGCACACCATTGTCAAGTCGCATCAACACCAAACTTACAGCATGAGAAGCCACAGCGATGTAAGCAAATAAGACCTTATCCACCTCAGGCCTAGACATGATAGGTGGCCGAGAAAGGTATTTCTTAAGCTGTTGGAAGGCTGAGGCACACTTTTCGGTCCACTTAAATCCCTTCCACTTATTCAACAACTAGAAGAAGGGTATACATCTATCCGCTGACTGAGTGATAAATCGGTTCAAGGCAGCAGTCATTCCTGTTAGCTTCTGGACTTCTTTAGGATTCTGAGGTGGTTGTAGACTATTAATTTCCTTCACCTGATTAGGGTTGATCTCAATTCCACGATGAGTGACCATATAGCCTAGAAATTTGCCTGATCCCACACCGAAGGAGCATTTGGAAGCATTAAGGTGTAATTTGTGTTTCCTCAGTATTTCAAAAATATCCCAATGTCTCCCACATGCTCGGACACTGCCTTACTCTTTACCACCATATCTTCTATATAGACCTCAATATTCTTGCCCAATTGTGGTTCAAACATCTTAGTCATCATCCTTTGATAAGTAAACCCTGCATTTTTTCAAACCAAAAGACATCACATTGTAGTGGTAATTTCTAGTAGGAGTGACAAAAGCTGTATTTTTCTGATCACCCAAGGCTAGTGGTATTTGATGATATCCCTAGAAGGCATCTAAAAAGCTCATCCGAGGATGGCCTACAGTTGCATCTACTAGCTGATCTATCTGAGGCATAGGGAAATGGTCTTTTGGACAGGCCTTATTTAAATCTGTGAAGTCTACACACACTCGCCACTTCTCATTTTTCTTCTTCACCACTACAGTGTTGGCCAGCCACTTAGGGTAAAATACCTCCTCAATAGCCCTAGCCTGCTTAAGTTTCATCACATCGTCTTTGATAGCATCAGAATGGTCCTTAGATGAGCACCGAAGTGGTTGCTTTTTAGGGGTGACAGATGGATTAACATTTAAATGATGACAGATGAAACTCGGATCCACCCCCAGAGCCTCGTAAGCGCTCCATGTGAACACATCAATGTTCCTTCTAAGAAATTCTATCAGCTCTTCCTTCTCTTGAGGAGGTAACTGAGCTCCGACTTAAAAAAACTTCTCAGATCCTCACCTACAACAATTTTCTCTAAATCCTCACATTTCGCCTCCTCAGCTATTCGATTCTCGGGTAACACTGGAGTTCTTGATGTCTATAAACCCCTATCAGTAGAGGCCGAGGAATCGGTTTCAGGCTGATGCATAATTACGGCCACCAAGTACTGTCTAGCCATGAACTGGCTCCCAACTAGCTCCTCGATTTGGTCCCCGAATGGATACTTCACTTTCAAATGGAGGGTGGAAGAAACAGCCCCTAGGGCATGCACCCAAGGCCGTGCTACAATAGCTGTGTATGGAGAATAAGCATCCACCACAATAAAATCGACTTCCACCACCTCTAAGCTGGCCTGCACGGGTAGTCTAATCTGACCTTTTGGAATAACAACCTTCCCTTTAAAGCCAGCAGAGGTGAATCATAACTTGTCAAATCCTCCAGCTTCAAGTTTAGCTCTTTATACAAATCAAGATACATAATCTTTGCCCCACTACCTTGATCTACCATCACCCTCTTCACGTCATACCCCCTATCCTGAGGGTGATCACTAGGGCGTCGTCATATGGTTGTATGGTTCAGACCTTATCCTCATCTGAGAAGCTCAATGCTAGTCGGACCTCTATCCTAGCCCTCTTTGGCTCATGTTCAAAGTCCTCAACAAGTGGCCAAGCCACAGACATCTCCCTGGACGGATGAGAACTAGTCCTCCTCAGAGCAGCGAGGATGACATTCATTATGCCCAAAGAGGCTCTCGAAGAAGCATCTCTCGAGGCTCTAATCCTGCTTGGCCCCCCTTCTCTCCCCCCGGGCCATTAGGATGATATAGAAATTGCTTTAACCTTCCTTCTCAGACTAGTTGATCTAGATGATTCCATAAAGTTCTACAATCCTCTACGGTATGTCTTTGGTCTTGGTGGTATTGGTAGTAAAGGCTCTGATTGCTCTTCGTAGGATCGCCTCCCATCTTATTTGGTCATTTAAAGAATAGCTCATTCTTGATTTTCTCAAAAACTTGGTGTACTGGTTCTCAGAACACCGTGTTAACCATCTGAGCATTGGTAGACCTCGATTGCCTAGCAAAGTCCCTCCGAGGCCGGTTATTGTTGTATCGGTTTGACCTGAAATCCCTCATCTCTTGAGGGACAACCTTAGCCTTCCCTTTCCCTTGTTGTTGGTTTTCCTCAACCCTCTTATACTTATCAATCTGGTCTATGAGCTGGCGTACACTAGTAGCAGGCTTCCCAGTCAAACACTTTCTCAAACCATGCTTGGCAGGTAGGTCGACCTTGAAAGTCCTTATGACAACATCATCGAAGTCACCATTTATCTCACTGAACATCTCCCAGTATCTGCCCGAATACGTTTTCAAGGTATCCTCATCTCGCATGGTTAATGACAATAGGGAATCTAATGGCCAAGGAACCCTACTACAAGTAATAAAACGAGATCCAAATGCTCGGGGAAGTTCCTTAAAGGAATCTATAGAACCTACCCTTAGGCCATCAAACCATCTCATCGCCACAGACTACAGGATGGATGAGAACACCTTGCACATCAAGGCCTCATTCTCTGAATGAACAGCCATTCTCTGGTTGAAGTGGCTTACATGCTCCATAAGGTTAGTTCAACCATTCTAAATGGTGAACATTGGTTGAGTGAATCGATGAGGAAGTTTTGCCCCTTCAATTCTACGCGTGAAAGGCGACTTGGAAATTTGGTTCAAAGCCCTGCTCATGGCATCGTTTCCCAGGCCTTTGTGAGACAGGCTTTCGCTCATACACTCATGGTGGTAATCCTCGTCATACTAGAAAGACTCACTGGGTGGAGTTCTCAATCTGGGTCTATAGCTGGCATCCCTTTCATCACCAAAAGAAATGTCAAAGTTGGGGGGAGTTCGCCTTCGTCGTTCGTGGCACAACTTCCTCTTCAAATGATCAATCTCTAGTTGCATGGCTCACATGACTCCCACCCCAAAACCGGCTTTTACTAGTATGGGTGGTATGAACACTAGCCTCCCCTTGACGTTGGGACCCCGTAGATTCCTCTCAGTTTGGACCTGAACTTACCATAATTGATCGTTACGCTCACTATCACACAAGGATTTCTCACAAACGGCACCAATTGTAAGGACGCAATTTGAGTCCTAAACCCAAAAAGTAGGTGGATCTAGGCCCAATGAGCCTAATACAATGAATTTGTAGAGAGTGAGTTGGAAAATTAGGTTATAATGAGTTGGGTCACAATTATAATGGATCTAAATGACAATAAAGTAAAAGTGGACTGGTTTTATATAAGGAAAATTATCCTTGGCATAGTTCGAGGAGGTCAGTTCTTGTATATATTACTTGAAGTTGGTTACAAATACCGTTTTAATTGCTACAACGTTTATTTTTTCTTAATCCTTTGATCCCTTACTCTCATTGCCCTCTTCCTATTTTAAACTATCCCCTTGCCTTCATCTCTGCCTTCCACGTAGATTAGATTGTTAGTGTTGATCCTCGTCACATCAACATCTTCTTGAAGTCTCTGTAGAGTAGCTGTAAGGTTGAAAACTACTGTTCAGGTATCACTTACTCATTAATACGACCAAAGAGTTAGCTGTAGAACATTCAATGCGGTGGTAGCAGCTTTTTCTTAGATATTTCCCACCTCCCAGTTGACCTGTACGTTCATAACGTATATCGTTATCACTAGAATTTCCCGAAAGGTCACCCTGGATGACAAGACACTCTTTCCAACCTTTGTTTCGCTTAGCCGAGGAGATACTCCTCCTCAGCTTACCTTCCCCAGCATCCTCACCTGTAATTCGCTCATGGGGTCCTGAGTCTTACATACTCATTACTATTTATCTGTCCTCGGACAAGACCCAAAGCCCAACATGTCACGACCCAAACCTGTATTTCAAGATTTAGAGCATGACCGGCATGTTAATATCAAGTTTACCTCAATACTAACACGAACCAACCTGATCTGAAAGTGCTTATCAAGAATTTGTTTCTTGAATTCCTTCTTATATTCTTACATAAAACCATAATATACAAAAATGATGAAAACCTGAAATTTCATTTCCTTTGAACTTGGAAAGATTACCACTTGGCTAAAAACGTCAGGTATTCATGTAAGTATAACATAGCTAAACGTTAACCAAACTCTTATTACAAACCTAACCCCAAAGACATACAACCGGGGTTTAAAACAACTAAGATACCGAATTACATATGTGCTCAAGAATCAAGTACATCTTGATTCCTTCTATACAACAAAAGAGCTAACTACTGTACAAAAAAAACTAACTATACATTCTGACAAACGAGAAAACACCGAATCCTTGCCACCTCTAATACTCTCGCTGCTTCCAGGAAGAACCTGTGCACTGAAATATAAAAGGGTGAGCTACGAAGCCCAGTAAGGTTTTTAAGCTCCATGGGCCCTCGATAAGAATGCATGTAAATTACATACTTTATGGATATGCCAACTTTGATAAAATAGTCTTCATATTATTCTTATTGTTCTCAAAATAATTTACGAGCTTTTAGATCAACGTACTTCATTTTCCTTTCATATAATAATAAAAGGATAAACATAGTTCAGTAACCTTATCTTTGAACAGATTGTAATTACTTTATCATAACTTTTCATTACACTTATAACACATTCAATATACCTTTCTTATCATCATACTTTTCTTATAATTCCAAATAGCTCAATAGCTCATTTATCATATATATCAGTTAATCCAACTGTAAGTCTGTCACAACTTTGGGAGGCTTCTAGCACAAAGTGCCAGGCATCCAGCATTCCCCACAATGCTAGGTCATTCCGGAATCATATCATAATACATCTTTTCAACCATGGGGGTAGGTTGACATCCTCCACAAGTTGGCTATTACCAACAAGGGAGGGTACAGCAGAGCCAGTCCCACTTATAATGGCCAATTAGAATTTCCATGGAAATGCCAGTACTATAACCCCTACTGGCTGAGTTCAGATCATAACGATGGAATAACTTAAAACTATATTTTTCTGATAACTTTGCTTTTACATAAACGTATCACAATAGTAGCATATTCGCTTTATTCTTAAATATCTTGTTTGTGATATAAATAATAGCATCAATATGCTAAAATTATTATGTATATAAGATTGAATAACTCACGAACACATATTTTGCTTAACTCATGCTTATACGTAATATCTCTAAATAAAAGCTTTAATGCATAATACTTTTCTAAATAATATCTATACTTATCAAAGACACATATCTCAAATCCCTTACCTGAAAGCCGAAGACGCGAGAGATTGTACAAGAGGAGCTCAAGTGTCCGTGTTCTCGTTCTCGTCACCTAAATGAAAACCAAAACTTATTATTGACAACCTCTTCCTAAGTATTTAAACTTATCCTCAATCATAACCTAACTCTCAAACTCAAGAAAATCTTAATTCCCATTACAATAAGTTCCCCAAAGCATATGCTACAATCATTAAACACATTATGCATCCAAACCAAATAGAACCCAAGGCATAAAATTTATATATGCTCCAAACATAACAAAGGATGAGCATATAAAATTATAGCTCAAAACATTCACCCTAGCTTCAAAATTAAATCCACAAAGTCAAAGTTTTCCTACCCTGTTTACTGGTCATTACAGCAGCAAAAGCCCCATTTGTAAAATACGAATGGGCTGTTCAAACACATCCACAAGTCATGAAATTTTACATAGTTACTCCCCTGTAGGTCTAGTATATACCATAAAAATTTCGGAGTCAAAACATAAACCCATGATTTATTAAAAATCATACAATACAACATGTTCAAATCTGTCCTGGCAGAAACTCATGCAATTTAGAAATTACACCATTATCTTTATACTCATCCAAATACTGTGAGACCACTTCCATAACAACCCTACATGTCTTAGGGTTCATAAAAACTACTCCTAGCATCCTAATTCACAAAGCATGATTTAATACAGAATTTTATTCTTGTAAACATCAAATCTGTCACAGGGACAGCTTCAGTGCATGTTCTTTCTAAAATCATCAACAAATAGCAATTGGCCTTAATTTCATTTGGGTATTTTTATACTTATACAATACATATTAAAATACCCTAATCAGCATCCAATATACCATAACACCATCAACTTTCAAATTACTAAAATAGAATCACAAGATTAGCTTCTAAAATCAGAACAGAGAACAAAGAAGGAAAATAAACAAAACAATCATACTATTCAAATACACTCAAAATCATATGAGATTTAATTCACTTACCCACACCCACTTTGAAGATGACACCTTAGTGCTTAGGCTCTTAATTTGTTCTTAGAGAGATGCTTATGATTTTTGGTGTGAGAGTGAGGGAGAGGAGTTGCCGAGAGCAAAAGGGAATGAACAAAAAGAACAAAGGAAGATGACCCTAGAAGCTGTTCTGGAGCAGCAAAAAGAAGGATAAGTACCTTGACTTTATGGGGGTGGGATACGTGTGATGCTAGGGTAGAAAATATCACACCCACTTTTCTTCAACTTTTCTTGCATTCGCACTTACATTTTTTCTGATTTGTGTGTGTGTGTACCTGTGAAAAATGGAGGAGCATAACTTCTTGGATGTTTTAATTGCTTGAGAAAAGTCAAGGAAAATGGCTCTTGGTGAATTTGCATGGCCGGCTAAGCCTTGGCCTTTTGGTTTGTCAACTTGCATGTTGCTTTAGTATTAGTTGTTTTGAATTCTCATTGGTTGCATGTGGATTGAATTTCCACTATCACATACCATGCATCATATATCTAATTAAAATACCAACCATGCATCATACTAAGTATATATATTTATAATGCAACTAGCTATTTCAATTGTTTATAATCTTCACAAAATCAACACTTCATGCACTTAAAAGTAATTAGGATACTAACATGCATATAACCCATAAAATTAAATATGCAATTAAGTTGGGGTGTTACACAACATATGTTCTTGGGCCCCTTATCCATATAGGTAGAAATATTAGTAATATGTTTAAGAGTTCATAAAATAATGTAAATGAATAATAAATTAAAACGAGGAGAAGATGCAAGAATGAAGAAAAAATGATATTAGTTGTTAATAATTAAGTAAGAAAAATAACTTGTTAGCTGTTAACAATTAATTGTGATACCATAGAGGCCATGTTAATAAATCTTATAGGAGGAAACTCATTCTTCAAGTAAAAAAGATGGGCACCACAATTTTTACAGGTTTAACACTTACCTACCTCAGCATCAACTAATATAAAACGGCAAGACTTAGGTATAATACTTAGATACTATTACTTAAATTTTTATTTTAAAATTCTGCCATGTAGATTTTTCCTCATAGGATGAAAGTGTATTTTTTAGTTAAATAATCATATGCCTGAATCTTAAGAAAAGAATCTAAGAAACAGCATCTAAGATATTATACCTCAGTTTTGTCCTATTCAAAAATTGTTTCTCTTAAATAATACTATAACAGCATATGGTGGAAATAATTAATTGGATGGGAATTGGGAATCTTCATTGTTTTTGTTAGATTGGTTTATTTTAATAAAACAGACATGCGATAGGTAATTTACTCTAAAACACGAGATAAATTGGTGGAGTATCATTGCACATGGGAGAGGATCAGCCGATTTGCTGGGAAAATTTTAATTTTTAGTCACAGCCCCACGGGCATCTTGAAAATTGGAATAACTTTGTTTTTTCGGATTAGTCACGGGCTTGTTCAAATTATTTATTATAATTTTAGGAAGAAATATACTTTGAAATGGAAATTATTCCTCTTTTGTAGCAGCCATAACAAGAAAGGAGAAAAGCTTTGGATTAGTCACGGGCATGTACGAAATAATTTTAGGATTTTTATATAAAAAAAAAAAATTACTCCATTTTATAACAGCCATGGCAAAAATGGAGAGGCATTGAATGCTTTTCCTATCTTTGGCTAAGAGCATGCGATCAAATTTGCTTGAAAATTGCAAGAAATTAACTAACTAGAAGATGAAATTATTCCATATATTTGGTGTAATATTTACTTTTTCCATAATTAACGTAAGTTCAGTTCAAAAGCACCACCTTGGAAGGAATGAGAAAGTATGCTACATGTACTCCTGATATGATGGTCACTCTACAAGTATAAGTATTTGTCGGGTGTAAGGGACAAGTGTCAGGGTTCAATTATTCAAATCTCTAATGCGAGTTTCACATATATACTTGGATTAAGTTAGAGTAAAATTCTATCTTAAATACAAAAAATTTATAATAAAAAAAATGTCGAAAGTTGCAAATGACATCCGATGAGGAAGTTAAGAGCATTTGTATCGGAGAATGCAAAATAGGAAAATGGCTCAATTTAACACATTCAAGTTCCAAAATTACCCACATTAGTCAATCTAAAAATGTATTAATTTGCAAAGTTGTTATAGTGCTTTTGCATAAGCTTGTGCAAAATTTATGTCAATTTTATCATAAAGAACCTACTTTTTCTAGTTTACATATATACTCATTTTTGAAAACATTTCACGTTAGATTATTTGTTTTCTTTGATAATATTTTGGTTTATAGTCAAACCTCGATGGATCATGTTGAGCATCTTCAAACCGTCTTGGCTTTATTGGCTAAGCATCACTTATATGCTTAAAAATCAAAGTGCTTTAAAAGGAGAGGTATTGTTTTTTTTTTTTTTTTTGTTAGAAATGGGGAGGTATTGTTAAGACATTGTTATGTGTTGAAGGAAACTGCTGAGGAGCTGTGCTAATGTGGCTTAGCTGTTAGCAGTTGGAGTTGGTTATGTTTGTTAGCTAGTTAGGTAGTAAGTGATGTAATAACAATGATACCCTTCTATTCTGTTTGTAGTGTATAATTGAACAGTGTGGATTATGTGGAAATGTATAAATACCCCTGCATTGATTGGGAACTTCAAGTAATAAGAATTCAGTTACAACTGTTCATTACTCTATCTCTCTCTAAAGTCTAAACTCCAGCTTTCTTGGAGGTTAATTGTCCTCAAATTCATCTTTCCCTTTCAAGATTATGGGATAACATAATTTTATAACAATTTGAACAATTTATAGATTTATATTAACTAATAATAAAAATTTATAGACTAAAATACAAAATGCACTCTTTAAGTGTGACTGAAATTTATTTTAGTTTTTTAACTTTACTTTCGTTCAACTGAGTCTTTTAAGTTTCAAAGTTATTCAATTAAAGTCTTTTGTTCAATTTTGTTAAAAAAAAAAAATTTCCATTAAGTATGCAATTAACTAATGAAAAAATATTTTTTGAAAAAAATTTTTACATAAAAAATCTATAAAATATTTTTATTAATTTCATAGATTTTTTCATGTGAAAATAATATTTTTTTAAAGGGAAAATTTTTAACAAAATTGGGCAAAATACTTGAATTGAATAAATTTAAAACTTAGACAACTTAATTGAGTGAAAGTAAACTTAAAAGACTGAAATGAATTTTATCCAAAATTTTTTATATAAATCTTTATATAAATCGTAAAAGGAAACTGTTGAGGAGTTGTAATGATGTGGCTTCTTCACTGTTATTAGTTAGAGTTAGTTATGTTAGTTAGCTAGTTAGTATGTGATGTATAATAACGATAATACCCTTGTATTCTATTAATAGCGTACAACTGATCAGTGTTGAATTATATAAATACCCTTGCACCGATTTGGGAAGTTCAAGCAATAAAAACCCCAGCTTTTTTGGAGGGCAACTGTCCTCAAATTCAGCTATCCCTTTCAAGATTCCGTGATAACAAAATCTTATCACAATTTGAACAATTTTTACAGATTTATATAAACTAAAATAAAAAAAAATTATATAGATGGTATTTTTTTTTTTTTTTTTGGAGAATGTATATAAATGGTACTTTAGTTCTGTCATACTACTAAAAAAATATATTCCACTCATAGGGTCCGTTTGGATTGAACTTATTGTTGCTGAAACTGAAAACTGAAAACTGAAAACTGAAAACTGAAAACACTGTAGCAAAATAATTTTTAAATATATGAATAGTGCCGTGGGACTTATTTTTAATATTTTTTATTACGTGAACAGTGCATGAACAGTACGTAAACAGTGCATGCACCGTTTATGCACAGTATTTTTTTCTCTCAAAGTCAACATAAGCGGCTGAAAAAAAAAAAAAAAAAAAAAAAAAAAAACGCCAGAGGCAGACGTTGAATCCAAACTGCACCATAAATGAAAATTGGGTTTTGAATATAAATAAAAAAATTGGCTCATTTAGGAGTTTAAAAAAAAAAAAAAAACCTCTACAAAATAGCTCAATATAATACATAGGTATCTTTTCTTAGTTATGTTACATTATAGTATCGTTTTAGTAATTTTATGAATGGTTTTTTTTTCTTCATATTGGTCTCAAATATTGGCATGTTTGGGTGTACATAAGTCATACATAATACAAATTTTAGCCCCTAAGTTAAATCCTAGGGTTGGCTCTGCCTCTCCTCGTCTTAACTTAGACTAAGAGTCCATTTGATTGAAAAAATTTGAGAGAGGATAGAAAAAAGGAAGTAGAAAATGACTTTTTGTGTTGTTTGGTTGAGAGAGTAAAGGGGAGGAAAAATTGGTGGGATCCAAATGTTTTTTTCTCAGACCCACCAAAATACAATCTCCTCAAATTAGAAAAAAATACGGAGAGAAAAGAGGAACACCAAAGTGATTTGTATTTTGGACGAACATGTCCTTGCACGGTAAAGTTCTTTTTTGTTTTTTTTTTTTTTCCATCCTTTTTTTTCTTTTTTCGTTTTTGTCATTTTTATTTCTTTTCTTTTTTTGGTTCATCCTTATTTTCTCTCTCATTTCTTTCGGGTTCTTGTTCTTAATGAAGTGTCCATTTGTACACAATTTTTTAATAAAATATAATTTGTTTTTTTTTTTTTTTTAAATTTATATATATCTATTAAGTATGCTTCGAACTCATTCTCAAAATAAATAAATAGCACACTTAGGACTCACGTGCAAGACCTGTATCTGTTAGGCATGAACACGGACACCCCTGCTAAAGTCTTGGCTCCTCTGTCCTAGGAATTGAACCCATTAGTTTCAGACCAACCATTAAACTGAAAGAAGAAAGAAAGAGGAAAGGTTAGTTGGATAAGGAACCTAGAAAAAACAGTCATTTGTTTATGACAACCAATGTGACATGACTCATGAGAATATGATAACTGCTAAATTTGTTGTCTGACATACCTGATGACAATGAAGTGCCTCTCTATAATTTGAAATTTGAAACTCAGATTTTTGACAATACCAGTAAACATAGTTTACAAGGTGATCAATAATGTGGTAATTATAGAAGCAAAACAAAAATTGTTTTTCTAATAAAATATACACACTCGTTATTTGCTTCAAATTGTTTTAAATTGTCATTGGGAGTCTATTCAAATCAATAGTTGATATTTGTTTTTTTAGATAAATTCAGATTAATAGTAACATAGCTAGAGATAACAGTCTTTTTTCTGTTCTATTATATGTAAAAAGCTCAAGTTTTAAACATAATCAAAATTTATTCAATTACAAGTTTACAACATAGACATAATTTTATTTACCAACTAGACTAGTTGGCACCTTCCCTTGAAAAGTAACAAAATTAAAGAAAGAATTGACATATGCAGATGGCACATTAACAGAAATTAAAAACTTGGTACAAAGTTGTTCCAACTTATAATAAGACACAGATTTAACAAGTCTGTTTTCTTTTCTCATCTTCATTTCTGATATGCACATATCTTTGAGCCGCCTATTGACCCATCTGAACCGTTGATTTCGCGGAGAGAGAGAGAGAGAGAGAGAGAGAGGTGGTTAGCATGCATGACTGTCTTGCCCTGGATTCTAGCTTCCTTTGACCTTCAAATTAAAACCTCAACCATCCAATTCACACATCAAAAACAAATCCTCCAAACACAAAACCAATCCAGCTTTTGTTTTCTTTATCACTCTTAACTCACCGCCAATTCTCATTACATGCACCCCACGTTCTAGCAACCCAAACACAAAAAAAAATAAAATAAAAATAAAATAAAAAGAAAAAAAAAAATTTAACACAAACCCAACAAACAATCACCTCCACACTTTTTGTCAAACGCACAAACACACACAAAAAATAATTCTTAAAAAAAAAAAGAAGCATCTTCCTCATTTGGACCTTAGGCTTTCCACCAATCCTTTGTCCATCTCTCTCTCTCTCTCTCTCTCTAGTATTCAAAAACAACAGACAAAATTGCTCCCTCTCCCGTCCGATCCAAGAGGTCGAACTCCCATGTGTTCTACCTAGTTCATTCTGTAAAAGTTTTCCTGAGAAAATTAAAAATGGTTCGGGCAATGGAAGAAGAAAAAGAGGATTACAAGTCTAAATTGTTTCATTTCAAAGGGATGTATGATACTAGTGCAGGGCGGCATTCAAAGAGTATGAGTTTTGATTGTGGTGCCGCAGAGGAACCTACCGATGATAATAGGATAGCAGCAAGGAGTCATCTATCTGGACCTATATATGATCGTCCATTGGAGAGACAGCAAATTGGTGCTACATTAAATAGAAATGAAATAGGCCCTAAATTACGGTTGAACAAAGATGAAGCTGCACCCACAGAAGCCAAAGACAAGCAACCCTCAGGCAAGTCACATTTTGTTTTTTAATCATTGAATCACATGCTACATTTAGAAACTTTCCGATTTGCATTTGGACAAGAAACTGCAGCAAGTTATCTCACTTTCTCATCATTAACAAACATGTTGATACAAGAGATTTGTCCCATGCTTTGCCCTTAATTATCTTGAATGCATGCATGAATTCGAGACATAAAAACATAATATATATCTTGTATGGATTGTGTCCATCATATATATCTTGATTCTGATTCGATTCCATTTTCTTGTTTGTGTTTGATTCAGATATGGAGCTAATGAAAGAAAGGTTTGCTAAATTGCTATTGGGTGAAGATATGTCTGGTGGAGGGAAAGGTGTTTCATCGGCCTTGGCATTGTCAAATGCCATTACAAACCTTGCTGGTATGTTGAGATCTACTTACTTTCCATCCACCAGATAACTTGTAATAGTGTTGATTGAATGTTTGGATTTTTTTTTTTCTTTTTTTGGCTCAAGGAAGAAAAAGCACCACTTTTGGCACACACTCCTAGGCTCATATGGTAAAAATTAGAGTTTTAGGATGATAGGTTATTCTTTTCTTGCTTCCTTTTGGAAAACATGAAAAATGAAAAAGAAAAAAAGTTTGTCACTTTTCTATTGCAATGCAGCTTCTGTTTTTGGTGAACAATGGCGACTAGAGCCTATGTCAGCCGAAAGAAAAGCAAGGTGGAGAAAAGAAATCGATTGGCTCCTATGCGTCACTGATTATGTTGTTGAATTTGTTCCTTCTCAACAAAAGTCCAAAGATGGTGCTAATATGGAGGTAAATCTCTCCTCCTCCCACCTCTCTCTCTGTCTTTCTCATAAAGCATCTTGATAGGAGTTTATGTTTTATGCTTTAACAGATAATGGTGACAAGGCAACGAACTGATCTACACATGAACATTCCTGCTCTGCGCAAGCTTGATGCAATGCTTATTGTAAGAACAAAAACATTTCATGCTCAACAAACAATGATAGGAACCTATCCTTCTCATGCTTTGATAATTATTTCAAATAAATTACAATGGATGATTTTATCTAACAACAGCTTACGATAAGCAGGATTGTCTGGATAACTTCAAGGACCAAAATGAATTCTGTTATGTGTCAAAAGATGCTGATGAATCAGAGCAAGGGAATGCGAAGAGGAAAGATGACAAATGGTGGCTACCTACTCCTAAAGTTCCCCAAGAAGGTCTATCTGAAATGTCAAGAAAATTTTTGCAGTATCAAAAGGATTGTGTGAACCAAGTGCTTAAAGCAGCCATGGCCATAAATGCTCAAGTTCTATCTGAAATGGAGATCCCTGAAAACTATATTGAATCCCTCCCAAAGGCAAGGAAATATGAACAAGTCTCATATAAATGTTGCATACAATTTGATTACCTTAACAATTCCTTCATAACCTTTTTTCGCCTTCATTTTGTGCTATGGCAGAATGGGAGGGCAAGCCTCGGGGACTCAATCTACAAGAGTATTACAGTGGAATTCTTTGATCCTAGCCAGTTTCTCTCCACCATGAACTTATCATCGGAGCACAGAATCCTAGACCTGAAGAACAGAATTGAGGCTTCCATAGTGATATGGAAGAGGAAGATGAACCAAAAAGATGGAAAATCTGCTTGGGGTTCAGCTGTGAGCTTGGAGAAAAGAGAACTCTTTGAAGAGAGAGCTGAGACCATTTTACTCCTCCTCAAGCAGCGATTTCCTGGGATTCCTCAATCTTCACTAGATATTAGCAAAATCCAATTCAACCGGGTACAACCACTTTTGTCTCCATATTTTCCCCTTAATTGAAATGAGTTTTATATCTAGGTGCTTACATCATTCTGCCTCTTTCCACACAAATTTCCATGAATGGTAATTTGTTTTTGTTAGGATCGTGCTTCTTTGATAGTTGTATTGAATTAAACAACATTCTTCATAGATTGTATGAATATATTCTGCATGATCCTATGTAAGTCTATATGTTGTACTAGGACACTTTTTGCAGTGGCAGTTCAATGATCATCATACCAGCAGACATAGTTATGGTTTATGAACACAAAGAAACACATAATCCATGGTTTGTTCACAGCCAAATGCCACTATAAGAAAAATGATTATACCTATCGCACGTTTTAACTAACTTTTTCAAATCCTATGAAATTATGTTAAGGAATTTGTTTTGGCTTTGCAGGATGTTGGGCAGGCTGTTCTGGAGAGTTATTCAAGAATATTAGAAAGCTTGGCCTTCACAGTTCTGTCCCGTATCGAGGATGTACTCTATGCTGATTTTGTCACTCAAAATCCATCACATGCGGCAACTCAAAGACACCCTTTAAGAGATTATCCACAAAATGCAAGTCCAGATAGTTTTCCCAGTCCTAGAGATGAGAACTACCCGGAGACACCTGGTTCAATGACATTGTCTGATTTCATGGGTTGGGGTATAGATCAAAGTGATGCTGAGTCTAAGAAGGACTCAACAGCAAATTCAGATGATGGATCCAAAGATGGTGAGGGGAAGCCAAATCATATGCAAAATGGTGAGGGGAAGCAAAATCATATACAAAAGCTTGCCAACTTAGTGACCAACAAGAGGATTTCCTATCTTGACAACTTGAGTGGTTTGAGAAGTCCAACTGCACGCCATTGACAACTAAGGGGGGAGAGGATTAAAAAAGAATAGAGTAAATGAATACAAATCGGAGAGAGAGAGAGATGACTAGAAAAGGAATACTTGAGGAAGAAAGCCTGACCTCTAGATGTAAAATGTTCAGAACCATTGTTTTTCAATATTTGCGTTATGATTAACCCTTTCATTCTATTCCTTACTTTTGTAAATAGGGAAGAATGAGAAAAACTAATTAGCTTAAAATTTTTTTTCATATTATTTTTCTGTAAAAGAAGTGGCATCGTAGGGTTTTTTTTTTTTTTTTTGAGAGAGGAAGAGAGTTTCATAAACCATGTCGTCTGCTCCTAATGATAACTCTCTTTATTATTAAATAAAGACACTAATCTGTTTTTGGTAGAAGCAGAGATTAAACCCCAAATTTTTTATTTAACCATAAGAAACTTTACCAATTAGCTAATTGGAACCCACTAGCGGTGTAGTTTAATAGTTAGTTAAAATATGATTTTGACAACAATCTCAGATAGAGAGCAAGTTTTTCTAGTCTATTTGTGCTACACTTCTCCTAACTAATTGGGTTTAAAGCACTTTAATTTACTTTAATTCTTTTTTCCCCATGCAAGAATAGTCTTATAGCATTTACAGTATGCTATTTGTCAATAGAAGAAAGCAGTAGCGCGTTATCTTCACAATTGGCATCATAACATCATGAGCTCAGCGTCAATAAAAATCCAAATGATGGTTCAACTACTAACAATAGCAAGTGGAGTGATCAGGAACCATAATTCTCTAATTTATCTGTGGACTTAATAGCAGAATGTTCAGCATACATAAATCACTTTCAAGCACAACAGGTACTCTAGAAATTTGGTTGGTTGGTCGATAAAGTTTTTAGCATTCTGAATATTTGTTAAACAGATGTCCCAAATGCATTTAAGCTACTGGGAAATGAACCAACAATTTATTTCAAGCTATAACATTCACATTGAGCTATGTTACAATCTCTTGGGGACCAAAGGCATTCATTTCCAATTATCTTCAATACATGCCCTTCATTCCATATTAGAAAGACTAACAGCAAATCAAATGACCATACTATCAACACTAATCAATTATAAATAGAGAGAACAGGCAATGTGCCAAATCGCACTCGAAGTAACTATCATTTGAATAGTCATAGAGAGTCTTGACAGGCTTTAGACATACTTACAAGATCCAAAATCAAAATAAGTCACAATATCACATACAAAGAAAAGAATCTGAAAGTAAATTAGATCTTGCCACGCGGGCCGAGCTTTGGTGGAAGTTGCGGGCCCTTCACGATTGGCAGGACGTCGCCTGAAGTAGTGGCGCTGAGGTAAACAAGGGCGGAACCACCTCCCAATATCAAGAACTTGAGCAATAATCCCCTCTTGGTGAATGGGGCTGCAAATGTCTCAAAGAACTTGCTCTGCAAGTCCATACACATGAATAAGCTATATAACTCGAAAAAGTTCAAACAAAAATGAAGAAATATCACAAATAAACTAAAGTTAATTCATTTAAGCAGAAACAAGTGCTCTTTTCTATGAACTATTTTCTTGCATGAAGTTGTTCTTCTTGTTGTTTTTCCCACTCATAAAAATCAACACCCTATATAAACTCATATAAATCAACACCCTATTTAAACTGTGCTCCTCTCTCTCTTGCCCCTATCAACTACTTTGATAATTTCATCGACATGTTATAGCATCATCCCCAAATATTTTGCACAATGATCAGACAGAACCTGCTTTATCCGTCATTGCAAATTATCATTTTAATAAGCATCAATAATATATTAAAATCACTCCTTATTCTATTAACGCTTATTTTATTGATTCTAAGGCTATAAGCAACGAGTTGTACTTTTTCACCCTGTCAGTATTCTTTATACACCGTTAAAAAGGAAAAGTCTCCCGAAGCTTAACAAGCAAAGCTTTCATAGCTCAGTTGGTTAGAGCACCCGTTTAGTAAGCGGGAGGTCTTGAGTTCGACTCTCAATGAAAGCAAATTATAAATTAACACTTATTTCTAATTTTTTTTATGCTAAGTCTACAATCTATATCCCTTTTTTTTACATGAAAAAATTAAAAGAAAATAATTTGTTCACTATACATGGAAGAATTACCAGTTCAATCTGCGAACATTACCAGCTAAAGATGAATCAGATGGAGTTGATTAAGAAAAATGAGTCACAAACCTGAAGAGGGTTGTATGGTGAAGCTGCATCTGACCCATACAAATCCCACTGTCCAGTAGTGTTACCCAAGTCCTCCAAATCAAAGTACACACTCTTGTCACCATACTTAGCCACCACAGCACCAGTCCTATATATCCAACACCAACATTCAACAAGCACAATTCATATAAAAAAAGAAAAAAACTAGACAAACTTGTACACACACTAAATAAGCTCACTTACTGAAAAGGCATTTTCTGGAAACTGAATACTGGTACCTGAAGTTTTTGGACCTTAGGCTCTGGCGAGTGGGCTTGAAGGCAAGCTTTGTTCCTGTTACGGAGCTTCCACCAAGGCCCTTGATGTTGACCGGTTGAACAGCAGCTAAGGTTGCTAGAGAAGCCATGGCCTTGGTTTCAGAGCAACTGATTACTTTTTTTCAATTTTAGTTGGGAAGATGGAAAGGATGCTTGGGTTTTTGATCTTTTGCATGGATTTTGGCATGCCACGTGGGGAACTGGGTTTTCTTGAGGGGATATGGATCTTTCATTTAGGTAATGACACATGGATGGGAGCCGGATAAGCCTATCCTTTTATGATCTTTACGAAAATGTGGACCATAGTTAATTTGCGAAAAAAAAGAAAAAAAAAAATGTAGAGCACAGTTAATTAAAATTCCTTTAGTATTTATTTAATTGTTTAAAGTCGTTTGAATAAGATAGATTAAAATTAATTGTAAATCTGAAATGAAATTATATATATATATATATATATATATATACAAAATTTAGAATTGGGTTTAAGATACACTTGATGTAATTCTAAATAATGTTATTACCCAATAACTTGTTATTAAATTTATAGTTTAAAATCCCATAATTGAATTACATATTCTATATGTTTTTAAAATACATATCAATTTTCAGGCCAATTATATATTATTTACCATTTGATTTATAAACTCATCTTTTATGCATTATTTTAAATTACAAAAATTTGAATTTAAACGATTGATTGATAATGTGGCTATTGTTCTTTGGTTATCTTGAAATTTTGCAAGCAAAAATAGTATACAAAGATAATGTAATCCAATAATGAATTTATCAAAATTCATATTCAATTAAAAAATATTAGGTGGTGTAACTTTAATCCAATCCAATCTTAGCTCTTAAGTGATAGGTTTGTTACGGGCTATTATGGGCGAAGGGGGCGGGGGGGGGGGGGGCATAGTAGGTGATGTAACTTTCACCCAATCCAAACTTAACTCTTAAGTGATAGGTTTGTTACTGGCTATTATGGAAGGGCAAAAAATTAATTTAAGTAATAGATTCAAAATAAAAATAGTAACAACTTACTATTAATGATTTGTTGTGAGAATGTAGTGAAAATGTTGTGAATGTAATACTTTTCATTTTTATTAAAAAATAAAAGAAAATGTTAATGGATGCTCTAAGGGTATTGGTTTATGAACTATTTTTAGAAATATTTTTATGGGAAAATGATAAAGTAATTAATTTTTCTTACGGCTTTATATATATATATATATATATTTTATGAAAACAGTGTTAAAACTTTCATAACATGGTTTATTAATAATTGCCTTAAGAACATCCTTTAACATGACAAAAAATAATAACTTCAAGAAATATTTATCTCACCCGCAACCACTATGGCCTCTGCCAAAACCACTATTGCCTATGCCACCGTGAGAGAAGCATATTGATAGAGCTGTAAACAAGCTGAGTTTTGTTGAGCAGTGCATGTTCAAGCTTGGCTCATTAGGAAATGTCAAAAGCTCAAGCTTGGCTTGAGCTTGTGACAAGCCTAAGAATATTGTTTGAGCTTGAGCTCGTGGGAAAGCCAAAAGGCTTGAGCTTGGTTTGGGTTGATTAATTAGTCAAGGTAAGTTCAAACTTAATATTAAACTCAAACTCGAGCTTAGGTCAAGCTTTTGAGCTTGAGATCTAAAAAAATTACATTAGTCAAGGCAAGGTCAAGCTTAATAGCATACTCATTTTATCATGCACCTAATCCTACTTCTAATTAGTCATTATTCAAAATAAAATTTTACATAATTAAATTCATTCATTCATCATCCTCTGTCTACAGTTTTAGCAATTGTTCAAAATACAATTTTTACATTAACGTTAGAAGGTGAAGAACCAGAAAAATACTTATTTGTAACTATTATGAATAAGAAAATACTAATATGTTTCAGAACTTTACTTTAGATGATTGATATGGAAGGATCATATGTGACCAACTTAATTAATTAATTAATTAATTTTTAAATGTAACTATAGTTTAAAGTGGTTCTTGGTCAGTTTAGAGAGAAGAAAAATATTAAGGTAATGGGTAGTGATCCCATGTTGGCCATGTCATTATTAAGATATGTGTAATGAGTATATTTAACTAGCACATATAAGCTTATAAATAAGTCTATGCTTGAATTGTGTTTTATTAAGCCTAATAGTTTACGAGTTTGTTCATGAACAATGTTTTTTGCTTGGGCTCGGCTTGTTTATTAAACAAGCCTAAAACAAAGGCTCAAGCTTGATTTATTTATAAACAAACAAACATGAACAAGCTTTTTATCGAGCCGAGGTCAAGTTGTTCATAATTGGCTTGGTTCATTTACAGCTCTACATGTTGAGTTGAAGAGTAAGAGGAATGAGAGTGGAAGAATGACAGAGGCTCGAAATATGATAGTAACTTATTTTTAACCATTAGACCATTTTAGAATATAGGGTGTAAAAATTATATAACTCTTATAAAGTTAGACCAAACATAACTTCAATCAATTAGTAATCTCTCTCTCTTTATATATATATATATATATATATAAGTAAAATAATTAACAGAAATAAAACATTGGAACTTTTTTTTTTTAGAAATACATCGAAACTATTTTTTTATTAGTTGGAGAATCAAATACATTGGAACCTAATTAAGTTCATTTAGTACAAGTGGAATGCTATTTCACTATTCATAAGGGCAACTCACAGAAGTTTAGGTCAATTTCGGACCCCTATATTATCAATTTATAATATAGGGTATTTATTTGAAATTAACCAAAATCTTAGGGTTTTTTATTTTTTGTAATTTTCTTAAAAAGACAACGGCCACATAAAATTATTGTCCAAAAGTATCAATCCAATGAGGTGTTATGTGTTATCCAATACACCTAAAACACTCATAATGTATGAGTCTCACATACTTGTTATATAGTGAGTTTTAATTAGTTTAACTGATAAAATCTTTGATGGTTAAATAAGAGATTTATGGTTCAATATCCCCACCTACACTAAAAACTAATTAGTATCTTGGTTTGATGATAAAGAGGGCAATCATCAAAGGTGGACGTATAGGTTGAAACTTTATTAAAAAAAAAAAAAAAAAGAAGATCCATGTATACATTGTGGGTGAGAATTAAAAAAAAAAAAAAAAAAAAAAAAAAAAAAAAAAAAACAAACAAACAAACACACACAAACAAGAGATAGGAAATGAGATTCTAACAGAATTACACATCACAAATTTCACTGAAAACTATAGTAATTTTTAGAGGAGGGTATGACAAGTTATACTACATACACAATACACTCTATTAAGCAATGTGAGTGAGAAGTTACATGTATTGAAATCATGATATATATTTTTTCCAACTCAATGCCTATTAGCATCTTGACTTAATGATAAAAAGTTGTGGGGCCCGAAGATTTGGCAACCCTGGCCCACTCCATATCGGGCCCAAGGATCATGCCGAGGACAATACAGAATCCCAGGATGAGTGGTCAAGGAGCTTCGCCGAGGACGACCATGTCCTCGGCCGGCTGACATTGAAGAAATGAAACTGTCATCCACACATTAAATGTACGCAACCGACACTCTGGCCACATTAATGGAGAATTGACCATTGAACAGTGATGCCTTGGTTACTTCAACTAACAGAAAGTCTGGAAAAGCGGCTGATGGGACAATCCCTCAGACACAGGCTCAGATGATCAACAAGTAGACGGCAGAGATCAACTGAATAGGACTATATAATAGAATGAACCTCCAGAGAAGAGGGGGTTCGAAGTTTTCGGGGTGTTCAAGGACAGCCCCAACTTCACTAGCACTCAGGAAAGAGCTCATCGGACTAGGCCGAGGATGAACTTTCCCTTAGAACACTTAGTCAAATCTCACTTGATGATCCTGTAAACCCACACCAATTGTTGTATCTTTCACTAATGCCTAATCCTTCTATCCACTCTCTACAAATTTATTGTATAGAGTTACCTGGGTTTGGGTCCACTCATCCCCAAGAGAGAAGCGCCCGAACCTGGTCCCTACAGTAATCATCATAAAACGAAAGTTATATTTCAAATGCTATATTTCAAATCCTATTGTAAAAAATTATAATGATTTACAGAAACTCATCCGTATAAATGTCATATAAAATTAATCAAATAATTTATTTTCAATTTTTTTGCCCATGAAATCTATTAAAAGTTTTGGTTACTTGATCACATGGGATGTTTGAAATGGCAAGAAATAGCATGAAAATGCAGTGACAACTGAAGATTAACGAGGAATACGAAGAAATTAGCCTCTACGCATACGCATAATTAATTGTGAATAATTTCCCGGAATAAAAAGGAAAAAAGCAAGTTGATTACGTAAATTTGAGAATGGTTGTATTAGATTTCAATAGAAAGCTATTAAATGAAAAACATGGTAATCATGTTATACCCCGCTCCTATCTTTTTTTTGGTGAGAAATTATACCCCGCTGATCCTTTTTGATATTTTATCTGTAGTCTGGATAATACAAATGTTGTACTTACCATATACAGAAAGATTACATGAATAATATAAGGTTGTGTATTCCCTACGTTTGCTTAATATGGAAACAAAATAACAGCAAAAGTATATAGCAAGCCTAGCAAGCATATTTGAAGGTGTATTTTTATTTTTATTTTTTCAGTGCATATCTGAATTAATGAGTGATAAATATTCCCATCTTTGCTAAAGCCTATATAAACCCAACTTATATCACTCATTTCTTGCTTATTGAAAAGCTAAGAAGAAGAGAGAAAAAGAAAAAGAAAAAGAAAAAGAGATGGTGTACAACGTTTCATTCCTAGATCATGTGATCAAGATGGTGGGTGGTCGTCTATATTGGCAGATATTTGTGCGTAAAGATTTCTGCACCAAAGGCTAGCAAGCGGAATGTTGTTTGTGGCATATCGCCAGCTTAATGGTAGTTACAATTATAAATAAACCATTATAATATTATTAATAAAAGTGCATGTTTTTCATATTTTGTTTACATTACTGATTCTTATCTGTGAATCTGTGATGAATGTTGTTTACTTCGTTGATGGAATGTTGTTTGCACATTCTTTGCACTAATTAAAGGCCTCTCTCTCTCTCTCTCAGATAGCCTTAGAGCAATATTTTTAATTTTTCTTTGCCACTTTTATTTTCTCTTCCAAAAGTCTTTATATTGTTTAATTGCAGTAGTACTCTTTTTGTTGGTTTTGTGTTGTTCTTACAACTCAAACGAACTCTCTATTTGGCGGTGTTAATTAAACTGTACGTAAGACTGCGTTAGACGCCTTGATCCCATAGCACAACTTAGAATTACCTCATTATTTTCTAATTTCTGAGTATCAAGAAACAAACTACCAAAGCTTGTGCGTCCACTGTGCCATAGTATTAGGCCAGGCCAATTTCATAGCACTGCCTACAAAGGCTGAGATACCATGGTCTCATTTCCCAGAAGATGTGACATAATGGGCCAATTTCATAAGGCTAATTATTGAGTTTGAGTAATTCTTTAGTCATTTTAAGAGAGGATTCCAAAAGGTTTATTTATTCATTTGTTTTTATCAATAGCTAGCATTAATCCTAAATGATATGGATTATGGCATGCCTAACAGAATTATAAACTTTGGGGTAAAAAAAAGGGAAAAGAAACTTAATTTGAGAAATACTTCTTAAAGTGTGACAATATAAAATGAACCTTAGTTTCTTCTTAAGTTCAATATGTCGAGAAAATATCTTTTGAAGCGGTCTCATGAGACCTCTCTTTCACAACATTGGGATTCACATGTTTAGAATCCACACATGTTCTTGTGATAGATATGCCTCATATGATAGTTTTCAAAAAAGTCACATGTCATGCCTAGAAAAATACTATAAGATTTATATAATATCTAAAATAAAACATAACATTTATTATTGCTACTCTCTCGTTGAGTCGCATCAACGTAGCATTTCGGTCTGTTTTAATTCACTTCAGTTCATTGCGGTCTACGTTGGTCTGTTGGATCCATTCTAGTTCACTTTGGTCCGTTGGTTCCATTGGGTCTATTTCAATTCAGTTCGGTCTATTTGGTATACTTTGGTTCATTTTGGTCTACTTCAAAGAATGAAAAATATGAAACTTAAAAATTTTAATTATTGTTGTACCAAAAAAATTAGAAAAATATAACCCATAATAATAATAGTTAGAAGAATATGGGCCACTTCAAACAAGAATAATATCAATAAAATAAAAAATAAATAAAATTATATATTTGTAAAAATAAAGAGGTAGAAATTACTTTTAAAAATTGTTGAATTTTTAGGAAAAACAAATTATCTACAAGAAAATTTAAGAATAAATTATACATTATACCATTTCACATAATTGTATATTCTCATGTGTCGTGTGCCATGGGTTTATAACTAGTGTTAGTATATTACTGAGTCATTTCTCAACCCAACCGCCAGTAATAATTAATCGTGCTAAGACATTCACAAGAAATGGGCCTGCCTTTGAAATCTATACGCTTCTCCTCCAAGCATTTGTTAATTCTTAGTCTACGAACTCAGCCTCGTTCAGCAGATCTTGTTTAATTGTTAAACGTGGGCTGTGTGTAATTGCTTCATATGAATCATCTCCAAGCATATATGCTGTATTTTCATTTCGATGAATATGAATATGGTGAAATATGCTTGGTTCGATCACCTTTAATATATCCTCCCTTGATTTGAGCAATATAAGTAGCATTGTCTTCATACAAGATTGTGGGGCTTTCTCTGATTGATGATAAGCCGCATTTTTCTCAAATATGTTGAATTATTGTTCTTAGCCAAATGCACTCACGACTTGCTTCATGGATCTCAATAATCTCCAAGTGATTAGAGGACGTAGCAAATAACGTTTGCTTGACAAATCTCCATGAAATAGTAGTGTTGCCACAAGTGAACAAATAACTTGTTTGTGATCGGCCTTTATGTGGATTAGAAAGGTAACCTGCATTCGCATATCCAATCAATTACTGTGGATTTGACCCTTTTGGATAAAATAATCCCAAGTTAGTCGTTCCACGGAGGTAGCGTAATACATGCTTGACTCCATTCCAATGACTTTGAGTTGGTGCAGAACTATATCTTGCTAGCAAATTTACTATGAAGGAAATGTCAGGCTGTGTGCAATTTGCAAGATACATTAGAGCACCAATTGTACTAAGATATTCTTCTCGAGGACGAAAAGGGTCCTTTTTGACATCTAGTGACCTACCCACCATTGGAGTATTCAAAGGGTGAGCTTTATCCGTTAGAAATTGTCTTAGGTCCTTTTCTGTATATGTTGACCGATGAACAAAAATTCAATTTGGAAAATGTTCAATTTTGCAGTCCAAGGCAAAATTTTGTTTTACTGAGATCTTTCATCTCAAACTCATTCTTTAAATAATTTGTAGTCTTTGTGAACTCTTCTAGAGTCCCCACAAGATTTAAATCATCAACATATACCGCAACAATAGCAAATTCGGATTCTGAGCTTTTAAATAAAATGCATGGACAAATTGGATTATTCACAAATCCTTCTTTTAATAAGTATTCGCTGAGGCGATTGTACCACATGCGTCCGGAATGCTTTAATCCATATAAGGACCTTTGTAGCTTGATAGAATACATGCTTCTGGTTATGGAGTCATATGCTTCAAGCATTTTATATCCTTTAGGGATTTTCATGTATACATCATTATCTAATGATCCGTATAGATATGCTGTGACCACATTCAGTAAACGCATGTCAAAATTTTCTATTACCACCAAGCTAATAAAAAATCTGAATGTAATTGCATCACTTACAGGAGCATATGTTTCCTTATAGTCAATGCCAGGCCTCTGTGAGAAACCTTGTGCTATAAGTCATGCTTTGTACCTCGTAATTTCATTTTTCTCATTACGCTTTCATACAAATACCTATTTATATCCAACGGGCACTACACCCTCAGGTGTTTGGACTATAGGTCCAAATACTTCACGTTTCTCAAGTGAATTTAATTATGCCTGAATTGCCTCTAACCACATTGGCCAATCATTTCTATGTCGACATTCTTCGACGGATTGCGGTTCCAATTCAAGATCATTACTTCCGGTAATGTCAATGGCAACCTTGAATGAAAATACGTTGTCAACAACAATTTTATTTCTATCCCATATATCTCTTGTACTCACATAATTTATTGAGATCTCATTATTTTTAAATACCTAATCCTCTTCAGGGGATAACCTTTCAAGTGACTCCTCTTTAAGAGGGTCATTTTCAAAGGGTGTATTTTCAGGAGAATTATGAAATTTGGATAGATTAATAATTTCCGTTGCTTGTTTCATCGGTGTAGCTTCTTCAGGAGCAATGACTTGCTTTTCTTGCATTTTTATCTTTTTGGGGATTTTATCTTTAGCCCCAACAGGTCTTCCACGCTTCAGGCGTGGTTTAGACTCATTTGCTACTGTATGAATGGATTGTCCTACTGGGACTTCAATCCTTGCTAGGGTATTAGCAACTAGAATGTGAGATTTCACAATTTTCTTACTGTCAATGAATACATTCAGTAATTGGTTTGCAATACTTTGTAAATGAATAATCCTCTGAACTTCAAGTTCACGTTGATTTGTGCGAGGATCGAGATGGGATAACATCAAAGCATTCCAAGTTATCTTTCTTCATGCTTCTAGCAATAACTTTTCTCCCCCTAATTTCTGGAAGACTATTTCATCAAAATGACTATCATCAAAATGTGCCTTAAAAACATCATTAGTTGAAGGTTCAAGATATCTAATAATAGATGGAGAATCAAAACCAATATAAATTCCAAGTCTATGCTGAAGACTCATTTTAGTGCATTATGGAGGTGCAATGGGAACATATACAGCACAACCAAAGATTTGAAAGTGAGAAACATTTGGTTGTTGATCACAAATAAGTTGCATTGGAGAGTGTTTATGGTAAGCAGTTAGTCTAATACGAACTAATGATGCAGCATGTAATATGGCATGTCCCCAAGCAAAAACAGGTAATTTTATTTTCATAAGCAAATGACGAGCAATCATTTGAAGTCTTTTGATCAATGATTCAACTAAACCGTTTTGAGTGTGTGTATGTGCAACAGAGTTTTCAACATCAATTCCAATTGACATTCAGTAGTCACTGAAAGCTTGAGATGTAAATTCACTTACATTATCTAAGCAAATTTTCTTAATTGGATGATTAGGAAATTGTGCCCGCAATCTAATGATTTGAGCAAGCATTCTAGCAAATGTAGCATTCTAGTAGAAAGTAGACAAAATGTGACTATCTTATCGATGCATCTATTAACACCATAAAGTATTTAAATGGTCCACAATGTGGGTGTATAGGTCCACAAATATCTCCTTGAATGTGGAGCTTCAATATTATTTTTTTATGGCAATTAATGGTTTGATAATTAATTTTCCTTGAGAACATGCACTGCATGAATAGTCATCTGATGAAATAATCTTCTAATTCATTAAGGGGTGTCCATGGGAGTTTTCATTGATTCTAGGCATCATCGTTGATCCCGGATGTCCAAGACGATTATGCCAAAGCATAAAAATCCTTGGATCAGAGCACTTCTGGTGCATTGTAACATTTGCTTCAATTGATCTCAATGTAGTATAATATAACACAGAAGAGAAAATATGCAGTTTTTCTAGTATGAGTTGCTGACTCAAAACCATTGAAGTAATATAAAGATATTCTTCATTGCCTTCATTATTGGTTGACATATGATAATCATTACTTCGTATATCCTTAAAGCTAAGTAAATTTCTTCTAGATTTAGAAGCATACGAAGCATCATCAATGCAAAATTTTGTGCCCTTAGGCAACATGAAATTTGCTCTTCCAGAGCCTTCAATAATGTTTGATGAGCCAGATATGTTATTGAACTTAGCTTTGATTAAAGTTAAATTTTGAAAATACTTCTTATCTTTAAGTATTGTGTGCGTTGTTGCACTGTTTGCTAAACACAAATCTTCCTCTATCATCTTGGAATTAAAGCCATGAGTAAGATCCATGTCTCTTCAAGTATGCAAAACATATACTTTGAATTTTAATACTTTGAAGGACAATAAACACATAATGAAGCAACTTTAAATTCATTAATGATAATCAGAATACAAAGTAGAGTAATGATATTGAACAATTAACATGTAAAGATATAAAAAGATTATAAGGAGAATACAAAGGAAAAATAGGAAAATCATATTGTTAATACCAAATCTATATCCCTATCTTCTCTTTATTTTCTGATGTGTTTTACAATGGGTGTATGCAAAGCTATATATAGAGAGAAGTGGGAAAGCTTTAGCAGTTGAAAGCTTACCATTTGTGGGGCAAAATCCCTTAGATCTAAAGCAAAGGATCTTTTAGGATAATGCTTTCAGATTTTTTGCCCCTTTAGTGCAGTGGTTGAATGGCTGATAAGCCACCTGTGTGAATAATGAATGAGTGTGTTAGGATAATAGATGTGATTTTCTAATTCATAGGATTTTCCTAGACTGATTAATTAGTGAGATAATATATTTGAAATTTAAATTGAACTTCATTAACTTAAACACAAGCATAATTTACACTTAAACACAAACATAATTTACATAGCATAATGTAATGATACAATGAGAGGAAATACTTAATATGTATGATCATTTTGATCACTACGCAAATTCTAAGCCTTTCTGTTTATATCCCCAAAGAAGTTAGAAGCTTCAAGATGAGTAATATTTATTCCATCTAAGGTATCAAGGTAATCTTCTAGATCACCAAGTTCGGCAAGGTTCACTTCAACTCCTTTTCCTTTCTCTTTCAAGGAGGCTTGGTACAAGTCTACCAAGTGCTTAGGCGTCCGACATGTATGTGACCAATGCCCTTTTATGCCACACCTATAACATTTGTTTTCATAGCCCTTTTGAGATTTGTGTTGTAAATCCTTGCCATTTTCATTTTGTTTTATCTCAATTTGATTCAACCTTTTGTTATAAGGTGTGTTTTGCCTCTTTGAAGGATTATGAGCACGTCTCCCCCTGTTTTGGATGTTTTTACCACGTCCACCCCCACGGCCTCTATTTCCTCCATTTCTTTCAAATGATATTCCAATCACTTTAGGGAATGGTGTGGAGTTGGTTGGGCGAGACTGGTGATTTCTCAATTAAAGCTCATTGTTTTGTTCAGCCACTAGAAGACATGATATAAGTTCTGAATATTTTTCGAACTTATGCTCTCGATATTGCTGCTACAGGAGCATATTCAAGGCATGAAATGTAGTAAATTTTTTTTCTAACATGTCTTCCTCAGTGACCTTTTCACCACATAATTTCAATTGTGAGGTAATTTTAAATAGTGCTGAATTATACTCACTCACACTTTTGAAATCTTGCAACCTTAGATGCATCTAGTCATGACGAACTTTTGGGAGGATTACACTTTTGTGGTTCTCATATACCTCCTTCAGTTTTTTCCACAGGAATAGGGGATCTTTTTCTATGAGGTACTCAGTTTTTAATTCCTCATGGAGATGATGGTGAATGAAAATCATTGCCTTTGCCCGATTATGTGGGGATTCTTCATTGTCATCATTAATGGTCTCTGTAAGAGCCATTGCCTCTAAATGGATCTCAACATCAAGGATTCATGATAGATAATTTTTACCCGATATGTCAAGGGCAGCAAACTCAAATTTTATTAGGTTTGACATAATTTATATGTAAGGTTGAATTTAATCAACCATCTTGCTGGCTTTATTCCATGCCAATTTGCTTGTAATTTAAGCACTTAGTAACCCTGTATTTAGGTGGGAAACTTGTAAGGGTAGTGAGTGAGAGAGTGTGAAGTAATGCTCAAGATTGTGTAGAGAAACAGAAACTCACGACTGGATTTCGCGGGCTACTCGCGGCTTGCAAGTCGCCAGAAGCTGCACATGTGCCAAGCATGTCAGAAGCTGAAGAGTCGCACCAGCTGTTGCACTATAGGACAAAAGTCCCAGACTGGCTAGGCCGTTAGCTCGCGACTTAACCCAGTCGCGAGGTCAAGTCGCCAAAATGCCCTGTTTGGGAAAATTTGACGTTTCACATTCCATTCTCATTCCAGTATAAATACCCCTCATTCTCACGATATGGAGAAAGCTTCTAGAGAGAATTTTGTGAGAGAAACCCTAAAGAAATACAAGATTGATTCATCCACAATCTTTACCTTAGAGACTCTATAAATTCCTCTACTTTCTTCCTCTCCATTATCATACCCTTGAGAGGTCCTTTAGCCAAATCCTTTTCTCACCATACCCAGTTCGTGAGAAGGTTTATTTGGTGCTTTTGAGAAGCAGTTACGAAGGAACCAATATACATTGGTTGATGCTATGGTATAGTAGCGGAATTCGGTAAGCTAAAGAAGAAATAGGTTTGGCGTAACCTCGTTGGAGCAAGAAGCTTGGAGGGCTTAGGTACTTAGGTAGATTAGACTTGGAGGGTCTTCTGTTGTTCATGTATCCCAATTACATTCTTTAGTGGATTATTCATCGCTTGGAGGGCGGCGGAGAGGTTTTACGTCGAGGGCTTCAGTTTCCTCTTCGATAACACATTGTGTGTTGTCTGTATGTTTGCATCTTTCATTCCTTTATCTTTGCCTTATATTTACTGTTGTGGATGTGTTTATATTTGGCTTAGATTAGTTATCAATTCTATGTTTAGCTTATGTTCATATTCTGCACATATATTGTTTGATAATAAGCTTGAATTGATAATTTGTTAATTGGGGTCTAAATGTTCAAGGGTGTTTCATACCCATTTTGAACTTTCAATTGGTATCAGAGCGGGTATACTTGTTGTGGTTTAAATACCTAAGTGTGATCCCTGACCCCCTTTGAGATGGATAGGTCTTAATCTCTCAATGTACCACCATTTTTTTATGGTAATAATTATGCATTTTGGAATCCGTATGAGGGCATTTTTGTGTTCTATTGATGATGCTGTGTGGGATGTAGTTGAAGTAGGATGGACAAGGCCAGAGGCTGCCAAGTCTACCTGGGATAAGGCTGCTTTTGCGGTGGCCAATGCAAATAGCAAGGCATTGAATGCTATTTTCTGTGGTGTCTCTCCAGAAGAATTTCACCGAATTTCACATATCACCATTGCTAAGGAAGCATGGGAGATTCTGGAGACTACCTATGAAGGTACAAAGAAAGTGAAGGACACCAAACTTTAGATGTTAACCACTCGCTTTGAGGAGTTAAAGATGAGTGAGGATGAGTCTTTTGATTCATTTTACAGTAAATTGAATGAGGTTGTTGTTGGCAAATTTAACTTGGGAGAAAAGACGGAGTACTCGAAAATTGTAAGGAAGATCCTCTGGTCACTACCAGAAAGTTTTCGAGCTAAAGTTACAGCCATTGAAGAGAGCAAAGATCTTGATGAAATTAAGGTTTAAGAGCTGGTTGGTTCTCTATAGACATATGAATTATCCCTGCCCTCACAGAAGAAGAGCAAATCCCTTGCTCTTAAGACAATTGATGAGAGAATGGTGTCTCATGACTCTTCGGAAGAGGATGCAGTAAATAAAGATGTGGTGTACCTTGTAAAGAACTTCCAGAAATTCCTAAAGCCTGAGAATAGTGGGAAATTTGGTGACAAAGGAAAATTTCAGAGTGCCGGAAAGGAGAAGAAAGAGTTCAGAAGAAAAGAGGGTAGAGATTCTCAATCTTCACAAGGAATTACATGCTTCGAATGTAATGGACATGGGCACCTCAAAAAGGAATGTCCCAACTATTTGAAGTCCAAAGGAAAGGTCTATGCCACTACTCTGAGTGACTCGGATTCATCAAACTCTGACTCAGGAGAGAGCTATGATGGAGAAGGAAATTTCTCTGTATTTATGACCATTGCTCACGTGGAACTTTCAGAGGATTTGGATACACTTGTGAAGGAGCTTGGTGAGCATTTTGATTTGGAGTCTATTGGGGTTGCTGAAGAATCGGATGCTGAAGAGGATAGAAATATGGTAGTCTTCAAGAGAATTACGCCTTACTCCTTGAGAAATCGAGTGAGTATGCAATGGTTGCACAGGCGGCTGTGAAGAAGATGAAAAGGGCAGAGGAGGACTATAAAAGTCTCCTGACCAGATATAAAGAGGCTAAGTATGAGATTGAGACACTGAATGGTGAGTTATCAGAAGCTTACACGAAGGTGAGGTTTCTTGAACAAGAGGTAGTGCAAGCTCATGCCAAGATAGAGAGAGTCTCTTCTCAGAAGTTAGAAGATGTCATATCATCTCAAAAACCTTCCTCAGACAAGTCTGGGTTGGGATACACCGGAGGGAGTTGCTCATCAGCCAAAGTCACCAAAGAAGTAAAGTTTGTAAAGGCTAAAGAAACGATTGTACAAGAGCCTACTCCTGAGAAAGTTAAGGAGGTAAAGAAGAAGAATGTGATTGAGCAATGGATGGTGAATAAGCCCCAAAATCAATCTGTGGGCAAACATGAAACCAGAGGAAGATCAATCCCAAGATCACAACGGGGTCCTAGAACTGATTATGTTTGTCATTATTGCGGATTACAAGGACATACCAGGCCTAACTGTCAAAAGCTGGGAGTAGACAACAGTGCAAGCACACCTTGCTCACGAGGAAGAAGAAATGACATGAGGTCTTGGGGTGGTGAACAACCAAGAAGTCAAAACCGTGATCCAGGAATGATGGACGTGATGAAGATGATCGGTGCCTTCACCAACTGCCTGGAAAGCTTCACACGAAGGTTTGAAAGTCCTAACTCCCGTACCCAATCCGTCAAGGATATCACCCCAAACGCACGCGACGTGTGAGTGACAAAGGGTACTCATGCATAAGCACTGTAACATGTCCATGCATTAATACTTCCCATATTTTGTGTATATGCTTGGTTGTTTGCTTCATGTGAGTTTGAGTTAAAAATTTTTGTCTGTGAGTTTTTGTTTAAAGTGTTTCTACATTGTTGTTCTGTTTTTAATCAAGATTTTCATTACTTGTGTGTCAAAAATCCAAAAACATGTAAAAAGTAGAAAATCCAAAAAGTTTGATCAACTTTGTTGAGTTTTGTCTCAAATTATATTTTGCCTTGTACCTTTGTACTAATGGCTTTGTGCATCTACGAGCTTAGCTTATTTTCTATGCACTCGTATTATTGTGGGAAAAATTCTGAAATCTATGTGACTGTTGTAAATAAATCTTCAACCTTGTCATGAATGATTAGTGAATGGTTTTGTTGATCTTGAGACATGCATAGACTCATGCCTATATATCTTCCCACTCTTTATTTTCTGTTTTTGCTTAAAAGAGCTCTCTAAATGTAAATCTCCAAATGAAAAGAGATATAGAGCTGCAAAAGCCTGTTGCATATACTAGTATTCGACTAGGAAAAAGGGAAAGCGACTAAAATAAAATGTTTGATGCCCAAAAGCCAAAGGCTAACTCATTAATATGAAATATCAAAAATTTCAGGCATCCATCTCACAATGAAATTTTCTTTGCTCAAAAAGTGCAAATGATATGTTGAATATGGAGCCAAATGAAAAGCTTCAAAGAAATGTAATCAAGTTTATGTGGGAGGTCATATATGCATGTTTCTATTATTGAGATAGGTCACATTATCTAGTGCAAGTTGGTATGCCTTGATTGAATTGATCATTGAAGCTTCACATTGGACTAAGGACTATCTTATTTTTGATATCCACACACAACACACAAGTCTATGTTCAATGAATGCCATATTCATTTGTGTGATTGTACTTGATTAAATGTGTTTTCACATGCTCAATCTTTGTTGATCAAAAACAAAAAGATTTTTTGAGTGTTTTTAGTTGTTTTGGAAAGTATTTTGTTTTTATAAAAATTTCAAAAACTGTTTCCCCTGTTTTGGCGACTAAGTCGCGGGTTAGCCCAGTGACAAGCCTCAATCGCGAGCCCATTCAGAGATATTTCGCGGTTTACTGGCGAGTTAATGCCCTAGGCGCGAAAAGGACTTAGAAAATTTTTCAAAATTTGAGTTTTTTTAATTTTTGCGGCTCAGTTTGGCGACTTGTTCGCGGGTGGAAGGTCCAATCACGAGGTTACTCAGAGATTTTTGCGGCTCAGCTTGCGACTCCCTCACGGGTAGATCTTCTAGTTGCAAAAAACACTTAGAAAATTTTTCAAAAATTTCTGTGTCAAGTGTTTCGCGGCTTACCTTTGTGGCTTACTAGCGACTTGAACCAATCGCGAAAAACGCGTGTTTTGCGTTTTTAAGTCTGATTTCAAAAACTTTTTAGTTTTTCCTCGAAATCAAGTGACTGTTCATTGTCTTCTCAACTTTTCTCTCTGAAACACACCGTGTTCACTCTTGATAAAACCTCCATTTCTGCACTTTCTCTTCTCAAATCTTCAAGAAAAAGGTATGGGTTTTCTGTCTTTTACTTAAGATTTCATGTTTTAAGTGTTATTTTCTTGAATCTGTGAGTTGCTATGTTGGTTTGAGCTTTGAGGGGTTCGAACATGGGTTTATTTGAGTAGGTGTGTTTACTCTTGTTGCTATATATGTTTAATATCATGTTTTAATATCTTTATGCCTGACTTGGTCTGTGCTTTGATATTCGTAAGTTCTCATACCATTTGTGTATATGGTTTTTGGGGTTTTCTACATTTTCCTCTGAATATGAATTTGGGTATTTCAGTATGGTTGAGTTTTTGGATTGGGTGGCTAGTATTGTTTTGATTCCAAGTCATCATATCATGGTTGTGTTGTTGCCTTTGGGTTTATCTTGCATTTGTCATACTCATTATGTCATGTTTATCTGACATATGCCTTCATCTGTCTGATAGTGTTTTTTTTTTTTTTTACACTGTCCATTTTTAATTATTTAATGCCTGCTCCAGTATGCATCTGTTCTGAATGATCTTGTTTGATTTGTTCTACAAATCTCTGGTTATTAACTGTTCTTGGTTTGAGGGTTGGCTTGTCACCTTGTTATTGTCATTGTAACCAAATTGCTACTAATATGTGTGCACTTCCACATATTGTGCTTTTCTCTTGTTGTGGCCTCTTCTACATGTTTACAGATGCCTCCCACACCTTCAAAGAAGAAGACTCCTGCCAAGAAGGCAGACAAAAGGCTGAAAATGGACCATAATCTATTTAGATCTGCTCAGCACTTTGACAGATACAGAAATTCCTTCATGAATGGAACTATTATTTAGGAGAGGTTTGTGGACTTAAATGACTTGAAGGACACTTTCATTCCAGAGTGCTTTGAGGGCAGAGGATGGGAGAAGTTGCTAAGTGATCTGCCTGCAGTCTGTGAGCCCTTAATACGGGAGTTCTATGCAAATGTGGTTATAAAGGAGGATGAGTTGAACTGTTGGGTAAGAGGAAAGGAGTTCACCTTGGATGCCCATGACATTGATGAAGTACTTGGGCTTGAGGGATTAGAGGAGTATGAATTTGTCAACTACAAAGATAGGATGCTATCCTTAGACACTGTCTAGGCTCGGATTTGTGGAGTTAAGGAAGGAAGATGTCTCAACACCAATGCCTTTCCTGTTGACATGAGGTGTCTGACCACCATAATGATGTACAACCTGTATCCTATCAAAAAATTGACTACTCTTACTAATGCCAAAGCTATCTTCCTTATGGAGTTTAAGGAGAAAACATTCATTGACATAAGCTCTCATATATTTGACATAATAATGGATGAGTCTAGAACAACTTCACGGGCAAAGTTGGTCTTTCCTAGCCTCCTTATGAGGATCTTCAGAGCAAAGGGTGTTAGAATTCCTCAAGATATTAGTCTCATGACTCCACTTTCAGCAATCAACAAACTAACCATCACAAGGATACAAAGTTGTCTTCCAGGTGATGAAGAGAAGGGTGACCAAGGAGAAGGTGATCCAATGGAGACTGAAGCAGAGGCTGTAGGATCGTCTTCCACACCAAGAAGAAGAGTCAAGAGGAGTAGGGCTTATACCTCATCTGCTGCACCTTCTGATGCATTTCAGATCATCTTAGAGAAGCTTGATGGACTTAGAGAGGTCCAAATTCAGCATACTGAAAAAATGATAGCAATGCAGGATCAACTGGATGTACTTTCTGCCAAGTTTGACAACATTCACACTAACCAGGAGCACTGACCCTTTGGCCATTTCGGTAAAAAAGGGGGAGAATTTTTGTTGGGGCAGCTTTTGAGGGGGAGTGCTTGTTTTGAGGGGGAGCTTACATAATCATATAGCTTTGATATTATGGTTTAGTTAACTGTTGTTATTATAGGTTTTAGTCTTGGTTTGGATTAAACTCATATCTCTTGAATTTTTTTAACACTTTGGTTTATTTATATATTGATGATGTTATTCAGTTAATTTAACATATGTTTTATCTGTTTGTACCCATGTTGCTTATGTAAGTTTTAAGGGTTTGTTTCCATGCACTTATGCAGTTTGTAGGCTTTAATGGTTTGTACCATGTATTTGCAACACTTTGCTTATGCAGCCTTTATGTTTTTGTTTTAATACTTGTTAATGCTATGCATTATCTTAAGTACATCACTCTTGTGCCCTTGTAGGATTGTTCCTAGATGCATATATGGTTGTATGCATTGGTTGAGTGTTGGACTTGCAAATGAGACTCTTCAATTGAGCTTATCACCTTGCATGTCCGGATGTTCATTCCTTGTGTAAATGAGCATAGTGATCACTGTTGTATAGTGATTGCTTGTTTGATCTTACCATGGTCTATTACTTTATTCCATTTTGCTTGATTATGCTATTATTGCTCCATATGCATTTCAAGTTTTTTTGCATACAATGATATTACTATGTTGTTATGTTTCAGGAGATACTTGTTCATATGTTCAAGAGTTGTTCAAAATCTAGAGTTAGGTGTGAGTGAGTTTTGTTGAACTGTTCCCAACTCACGCTTTAAGTCTAGAGTCTGTTGTAGGGTTTTGTCACGGAATAGCCAAAGGGGGAGATTGTAAGGTTGAATTTAATCAACCATCTTGTTGGCTTTATTCTGTGCCAATTTGCTTATAATTTAAGCACTTAGTAACCCTGTATTTAGGTGGGAAACTTGTAAGGGTAGTGAGTGAAAGAGTGTGAAGTAATGCTCAAGATTGTACAAAGAAACAGAAACTCACGACTGGATCTCGCGGGTGACTCGTGGCTTGCAAGTCGCCAGAAGCTGCACACGTACCAAGCATGTCAGAAGCTGAAAAGTCGCACCAGCTGTTGCACTACAGGACAAATGTCCCAGGCTGGCCAGGCCGTTAGCTCGCGGCTTGAACTCGCGACTTAACCCAGTTGCGAGGTCAAGTCGCCAAAATGCCCTGTTTAGGAAAATCTGACGTTTCACATTCCATTCTCATTCCAGTATAAATACCCCTCATTCCCACGATATGGAGAGAGCTTCTAGAGAGAATTTTGTGAGAGAAACCCTAGAGAAATACAAAATTGATTCATCCACAATCTTTACCTTAGAGACTCTACAAATTCCTCTACTCTCTTCCTCTCCATTGTCATACCCTTGAGAGGTCCTTTAGCCAAATCATTTTCTCACCATACCCAGTCCGTGAGAAGGTTTATTTGGTACTTTTGGGAAGCAGTTAGGAATGAACCAATATACATTGGTTGATGCTATGGTATAGTAGCGGAATCCGGTAAGCTAAAGAAGAAATAGGTTCGGCGAAACCTCGTTGGAGCAAGAAGCTTGGAGGGCTTAGATACTTGGGTAGATTAGGCTTGGAGGGTCTTCTGCTGTTCATGTACCCCAACTACATTCTTTAGTGGATTATTCACCACTTGGAGGGCGGCGAAGAGGTTTTACGCCGAGGGCTTTGGTTTCCTCTTTGATAACACATTGTGTGTTATCCGTATGTTTGCATCTTTCCTTCCTTTATCTTTGCCTTATATTTACTACTGTGGATGTGTTTATATTTGGCTTAGATTAGTTATCAATTCTGTGTTTGGCTTATGTTCATATTCCGCACATATATTGTTTGATAATAAGCTTGAATTGATAATTTGTTAATTGGGGTCTAAACGTTCAAGAGTGTTTCATACCCATTTTGAACTTTCATTACATATAATAGAGATGATATGAATAATTACAATAAATAAACAGTTATAACATGCAAAATATTAATATAGTAATGCAATGTTTAGTCTAGATGTAATAGACGTAAACTTATGCCATATATTAATATATATATATATATATATATGAATATAAGAAGGGAGTCATAGGCATAACAATATATATTAACGTAAGAAGGGAGTTATAGGAATAACCTTTTTCAAGAAGCAAAATGATGATAACTCTTCTGAATCTGGTTAGAGCATCATGCTGATAACATGTCGTAAAATAAAGGAAAAAAAAATATATATATATATATATATATATAGGCAAGAGAATAAAATATGAGAATGATATTATATTTAAATTGCCTCTTGTCTACTGGTCATCCACCACAACATATTATTTTTGAACTAATATACATATATCTCTCTTTTACTCTCAGTATCTCTCTAATTTCCTTAGTGTATTACAAAGGGAGTGAATGTCCATATATATACGCGAAAGATGAACTAAAGAAATAACTGCAAAGGGGGCAAGATCCCCTAAAGGTGCTTCAACCATTTAATCTTCACCAAAAGAGAATAGTGTAAAGTAAATAGTACATAATATATTAGACCATTTAAGAAAATACGGTGTAGTGAGTTCTAGTTAGCTCAACTGGTAAAATCTTTTATGATTGAATAAGAGATCTGGGGTTTATTCTCTGCCTACACCAAAAACTGATTGGTGTCTTGGTCTGATTCTGTGTAAAAATTGTATAAACTTCAACCAATTATCGATTCTCAAAAAAAAAAAAAAAAAAAAAAAAAAAACTTCAACCAATTACCAATCTTTTTCTCTCACTCTCTCTATATATATATAAAGTAGGCAAAAATGCAAACTGACCCTCTAACTTTCACCGTTTGTCAATTAAGTCCTCTAACTTTTATTTTTGTCAATTGAGTCCTCTAACTTTCATTTTTTTGTCAATTCAAGGCTCCGTTACTGCTGCAATTAGAATCACTAAAATGACGCCGTTTTAGTGGGGTTTTTTTTTAAAAAAATTCAGAATTAAAATAAGAAAAATCAGGAAAAAAAAAAAAAAAAAACATTAAGTTACCAAATATGCACAGAATTTCCCCTGAAATCGAAAGAACCACAGTTTGCACAGAATTTCCCCATCACAGAATTCATAAGTACAAAAAATATGCACACAATGGAATCTTTTGATTGTCTTCTCTCAATCTTTTGATTGTCTCAAGTTACCAAATATGCACCAAGTTACAAAATATGCATTGTTTTCTGCACAAAATGAACAAGAGGTTGAATCATCATTATCCGAAAAAGAATAACCACCATGCTCAAAATCAGCCTTAGTCCAAGAAGAATTAGGAACAGTGAGCAGCTTAGGTTCATCCACGCCGGCAAGAAAAGGATGATCCAAAAGCATCTCACCCTCAAAAGCTCCTCTGTATCCAACTCTTCCTCTCTATCCCAATGAGATTTCCCAGTAAGCATTTCACACACCACACACCCAAAAGCCCAAATATCAGATTTCGGGTCTTGCACACTCTCAATCATAGTTTCAGGTGCCACAGAGGATAGGCGAGGAGGAGCTACGGTAAGGCAAGGTAGAGCACTGATTCAGAACTCCATCACCGATTCAGTCAAGGCAGAGCAGCGAGTGTGGAGGTGGTTCACACAGTGAATTTTACGGTGGGGTGGTGGCGGTGAACTTAGTCTCTCTCTCTCTCTCTCTCTCTCTCTCTCTCTCTCTCTCTCTCTCTCAAAGTTTCACAAGTTAGGGATTTAGGCACCTGGTTTTCTTTTGATTTCAGGGGAAGGGGAACAACGACGTTGTTCCGCTTAATGTTTTCTTCTTCTTCTTCTTCTTCTTCTGTTTTCTGATTTTTCTTATTTTAATTATGAATTAAAAAAAAAACCACTAAAACGACGTCGTTTTAGTGATTCTGACGGCAACAGTAACTGCACAGTAACGAAGCCTCGAATTGACAAAAAAATGAAAGTTAGAGGACTGAATTGACAAAAATGAAAGTTAGAGGACTGAATTGACAAACGGTGAAAGTTAAAAGGTCAGTTTTGCATTTTTGCCTATAAAGTAAAATAATTAACAAAAATAAAACATTGGAACTTGTTTTTTTTTTTAGAAATACATCGGAACATTTTTTTTTTTTTTTTTTTTTTTTTTGAGTTGGAGAATCAAATACATTAGAATTTAATTAAGTTCAATTAGTACAAGTGGAATGCTATTTCACTATTCATAAGGGCAACTCACAGAAGTTTAGGTTAATTTCGGACCCCCTATATTATCAATTTATAATATAGGGTATTTATTTGAAATTAACCAAAATCTTAGGGGTTTATTTCTTTTTTGCAACTCACAGAAGTTTAGGTTAATTTCGAACCCCTATATTATCAATTTATAATATAGGGTATTTATTTGAAATTAACCAAAATCTTAGGGTTTTATTTATTTTTTCTTTTACAAAATTTTCTTAAAAGACAATGGCCACATAAAGTTATTGTCTAAAAGTATCAATCCAATTAGGAGTTATGTGTTATCCAATACACGTAAATATTCACTCATAATGTATGAGTCTCACATATTTGTAAGATTCATATATAGTAAGTTCTAATTAGCTTAATTAGTAAAATCTTTGATGGTTGAATAAGAAATTTGAGGTTCAATCCTCTCCTATACCAAAAATCAATTGCTGTCTTGTTTTAAAGATAAAGAGAGCATTCACCAGAAGCGGACGCCATAAGTTAAAACTCTATAAAAAAAAAAAAAGGAAAAAAAGAGAGATCTATGTATACATTGTGGGTGAGAATTTTTTTTCTTTTTAAAAATAAACAAACACACACAACTAAGATATAAGAAATGAGATTCTAACAAAAAGTCACATCACAAATTTCACTAAAAAATATGGTAATTTTTAGATGAGGGTATGATAAGTCATACGACATACACAATATATTCTATTAAGCAATGTGAGTGAGAAGTTACATGTATTGAAAACATGATATATACTTGTTCCAACTCAATGACTATTGACGTCTTGACCTGATGATAAAAAGCAATCATCATAAAATGAAAGCTATATTTCAAATACATATTTCAAATCCTACTGTAAAAAATATAATGATTTACAGAAACTCGATCTATATAATGTCATATAAAATTAATCAGATAATTTATTTTCAACTTTTTTGCCCGTGAAATCCATTAAAAATTTTGGTTACTAGATCTCATGGGTTGTTTGACATGGCAGGAAATAGCATGAAAATGTAGTGGCAACTGAAGATTAACGAGGAATACGAAGAAATTAAGCTTTACGCATACGCATAATTGTGAATAATTTCCTGGAATAAAAGGGAAAAACCAAGCTTCTTCTTTTTTTTTTTTTTTTTTTTTTTTTTTTTTTTTTTTTTGAGAAAGGGGAAAAAAGCAAGTTGATTACGTAAATTTGAGAATGGTTGTATTGGATTTCAATAGAAAACTATTAAATGAATAACATGGTAATCATGTTATACCCCGCTCCTATCTTTTTTTGGTGAGAAATTATACCCCCTCCTTTTTTATATTTTATGTGTAGTCTGGATAATACAAATGTTATACTTACCATATACAAAAAGATTACATGAATAATATAAAGTTGTGTATTCCCTACGTTTGCTTAATATGGAAACAAAATAACAGCAAAAGTATATAGCAAGCCATGCAAGCATATCTGAAGGTGTATTTATATATATTTTTTTCAGTACATATCTGAAAATTAATGAGTGATAAATATTACCATCTTTGCTAAAGCCTATATAAACCCAACTTATATCACTCATTTCTTGCATATTGAAAAGCAAAGAAGAAGACTACAAGAGAGAGAAAAAAATAGAAGAAAAGAACAAGAACAAGAAAAAAAGATGGCATACAACGTTTCATTCCTAGATCATGTGATTAAGATGGCGGGTGGTCGTCTATATTGGCAGATATTTGTGCGCAAAGATTTCTGCACCAAAGGCTAGTAAGCGGAATGCTGTTGTTTGTGGCATATCACCAGATTAATGGTGGTTACTACTATAAATAAACTATCATAATATTAATAAAAGTGCATGTTTTTCATATTTTGTTTATCTGTGAATCTGTGATGAATGTTGTTTACTTCGTTGATGGAATGTTGTTTGCACATTCTTTGCACTATAATTAAAGGCCTCTCTCTCTCTCTCTCTCTCTCTCTCTCTCTCTCTCAAATAGCCTTAGAGCAATATTTTTAATTTTTCTTTGCCACTTTTATTTTCTCTTCCAAAAGTCTTTATATTGTTTAATTGCAGCAGTATTCTTTTTGTTGGTTTTGTGTTTGTTCTTACAACTCAAACGAACTCTCTATTTGGCGGTGTTAATTAAACTGGACGTAAGACATTAGACACCTTGATCCCATAGCACAACTTAGAATTACCTCACATTATTTTCTAATTTCTGAGTTTCAAGAAACAAACTACCAAAGCTTTTGCGTCCACTGTGCCATAGTATTAGGCCAGGCCAATTTCATAGCACTGTCTACGGAGGTTGAGATACCATGGTCTCATTTCCCAGAAGATGTGCCATAATAGGCCAGTTTTATAAGGCTGATTATTGTGTTTGAGTAATTCTTTAGTCATTTTAAGAGAGGATTCCAAAAGGTTTATTTATTCATTTGTTTTTATCAATAGCTAGCATCAATCCTAAATGATATGGATTATGGCATGCCTAACAGAATTATAAACTTTCGGGTAAAAAAAAAAGGGAAAAGAAACTTAATTCGAGAAACACTTCTTAAAGTGTGACAATATAAAATGTACCTTAGTTTCTTCTTAGGTTCAATATGTCGAGAAAATATCTTATGAAACGGTCTCATAAGACCTCTCTTTCACAACATTGGGTTTCACATGTTTAGAATCCACACATGTTCTTGTGATAGAGATGTCTCATATGATAGTTTTCAAAAAAGTCACATGTCATGCCTAGAAAAATACTATAAGATTTATATAATATCTAAAAATGAAACATAGCATTTATTATTGTTGCTCTCTCGTTGAGCCGCATCAACGTAGCATTTTGGTCCGTTTCAATTCACTTCAGTTCATTGCGGTCTACGTTGGTCTGTTGGATCCATTCTAGTTCACTTCGGTCCGTTGGTTCCATTGGGTTTATTTCAATTCAGTTCGGTCTATTTGGTATACTTTGGTTCATTTTGGTCTACTTCAAAGAATGAAAAATATGAAACTTAAAAATTTTAATTATTGTTGTACCAAAAAAAATAGAAAAATATAATGCATAATAATAATAATAGTTAGAAGAATATGGGCCACTTCAAACAAGAATAATATCAATAAAACACAAAAAATAATAAAATTATATATTTGTAAAAATAGAGAGGTAGAAATTACTTTTAAAAATTGTTAAATTTTTAGGAAAAACAAATTATCTACAATAAAATTTAAGAATAAATTATACTTTATACCATTTCACATAATTGTATATTCTCATGTATCGTGTGCCTGGATTTATAACTAGTGTTAGTATATTACTGAGTCATTTCTCAACCCAACCACCAGTAATAATTAATCGTGCTAAGACATTCACAAGAAATGGGCCTGTCTTTGAAATCTATACGCTTCTCCTCCAAGCATTTCTTAATTCTTAGTCTACGAACTCAGCCTCGTTCAGCAGATCTTGTTTAATTGTTAAACGTGGGCTGTGTGTAATTGCTTCATATGAATCATCTCCAAGCATATATGCCGTATTTTCGTTTCGATGAATATGAATATGATAGAAGATTAGCAGTAGGGACGGAGGTATTTATAAGGGTGGGGGCCGTGGTCCCCAAAATTTTGAAAATAAGTATACAATTATTTTAATGTTTCAAAATTTAATCTACAAAAATAAGAGTTGGCCCCACCAAATATTTGAATTAGTCCAATAATGCTCTTAACAAAATAATTGGTCTAATAGTTATAGAGATATAACTTTATTTTTCACAATCTTATTTTTTATTGTAAAATGTACTCTTATATTTTTGTTAAATATTTGATAAAGTTTGGCATCAAACATGTTGAATCTATCATTTTCAACCTGTTATGTGGCGATTAACAAGTCATTGACTCATTAAAAAAATTTTGTCACTAAAAGTACATATGAAATGTGTCTTTAGTTGCCACATAATAGGTTAGAGTAAGATAGCTTTAAATATGTTTAGATCCTAACTTATTCTTCAAAATTTTGGATCATTCATGTTTTTCAAAATTTCATTAGTTCAATTGAAAGTTTTTTACTTACTTTAGTATAAAATTTGATAATTTGTATTTAAAATGAAATTTTTAAAGAATTTTACAATGAAAATAGAAAAAATGAATTTTATTTTATAAAAGATTGCCATAAAAAATAATTCTTGATTGAAAATACTAAGCTCTTTTGTGTGTGTGTGTGTGTGTATATAACTTATCAAATAAAAAAGTGTGTGTATATATAATAAAAAAGCGCACACACGTGTGTGTATATATATTTGTATGCGTGTGGGAGAAGTTGTCTTGATAAATATATTTGCGTTGTAACTTTGCCCCCCAAACAAAAATTCCTAGCTCCGCCCTTGATTAGCATTACCAAAATTGAACGTCAAAATTATAGAAAATTTAGCTATCTTTGCTAATAAAACATATGAGAAACAATTTACTTTTATTTCCATGCTTCCGAAATTCAAGATAAGATGAATTGGGCATGAAAAGATTGTAAGTGAAACCTGTTTTAGATGTAAGCACAATCTGGATGATATGTGCAGGACGTTGCTTTCTGTATTGATTGATTGACCAAATAATAATTACAAGTCCTTTTGTACACAATAATACCCCAAACCAACGCACATTATCAGCAAAATAGAAACAACTCCCACGTAAGAAACAAATATTAATAAAACCATCAAGGTTTTGTTGCAACAAATTTGACTCAATATTGGTCCTCCGGAGCAATTGCATTGTTATGGGTAATGTGATGGCAGAGATTTCATACTTGACCATCCAAATATTGGAGTTCCTTCCATCCTTTTTTTTTTTTTTTTTTTTTTTTTTTTTTTTTTTTTTTCTCTCTTTTTTTTTTTTTTTTTTTTATTATTTTTTTAGGGTTGTTAGATAAGTGTTGATCTCCCCTTTTTTTTTTTATTTTTTTTTTATTTTATGGAAAGACTGTAACTTTTATTAATCATGAGAAGATGAAGGTACATTATGGATAAGAACTTGCTTTTAAAAGCCAGAGGTCTCTTCAATTCAGGTAGTAAAATCAACAATGCTAGATGCATGTTTAGCTAATAAGTGGGCAAGTCGATTTCCTTGTCTTCTAATATGGGAGAATTCTACACTATGAAAATCATTACAAAGGTCCTGGATGCCCACAATGATTGACACCACTGAAGAGGGTGGGGATGAAAGCTCACACAGAGCCCTGTAGACCAAGAGAGCATCACCCTCCAAGATGACATTTTGAATGCCAATGTCCTTTGCAAATTGAATACCCACTTCAAAAGCTTTAGCCTTAGCCTCCACTGCTCCCAGCGGCGCATGTATCTTCTTGCTCATGGCTCCTTCAATTCTCCCCTTGTCGTCTCTAATGATCACACCCACTCCCACTGCCTTCCGTGCAACGAAAACAGCTCCGTCGACATTTACCTTGAACTTGTTTGGCGATTGGGATGCAGTTCTCGACGGTAGCAGTTTCATACTGCTCAAGGTAGAGTGTTGCCCATCTAACGAACCCGTTCCCATCTTTCCTCACCCCACCTTCCCTGATCTCATTTCTGTTATGCCATAGAGCCCAGGCTATAGTTACTGCCTTCGCTACCTTCTCCACTTCAACTCGATCCATCATGACCATGCTCCACAACAGATCCTTGAACGTTTGGCAACTTGTTGAACTCGTTGATACTATCAGTTTAGAGCAAGACCATACACCCCGAGCTCTTGGACAAGTCCAGAATAGATGCCCCGATGTCTCGGCTTCCAATTTGCACTCTTCACAAATGTCGTCCTATACCACCCTTCTCTTCATCAAATTAACCTTTGTTGGAAGAATATCATGGCATGCTCTCCATACAAAATGCCTTATTTTATGTGGGAGGGGAAGGCGCCAAATATACTTCCAGAAACACCGGTTTGAACTATAATCTGAGGTGGCTCCATAATTGCTAGGGCGCAACAGCCGTATAGCAACTGCATATGCATTACGCACGCTGTATTGCCCATTTGAGGATTCTGTCCAGATCAACTTGTTTGCAAGTAGCCGTGAACTGATTGGGATGCTCTTAATAATATCATCTTCATATGGCAGAAACACTGCATCAAGAATATCAAATCTCCACCTTACTTTTTTAGGCTTAATTAACTCCCCAACCCGTATATCTGGATGTAAAAACTATCGAGGAAAAGCCACCTTGTACGTTGGGGACATTAGTAGCCACTTATCACCCCAAATATGGGCTCCATTACCCACCCTCCATTGAAGTCCCTTCTGAACCAACTTTTGGGCAGCCATAATGCTACGCCATGTATAAGATGGATTTTTACCTAGAGATGCTTGGATAAACTCGCACCTTGGAAAATACTTTGCTTTGAGAACCCAAAACACCAATGAATTTTGACCTGTTTGGAGCTGCCATTTTTGTTTAGCTAACAAGGCCAAATTGAATTGTTTGAGTTTCTTGAAACCCATTTCACCCTCAGCCTTCAGCTCACACATCTTTTCCCAACTTAGCCAAGCCATTTTCTTCTCCTCCTTTCTTTGTTCCCACCAAAAATTCCTTACCATGCCTGTCAAATCCTCACAAAGAGAATTCAGAATTTTAAAGCAGCTGATGGTATAGGTTGGTATGGCTTGGGCCACTACTTTTATCAACACTTCTTTGCCGGCTTTAGAGAGCATCTTTTCCTTCCACCTTGCCAATTTCTTTCCAAACTTCTCCTTTATTTCATTGATGGTATTTCTTTTATTTCTACCCTCCAATGATGGCAGCCCCAAGTATTTCTCATGTTGTTTTATAACTTGGGCACCAAATCTCCTTTTGATCTCCTCTTGAGCTTCTCTAGGGGTGTTGCTACTAAAAAATAGGGAAGTCTTAGCCTAATTCAACTATTGTCATGAAACTTGTTCATAAAATTTCAAGACTCGTTGTAGTGAGTCACATTTTGCAATGGAGGCTTTGCAAAAGATTAAGCTATCACCAGCAAAGAATAGCTGTGAGAGCTTGGGTCCTCACGGCATACAGCTACCCCTTCCATATGGCCACACTCCACTGCTTGTGAAATCAGAGTCGACAAACCTTCTGCCTACAGCAAAAAAAGATAAGGTGATAAAGGGTCTCCTTGACAGAGACCCTTGACGGGATAATATTAGCTCTAGGCTTCCCATTAAACTTTATGGAATAGGTGACAGATGTGACACACTACATAATTAAACTCCTCCATTTCTCATCAAAACCTAATTTTTCCATAATTTTCTTCCAAGCACCCCTATTCTATTCTGTCATATGCTTTACTCATATCAAGCTTTAGAGCCATCTCCCTACCTCTACCTCCCTTTTTCTAACTAATGTGATGCATAGTCTCAAAAGCCACTATAACATTATCAGTAATAAACCTACCATGCACGAATGCACTTTGGGTATTACTAATAATGTTAGGTAAAATCTTTTTCAATCTATTTGCTATCGCTTTTGATGCAATTTTATATATCACATTTCAAAGGCTAATAGGCCTGTAGTCAATTACCTTTTTTGGTTCCTTAAGTTTTGGGATAAGAACAATGTGAGTTTCATTAAATCTAGGAGAAGAAATACCAAGATTGAGGAAGTCAAGTATCATTTTGGTAACAACCTCGCCACATGTGCTCCGAAAATGCTGAAAGAATAGGGGAGGCATGCCATTTGCCCCAGAGCTTTCAAAAGGTACATTTGCTACAACGCCATGCTGACTTCATTTGCACTAAAATCTTTGGCTAGCATTTGGTTCATGGGATTTTTTACCTTCGGTTGTAGTGGTTGGAAGAGCTCTTCAAAATCAGATGGATTGCTAGAGGTAAACAGATTTGGGTAATAGTCCACAACTACTTCCTCATTCTTGTTTTCATCTTCTTGCCACACCTCATTTGCATCTAACATGCCTTCTATGAAGTTCCTATTTTGCCTAGCCATAGCTTTTGCATGGAAAAAGCTTATGTTCCTATCACCTGATTGGAACTAGTTGATCCTAGATCTTTGGCGCCACACGGTATCTTCTTACTCTGGCTAGCAATTCAGGTCAATTCGTGTGCTTCTCATAGCTTGAATCACCTCAGGTGATGACAGTTGCAATTTAAGCTTCTCCAACCGATTCTGCAACTCAGATATTTTCCTGCCCATGTGTCCAAATTCACTCTTGTTCCACGCATCCAGCCTAAACTTGCATTTATCTAAGCAACTATTCATCACACATTCGGATGTAGTGACCAAACCTTCCTCCCATGCTTCCTTGACAACCCCCTCACAGCGTTGGTCCTTAAGCCACATCAACTCAAACCTAAAGATTTTCTTCAACTTCTTCTTCCTCGGTTTCGGCACAAAACAAAGGGCCAAAGGTGAATGATTTGATGCCAACGAGGTGAGGTGATACAACTTTGCATTGGGGAAGAGCTCCAACCAATCCAGCGTTGTCAAATCCTTATCCAATCTCTCTCTGATCTGACCACCATCAAATTTTTGATACAGCCACGTGAACTTTGGGCTAATAAAGCCTAAGTCACGAAAACCACAAATATTAATAACCTCAATGAACTTGTCCATTTGTTGTCTCGATCTGGTATTCCCCCCTTCCTCCTCCGATTAGCCTATTATCTTATTGAAGTCACCAATTGCAAGCCATGGTAGCGTAGACGTGCCCTTCAAGTGCTTGAGCTTTGCCCAAAATTTATGCCTCTTTGTAGTGTCAGGATTGCCATAAAAGCCTGTATAGTGCCACCATCCTAGCTCAACCCCACCAACAACCAAAGCATCAACGTGATAGGGAGTATGTTTGGATCTCCACAGTAATTCCCTTCTTCCAAAGCATGGCCAAGCCATTACTCTTCCCATTTCTTGGTACAATTAATCCATTCTTCATCTTACATTTGTCTTTAACCATTTCCATCCAATCTCTATTCGACTTCATCTCCATAAGGAAGACAATAATGGGACTTTCTTAGTTGACTAACTTTGCCAAGGCTTTAACTATCCGGAGGTTCCCAAACCCTTAGCAGTTCCAGCTTAAAAGACTCATTGGACCCGATTGGGTTGTCCAGCAACCTCCGCCAATCCTATTTATGTTGCCATAAGAAAATTGAGATTTTTGGTCTGCTCATCTCATTTCAACTTCTTCTCCCTTCCCATGTCCTTTGCTATATCTGTTTCATTATGCTCAGACTTCCATTTTTGGTCACCTTGCAATCCTCTGGCTTATGTATTAAAGGCCTTTTAGGGGCCTTGATCCAATAACCCCATTTTAGGCTTATTTGATCCACCCTCACCTCCACCAAATTTGTTTTAGAAGGCCCACCGTGAGATTAGGCCTTACCTTTGCTCTTTCCAGCACTTCTCGTGGGCCCACTTTTATTGACTTTTCTATCCACGTTGTTGCTCCCCCAGCCCACATTAAAGTTGGCTTCCTTAGAATGTGTAGAATTGATAGTGAATGCATGCGTTTCATGATTATCCTCTAGCAATCTCAGGGGCATTGGCTATGACAAAATCCTTGGAGGATCTACAATACACCCTAAAATTAAGCTTATGTCATCCCCTTCCCACAGGATATTTGGGGAGTCACTTTTCAAATTTGAAACCACATGGTCATTGTTAATAGGCTCATCAATATCCTAGACAATCTTCTCAAAATCTGGGATTTCCTTATTCAAATTGTTTCCACCACTATCGTGAGAACTTTTGAGTTTTCCTATATTTCTGCCACACTCCTCTGCCTCCATTAAAGACAAATCCTCAAAGCTACTATTGGGCAAAACCTATTCGACCATTCCATCCCCACCTGCATGAGTCGAGACCACCGAAGAGTTTGCCCCACGATTTGTTCGACAAACTTCCTCCATAATGGATTGGTTTCTCGCATTACACAAAACTTCAAAACCTTGAACTTCCACTATAGCTTTCCTTGCAGGATTGAATTGTGGGGCTCTCAACCAAGGACCAAACTGTTGACCTTCTGATGATAACGAACCTTTACTACTGAGCCAGAGAATACAGTCCTTATCGTCGTGAGAGAGATGGTTGCATTAGTAACAGATATTCGGCAAGTGTTCATACATAAAAGAAGCCCAACCTTCTCCGTCATGATCCAACATAACTTTTTGTCCTCGGAAAAGAGGTTTTGTAATGTCGACTGCAACTTGGACTCCCATAAAACTACCCCCTTTCATCTTAGTGATATCCTTTGGTTTCGACACTGTGCCTAGGGTTTTCTCAATACTAAAAGCCACCTCAACTGTTAGCAAAGAAAAGGGAAGATTGTGAATCTGGACCCAGAAAGATGTCGTATCGAAACAAAGGTCTAAGAACTGTGTTGAGCCATTGTACCTTTGTAAGACAACCAAGTTCCTATCAAAAGTCCAAGGCTCTCCCTGGAGAACCTTTTCTAAGTCGACTTCCAACTCAAACACTATCAAAACCACATTATCACTGGTGACACTAACCTCAAAATTCCTCCTTGTACGCCATCTCGGCCTAAAAGTTCTCGCCACTGCCTCAATATTAATAGACCTTCTAGTGAGGAACTTTGCTGCAAGGAAAACTTCAATCTCTTTTTGTCCTTTTATAAATTGACATTCATGCCCTTCGTATTTGATAGGGATAGCTTTTTTCATCTTATAGTGATGTCCTCCATACCTAGACATGGCAATACGGGTCAGAATTTTTTGACCCGACCCAACCCGACCTGAAAAATACTTGACCCGAACCCGATTTTTTGACCCAAAGCAAAAACGGGTTGACCCGTGACCCGACCCGATTTTTTTGCGGGTCAACCCGACCCGACCCGACCCGAATAACCAGTGATCCAACCCATTAAAAAAATTCACTAAAAAAATATTTAAATTACATCCTGATACTAAGTGCATAAAGCACAAAGTACCAAAACTAATAATCAATATATATTATATATTAGAGAGAATGACTACCAATAAAAGCTAGCTAGCCTAGCTTCTTCTTTTTTTTTTTTTTTTTTTTTTTTTTTTTTTTTTTTTGAGAAGCTAACCGCTAGCCTAGCTTCAGTGCTTGTCTTGCCAAATCAATTGCCATCAGACAAGACAAAAGGTCCTCAACACGTCTCACTACACAATTATACAAAGGCCAAGGTTGTCAAGTGACTTTCTTTCTTAGGACATATGTGGTTCACATGTTAAGAACATATATCATACTTATTTATGTAAATTGGCTAATCTTTTGAGAAAACGCACTCTACTTGTAATTGGGTAGTTCTAGGTGTTTTTAATACTTCAAGAAATAAGGTTTCAAGATTAAGTGTTGAAGTCATCAAGTCTGTCCAAGAAAACAAGCTGAAGTGCAAAATCATTAAAGTTCGACACCTGCTCGATAGCTCCTCGACACTTGCTATCTGTCGAGATTTAAAAAGTCAGATTTTCTGATCTAATTTCTTGGGATCTGTGAATATGTTTTTGGGCCTTCTTTTCTTCTAACCCTAAACATATAAAAGGATTGTTTTAAGAGCCGTCATAATATACACAAGTTGCAAAAGCATTGAGCAATCCTTGTTCAAGCAAATTGTGATCAAAAGACAAAGTTCTTGACCTAGTTCATCTTCTCTGAAGAAGTTGCTGTGTATTTGCACCAAAGGATTTTGTGACCAAGCATCTTTCTGATCTTCATCGTGTAGGTTTAACTGAAGAACTTTGCAACCAACCTCTCCTTCTAAATTGGTGTTTGAAGTCGCGTATTGGGATCTGCGCATTGGTTAGTCACGTACTTGGGAGCCGTGAATCAAAGGTGGGAACTGTCACTACAGATCAAGTCCAATTAGGTATTAGGGTAAGGGTTCAACTGTAGGTTGGTAAGGTACTTGGGATTCCTTTACTTGTAACCGCTTGATTTGATAATAGTGGAGTTTCAGGAGTGGTGACCTGAAAATCACCCGGTGGGGTTTTTGCCGTTAGGGTTTTCCCCATTCATGAACAAATCACCATGTTATTTAATTTTCGCTGCATATTTAGTTATTTGGTGATTTATTTGTGCTGCTACGCAATTTCATGATAAATTGATTAATTAATAACTTGGCTAATTAATTAATTGGTTTAATCACAAGGGGTCATTCAGTTTGTGGCCTATCAAGTAGTATCAGAGCAGGCACACTCTGATTAGGTTTAATCTTTGTTATGTTGATCCATTGACCCCTGTTTGACATGGATAGAGGACAATCGTTAATTATACCTCCTTTATTTGATGGGACTAACTATGCCTACTGAAAAGTACGCATAAGAGCTTTTTTGCAGTCCTTAGATGAGAAGGTGTGGCAAGCTGTTGAGATTGGCTGGACCAAGCCAAAAGAAGCACCGGCCGATTGGGATGAAGCCAAGATCAAGGCGGCAAACTTCAACAGCAGAGCGTTGAATGCCCTATTTAGCGCAATCACCAATGAGAAGTTCAAGAAGATATCCTCAACTGAAACTGCTAAGGAGGCGTAGACCATCCCCCAGACAACCTATGAAGGAACAAAGGCTGTCAAAGATTCAAAACTTCAGAGGCTCACTACAAGCTTTGAAGAGATTAAGATGGAGGAGGATGAGTCATTTGATGAGTTCTATACCAAGCTTAAGGACATAGTGAACTCAGCCTTCAATTTTGGGGAAACCATCCCTGAACCCAATGTTGTAAGGAAGGTGCTCAAATCTCTACCTGAGAGATTCCATGCCAAGAACCCGGCAATAGAAGAATCAAAGGATATTAACAAAATTCCTTTGACTAAGCTGGTTAGGAACTTGCAGACCTACGAGCTAGGGTTATCTAGGATCGGCAAGTCAAGCAAAGGCAAGAGCATGGCCTTGAAGGCAAAAAGCAGTGATACGGATGAGTCTTCCGATGATGAAGATTCCAAAATGAAGTCCTACATTACAAGGCAGTTCAAGAAGTTTATGAAAAATGCCAATGGGAGGAGCTTCGACAAAGACCTCAGACAATCCAGTTCTTCTCAGTTTAAGAGCCAAGACAAAGGGAAGAAGGATGCCAAGGATGGTGGTCAGTACACTGTTCCGGCAAGACCTAAGTGTTTTGGGTGTCATGGGTTTGGACACATGAAGAATGAGTGTCCTACATATCTTAAGAGCATTGGGAAAAGCAAAGTACTTGCTGCAACCCTGAGTGACACTGAGCCTGAATATGATTACGACAATGAGAATGACGGAATCTTAAATGCCTTCACTGCCACAATTAATCCTACTGAAGGGATTGTTGAAGAAGTGGATGAAGAAGAAGAATTGGTGGACACCAAGTGTGAGAAGATGGATGATCAAGATGATATCTATTCAGCCTATGAGAAACTATACAAGCTGTCTGAGAAGCATGAGAAATTATATAGGCTGGCCACCAAGAAACTTAGTAATGTGGAACTTGATCGTGAAGAGTTGTCCACAAAGTTTGATAAGGCGAATCAAACTATTGGAGCACTGAGGTTTGAAAACAACTTCCTGGCTGAAAAGACCAAGAAGCTTGAAGCGGAGCTATTTCAAGTCAGAGCTCAACTACATTTGCAATACTCTAACGTTGAGGTTGGTTTATGAGCTCTATCAATGTCAGAGGCTCGAATTTTCTTAACCTGGAACTTCAAAAACCAAATATTAGCAACCATAATGTTAGAGGTCTAAGAAAGTAGTTCAATTGTAGTTCTGGTGCAATTGTTTACACATTTTGGGGGTAAGTCAATATCTGTAATTGCTTAGGCCAAATTGAATATCTGTAAAAATTTCTTAAATTTGATTGTAAAAGGGGAGAGTTTTTGTTTTGTTTATAATATGATTTGTAGTGTAGTTTTTTGGCCTTTTAGAATCTGAAAGTTGCTGACTACTTAAAATGAGGGGTTCGTTTTTGTGATCAAATGATTATTACACTACTTTTTTTTTTTCTTTTGCATCCTATTGATCTTATTCTGAACTAAATTTTGTGGGATGTGTATGGTTGTGGTGCAGTGGGTATTCTTTGCTTAGGGATCCCCAGTACAACAAAGGACTTACTAGTGCTTTGGTCATTCAGTTGATTCCTTGCTGCCAGTCTATACTTACCGTCATGCTAGCAAAAAAAGGAGTTTCAGCCGGTTTTTCCTATTATTGGATTTGAACCAATGACTTACTGCTTACTATTCAAAGGGGGGCTAAGCGCTAAGAAAGAGAAAGCGTTATCACTATTCAAAATGATGCAGCAGCTAGCATGCTAAGATCAAAAGGGAAAATAGCAACTACAAAATTCAATTTAGTTTTTAGTTTCCGTTATCCATCCTACCTAATTTGTTGATTTTGAAGAGTGATTGAAATTGTAGAACTTTGAAATTCAAAAGTGTATAATTATCAGTGTTAGATAATATTAACTGTCTGTCATTGATCATATGGAATTTTCAACTTAGTGCTATTTTCACCATCTTTTTAACATGTAAAAGCAATCAGCTGGATAAAGGTTCAAAAGATTAAAATAAAAGTGTGTTGAATGGATGGTCCAAATTGATAACTAATGTATCTTACACACTTTGCAACAAATTTTTTCTTTAAAAAATGATTTTATTAGCCAAATTTCTCTTCTACATATGAGATTTCAAATAATCCTGCGCATTGCGCGGGTTAAACACCAGTTTATATATTACTAAAAGCTGAAGCGTAGTGTTTAATGCTGCTGTTCTCACGTTACGCCACATCAGCTGCCACATCAATTTAAAATATATATATATATATATATCTATATATATATATATAATTCGTCCTACAATTTTAAAATGACTTTTACAATTTTCAGCCCTATAAATGCGTCCCACTACTTATTTACTTACTTCCACTATCACCCAATAATAAATCCAGCCCACCTCTTATTTATTTAGCTCCACTATCAAGCCCAACCCAAAGCCTTTTTAGTTCAACTTAAAGGAAAAATAAATAAATAAAAACATCGAAGCCTTTTTAGGGTTTTGTGTGAGCCTTTTCAGCTTAAAGGAAGGAAAAAAAAAACGTGGAAGGAAGCTTACAGGAAAATAAAATTTTAAAATAAAAAAAATATTTAAAAACGTTGAAGACAGAGAGTTTGAAAGCTACCCACCTTCTTGCTCTACCGTTTCGCAGTAACGGTTGCCTATCTGATTTCCTTCCTTCCTGTCTTCCTTTCCACATGGTGTATAAATACTGACAGAACTTGCTTGCTTCGGTTGAGGTATCTCTACATCTCAATTCTTTTTTGCCCCATTATTTTGCTTTATGGTTTCTGTTTCCCTTATTAGATTTTGTTATAATTCTATGTGATTCCAACTATTTAGTGTGATTCTGATTTCTTAGCATAGTGTTGTGGTGTTTGCTTCCACTATCTACTTCAATATCATGATTGTATAACATGGATTGGGTTTTAGAATCAAAGAAAATTGTTTTCCTGGTGTTTCAAATTTTTGCAGTAATTTTTCTACGTAATTTTGTTTTAGAACTATTGTTCAATAAATCTGTGTGCTGTGATTAATATATGTGATATATTCATTCAAGTTTTGGATACTGTGGCTTGGCATATATATAATTTTATATGGGTATGAACTTGATTTGTAAAAGCTATGGATATAGATGCACACCACCAATGAGATTTCTAGGTTTATTGAGATATGATATAACTTCTTTGTTTTATCATATAATAGTTGAAGCACTAGAATCTTTGTTATGATTCTAATATATCTATGGAATTATGTGCTTGACATCATTTTAATGCTTTTATATCCTTAGATTAAATGAATATATATAGATTCATGTGCAGACATATAAACTATTGTTTTTTGACTATTTTTATATATTTTATATCAGTTCCTGATTATATGGGTTAGATTTCGTTTTAATTAAGGTCTTTGGGTTAGAATTGATTTTGCTTTGGGTATTTGGGTTAGATTTGAATTTTTTTTTTTTTGGGATTATTATTATTATTATTTTGGGTAAAAGAGATTGAAATGGTGTTGCCTCGCAGCATATTGTTCATCTTCTACTATGTAGAAATCTCCCTTTGAAGATACTTACAGCCAATCATAGGTTCTTTACAAATACAATTTCTTTGTTTTCAGTAAACTAAAATATTTGAACTGCTGAAATAGATAGGAATAGGTCCAGCGACTAAGTGTGGAGCAGCATCCGTTGATCAACTCCAGTCTTTGGGAGGGAATTCATGGAAGGCAGGCATTAAGAAGGGATTCAATTAGAGGTTATTTCGAATGGAATTTTCTATTTGGTTCAGATTGGGTATAATTCAAGATTTAAGTAGTTTTTAATAAATACTGTGTAAATGGCAAGTGTAGCAATTTAAAAATGAATATTTGATGTGAGATTCAATTTTGATGTATATTTGTGTTGTTAGTTAATTGCTCTCTTCTTGCATTTAGTATTAGCATCTTTCTATGATTTCACTTCTACTTGAGTTGATTGTCAAAATTCATTAGTTGCAATGGCATAAGTTTGTAGTAGCTTATAGTTGTGTGACATATGAAGCTTCTTTTTTTTAAATGATTATCTCTGATTACTTAGTACCTAACTTTAGGGTGAAAATTTCTTAAAATTTTTAAATTGTAATTGTGAAATGTAAACTGCACTTTGAAAGGGGTCATTATGCGTGTTTAATTTTGGTTATGGTTATGTAATGGACTATGTGTCAAGATTTACTTTTGTTATTGTTTGCTATGTTATGGTTTGTACTGAGATTTAATTTTGTTGATTTTGGTTCTATAAATCAAATTCAGAAGACTTTGGTTTTGTGTCTCTTGATTTGCAAGCATTGTTGGAGTTTTGATCTCATGTTGGATTAAAGTTATATGAAAAACTTATTGAATAGCCGGTGTTCTTAAAAAGTTCTAGGATATATTATAAAAGAACACTACAATTGGGATAAACAAAGTAAAGTTGCCCGTGGGTGGAACCGAAGTTACCCTTTTGGCACATATTTAAATCCTCTTGGGCTGTTAGATTTTTTTACCAATTACAGTCAAATTTCAATATGAATAATCTTAGGCATCTACATCCCATTGTGGATTTCCATAGTGTGCATGTAAGTGATTCTGCTACTAACTTTAAGCCTTAATATTTTGGACTTCAATGGAACCAATAGATGGAATGTGATATAAATTTTCATTTTTTTTTATTTTTTGAGGTATAAGGAGTACTTTTAGAAACATGATCATGTGCTTTAAATTTTTAATTTATTGTCTATATGAAGAGGTACTTTATCCAATTCAATTTCTTAATGCTTTGGAGATTTTAACTTACACCCAATTACTTTTGAGATATTTAAGTAATCTTAATGTTCATAATTACTTTTCAACTTTTTTTTTTCTTTTTTAATGGAGATCAAATTGACACTCTACTCCCATAAACTTGGATCAAGACCCCTTCTGGATGCATCTATTCTGCCATAAGAAAATGTTTCTGCCATCCCCTATTTCATAACAAAGAAACTGCCTAACCATGTCTTTAATCTTAAGCAATTTTTGGGGTTTTATGAATGTTATTTGCATTTTAGGCTTTAGCAAATGAGAATAGTAACACTTTGCAGAGAGGGTGATGCTATTTTTAAATTGATTATCAGTGGCTATTGGTATAACTTTAGTTTAAATTAATGAAATTGGAATCAATGAAGATCAAAGGCTTGGTAAAAAATTAATGTCTATTTTGTGAAAGTCCTTTATTGTCGTTTGGATTATTTTTGTTTCTTTTCATGCCAACATGGTCTATGCTATGACCGATGGAATTGAGAGAATTTAGTTGAATTCAAGGCGACAACCCTCCTAAAATTATTAGAGAAGAAGAGATTAGTTTTTTATAGAGTAATATTTGCTGCCTCTTATTGCTTGAGATATAGCTTAAATACAACTATAAAAAATTCATTTAAAGCTATTAACTCTTATTGCTTGAGCCATAGCTTAAATACACTATGACAAATTCATTTAAAATTGAATACAATTTCAATTTGTATTTTTGGGTGCAGCACATCACGCTTAGAAATCCTAATTTACTTAGGTTTAGAAACCCTTATTTTTTTTTTGGTTATTTGTTGGCTTATAAATTTTATTCAGTTCTTTTATGTGTTTCTATATAGTTTTGTAGGCTCTATTCAGTACTGTTAGTAGAAGCAATTGGACTTGCTCGGTGATTTTGCTGAAGGAGCTTATAGGTATTGATATAAATTTCATGTAAAACTGTGAGTGGTGTTAATGTGTTCACTTAAAAGTGATTGTCTATTCAGTACTATTAGAAATAATTCTTGCTGCTGGCTGGTCGTGTAATTAATTGAATGTGGACATAAAAGAAATCCATTTATGAATGAGGAGGAGGAGGAATACATGTTGCGTACACACCTTTTTTTAGGGTTTAATTCATTCAACTGACTACCTACTATTGTAGTTTACTTCTAATTCTTTTTTTTTTTTTTTTTCAATCCTTTTATGATGGTTGCTATTGAAAGGTAGAGATAGAGTTATTCTTTTTTTTTTTTTTTTTGGGTTATTTGTTGGCTTATAAATTCTATTAAGTTCTTTTATGTGTTTCTATACAGCTTTGTATAGACTCTATTGATATAAATTATTATTATTATTTAAAAATTTTCAACAATTATTAATATACAATGAATCACTGGATGCTATCAAAAGAGAATTGGATGTCAAATTGTAGAATAAATTTCATGGGCTTGGTTGTGCTGAAGGTGTGGGATTAAGTTTGAAATATAACAACAAATAAAACCCAACAATAATTAATTAACATTAGGTTGATTAGTATTTGTTTGTCTTCAGTGGGATAAGTATTTGTTTCTCTTTCAAAAATTGAGACTGCTAAGTTTTTGATATTGAAAGCACTGATTAGCTTAATGCTTAAGATAGTAATCAATATATAGCATATGTTGTCTCATTTTAGTGATTTTAAGCATTCTTTGTTAGGTAGGTTGTTTTAGATGGAGGCAAATAAACCTGAGTTTGAAAGAATTCAATCTGGAAGTCTTTTCTGGATTTGTTATTGGCTTCTCACAAGAGTTTGATAGAATTCCTAAAAAGTGTTCATATGGCATGATTTGTATTCCCACATAAATTAGTTCCTAAATCCATGCTAGAGCTTTCTATCTCCAGTTCCCTAAATTTTTAAATTCTAAATTTGGAAAGATTCTCCCCCTTGCTAATTTTTTCAAGTTATTTTCTCAAGTCTTTTGGTATTGAAATTTATAATATAATTAAGCCTTTTAATCTCATCTCTTGAGACTATGTACCAAGATATACTTTTTAGGCAGTTATAAGCCATCATGAATTTATTTCTCTTTTGAGACTGTATAAGCCATCATGAATATTATTTCTTTTCAACCATGCTTTGGTTATCCAAAGAAGTAAATAAGTTCATTACACAAGACTTGTATAACATTTTTCCTTCATGCAATGGTGTGACTTTAAATTTTAAGATATTTCATACTTAATTCCATTTGCCTTGATACTATAAATAAATTACCACTTATCTAAAAATCTTAAATTGTTAGAAATTAATAAATTTAATCATTCAATCACAATTTTTAATTGCTCTTTCTGAAATCTTATTGCAAGGAGGGGGAAATTTTGTCCAAAGAATGACGGAAAACCAGCAGTTTATTCATGTGATTTCAAATCAATATCTAATCTAATACTATATATGTAAAAGCAAAAGCTAAGAGAAAGTAAGGCCCAACAATTAAGGATGTTGGGACAAGAAGGACAAAACCCCACTTAAAAATCTGCCACGTTTCCTAAAAAAAAACGCAAAAAAAAAAAAAAAAAAAAAATCATTCTCTAAATTTGATTGCTTTTTTCTTTTTTCTTCAATCCTTATATGATGGTTGCTGTTGAAAGGTAGAGATAGAGTTATTTTCTATTTTTTGTTCCCATGCCTTGCTACTTGCTTTGTTGTATATGTTTTTGCTATTGCTTGTGTAGGGTGAATGGGAAAAGGAGCTGCCTTTGCTGGGTTTCTTGGTTCAATAAGAAAAAGGAGGAAGCTTTATATGTTTTTGGTCATGCTTTCTTTGGGTTTCTTTAAGAGGTTGGTCTAACTACTATGGAGAGTTGTTGCTATGCACTTTGCTATTGCATTAATTTGCAGACAGCTTCTAAACTCTATAGACTTGGTCCTTTGATGCGCATGGTAGAAAGCAGAAAACAAAATTCAGTAGTAGGCTGGTAACTATGGATCTTAGTAAAAAATTTATAATTTCGTTTATAATTTCGTCATTGAAAGTGTCAAAGTTTATCATTTTAGTACAAATTTTGTAGTTTGTTATTGGAAGAGGAAGAAGAAGAAGAAACTGTAATCTAAATAATTCTGTAATGTTTTCTATTTACTCAATATTACATTAGTTGCTTATAAACACAAAATTTGGTTGTTTTTAATCTAGAACTCTGAATTTTATGAGTTTTAATAAGAATTATTTGCTGGAACTTAATATTTTAAGCATCAATTGCTGAATATAAAGAAGAAACAGAAGAAAGTAAGAACAAAGTGGGGGAAAGTTATTGGGTCATCTTTGCTTCATCTCTTTTCTTTTCTTTGCCCTGCTTTTTGTCCATATCCCCTTTTTTACTTTTGCTCCCATGCCTTGTTGCTTGCTTTGTTGTATATGTTATTGTTGTTGGTTTATCTGTTGGTTGTTGAGGGTGAATGGGAAAATGAGCTGCCTTTGCTGGGTTTCTTGATTCAATAAGAAAAAGGAGGAAGCTTTATATGATTTTGGTCATGCTTTCTTTAGGTTTCTTTGAGAGGTTGGTCTGACTGCTGTGGGAAGTTGTTGGTGGTCTCAGCCCTCTCTGGTTTGTGGGAAAGGAGAGAATTTTTTGTATTTTTGGGCTAGGAAAGGGTCCTGTTTATGCAGTTTTGGAGGGATAGAACAGTGGTACTTTTTGTATTTTTTATGTTACTTTTTTCCTTTTCTATTCATTTGTCTATATTGAATTGTCCTTAAGAATAGCCAATGTTCTTGCCAATTGTACCTAGATAGACAAATGACTTTTGTTGCATACTGTAGAATATGAGCAGCAAGATAGAGTTACAAAAAATTGCCCCATTTTGTAAAATATGTTACTATCTAATTTTTTAAAGAACATTTTTCTACCATTGAGTTGGCTTATCAGACTTGGAATATATGTAGTTTGTTTTAAATCTAAGCCATATATGTAAAGGGTTTGTGATGTTTCCTTCCTTAGAGGTATAGAGTATGGGTATGTATACTTTACATGAAACTGTAATTTGTGTATACACAAATTTTACTATTAATAGAAAAGTCTCTGCTACGATTGTTTAAATATGAGCTATGAAAACAAGTTTGAGTAAAAAGTGAAGAAGAGGGTTAATTTTTTTTAATAAATTGATCATTCAAGAAGAGGATGTTTGAACCTAACCAATATAGCTATAATGTTATATAGATTTTGTAGATATTCTTTGTGCTTTCCCGTGCATCGCACAGGTTAGCGACTAGTATATATAAAAGCAGAGACTTCATATGAAAGTGTATGAGATCTTGCCAAGTGACTCTTTAATTTTACATTTAACATTTTTTTACCTCTTTCATTAAGTTTTTTTTTTTTTACCTCTTGAATTTAGCACTCATAAGAAGTTAAATCAAAATCAAACCACAAAAATCATATAAAAATTACCAAGTTAGAGTTTAAATTATAATTAAATTTTTAAAAGAAATCTAGGCACAATTGCACAAAAATTCCTTGTAACTAAGTCATGCTGAAGAGTATTGGACCTTTTTTCCTTTGTATAAATAAGGAGGTCCCAATAGGATGGGAGGCTAACAATTTTCTCTCCAAAACATTTATTGTAGGAACATAAAAGTTTTCCATTGTAGACTTTTCACGCTCAAAGAACATGACTTGTCAACTAATGAAACTAGAGTTTTTAATACCTACAACAATTTTACAACATCAATAACAAACACAAGTGTATACAGTGTCCATAGTCTCCTGTTACATCAAATGAGTGTTTATTCTTTCTCGCAAAGTATTGAATAGTAAAGCTTCTGGACCATAGTCTCAACTACAACTCTCAATCATGTTGAACTTGGATGACACCTTTCCACAACGTATCATTAGGAGATGTAGAAAAAATTTGGAGTGTACACAACGTTTATTATGGATGGGAAGAAATTTCATCCTATTCCAATTGGTTGGGCCAGTAAGGGACCCATTTCATTTTAATGATCCTGGAATTTTGTATACAAGTAATAATCAAGGAAACTTCCGCCTAAAATAAGTCGAACTTTTGGCAAGAGAGAAAATTGATGTCTAGACAAATCAAGCTAAGGCCAACCAAAATGGACCATATTCTTAATTTCTTATCTCAATTTGTTCCATGTACAAGACTTACAATCAATGCTTGGCGTATAAAAGTTGAACATCTTATCTAAAGTCCATCATTTGAAAGCTTGAGAAAAAATTCATTTAAACCAACACAATATATAAATTATAAAGGAATCAAAGAAAAATTGTCAAAAATAATGAAAATTTAATCTGTGCTTAAATTCTTATAAGGATGAACGCGCAATATCCTTTAAAAAAAAAAAATAAAGCTAAAAAAAATCTATGCTTATTTTTTACGTATGATAAAGTCCTATCACAAAGTTTTTTGAGACTCATGCTGATTAGTGATTAGAAGTTATAAAGGAATAATCATCAATATATATATATAAACAGAGATCTCATGCGAGAGTAAATGAGGTCTTGCCAAGTGAAGCTCTAATTTTGCATTTAGCATTTTTTTTTTTACCTCTTTTATTATTATTATTATTATTATTATTTTTACTGTTATTCAAAAGTTTACATTAACTTATTTTACTGTTATCTCACTAATCTCTCATTTATTTCCTAAGCTTACATCACACTTTTCTTTCTTTTTTCATGTCTTTTAGCATACCCACATTTTTAATATTTAAAAAAAAAAAGAAAAAAATAATAATTAATGACTAATAGTAATAACTAACCAGATAAGGCTTTGGAGAGAGATAAAGAGACACAAAAATGTTGTGGATTGTTAAATAAAACGCATTGTTTCACAACATATTACCAAAATAAAAGACTTGAGACTAATAAAACATTTGAAAGAGAGAGAAAGAGAAATCTAAGGGGTTGCCGCCTCCATCATATTGGCCTCCCACCACCATCAAGACGCCGAAACCCCTATGGATATTTTTTTTCTTTTTAAATTAGGGGATTAAATATAATTTAGGTTTGAGTCATTTGGTTGGATAATTTTTTTTTTGGGTATATAAGTAGAGAGAATACTTGGTATGTAATGTAAAGCCATATTCTACTATGGTTTTAAATCATTTATAAAACACATGCATACACACTTACCCATATCATGTTTTAATGTTGTACTATTGATGAGTGAAAGACAATAAGAAAGTTGGACATAGTAGAAGACATACTTTATTTCATAGTATTAAATATGTGAACACAACACAAATTAGTTGATTTTCATGGTGTCGTTACTCTTTTGCATTTATTTTTTGTTTCATGATTTTTTTTTTTTTTTTAAATCTTATCTTGAAAAGACTATAAATATACAGTGAAATTACTAAATTAATTTATAATATCTCAAAATGTATATGTTTCTTTACTCTAATTTAGTTTATTTTATTTTTTATAATATATGTACAACATTATCAAAAACTGTCTTATATAAAATATTACAAAATTATCTGTGCATCGTACGGGCAACTTCCTAGTGTTAATAAAAAATAAAGTCACTAAAGTCATGCATGGTATAGGTAACAGGTGTCTGGGCCGTGGAATTCTTTAGTTAAAATAAATAAATAAAATGTCTCATTCCCCACCAAACAGATAAGAAAGTGAGAAAGTGGAACCCCCCACTCCCCTCAATTATGGTCTCTGTTTCACTTCAATTATTTTGCAATTCAGGAGGAATTTAATAGTTGAATAGGTGATAAGTTTAAGGACTTTGGGGCATAAAGTGGAGGCCAAAAGATTTTGATTTTATTGATCAGTCTAGTGCATGGGAGGTATCACTTGGTCTAAAAAGTAACAAATCATGTACCTCTCCTCTACTCTTTTTCCCTCACCCTCTTCCCATACTGGCCATTAAAGAATGGGACAATTTCCATGGCTCCTTCATATACTATATAGCACAGTCGTGTGGCGTCATGGACATAGACTTAGACCTTGAAAGGTATCACTTGTATGGTTATAAAATAATTGTATTTAAATTGCGTTAATACTTAATAGTACTAGTCCCCCATCCCCAGTGACAAATTGTTGGCTCTGCCACTGACTCCAACTCCGGATTCTATTCTTAGCTATGTGGTGTGTTCTTATGATTACAAAATAAATTATTACGAAACACAAATGAAATACACTTTTATAGCCACAATCTTGGTACTCACTCTTGATGTTACTACAAGTAGTTAAGAAATAATAGTCAATTAATTTTCTTACAATTCAATGCTACTAGAGACTTAATGATCATGGATGTTCGGTCGAATGTAAGCAATAACAGTAAACATGGTCTGAATGACACTAAGATACAATAATAGAAACGTAATAAGATATGATATAGTATTGACTGGGGAAGAAAAATATTCGCGTCTTATCGCTGCCATGATCTTGAGGTATGTCTTATCGCTACGCAGATAAATTTTCTGTATCAGTGGAGAAAGGTAGCACTCATGCCAATGATCATAAGCAACATTCTTGGTGAGATCATTGAGAAGCACAGAAACTTCATGGTCGCTGCCCAGAACATGATAAAAGATCCTCTTGTTACGAAGAATTTGAACATCTTCGGGTGTGTTCACAAGTCCATCGAAGAACATAATGTAAGATGTGAAATAAGGTTTTACACTTCTATTGCACTGTTCATAGGCAACAAGATTTCTCAAGATTGGTCCAGTTTTATAGTCAATAAAAAGTGGAGGAATCTCTAGTGAAGCCCTACCAGTCAAGACTGTCATATGGTGACTTTGGTATTTGATGTCTAATAGGTCACCCTCTCCACTCTTTAAGAAAATCCCAACTCGTTGGAGCTCCCTAACACTAGGTATTAAACACTTTTTCTCTTGCATCAGTGACCCATAAGAGCTTGGAAGGGGATGATGATGTATGGGTTTGAAAGTTGAGTGAAAAAGTGCAAGTAAATGGTCTGGTGCTTGTTCAAGAAAGTGGTCTTGTATTGGTGTTTTTTGTGCTCGAGTGAGTAAAGGGTCAAGGAACTTAAGTGCAACATGTATGAGAGGAGGCTCGTGGCCTAAGCTAGTGAGTAGATATAATTCTTGTAGGACAAAAAATGGTAGTTGGTTTTCGAGCTTCACCAAATCCAACCTAATAACAGGTGGCTTCCAACGTGTTCTGAAGATGGGATCATCTAAAATTTCCTGCAAGAAGATGCATTGGATTAACAAAATTTCCTTCAGTAAAATGTAGGTTTCCACTTCCCCACTTTATTATTATTTTTTTTTTCTTATCATCTAGAAACAACAATATTTTAGTTTTTTGGATTATAAGTGGGGGTTCCTTTTTACTTGACTTGCTTATGTAATGAAAGGGGAATCTTAATCATTTTTTCTTTTTTTCTTTTGAAGAATATGCTAGCCTTGATCATTGCTAGCTTTTTTTATGTCATAATCAAGGGAAAAAGGTGTTTAGATATGATTCCCAGTATAAGGCAACAAGGAAAAAGGTCTTTATATGACTTGCAACAAGTTCTTTTGTTTCGTATATATCTTTATTTTTACTGGCTTAGAAGTTTTGTTTTTCCCCAAAAAAAAATAAAAATAAAAATAAGAGAAGGAAATGAGTTTAAGGGCTCCGCATAAAAAATTTTGTTAAAGTAATTTCAATTGAAAATATTTTTAGAGAAAATTATTTGTATCTAGTGTCCGTTTGGATACAGCTTATTTTGCTGAAAACTGAAAACACTGTAGTAAAATAATTTTTAAATGTGTGAATAGTATCATAGGACTTATTTTTAATATTTTTTTCTAAATAAAGTGGTTGTGGGTCCCATGAACAGTGAGTGAATAGTACATGAACAGTGCTCAACAGTGCACTTTATCGGGTAAAAGCTAAAACACCTGCCAAAAAAAAAACGCAAAACACCAAATTTTGAAACGCAAAACGCCGGATCCAAACACATACTTAGTTGTGTTCTTGAAAATGCTCTCATTTTTTTTTTTAAGTTTGACTCATGAAAAAATCACAAACTTTCATATAATTATATATAAATATTAAATAAAAACGTTATTTCATAGCTTTAAAATATTAATATAAAACAACAATGCAAATATAAAAAATAAGCCCAATCAAAATAAAAATGTTGAAAATTTAACTAATAATTAAAACTGTCAAAATAAAAGTGCAACAAAAAAGAATAATAAAACTATCTACTAATTGAGGAAGGGGGAAGCCCGAAGAAAGAGGATTGACAAATGGATTTAACTCAAGGAGCAACTAGGCTCAACTATTTATCAGATCAGGCCTAGTACGATTAGGATAGTCCAGTTAGTGAAACTGAGGAAGGCGGTTCACCCAAGGAGCCCAAGGAGCAAACACTCCTCGGGAGACTGGGGACAAATCACCAAGGCCATAAGGTTGAAGGCTGAGGAAGGAAGTAGTAGCGTGCAAGAAAGGGAAGGAGGAAGCTTCTAGATAAAGCACCTATCACATCCCCATTTAATGCACAATACCAACTTAGTTTGCAGCAGAATGAATCCTGATCAGTGCCCTTATAGCCTACAGCCTATTCTACTACTACTAGCAAAGCAGTGATAGGACAAGTATCTAAGGAGGGATCAATGACCATCCAAGTAGAAGGCTTGGATGCAATCCTAGAAACTATATAGAGGAAGGAAGAACCTCCTAGAAAGGGGATCAGAAAAATCTAAGGGGGAAGAAAGAGAGATATAGAGAGATAAATTGAGAACTGTGTAACTGAGAAATGTATATCCTAAGAATTGTTGCTCCTTGGCCATCTTAAGGAAGAGCTTGAATACGAATCTCTATTTCTTTGCTATTATTCTCTACTAAAACTATTATCTTAGCCAATTTTTTTTCTTTAAATTATCAAACAAAGTTACCAAGGCTTGAAGGGTTGACCTTGACAATCCACCTCTACAAATTAATTGTACTAGGCCTCCATTCTAACCCGTTCTCATATATGATAGGCCAAGAATGTAATGACCCCTTGTAATTAATTAATTGATTAATTAACCAAGTTTATTAATTAATCAAATTAACATGCAAAATGCATGGCAGCACAAACAAATCACCAAATAACTAAGTATGCAGCGGAAATTAAATTGACACGGTGATTTGTTTACGAATTGAGAAAACCTACATGGCAAAAACCCCACCAGTTGATTTTAAGGTCACCACTCCCGAGAATCCACTATTATCAAAACAAGCGGTTACAAGTAAAGGAATTTCAGTATCTTATATCAACCTACAGTTGAACCCTTATCCCAATACCCAATTAGACTTGTTCTGTAGTGACAGTCTCTCCTTTTCAATGCACGGCTCCTAGTACATAACTAACCAATTGCATGGATCCTAGTACGCGACTTGATCGCCAACTTGAGAAAGATGTTGGCTCTAAAGTTCTTCTGTTCATGACACGATGAAGATCATGAAATTGCTTGGTCACAAAACCTTATGGTGTACAAACACAACAGCTTCTTGAAGAGAAAGAAAAACTAGAGCAAACTAGATTTCTGATTACACTTTTCTTCACTTGTGAAATTGTGCTCTTGTGCAACTGTGCGTAACCTTTTACGGCCCTTAAAATAATCCTTATATATGTTTAGGGTTGTAAGAAAAGAAAGCTCAAACATACATTCACGGATTGAATGAAAAACAATCTTGAAAAACTGAGTTTCATAAACCTCGATAGATAGCCATCTATCGAGCTAGCTGCCGAGGCACGGGCTTCAGCAACTTTTCAGCCTCGATAGATGCTAGCTGTCGAGCTTCAAAATCTGGCACTTCATCACTTGATTATTGGACAAACTTGCATAGCTTTAACACTTGAACTTGAAACCTTGTTTCTTGAAGCATTAAACACATCATAGATCTACCCAATTATAAGTAAAGTGTATTTTGTCAAAGGATTAGCCAATTACATAAAATGTTAACATATATTCCTAAGATTGAATCACATATGTCCTAACAATATAGTTTGAGCCGAATTTGTTCATTTTGCCCCCTATACTAATAAATTCACAGATTCGCATGCATAACTACAAACACTTGAAACCTCCCCAAAAGTACACTTGAAAGTTATTTTTGTGCTACTTTTAAAAATTTAGGAGCCATTTCCAAAACTTTTGAGTCTTAAAGAGGGTGTATGATTTAGCCCTGATGAAGTATTCAACCATCCCAAACATCCAAAAATGAGAAAAATGTTTTATGTCCAAACAAACTAGACCTAAACTTTATGTTGTTGAACCGAAAATTATAAAATTATTCATTTTGTTCCAACTTGAAAAAATAAATTTCATATTTTTTAAGAGTAAAAAAATTCAATTACTGCAAAAAATCAAAACTTATAGATTAATTATACTTTATTAAATCACACGACTAAGAAGTCCTCAAAGTCAATCAAATTTCAAAAGTATTGTAATTGAACTAATATCTTAATATCTCTTAGTGCTTCCGATGCAAACTTCAAATTCCTTCATTTCGAATTATTAAATAATAATAAATAAATAAATAAATAAATTAGGCAAATGAAATAACTGGAATGGATTTGTGGCTACCTTTTCACTCCTTAGATAATAGCGGAAGAGCTCAATTATGAAGCAACCATCAATGACCATCATGCGGACAAAATCATCTGTAGAAATGTGTTCAAAGGCCTCTGAGTAGCACCGTCTTGCTCTCCCTTCCAACCTCCTCATGGCCTCAGCAAGTCGTTGGAGCCAGTGTTCTCTTTCTTCCTTGCTTTCATAACGCATGGAACCGAAAAGAAACCGGAGTTTATGCTCTTCCATCTCTTTTAGCAGGGGATTCTTGTAATGAAAAGGGCCAATAGAGACAAGCACAGGGTCATAGGCATGTTCATCCACTCGTTTCATGTTTGTAGGAGCCCGGAACATTGTGCATGGCATTGGACAATATCTTGGGGTGGCAAATGATTCTTCTTTCATGGAGTACTCATTGACAAGCTTGAGCACCCAATTAGGAGTTGAACTTGTACTTGTAATTGTGGGGTAGTCAAGCTTTTGGTTAAGGGATATATCTTCTCTCAGACCAGTGCTTCCCACTCCCAGTAGCAGTGAATCTGAATTATTAATTGCTTCCCTACTCATTCGGTTCATGAAGTTGTGCTCCATTTCTTGGAGAAATTTTGAAGAATGCAAAGTATGACCAGATACTATGATCTTAGCAATTCAAAATGATTATGTAATGGATTCAATAATTCTCTGATCTTATTGTGGTATCTGCAGGGTCAAGTCAAGTCTAGCAGGATTCTCAAAAAATACAATAAAATAAAGTCTAGCAGATAAAATTAAATATTTCCTCAACTCTTTTAGAGGCCCCATTTTTACAACTAAGATAACACCTTTTTGACCCCTACTCTACTTACCATGCTAGCAACTATTTTGTGCAAGATTTTCAGATCCGAACCGTTCATTAAACCGAAAAATAGAGAGATTCAAGGTTTTTAAGGTCGAACCGAGATTGAACCGTGATAGCGTCATAATTAATTTAATAATTATTTAAAATATGAATAAATATATTAAATTAATATAAGTAGAAAAATGAACTAAAATAATCTAAATAAATATAAAGATCTAATTTTCAAATGTCTTTTTTATATCACAACTTTCATAAGGCAAATAAAAAATATGAAATCTTAAGCAAATATAAATATTATTTGATAAAACTCAATATTTTACTTTTTTTAATCTTTTTATAAGAGTTTATGTCTAAATTATCTCAAGTTATGCTCAAGCCCATTAGACCATCCAATCAATTGTTTTATGCCAAAGCCCATTTGAATATTCAACTCTTTATAAAAAATTTTAAAATAAAAAAATAAACAAAAGCTAGAGGAGTGGCCAGATAAAGACTTAAAGCTTTACAAATCTACAAAGCCTATTCAAATCTACATACTTTACTTGACTATATTTATGGTATGTGGTTTTAAAGAATAGATGGATGCATTGTATCAAAAGTGAAGAAACACTTGTACTCCAGTCTCCAACAAACATATATTGGATGACTACTTATCAAACCAGCTAGCAATCTTATCACCACAGTAAAATTCAGCCCAAACTTATCTCAGCTTTCAACAATATTAATATTCACGTTAGGGAGGGGCAATGAGTCAAAAACTTTCAAACTCATTTTTGTCATTTTCAAGGCTTTGTCATGTCACACGTGCTAGGCTAACGAAACTAAAAAGCAAAAATAATGTTGAAAGAAGTCATCTACTTAAACTGAAGGCAAGAGGCCATGAAGAACGAAAGAAGAAACAATGAAGAAACAAAGAAGAAGAAGGAGCTGCGTTGTCTGCGATGGGTAGGTGTTTTTTTTTTTTTTAAAAGAGCTTGGCCTAAGCCGTAAGACCCGCTCTCTGTTTTCTTTTTCTCTTTCGCAATTTTTTTTTTGTATTTTTTATATTCAAATTCTTTATGGACTAAGATTAGTTTTCCACCAAATATAATAAAAAAATGGAACCGTGCGAACCTCTAAAACCGGTCATGGTTCTCAAAACCATACAGTTTGACCGCGGTTCGAGCGGTTTCATGCATTTTTCACATAGACAAGTTCTTAGAGTTAAAAGAACCGGAATGATGAGGGGTTTGCAGTTAACCGGGTCGTACCGTACGGTCCAATCCAGGTCTGAGAATCTTGATTTTGTGTGGAAAAGGTTGTTAACATTTACCATTATTCCCATTATTAATGATACAGTGCACTAATATTGGGGCGTAAACACCACTTAGTTATTATTTTATAACTTAAAATATTAAAAACTCACTCCATTCGGGTTTGTATATGTAGAGAGAGAAAATTTTCGACCTATCACAAGCTGACACATTATACTACCAAGTCCACAAAATACAGCCAATTACAAAGCGCCACATACCACTGCTAGGTTCTACTATCACTACTTAGAAACCAATAGATATTTGCCAAGTGTCATGCAAAAACTAATCACACATTAGCACATGTAAGCGATGACATAGGCAATCCATCACGTGTAAGCAATGACATATGCGAACCAGCATGTGTAAGCGATGACGTAAGCAGACCAATTAGGCTGTGACATGTGTCACCAATCAGACTCCGCCACGTGTCACTCACCCACCCCCAAACTCCTATAAATAGAAGCCTTCTTAAGACATTTAAGAGGACACCAAGCCATCTGAAGCACAAGCAGCAACAGAGAAGATTCAGAAGCACTCAGAAGTACAGAAACTCTACAGGAATCAAGCCTCAAAGCCTGCAAGAACTTCAAACTCAAAATCAAAGAACATTTGAAGCAAAATCATCTAAACTATCTGCCTAGATCTCAAAGTTTAACGGAATCAAGCTCAAAAGTCTCTAGAAACCTCAACAAACCATAAATCAACGAAGCTCTACGGATTCAAGCCTCTAAAGCACAGAAGAACTTCCACCACAAACCTTCGAAGATGAAGAACGCACCAAGAACATGAAGAACATACGAAGAACACGAAGAACAAAGAATTTCTAACAAGCTCATAGCCAGAGATTCATTGTGATTCTATTTCAAGGGTCTTCGATTCATCCTTTAGCCAAATTGAAGACTATTTTGTGTTCAAGTCTAAATTACATTATTATAATTCCAATCAACAAGTCTTTCAAGGAGATCAAATCAGAGGGTCATTCTTTTGTAATTTCAGAGAATTGTACCACATATTCATCAATACAAATTCGCATTTGTAAAACTATTTTACTTGTTTGATTTATTTCGAACTAAGAAATTTAGTCGTCTATAGTATACTTAAAAAATTTTGCAACTTATTCATAGTAAGGTTGGATATATGCAACCTTACTATTCGTAAGTTGTAAAAAAAAAAAAACAAAATAATCTTGTGGTTGTGTGTGAAGAGAAAAAAATAATGGGAAGAAAAAGAGAGAAAAGAATATTTTTTATTATTTTATTAGGTAGTTTATATTATTTTATTGGGTTGTATGTAAAAATAAAAATTGGAATGTAGGGTGAGTTGTAAAATGAGTTGGTAAAATAGATAAAGTAGTGTTTGAAGATGCAAAATAGATTTTTTTTTTTGCATCCCCAGATGCTAGTGCTCAATTATTCTTGCTTTTTTATTAGTATCATTTCAAAAATTACAAACAGAAACAATGATAAGAATAGTTCATAAAAAAATAAAAATTAAAAAAAAAAATGATAAGAGTCACGTTTTGTTACTTCATGACACAGGCAATGATACATCATGCTCACACCTAAAGCTTATATTATATCAATCCTCATGATTTAGCATGGAAATTCGTCTCAGTGAACCTATTAATCGGAATTGGAATTATAATTAGTGGAATCAGAGTTTGCCGTGATGATCTGAGGCTTCATGGACACCGAATTCCTCGGGAAAGTTCTACTGTCGTGAGTGGAAGGTGGTAGAGCTTCTGCTATGAAAAATCTACGTTTATGATGCTAGATTTTGGCCAAATTGAAAGGCATCGTCAGTTTTTCCTTTTCTTTTTTCTTTTTTTATTTGGTTACTAGGAAGTAAGACTATCCATTTTGACCCGTCACCCAACCCATCCACCCACCCAAACCACCCGACCCAATGCCAACGACGGTCAACGACAGATTTCCAAGTTTAGAATCTAAAATTGGCAGGTCTTCGCATGAAAAACCAAATCCAACTGACCCGACCCACCACCACCTCTCTCAAATGCAGATCCAAAGAGATCTCGATGAGATACTTCGAGATCCAACCAAATTTCGACGAGATCTGTCGAGATCCAACCAGTTCTCATCGAGATTTAGCTAGTTCTTGACAAGATTTGTCAAGATTCGGCCAAATCTCGATGAGATCTCATTGAGATTCAACCAGTTCTCACCGTCGTTGCTACTCCATCGGTTTCTTCCGAAACCAAAGCTGTCCACCCGAAACAAAACTGAACTAAACCGTGGTTTCTAGGGGATCAAACTTCCTGTCACCCAAAGTGGTTGAGTTAGTTTCAAGTTCATCACAAACCTAACCTAGACCGACTTGTAGACAGCCCTACTAAGAAGTAGTTGCTTGGAAAGTTGCTGGATTTTCTCCCCCTAAATTGATAAAAAGATCAATTCCCTTTTTTAATTTTTCTTTAAAAAATTTATTTTTTATTAAATTAGAAAAAGCACATAAATACCAAAATAAAATGTTGTTCTTAAATCATCCTGGGGATGTGATAACTAATGGAAATCAAGGAAACTCAGTCACTCCTAATGCAGAAAAATTGAGACAGGTTCTACGAAGCTAACCCTCATCAGCTTCCCCAACATCCATGAGAATATTAAATTGGAACTATAAAGGCTTGGGCAAACCCTTTACAGTTCTACTGTGCTAGAAATTTGCCTTTGAGTATAGGCCTAAAGTTCTCTTTCTTATAGAAACTCGATTAGCAAAGGATAAAGGTGAAGGAATTTGAAGCAAATGTGGATTTTTTTTATGGATGGGAGTACCTGAGAGATGGACTCAGTGAGGGCCTTTTACTTGCCTAGATGCTCAAATAGAGACTACATATCATCTGTGCATCAAAGCACCTTGTGCACACTAATTTGCTGGACAACAAAGATACACCTCTTTCCATTACTTTTGTTTAAGGTCACCCTGAATATGCCAAAAGGGAGGAAGTTTGGTGTAAACTTAAGGAATTGAAATTTTTAACCCATCCTAATTGGCTCTGTATTGGGATTTTAATCAAATCCTCCATAAAGAAGACAAATTTTCCTTCAATCAGGGTATGATCTTAAGGGCTGATGCTTTTCAACAACTTATTTTTGAATTAGCCCTATGTGAAGTAGTAGCATCTGGTCAAAGATTTAACTGGATGAATAGGAGAGAGGAAGAAAAGTTTGTAATGGAGAGACTTAATAGGACCTTTGCAAGTAGAGATTGGATTTGCTTACCTTAACTATGCCCTTAGAAACCTACCAATCATTCGATATAATCGTGGTCCTATAATCCTTGACTTTGATCTCCAGCAATCGTTTCGTAGAAGGCCTTTAGTATATGTGGACATCACAACCTTTATGCAAGAATGTAGTGAAGCAAGCAAAGAACTTCAAAATATTTGGGTCTAGAGCTTATCAACTGAGAAATAAAATTTCAAATGTGAGAAAAACCTTCACAACCTAAAATAAAGAAATATTTGGAAGAGTGGAACATGAAATTTCTCATTAACAAGACCAACTCCAAACTTTGCAAAATTCCATCCTCACAATTGATAATGTTAGGAAGGAGAAAATGCTTAGAGAAGATTTGGAAACTCTTATGCATAGGGAGGAAGTGATGTGGGGCTTAGAAAGCCAGATGCAACTGGATAATCTTAGGAAATAAGAACACAAAATACTTTCAGACTGCAGTGAAAAAAATAAGGGCTAGAAATCAAATTTTGTAACTTAAATTTGAAGATGGAAGAGTTATTGAGGATCATAGGGGCATAGAGAATTTGTTGGTAGATCATTTTAAAAAATCCTATGAAGAAACTATAAATGTTACCTTTGAGTACATATTGGATGAAATCCAGGCTCTGCCTATTCCCCAATTATCCAATCAACAAAATTTTGCTCTTAATAGTCCTATCATAAATAGGGAGATAGAGCTCACTGTTTTCCAACTTGGCTCCCACAAAGCTCTTAGACCAGATGGAATTTTTACATTCTTCTATCAGGAATATTGGGACACTAAAGAATGACATTTTTAGCATTGTTCAAGCTTTCTTTCACTTAGGTTCCTTAATCAATTTAGGCCTATTAGTCTTTGTAATGTGATTTACAAGATTATATCTAAGATCCTAGTCAATAGGCTTAAACCTTTCATGGATCAGCTGATCACTCCCTACCAAAATGCTTTCATCCAAGGAAGGAACGTTTCTGACAATATTCTGATTGCTCATGAAATCTTTGACCACCTTGGTAAAAAGAAAGGAAGGAAGAATTGTTTTGGGGCTTTAAAAATTGATATGAGTAAGGCCTATAATAGGGTAGACTGGAAATTTTTGAAAGCGGTGCTAAGGGCTATGAATTTTAGTCCTAGGTGGATAGGTTGGATTATGGAGTGCATTTCAACTATTTTGTATACACTTCTGGCTAATAGTGGTATGACTCAGACCTTCAATCCATCTAAAGGTCTTAAACAAGGGGATCCTATGTCCCCATACCTCTTCCTTATGTGTGCAAATGTTTTATCCCTCTCTCTCTTAAAAGCTTAACATAATAAGGATATTCAAGTGATTAAGGTAGGTAGAAGTAGCTGTTCCTTTACTCATTTATTTTTTGCTGATGACTCCCTACTTTTCTTCAAAAAAAAACAATAGATCCGCTCTCAATATCCAACACATCTTGAATTAGTATTGTATCTTATCAGGGTAGAGCATTAATTTGACCTATTCTGCTCTCCCAACATGCCTAGAGATGAACAAAATTCCCATGCCTGATCCGTCCAAGTTAACTTGGTTCAAACCCCTAGTAAATATCTGGGTCTCAAATTTAAGTTGAGAGAAAAAAGAGTTGCTGATTTCCAATTTTTGGTAGATAAGTTAAAATCTAAGCTTTAAGGTTAGAAAGCAAGACTGCTCTCCCAAGCAAGTAGAAGCATACTCATTTCCTCAGTTATCCAAACTATTCCCCTTTACACCTTCTCTTGCTTCAAAGTTCCTGAAGCTACTTGAAAGAATTTAGATTCAGTAATTAGGAATTTTTGGTGGGGGCATGACCAAGGTGTTAAAAAACTGCATCTAATTCATTGGGATAAATTGTGCCTAAGCAGAAAGGAGGGTAGTATTGGTCTTAATAAATTCAGTCTCATGAACCAAGCAATGCTTGCAAAGCAATTCTGGAGGATAAGCCAAAATCCTCAATCCCTAGTGACTAAAACTTTCAAAGCTAAGTACTTCCCAAGATGCTTCATTCATGAATGTGAGCCTAAACCCCATCAATCTTGGTTTTGGAGGAGTTTAATTAAATAGGATAACCCAAAGCTTAAGGAGGGAAGATGGTGGATAGGGACAGGGTGGGACATTTCTCCACAACACCCTGATTGGTTCCAATGCCCTTCTCAAAACCTGCAAGACCCAAATCTTGTTACTAGTACTGTTGCTGATCTCATTAATCACAATACTGGTATGTGGAAAGCTGATCTAGTTAGAGCCATTTACCTAGCCCCTCAATGTTCTAAAATCTTAAGCATCCCTATATCTAAGAGTGGTGCTGTATCAGATAAGCTCCTCTAGAAGCATTCCAATTCTGGAGAGTATAAAGTCAGGAATGCATATAGAATTCTCCTTAGGGATGATGTCCTAAAGTCACTTGTTCATCTCAGACCTCCACAGATTCCAACTAAGGTGTGGAAACTCATTTGGAATTTGAAAGTTCCACACAAAGTTAATCTCTTTGTGTGGAAACTCATGTAGGACAACATACCTACCTTCCTTACCTTGAAAAACAGGAGAATTAGTACTACTAGCACATGTCCCCTCTGTGATGAGGAGAACGAATCTACATCACACTTGTTTCTCCACTGCACCTCTACTAGAGCTTGCTGGCATGGATCTGTTCTAGCCATTCATACATCAGATTTTAGCAATACAGGTTTACAGATTTGGCTTAGCAACATTATGATGAGATACAAATAGATGGATCAAGAAATGACGAACTATCTACAATCCATTTTCACATTCCTTTGGAGAATCTGGAATCACAGGAACATGGTGACTCAGGATGGAAAAACCCTTAATCCCACGATGGCAAAACCCTTAATTCCATTAAAGTCATTCTAACTGCTCAAACCTTGTCTTGCAGGTTCAAGGAAGCTTTAACATGAACAAAGCCATATCAGACCAAGCATGGAAAAATTTTCTACACACTAGGATATCGAAGGATCTTGAGACTTAATCATATCAAAGTAGCAGGAGCCAGGAAAAAGAAACCTAGGAGAATTGTTTTGCATATGAAGCAACAAACCTTCAAGGGAAGATCATCTTCTTAGGTAGTGATAGCAATGGAGCATCTACAACTACTGCAACAATTCAAGAAGCTCTAGTGAAGGCTGCTGTCAAAGCTAAAGGATTTGGGTTCTATAAGATTTTGTTCATGTGTTGTAGTAAAAGAACAATTCAAGTTTGTAACTTAAAATGCACCCTTAGAAACTATGATTTCTGACATATTAAGCTTACAACAACAAGGTTTGTGTTGCAAAGCCCTTTTTGTTCCCAGGGCTGTCCTAGGTACAGTATGCATCAAAACTAAGTTTGCAACTAGAGTCCCTGGACTCTATAGCTAGGTTCACCCAGCAATTGTGTAGTCTTTGTGATATTTCTCTTTTAGTGGTATCCCAAAAAAAAAAAGGCATTACTCTTTTAGGATATATTTTTTATTATTTTTTCCTATTTGGTTACAAGGAGCTAGGAAGTGAAAGTTACTGGATTTTGTTTTTTACCTTAAATTGATAAAAAGTGCCTTTTTTCAAATTAAAAAAAAAATTGGATTTTTTAAATTAAAAAACTCATTAATACCAAAATGACACATCATTCTTAAGACACCTAGTGACACAGTATGACATAATTAAATGAACTACATTGAAAAAGTTAAAAAACTGAAATGAATAAATCAGTAATTACATGACTAAATTGAATTTTAGGCGAAGTTAAAGTATGTAATTATTATTGAACTAGGGAAATATTTAGGCTAATATTATCACGACTAAAATTTGATTAAAATTTATGATTATGATTATGACTAATATTATGATTATAATATATATGATAATATTATGAATGTGTAATTATTGCTACTCCCCCCTCTCCAGATTGTGCTATATGCCGTGTGCTTGGATGCTAAGAAAAAGAGAGGGGGGGGGGGGGGGGGGGGGGCGGGGGGGGTGGGGATGGGGATTTCTAGGTTTTTATTTTATACTTTATTTGGATTTTTTATTCAATAATACGTTGATGTGATTTTTTATTAATTATTTTTATTAATTTATTATTAAATCTTTAAATATACTATGTCAGCCATTCATTAGATGACCAAAATGACAATATGTTCAAAAACTCAACATGAGGACCAAAATGAAAGTAGCCTCAAAATATAGCTATGATTTCTTTTTTTAATTCGATGGTTACATGGTTTTTAAATCCGAATCGTAAAGCTTATATTATAATGTAGTCCCAGAAGAAAAGAACACTAGCCTTAATAAGTTGCAAACCTGCAATTGCTTTTGGAGAATGTTTTTTACCTGTGCATCATGTGAATTAGAGTAGGACGTTAGTATTAATCAGGGAGACTAACAAAAGCAAGTATTCGGCACACATGTAAAGTTCAGATACTAAAATAGCCAAAATAAAAGTTCAAGCGGTTGAATAGCCACTATCTCAAAGTTCAAGGAGTATTAGGGCATTTTTCCCTTTTTCATTTGTAATTTTTGTACTCCTCAATAGTAACTGCTCATTTTCTTTTTGTGCTTACCATAATGAATAATTCTAGGTTCACAACATTATCACAATAATTATATAATAAATTTTAGTTGATAAGTTGTTATTGACAAGTAAAACAATTTACGACAAAATTTAAGAACAATACTTTAGGTGTTGTTTCTTAAGTCCTCCCCTTTTAAGATTTAGCCATGTAGCTACTTGACTAAAAAATACACTTTCATCTTATGAGAAAAAAATCCACATGGCAGAATCCTAAAAAGTGAACCTAAGAAACAATACCTAAGTACTATACATAAGTCTTGCCCAAAATTTTATATTAGTGATAGCCCAAATTATTTATAAAAAAAAAATAAAAAATAAAAAATAAAAAATAAAAAAAACCTAATAACAACTTACCATTTAAAACTTATTGTAATAAAAATATTGAGAAGATTATATTGCATTAATATAATTTACTAATCGCTAACCCGTGCAACGCACGGTATAGTTAACAAATATTAAATAATTTTAGGCATCTATTACCTCTAGCTTTTTTTTAATATTTACTCCATCTGTCTGTAGTTTGCATAGAAGTCTCAACCATGTTGCCACAATCCCTAAATGAAAAAATAAATAACATTATTAATCGTGTAAAATTTCAGTTTAGTCCATAGGATCTATACATTGCTATATATTCTAAACCTTACCTCTATATATTTTTCTAGTCTTATCCACCAAAACTACACTCCAAATACCCTTAATTCCTTTTGTTTGGCTGCAATTTGGATCCCTAGCCCAAGTGATGAATTAACTTAGGCCTAAAAAGCCCAATACAATGAATTCCTAGAGAATGGGTTGGAAATCTGGGCCTTAATGAGTTGGACAACAATTAAAGTAGATTCAGATGACAAGAAAATGAAGATGGACTGATTTAATCTAAAGAAAATTGTCCTCGGCACAGTCCGAGGAGATCAATTCTTATATATTTCTCTCAAGTTTGATTACAAAGTCAGTTCTTGATGGCTACAGTGTTTTCCTCTTAGTTTCTCAATCTCCTTCTCTCATTGCCTCATTCTTCTTTTATACTCTCTTTCCCTTTAATCTTTACCCTTCACGTGCAGGCCAGATGGTTGGTGTTGATACTTGTCCCATCAGCACCTTCCTGAAATCTTTATGTAGTAGCTATAAGGCTGAAAACCACTATTCAGGTATCACCTCCACATTAATGCGGCCTGAGGATTAGCTGCAGAGCATTCAATACGGTGGTAGCAACTTTCTCCTTAGATATTTTAGAACTCCTCCCTGTCCTATGTTTCTGTAATGCTTATCCGTACCAACAGAATTTCCTGGAACATTTCCCTGAACGGCAGACCATCTCTTCGGACCTCAGCTTTGGTTAGCCGAGGAGGCATTCATCCTCGGCTCACCCTCCTAGACCCAAAACTAACTTTTTCATCTACTAACACGGACTCCCCTAACAATGTTTACTCCTCCTCGGACGATTTTATGTCCTCAGATTAGGTCCCAGACCCAATATATACATAGATAATGAGCTCCTAGGCCCAATACCCATACACCTTCCATAAACTTACAAACTACCGAAACAATTCAAAAGTATGAAACAACAAATAACAAATCAACTATTTATGCCTAAGTTTTCTATTTCCTACTTGGACAACAAAATACCCAATACCCAAAATAATACACTATGAAATACTCACAATATTGTAAGTTTTCACAATATTGCTATTTTGGTCATTTTGCTTTTTTTTATTCATTAAGCCATGCTTTCCACATGCCCAAAACCTTGTTAAACTCCTCAACCTCTATTTATAATAAGTGATTATCTCTCTTAGTAATTATCTGTCAATTGTATATGAGGACCAGATTTCTCAACTAACTCATGCTTGATAAACCAATAAAAATCTCAACTTGGTAATAAAAATTATCAAAGCTAACATTGAAGACTCTCTCAAATTTGAATCAGAGGCTAAGTATTACCTATGATGCTAAATACTATGTATCGCAAATTTCACAAGAGCTAAACAAAAGACTAAAACTAATGAAAAAAAAAAAAAAAAAAAAGAGGTAAGAGGTGGACGTTGGAGAAATACTCTGCCAAGACCAGAGCAAAGAATTAAAAAACCGCAGATGACCAAAAAAAATTACAAAGATTTAGAGAACTGTGTGTTTTTAATGTAACCTGAGGGTTAAGGTTTTTATTACTATTTGAAATTCTAATAGTAGAGTTTGTTAAAGTTTTTTTTCTTTTTCTTTTTTACGTGAGTTTTTTTCTGAATTAAATCAAATTAAAAAAATATAAATAAAAAATATTGATGTGAAAAATTATAAAAAGGTCAAAGAGGCTTAGGTTATATATATATATATATACACACACACATAGAGAGAGAGAGATTAATTTTTTTTCATAAGTTTAACTTTTTTTTTTTTTTCTTTTTAAGATTTGTTCATACCCTTTTCTCCCACACATGTAAGAAACACGACTCCTTTTTTTTTTTTCTTTTCTTTTTTTTCTTCTGTTTTTTCTCAGCCACACTTTCTTCTCCTTCTTTTTTTTTTTTTTTTTTTTTTTTACCCTTTTCTCAATTTTCCTACGCACACACTTCTTTCACATTTTGTCTTTCTTTCAACACTCCACTCTCTCTCTCTCTCTCTCTCTCTCGCTCGGTCACTCTGTGTGTTTCACAAGTTGCTTGCTTAACCCAGTACCCACACCTCAACAAAGTGACTTCGGTGAGTCACAAATTCGTTCAGGCCTTCACCTCCATGGCTCATCAAGAATCAAGACCCACTTCGGCATCACCCTTTGAAGCAGCTTTTTGACCGTTGTGTTGACCGGTAACTCCACAATTCTCATAAAGAATCAAGGCCCAGTTCACTTTGGCAGCATCCACGGCATGCAGCGGTGCTAGGGCTCGATCGGTGATGAAAATAGCTTTTGAGGGCGCCAAATCTAAAAGCTGTGTAAAGTGACTCCAACATTTTTTTTGTTGGAACCCAAATCTCTGTTCCTTGTTTGCTGCATAGTTTCTTGTTAGAGAAAGGGGCAGAATAGAAAGTTCAAGAAAAAGGTGAGGATAATTTAGAGAAAATAGACGAAAACTCCGACGGTAATACAGCCAACCCTGGATTGTGTTTATTGCGTTTTGGTATTGCACGTCCAATCTGAAAAAGTGAAAAAACGCATTTACAAGCCCAAAATGTAGAGTTAGGGTGTGTTAAACCGGTTTATTTTGCTCGAATTAAAAAATTATTAAAATGAGTTGAAATAGGACATAAATAATAATAAAAATTAGTTAAATAGTAAAATAATATTTATTTTTCGTCCGACGTATACTTAAAAATTAAAAAAAGTATAATTTAAGAGCAACTGCATCGGTTAAATTTTTTCATTTATTTTTCAGTAAAAGTTTTTGTTTTTTTTTTTTTACACTGTTATTTTTCTAAAGTATTAGCGTCCGTTTATCAATTCTAACGTCTCTTTATTTAAATAATAATATTTTTTTAATTTCTAATTTTTTTTTACTTATCCATTTTTCTAAAGTGCTTACTTTTTCAGTTTTCTTCTGTACTTAACTTTTTTTTTTTTTTGTTCTTATCTCATTTCTCACTCAGACCAATCTGTGTCCTTATGGCTTCTTCTACTTCTTTCTTCTTCCTTTCACGGTAAACTCCTCCTTCTTCCTCTCCTCACGGTCAAATCACCTCCCTCCGCAAGCATCTTCTTCTTCCTTTTCCTCTCATGGTCAAATAATTTATCCACCACAAGCACCAATCTCCACCACAAGAACCACAAGAATAAAAACCCACCAGCACCACAAGAATCAAAACCCACCAGCACGGACTCCGTCGACCCACAAGCACCGATCTTCGCTGTCAGCACCGATCTGTCTCTCTGTTGGTTTGTCTGCGTGGGTGTGTTTGTGTATCTCTGTGTTGATTTGTCTGTGTGTTTGTGTCTGGGTGTGTTTGTGTTTGTGTTTGAGGAAAAATACGATGAGGAGAGAAGTCAGATTGTTTTGCACAAAGAAGGGAGAGAAAAAAAAAAGGCGCAAAACGTGAAAATTAATAAAATAATGGTATACAACCGTGCATGTATGACAAGTTAATGTAGTGAATGATTAAATAATTTAAATGTATACCGTTTTAGAAGGTCTTATGTGGAAAAAAAAATTTTGGGTAAATGGGTAAAAATTGTTGCTTTTTGTATTTTGCAAATGTTTAGATCACTTCGGACTAGCCTCAGTCGTAGTCGTGGTTTTACTATTTTTTGTAAGCTAATGCATTTCCTGCTATAAAATTTCAACTAGCGTACGTCCTTAAGCCATAATTAACACAGCTGACCGCGACTACTTGTCCAAATCAAATTTGGCTAAGATCAAATAGTTGTAATGAACTATTGTGAAGTAAAATGTCACAATAATTTTGGAATATTCTTAAATTAGCATGTCAAAAAAAAATGTAAATCGGAGATTGTGATGGGTTCATGCTAATTTAAGATTGTAAAATTTTATATTAGAGATTGATCGGCCATATAAATGAGTTAGTGTGCTTATTTTAAAAATATTGTGACGTTGTGAGAGTTTGTATTTGATTACTGGTCAACTAGTAGTAGTTGTTGAAGAAAGAGCGCAACAATGGCTGTAAGAGTGGAGAGGATGAAGCTGGGTTCACAGGGACTGGAGGTTTCGGCACAAGGTCTGGGCTGCATGAGCATGTCCCCTCCAAAGCCTGAAAAAGACATGATTGCTCTCATCCATCATGCCATCAACAGTGGTGTCACCTTTCTCGATACTTCCGACATCTACGGCCCTCTTACCAACGAAATCCTCCTCGGAAAGGTACTACTGCTACGTTCGTACTCTTTGTTAATCTTAAATTAATAATTTGTTATCCTAAAAGTTTAAGTTATTAAAAAATGTTGAATTTATTCATTTAATCTAACCCTTCACGTGACGATTCTTTATATAATATCATTGTATTTGGGGTGCAGGCTTTGAAGGGAGGGGTAAGAGAGAAGGTGGAACTGGCAACAAAGTTTGGTATTACCGAGAAGGGAATCCGTGGTGAACCAGAATATGTGAGAGCAGCTTGTGAGGCCAGTTTGAAGCGCCTTGATATGGATTGTATTGATCTCTACTACCAACACCGCATCGACAACCGCGTTCCCATTGAAGTCACGGTTGGTTAAATTTTTTTCTTAAATCCCTTTTCTATTAGTCATGTCATATTAAGCCATTAACATGATTTCCTATGATTATGAAATATGAATGCGTACTTATAAGGTACTCGATTGGGGTTGCAAAGAATCGCTTGCTCTTTATTTATATGTTTAAAATACTTCACATTCCAGACATCAAATGAAATGCCAAAGAGGGCTACCTTTGGCTCACCGATCATATCTTAATGTATTTGTAACTTCCACACAAGACCTTGAGAAAAGACTAGGCCATTGATTTTGTATAACACTACTTCTATAAATAGGGTAGGGACTATTTATTTCAAATTGTCTTATTGTTTGTAAGCATTATTGTTCAATCTTTGTTCCCAAATTCTCGTGTGTTCGTTTTTCGTTTTGAAGTTCTTTCTAGCTTACAAGGGGTCACTCCATTTCAAGATAAGGTAATGTAGTCAAGCCTAAGGTGAGGCAAATGTCTATGGCAGCAGAGTTGGATGTTTTGACGAACTCATTTTCACTTTTCTATAAAATATCTTTCAAACAACTTCACCCCATGCCCCCATTTTTATCAATATCTCCACACCCCCAAGCTTTCGAACTGCATCCTTGGCAAATTCAAAGTCAATATTCCAAATTCATTTTTAAATTTAATATATATTTTGCAACTTCACTTTCCTTTGGGGGAGAGAGAGAAAGAGAGACGAAGGTGTCTTGTTTTACTTGTGCCCCCTTTGAAGGATAGATGAGCCTCGTTTGAAGGCATCATATTTTAACACATGATGACTATCAATATGCATATTTAGATTTAGCTTCATGCTTTACTGTGAGTGATCACCATTGTTCAATTATTTTGTAATTATTTATGAGATCATTGAATTAAGGAAACTACCATTTCCCTAAGATAATGTAACCATGAACCTATTCTGTCATTGGTGTCAGATAATGATCAGCAAGCGTGATAATTTGGCATTTATGGTGTTCTTAAGTTGTCTAATTACATATCAATATGCTGTTGTTGCAGCTTGATTATCTTTGAGCTATCTCTTTCTTAGCTAGCGTGTAGTTGTTACATTTGCTGCCACTATCGTTTCTTCATGTGTCCCATCTATTAAGCATCCTCTAATTCTTTTCTCCTTTATATTATAAGATGGGAGAACTCAAGAAATTAGTTGAAGAGGGTAAAATCAAATACATAGGTCTATCTGAGGCCTCTTCTTCAACAATCAGAAGGGCACATGCGGTTCATCCCATTACAGCTGTGCAGTTAGAGTGGTCTTTGTGGACTAGAGATGTGGAGGAAGAAATAGTTCCTACTTGCAGGTGAGGTGTCAATTACAATTGCATTTTAATTTTTAAGGTATAAAATAATTGAGATACAAAATTTAAATTTGTTCTCCTAATTGTTCAGGGAACTAGGCATTGGGATTGTGGCATACAGTCCACTAGGACGAGGGTTCTTTTCGTCTGGGACTAAGATTGTTGAAAAGTTTACCGATAATGACTTCCGAAAGGTTTGCAGATCCACCACTCAAATGTTGAGCTTCAAAATGAGATAAACATGCATTTAGATTCCCAGTTTTATAGCATCATCAGTGCATTCATCAATATAGGAGATTTTATCTCCTAAGTTGGCTCACTTGGTGATTGACCTTGCAAAGATCTGTATGCTTTCCTTGATTCTCTTAATGAATTAATACCGCATTTAAAAGTTGATTTGTGATGAACGTTTTCTTTAATGGGTACAGCATACAAGTAATCTAATTTATCTAAGAAAATATTTTCAATGCCTAAATGTTTTGCTGATATCTTGACAGTTCAGATGACAAGTGTTCATTGTATATTTGTTAGTGTAGCCTACATCAATTCTCATATAGCCAATCAGAATATTTGGTTCCTCTCTTACAGTTTTTTTTAACCTCTTTCTATATTCGTTTTCTTGAAATAGAAAAAAATGCTAGGTGTTGATTTTCCTCAACTCAGAAAACTATTTTTATGTAATGGTTATGAGTCAATTGTTAGCTGCTGTTTTGTTGATGCTCCAAAGAATTTAATTAATCATTTCTAGAAAATTTGCAACTCATCCATGAAAGAAGTAATTCAGTTTTTGGAGGCGTTACTACTAGAAAGATGCTGATTTTAATATAAGCCAATACATCTTTCTGACTGAACTGAATAAAGCATGACATATGTAGATTACAATTGTTATTTTCCAACCTACCCCAGTTTATGCAATCTGTACTGTCTTCTGGTACTTTTAGTATCATGAAAATTAGGCTAGGGAATAGCATCTGTGGATGCCTACAGACCTGAATAGCTGTGTTATAGAAATATGTTAAACTGAATATTCATCATTGCCTTTTTCTTCAAAATTATTTTTATTGATATAAGTCTTGATGCTGATAAGTATCTTATAGTGTATGATTATCATTGGCTTTATGAACGAGTAGGGGCCATGTCTTCAAGAAACTATCCTTTTGTTTACTAAATTCGGTCTTGATGCTAAAATTTTTAGTCACTGCTTGCAGACCCTACCCAGGTTCCTACCTGAAAATCTGGAGCATAACAAAACCATATTTGAGAATGTTAATAAAATGGCAGCAAGGAAGGGCTGCACCTCATCACAGCTAGCTCTGGCTTGGGTTCATCACCAAGGGAAGGACGTGTGTCCCATACCTGGAACCACCAAGATGGAAAACTTCAACCAAAACATTGGAGCTCTATCGGTGAAACTGACACCAGAAGAAATGGCTGAACTTGAATCATATGCTTCTAAGGATGCTGTGAAGGGTGAAAGATATTTTAGTAACATTCCAACTTGGAAGGATTCTGAAACTCCACCACTTTCTTCATGGAAAGCTGCATAAACACAAGTCTTTTGCTGTGTGTCAATAAGGAGTTTCATGGACTTTGGTTGAGTTTCATGGATTTCTGTCAATTGAAGTGTGTTTCAGTTTGGGTTGAGTTCCTGACTTCTTAAAGAATAAGTCCATTGTACTGGGGGTGGGTATGTTATCATGTTTGATCTTGTGAAAATCAGAATCCAAATTGTCTCAATGCAGATACATACAATAATACCATATATATGACTAAATTTTCGCAAGCAGATTGAACTTTTATAACAAATGGGGGTTGTTTATTATGGAATTGGTTCACTGATCATTTGTGGCATCTAGCCCTAAGTTCTCATATCAAAAGATAAAAATGAAACCTGGTGGCATATGGTACGGGTCCAAGAACATATAGAAGTGGCATACAAGATTCGCACTCTTGTTAAAAATAAAGTATTTTGCCCATTCTTCTTATTAGTATCATGCAGCCAAAAAAGTGAACGTAAAACAAAAACAAAGAATCGCATGACATAATTCTTACCATTTATTTCAAAACAAAATAATAGTATCAATCACCGTAGTCATGGAATTAAACTATATGGTACTTTCTTCAATAGATTTTTTTTTTTTCTTTGAGAGTGAAAAGTTTTAAATTCTAATGTATTTTGAAAAAGCGAGATCAGTATAAAATTTTTTTACTTGCGCAAAAATGATTTTTCACTAGACCTCCATCTTGCATTTTCAGTTGCATGTATAATCTGGTACCACAAATTATGTGTTTTATAACTCCAAGGAGACAACTTTGCCTTTGCTAAAACTGAGTAAATCATATGCATTTATGGACAAGATGAGGCCTCTTTAGGTCGTAAATTCAGATGGGTCATAACACCCTGCCAACAGACTACGGGCCTTCAAGGCCCAGATTTCTCAAATACTCATTGGGTCCTTCTTGCATGACTGAATCTACCAACAAGTGAAACAAGCCCATTTACACACTATGCCCACCGGCTTTCTACCAAGCTAAAGAGTAGGTAGAGGTCTGGTAGATAAAGTAATAAAAAGTAACGGTAGAGTTAGAAAATTTTCTTTGGGGGAGGTGCAATTAATATCTCCCAAAAATAAATTTAAAAAATGACTATATAAATAAAAAAGCACAAAAATTAAATAGGACACATAACAAGCCATACTGAGAGGAAACTAAACTTTTTGGTAGTAACCTTGCACTAACAATGCAACACTCAATTGTTCATATCAACCCATTTTCCTATTTTAATTAATCTCTAATGCTTATAGCTAAAGCTTGCTATCATTTTTGAGTGTCCCTTCAATCATGGGTTAAAGTTCACTTCTTTTCTTTTTTTTCTTTTTTAAAAATATCCAGCCAATATGGCATTGGTGTTGCTATAAATAATAAGGGTAGTGTTTGTTACACACATTGCATGCATTTATATACAATATAAAATAACTGAAATCGTACGTAACCATAGATATTAGTCATAATATTAAAATATTTAGTCATGATATTTTTGACAGATGGGTTGCACAGCTAAGGAAAATTCAGATAGTTAAGAATCTTTAGAAAAATTATTGTGGATAGGAGTTCAATGTGCAACTGTGCAAGAGTTGTGGTGAGATGTAGATCATCTCCAACTACATTATCTAGTGGCTAAAGTTTAATTTGTATTCATTAGCCTTATTCTCTAACTAGGATGCAATATAAGTAATATCTCAGTCTATGAAAGAGGTATTCACAGGTTGGAGGGGGAAACTTGGTAGATATAAGAGACTGAAATGATCTATGGACAGTCTTTTTTGTTTTATGTGGACGATTTGGAGGAATAGGAATAACCAAACTTGTAATGACATAGAGCTGAATAGAAATTCTCTTAAAAGCATCATTCCACAAATAAGTTATCCATAAATGAAGCAATAAGTTTATATACACAACAAAATTCACAATTTTTATCACAATTGTAGCTAGTAGATTGCATTGGTGTATTATAAAAATGATATCAGCTGTAAGCTTATTTAAAAGTGGTGATATGCACTATTATTACAACAAAATTGTAAGTGTTTACCCTTTTTTAAGATTCTCAGGAAGGCATTTGAGTGGACGGACGAGTGCCAAAGGGCCTTCCAGAACCTAAAGCACTATCTCACTACAGCTCCGTTGCTAAGTCCGTCCGTGCTAGGAGAAGAATTATATCTGTACTTAGCAGTGTCCCCACATGCTGTAAGCTCAGCGTTGATTAGGGAGGAAGAAAAGGTGCAAAAGCCTGTGTATTATACTAGCCGGGCATTGAGATGGGCGGAAGGAAGGTACCCATTGATAGAGAAGTTAGCCTTTGCGCTAATAACAGCTTCCAGGAAGTTAAGACACTACTTCCAAGGTCATGTCGTCATAGTCATGACTGATCATCCGCTCAAGAAGGCAATGAACAAACTTGAAGCTGCAGGACGATTGATCCAATGGGCAGTTGAGCTTAGTGAATTTGATATTCGGTATCAACTGGAAATGCAATAAAAGCACAAGCCTTGGCGGATTTCATTGCAGAATTCACTCCAAGTTATGAGGACTTGGTTGAGAAAGAAGATAGTAAGAAATGGGTTATCCATGTAGACGGATCATCTACACTGTGTACAGGAGGTATAGGAGTTGTTTTGCAGTCACCAGAAGGAGATAAATTGAAGTATAAAGCTCGCCTGCAGTATCAGACAACTAACAACGAGGTGGAGTATGAAGCCCTTCTTAAAGGTTTGGAGTTGGCAAAATCTGTAGAAGCAAACTCAGTACTCGTCCTGGGAGACTCACAATTGGTCATAGGTCAAGTAAATGGAACATGTGAAGCCAAGGAAGATAGAATGAAGAAATATTTGAGGAAGGTGTTACGCCTTGTGAAGAAATTCAGGGAAGCTAATTTTGTTCAAATCCTGAGGGAAGAGAACATAAAAGCAGACACTCTAGCGAAGGAAGCCTTCTCTAATGAAGCAATAAAGTTTGATGAAATACAGTATATGCCAAGCATAGACCTCCCAGAAATATTGCAGATAGAAGGCGAAGAAAATTGGATGACCCCAATAATATCATACCTGAAGGACGGAAGGCTTCCAGAGGGGAAGGACGAAGCCAGAAAGCTTAGAGTTAAATCAGCCAGATACGTCCTTGTGGACGAAGTGTTGTACAAAAGAGGTTTTTCACAGCCATACCTGAGATGTTTAGCTCCAGATGAAGCGAATTACATGCTGAGAGAAGTTCATGAAGGAGCGTGTGGAAACCACTCAGGAGCTAGATCACTCGTCCACAAGGTCATTCGTGCAGGGTACTACTGGCCGACCGTCCAAGCTGATGTTAAGGCATATGTTAAGATATGTGACCAATGTCAACGTTTCAGTAACATTCCTAGACAGCCTTCAGAATACCTCACCCCAATGATGGCCCCTTGGCCTTTTGCACAGTGGGGTTTGGATATTTTAGGCCCCTTTCCAACTGGAACCAGACAGATGAAGTTCTTGGTAGTTGGCATAGACTATTTCACTAAATGGGTGGAAGCTGAACCCTTAGTGAAAATTACACAACAAAATGTCAAAAACTTCGTCTGGAAGGACGTTATATGCAGATTTGGGGTACCAAGAGTACTAGTATCTGACAATGGACGACAGTTTGACAACATCCCCTTCAGAGAATTTTGTGATCAACTCGGAATCAAGAATCACTATTCCTCACCCTCCCACCCACAAGCTAACGGACAAGCAGAAGTAGCAAACCGTTCCTTGTTGAAAATCATCAAGACTCGGCTTGAAGGGGCAAAGGGAATATGGCCAGATGAATTACCAGGTGTTTTGTGGGCTTACAGAACAACAGCAAGGACTCCCACAGGAGAGACTCCTTTCAAACTGGCTTATGGGAGTGAAGCGGTCATACCAGCAGAGGTACATATGGCCAGCCATAGGGTGATGAAGTTCCAAGATGAGGAAAACAACGAGCAGCTTCGTCTTAACCTTGATCTTATAGACGAGGTAAGGATGGACGCGAAGCAAAAAACTGCAAGGTACAAAAATCTCATGGCAAGGCAACACGATGCCATGGTGAAACCCAGGCGCTTCAGCATTGGAGATCTCGTCCTTAAAAGGGTCTCTTTGGCAACCAAAAACCCGGCCCATGGGAAACTGGGACCAAACTGGGAAGGACCTTACAGAGTTATCAACTCCAAGAGACAAGGATCCTACTATTTGGAAGCCCTGGATGGACGAAAGTTAGAGCACCCGTGGAATGTTAAACATCTAAGGAGATACTATCAATGAAGGGTGGTCATGGACGAGCCCTGACATGGACGAGAACCTTGGACGTTTGAAGTAATGCTTAATATTATCTTCCAGTATTTGCTTATTACTATTGTGTTTTAAGTGTGTATGTTATGCTACTGATGGACGAAGTTATGTTGTATTATGTGTTTTTAATTTCCTAAAAAGCACAAGCTCTTAAGCATGTGCCATGATTGTGGACGAATGATTACATAGTATGGATTTCTGAATATACATATGGTGTGTTTTAAATATGTATTATTGTATGGGAATCCTTCATTTTCTATGATTCAAAATGATCCACGAAAGGCGAAAAAGTCAAGGACGAGTAAAATCCTTGGACGCAAGGAAGTATCGTCCAAGAAAGCTTTCCTTCAAATAAGGATAAAGCAAGAAAAATAAAAGCCAAGGACGAGTAAAATCCTTGGACGCAAGGAAGTACCGTCCAAAAGCTTTCCTTCAGATAAGGATAAAGCAAGAAAAATTAAGGTGTGTCCATCTAAGCTCAAGACGAGACAAACCTGAATTATAATCGTCCACGTCATGGACGAACAATATGCGTGTAAAAACACCACCCATAGACGAGTTTAACCAACTTAACAATCCAGTTCATGGACGAGCATTTGTTGGGAAACTTCATTAAGAAAATAATCGTCTTAAATTTGAGCAATACTTACTGCTAAAATCATGGACGAACTTAAAAATAACATCCTATGATGATTCAAGAAGGAATTCATCCATATGATCAAGACGAGACAAAGCCTTAATATTAAGGGGAAATACCATAACCATAAAAATGGTATGGACGATATGAATGAAGCTTGTTCACAAAACTTAAAGAATATTCAAACACAATGAATAGTGAAAAGGAAAAGCATTCATACATTTATAAAATTTAAAGGGTAGACGACCACCGTCCAAAAACCCTCAGTATATTGCTTGTTCATAGAACTCGTCCATAAACTTGGACGAGAAAATTGTACTCAAATAAATTAAAAAAAAAAAAAAAAAAAAAAAAAAAGAAGAAAAACCCAAAACATTGGGCACCACTACATAAAATACAAAGCTTTTCAGAAGAAGTTATCATTTTGATTGACCACTGGGAGCATTCTTTGGATCGTCTTGTGTCACTTCGTTATTGGCGTCGTCCACCACATTGACGTCCTCAGAACTCGTCCCTAACACTGAGCTCTCCGTTGCAAGAGGAAGCTTGAAGGAGTCAAAGTTGAGGTCAGGGAAGGCTTCTTTGGCATCAGCACGGAAGTCCTCATATCCAGCAGCATAATGACTGTCTAGACGATTCTTGTACTCGTCAGACTTCTTGAAGGCTGATATGGCTTCTTCACGTGCCTTCTCCAAAGACGAAGCATGCCCTGAAACTTGTCCCTCCAAATATGTGATGCGGGTATCTTTTTCAATAGCGTCCGCCTTAAGTTCCTCAACTTCATCCTTCAGCTTCGTCTCAATCCCTAGCAAACGGTTGACCTCGTCCATCAGCCTGATCACTTCCCCCTTTTTCAACAGAATTTCCTTATTCAGCTCCTCAGTCTTCTCCTTCGCCGTCTTGGCCTCCTCAGCAAGTTCCTTCGCCTGGCATGTCGCTGTGTAAAACTTTGACATAGCCTGTACATGGATGAAGGGAAGTTAGAAAATTCTGCTCTCTTGAAAAATTCTTTAAAAAAAAAAAAAAAAAAAATTCAAAGACGAATGAAACTTATACCTTGAAGAGATCATGGATGCCAGAGCGTTCAAATTCTTTCACTGACATGTTGTAGCATTCATTAACTTCATTATCAGTGACGATCCCTTTGAACGTCCTCCATGCATAACCTTCGTCCAGCACCAGGTTGGAAGGACGATCGGACGGCTCTGACGAATGAGGCTTCCTTGGAGTCTTTGTTGGAGGGGGAGTAGGATCAGTCTAAACAGGATGGATTATTTGGACGGGCTCTACAATGGCAGGAGACTCGTCCAGGTTTACCGTCGGAGTGAACTTTGGGACCTTGGGAAGGGAGGTTTGACTGGTTTTTGGCTTCTTAGGACCTCGACGACTAGGAAGGTCGTCCAGGTCCACAGCACTTGAAATCTTCTTAGATTTCCTCTTCCCAGCCTGGACGGCTCCTTTTTGGACGACTGGAGGCACAGAAGCTCCCTCGTCCCCACTGAGTATTGACTTGTCTCTATTTTCTCTCATTGTGATTATTCCTGTGACGAGGAAAATCAATTAACAAAAAAAAAAGAAAGAGAAAAGGAGAAAAGGAAGAACAGAAAGAAATAAAAAGGGATGGACGACACTTACTTCGTCTAGTGGTTTCCTCGTGACCTAGGTTCTCAGCAGTGGGTTCTGGACCAAGTCCCTAGGTAGCTAAGCTGCTGTAAGTTACTAGCTCGTGGAAACTTCTTCTAGGGAAGGCACGAACTTTGTCTATTCTATCTAAAACAGGCCTGTCCAAACGTGGACGAGTAACAGCTGCACCAATAAAATAAAAAAGAGATGGTTAGACGATTGAAAGTTGAGAAAAAGTGCAAGGAATAAAAGAAATGACATAGAAAGAAAACATACCCTCAGGACGAAGGCGACCTATGGGGCTGGTAAAAGGAGGGAAGGGGGCATTACTAACTTCAGTTGGGTCCCCAGCTCAGTTTCCAGAAATAATAAAAAACTCTTGTTTCCAGAGCCTATCAGACGAGCTACGACCCGTTATTAAACTGTAATGTGAGCCTCTGGATGAGAACTGGTAAAAACCAGCAGATTTTTTAATCTCTGAGGGCTTATAACAGTAAAGGAACTCGTCTACCGTTAAAGGACAGTTCCCTTCTAATGCCTCACGCCATAACACTTGCATGGCAACTATCGTCCTCCAACCATTGGGATTAAGTTGGTTAGGACCAATACCTAACCTATGAAGAAGACCTCTACAAAATGAATTTAAGGGAAACCTAAGACCAGCTAAGAGATAAGATGAATATACTCCTAAACCAGAGGAAGGCGAACAACACCACTCTCCTTCCCTGGGTAGACGAGGTTCAAGCTCAGCAGGAATTTGGTATCTATCTACTAAGGTTTTTAACTTAGGAGCGTCTAAGGTGGATGCAACCTCAGGCGCACAGCTATATATGATGTTTTCTTCTTCCTCCTTCTCGTCCTGAGAAGGGCTGGGTGGTGCTCTAGACGAGCTAGCCCCAGTTACGGAGGCCATCCTACGTTGCATTTCTTGAAATTCTTCCAAGGGAATGCCAGGCACTCCAGACGAGTACTGCTCGTCCGAGGAACTACTACTAAAACTAGTACTACCCTCATCACTCTCATAACTCCCAAATGAGACGTCCTGATACTCGTCTATCTCTCTCTCTCTATACTACTAGACGAAGACATAACTAAAGGAAAGACGAAAACGAAAACCTAAAGAGAAGAGGAAGTACCTGAGAACTAGGACGAATGCTAGACGAGAGTCTTGGACGAGATAGCAGAAGAAAGTTTATGATGAGGTGAAGGGCAAGAAAGAGAATGTGCTTATTTATAAGGCCCAGGAGTAGGGTCAGCGAAGCGACATCATCCACTAAGAAAATAACACGTGGCAATCGCATGGGGAAATGCAATCGATTTAACTGCTCAACGTATTAAACCACGGCACGTGGCTGTATAAAGGGGATAAAATCCCTATAATATCCCTGGACGACACCCTAGACAAGGGGGCAACTGATGGGATAACAAAATTACATCTATGTCTCGTCCAGAGGGGTCGTCCATCACGAACAGTTAGCCAAACAACCAGACCATTTTTATTCGTCCAGAGATCTCGTCCTTAGGAGTTGAGCAAATTGAATAAACATCATAATCAAGTCGAAAGAGTCGTCCATATGCGAAGCAGATGGACGACTCAACAACGACATGACAAAGGGTCGTCCATAGACATTGCACATGGACGACCATACAACACTTAACAAATTATGGAGCAGGTAACCAACCTATGTTCATCGCCAGCCATTTGTCCTAAGTATGTAACTTCCATCAGCGGTTATTGCTTCTATAGCCGTTAGGGAAGTTATCTCCAAAAAACCAATTATTCCATAAATCTTGGGGAGGTTACTAAACCAAGTAACTGTCCCAAGATCCCCTATATAAAGGACCGGTCTGAAACAGGCAAAGGTATGAAAAATTCTGAGAGTTTACTCCCAAAAAGTTGGAACTACTTTTCCTTGTTGAGAAAACTAACTTTATCATCGGAGAGTATCTAACCGGTCCACCCCGGTCACTCCCTTGATTGTTTCTTCTTTTCAGGCCTTCGCTACCGCCGTAGCCCACCGAAGCCGACGTGTTCAACCAACTGATTTAACGCATCATCAATATGAATCATTCATTTTTCTTTCATGGATTTTGTCCATTATTCATATGATTACATATTTAAACAAACACAAAAACCATTTAAGCGCAATAACTGCGCCAATGCTAAAAACAGTTTATGCAGAAAATAGTGAACAACTAGCCTCATTACACACGCTTTGTACATGCAATAATGCTTTTTTTTTTTTTTTTTGGGTTTAGTGTCATAATTTTCCTTTTTAAAAAAAAAAAATTGGATAAGTTTATTTTAAAGACAAGGATTAGTAAGAGGGTGTCATATTTTGTAGGCATTTTAAGTAGAATTAGAAATATATTTTTACCGGGTTATTCTCAAATTTTTTTTCTTGTTAAATGTAAGATTTAGGGGTATTTTTAAACTACATAAAAGTCTAGTTCAAAAAGGGGAATGTAGAATCCTCTTATGGATAGTATAGATAAAACATTCGTTTTCATTTATCTCATTACTATTATATTTATAGTCTTTCATGATATGATTTTAATATAATTAGTCTTCTCTAAAAGAAAAATACATAATTTTTTGAAAAATTTTAGATTACTTGTTTTTTTTTATATATTAATATTTTTAAACTCAAAAGATCTCACCCACACATGTGCACACAAATATTATTTTCTCATATATGTGAAAATTCATTAATTCAATTTTATATAATTCAATAAAACCATTTTATTTCTTTAAGTCATGCATAATTATCCTTTAATTATATTAATCACAATTAATTTTTTTTAACTTTTAAATCAAGATGTTTTGTTCAATAGATTAAAATTTTCACATAGATTATAAAAATAATTTTAGAAGATATAAATATATACAAATCCAATAATTTTATATAAATTAAATTATATATATATATATATATATATATATGTAGGGTCCAAATTTGTTGGGCCAAGTACCAACTCTCTGTATTGTGAGCCCAACAAATTCCCGACAATAAATTTGTAGAGAATGGGTTAAACAACTGGGCTAGTGGTGGATTTAGCAACGGTCCATACAAACAAAACCAATAATGAAAGAAAAAAGGATTGAGTCAGGCATTCAACAGGAAATCCCTTTAGCCCGAAGAGGCTTAATATTTAAAGGCTTAGTGAATACAATCTTTTTCTCCCCCTTCTTTGTGAGACTTGCTTCCCTTATATATACACCCTTTTTTCCATCTTCACCGCACACTTGTCCTTCATCTAGGCGCCCACTTCAGTACTAGTCACATCAGCCGTTTGCTTTAGCCTGCAGTGAGTGGTGGTGGGTGAAGATACACTGTTCAGGTGTCTTCTCCACATAAATGCGGCCAGGAAAGTTGCTGCAGTGCATTAAATGTGGCGGTGGCAGCTTTATTGGTAAGATATTTCATGATAGCCACGCAGTTAGACATGCCCAAAGCTCAGCCCTTGCAGGGAGATCTTCAGCATAACTACTCGATCAAGTTCTGGGCAGGTCCATTGGATAGGGTCCCTTCGGCCCAACCAGGTTGTCTTCGGACGGAGCGTTTGTCCCTTATGGGTTGCACTCCCACCAGAATGGCAAAGCACTGATACTTTTAACCTCTTCGGACAGAAAGTCGTATTTGAACTGGGCCTCAGGCCCAACATATGGCGTTGGGCTTTCTCACCCACAATAGCCCCTCAAAATTTCACTTTTTACCTCGTATCCGAAGAGAAAAAGTGGGGTTTTGACCTTTTGACAAATGAGGGCACTGAATTTTGACTCCACACGTGTATGCGCACGAATTTAGGCGCCTTCTTTATAACCGCTGCTGTCGCGCCGTTTCCTAGGCGTTATTAATTGCTCCAAGCGGCGTCTTGTCCCTGAAATCTAGCACCTCATTTCAAATCAACTGACGAGATTCTCCTCAAAATTTCGGGCGGGACAAGTCCCTCCACTTTACCTGCCTCTATATAAAGTCCCAGAGGGGGTTGTCCTTTCACTTTACAAACTTCAGACTCCAGCGAACTTAAGCATTCAGACTCCCAGAGCCCTTCCTGTCATCTGCTCCAACTCGTTCCACAACCCGCTACGATCTCCCTGTAGGGCCAAAGAACGTCTTTCGATTCGATTCCGCGTAAGTCCTTTCCTCGAGATTTTCGAAATCAATCCAGATTTCCTCTTCGGCCCTTGGGTAGATTTCCTCCCGTTGCCGTTTCGTGTTTCCTTTCCTCTAACCTTATTAAAAATGGGTAGATTTGAATACCTAGTGGATAGTCCTTCTCAGATAGAGAAATTTAGGGCGACGTATCGCATCCTTCAGGAAGTGGGCTTAAGGTATTGCTCCACGGAGGGGTTATTACTGGACCGAGAGGTGGGTGAAGTAATAATCCCCATTATCGCTTTCCTGGAGGGTGGGATGACCATCCCCATGGGTCCAGTCACCAGGAGTTATCTTACCGCCCATAGGCTTAGTCCTGATCAGTGCGCACCTAACACGTTTAGGATTTTAGGGGCAGTTGACGACCTAAACCGCCATTTAGGATTGGAGTTAACCTGGCACGATGTGGTACACATGTACGAATGTCGTACCAAAGAAGGAGCGGGATACTATCTGAGGTCCCGATCTGATGTCGTCAGACTCCTCTCCTGTCTCCCCAAGTCTAACAAAGGGATGATGGACGATTATCTGATCATCTCGGGTGCCTGGCATGATGGAATTCATTGCCCAACCCAGCCAGGAACTCCAGGTGGGACATCCCCCATTGAGGTTTACTAACATTTTTCTGCTTTCAGCTATTCCGACTTCCCTTCGTCACATTGCAATCTTTTCTGACGTCTGTTGCCATGTTTACAGATAAAAACCACGTAGCTCCTCGGCTGAGTCTCACGAACACTGCGGCTCTGAACTACCTTCTTCGGTCAGAGATTTTTGTAAGTGAAGACGGACAGCTTAGGTATGTTCCTCTCATCCTCGGCTACACCCCGAAGACTGAACTTCAGCCGAGAGGCAACGCAATAACACTTGGGGATCGCCGTATCAACCGCATTGACATGGCACGGAAGACCTTTTTAGCCCCCTTCGACCTTGCCCCGGTGCCCCATCCTAATCCGCGGGGAATACTGGTGCTCGTTCAGCCCGTTCAACAAGTTCCCCTTCAACCGGCAGCAGAGGAGGAAAGGGTTTCTTCTACCCCTTCACTTGACCAGCAGATCGACCAATTAAAGTTCGAAGAGGAAACCTCGGGGGAAGTCCAAATTTTGCCCGCCGACGAGGTGCTTGATAGGCATTCAGCTGCTCCGCTCCTAAATCTAGCCGTGCCAGACGACTCTGAAGAAGAAGATATGCAGAGTCTTGATCAACTGATGAAGAACAGGAGGCCGAAGGCCGCGGTAAAGGGTACGGGTACATCCCAGCCTACGGTCAACCTGCCACCACCCCCTCCTCTTCCTCCAGCCCCAAGAGATCCTGGTCTAAAAGCGCTGCCTGATCTGAAAAAGAAAAGGGTGGTGACGGAGGTGACCGATATTGAGGAAGGGGAAGTGGTCCCTCCGAAGGGTCCCAAGCAGCAGAAGACCCATGATTCGAGGGGCAAGCGGGCCTCTTCTACTGAAAGCAGAGAAGAGAACCTGGCCGCAGACGTGCGGCGGAAGACTCAGGCGTGGTCTCCAAAGCTCACGCTGGATGGCGCAGCCATCCCTTGTGATGCCTCCCTCCGAAACTATGCTGGAGGAAAAGCTGGGCGTATAGCCGAAGCGTTGGAGAAGCCTCTCCTCCTCCCGAAGGACATGGAGTCCTATCGGCGCTTTAGCGAACAGGAGCTTTTTCTGTCCCTAAAGAGGGATTTAGGCATGGTGAGATAAGTGATGTTATATTGTAGCCTTTATGTGCGTTTTCAACTTTACGTAAAATTCTTTGGTTGCCATGCAGATCGCCCAGCAAATTTTTGTAGCCGAAGAATGGAATAAAGATAAAGATATTAAAGTGCAGGCTGAGGCTCGATCTAGGGAGGAGGTGGAGAAGGCATTGGGCAGGGTGAAGGACGACTGCGCCCGCATCTCCAAGGAACTGAAGGAGGAGGTGAAGGCGAGGAAGAACGTGGAGGCAGGCCTGAGGACTGCTGAAAAACAAGCTGAGGATTAGCGCCAGCAGCTATACACCACCGAGATCAATCTGGAAACAGAGAGGGCGTTGGTGAAAGAGCTTCGGGCGGAGCTAGACAAGGCCAGAGACGCTGCTAAATTGGCCAAGGAGGACGCTCAGTTGGCCAAGGAGGCAGTTGAGGCCGAGAAGCAGGCTGCCTATATGCTAGGGGTGCAAGATACTCAATCGAGGCTGACCGAGGAGTTTGCCAAGGTCTGCAGGAATTACTGCGAAATTACATGGGGCAAAGGCCTTGATGCGGCCGGAGTCCCTGCAGAGTTTGCCCTAAGGCAACCCGAGAGCATCTACTATCACCCTGATATATGTGACCTGCCAGATGCCTCGGAAGCTCCCTCGGCCGGTCAGGATCTCCCAGCCCCAGCTGAGACAAGCCAGGCACCTCTTCAGCCCGGAGATGCGGGTGACCTGTCAAAGCCTAATCCACTGCCTCAAGATAAGGTTTAGGATGTTCAGCTTATGTAACAGCCAGGACCCTTTGTCATCCATTTTGTAACGAAATTACCTTTTTTGATGAATGAAATGGTTGACTTTTTGCTCCTTGTTACTTTTGTGGTGTTTGTTAGGTTGTGTCATTACGGCTAACAATTATAGTTTGATAATTAAGAATAAATCAGAAACATGGTAATCTTCTATACGTGGCTAAAACAAAGACTTATGGCAATAACAGTTGACGTAATTTTGCTTAAGTCGGCATATTCCGCCAAACACCGGATTAGACTAGTAACATGAACGTGCCGACTAACCCAAATCATCTGGTCCGAGGACTACAGGCATGACTGAATTTAAGGTTAAATACTTGTAAGAATCACAAAGGAGTGTCAACTAACCCAAATTATCTGGTCCGAGGACTACAGGCATGATTGAATTTAAATTTAGACACTTGTAAGAATCGTAAAGGAGTGTTAACTAACCCAAATCATCTGGTTCGAGGACAACAGGCATGATTGGATTTAAGTTTAAACACTTAAGAAATTGTAAGGGAGTGTTAACTAACCCAAATCATCTGGTCCGAGGACAACAGGCATGATTGGATTTAAGTTTAAACACTTGAGAAATCGTAAGGGAGTGTTAACTAACCCAAATCATCTGGTCCGAGGACAACAGGCATGATTGGATTTAAGTTTAAACACTTGAGAAATCGTAAGGGAGTGTTAACTAACCCAAATCATCTGGTCCGAGAACTACAGGCATGATTGAATTTAAGTTTAAACACTTGAGAAATCGTAAGGGAGTGTTAACTAACCCAAATCATCTAGTCCGAGGACAACAGGCATGATTGGATTTAAGTTTAAACACTTGAGAAATCGTAAGGGAGTGTTAACTAACCAAAATCATCTGGTCCGAGGACTACAGGCATGATTGAATTTAAGTTTAAACACTTGTAAGAATCGTAAAGGAGTGTCAACTAACTCAAATCATCTGGTCCGAGGACTACAGGCATGATTGGATTTAAGTTTAGACACTTGTAAGAATCGTAAAGGAGTGTTAACTAACCCAAATCATCTGGTCCGAGGACAACAGGCATGATTGGATTTAAGTTTAAACACTTGAGAGAAACCATCATAACAAAATGCAATCACGACTGAGAGAAGAATTCATCTAATAGTAGTACCTTTTGAGGTTATTTACATTCCATGGCCTGGGCACTACATGATTATCTAGGTCTTCTAGGAAGTATGCTCCAATGCCGGCCCTCGAGGTGATGCGATACGGACCTTCCCAATTCGGCCCCAGTTTTCCCCATGTTGGATTCTTTGCATTGCCTACCACCTTCCTTAGGACCAGATCACCAGGTTTGAGGGGTCTCAATCTCACATTGGCGTCATAGCCTTGCTTGAGTTTCTGCTGGTAATGCGCCAACCGAACCATTGCGTTTTCCCTTCGTTCATCAATCAGATCCAAACTCTTTTTCAGCTGCCCATCGTTGTTGGTTGGGTCAAAAGAGCTGGTCCTGTAGGTCGGGAATCCTGTCTCGAGAGGTATAACAGCTTCAGCCCCATAGGTCATTGAGAAGGGGGTCTCCCCGGTGGACCTGCGAGGCGTAGTCCTATACGCCCACAATACGTGGGGTAGTTCTTCTACCCATCTACCCTTCGCATCATCCAGCCTCTTCTTTAGCCCGTTAACAATGACTTTATTAACAGCTTCGGCCTGCCCATTTCCCTGGGGGTAGGCGGGGGTGGAGTATCTATTTGTGATTCCCAGCTCACTGCAATAACTTCTAAAAGCTTTGCTATCGAACTGAAGCCCGTTGTCCGAGATGAGGGTATGTGGGACTCCAAATCTGGTGACGATGTTTTTCCAAATGAACTTCTTCACGTCTACGTCCCTGATATTTGCTAGAGGTTCAGCTTCTACCCACTTGGTGAAGTAGTCCGTTCTGACCAGCAAGTACTTCCTGTTTCCTGCTGCCTTAGGGAAAGGGCCTACGATGTCCAGACCCCATTGAGCAAAAGGCCATGGGCTGGATAGTGGATTGAGGTTACCGCCTGGCTGATGTATGTTCGGCGCGAACCGCTGACATTGGTCGCACTTTTTTACGTATTCGTGAGCCTCTCTTTGCATATATGGCCACCAATAACCCTGTGTGATGGCCCGGTGGGCCAAGGACCTACCTCCCGTATGGCTCTCACATATCCCTTCATGCAATTCCTCCAGTAGTGACTCAGCCGCTTCAGGGTGCATGCACAGTAAGTACGGACCTGAATAGGAACGTTTATAAAGTTTCTGTTCCTCGGACAGCCAGAACCTTGTGGCTTTTCTTCGTATTTTGTCCGCTTCCCCTTTTTCTTCGGGCAACACATCATCCTTCAAGAACTTGATGATGGGATCCATCCAGCACGGGTCGGTTCTGACGCAATGAACTTGGAGTGACTTTTTTCTTACTTCCGTAGGCTCCTGCATGTCCTCAATGAGGATAACCCTCGGCAATGCCTGTCCCGAAGAGGTGGCGAAAGTGGCTAAAGAGTCTGCATGTGTGTTGCCACTTCTGGGGATGTGCTGCAGGTTAAAATATTCAAACTCTGATTGCAGGGACTTAACTAGGTTCAAGTACCCCTGCATCCTCTCGTCCTTCGCCTCAAATTCTCCCTGTACTTGGCCGACGATTAATCTCGAGTCCGAGAATACTTCAACCGACTTTCCCCCCATCCTTCGTACCATCTTCATCCCCATTAGTAGAGCCTCATATTCTACCTCATTATTCGTTGCTGAGAAATTCAGCCTTAAAGCCTTTTCGATGGTAATTCTTTCTGGGGTTATCAGCACAAGCCCCACTCCGGAGCCCCTTTGATTTGATGCGCCATCAATGTACACCTCCCAGGGCGAGGGGCTTCGTGAGGAGACCATATCAATGGCCCTTCTCCCAACGCCCAGTATTGGTGTTACTTCCTCTAAAGGGGGCTCTGTGAATTCTGCGACCAAGTCCGCAAGGACCTGGCCTTTCACCGACATGCGGGGCATGTACTTGATATCAAAAACCCCTAGTATCGTCCCCCATTTGGCAATTCTTCCTATGTAGTCGGCGCTTCGGAGTATTGCTCTAAGTGGGAGCTGGGTAAGGACTATGACGGTGTGAGTTTGAAAATAGTGGGGCAGCTTCTTAGTACCCAGCACAACAGCCAGAATGGCTTTCTCTAGGGGCAAATAACCAGTCTCAGCTTCCTGCAGCGATTTGCTCACATAATAGACTGGTTTTTGCACACCACAGTCTGTGCGGATCAGCACCAAGCTTACAGCACTAAGAGCCACGGCAATGTAGGCAAACAAGACTTCATCTGGCTCGGGACTGGACATGATGGGAGGTCTAGCCAGGTAGTCCTTAAGTTGCTGGAAAGCAATAGCACATTCCTCCGTCCATTTGAAATCCTTCCACTTATTGATTAACGAGAAAAAAGGCCTACACCTGTCGGCTGATCTGGAAATGAACCTGTTAAAGGCAACGGTCATCCCAGTCAGCTTCTGGATTTCCTTGGGGTTCCGAGGAGCTCGTAAGTCGTTGATGGCCCTTATCTGATCGGGGTTAACTTCGATTCCCCTGTGGGTGACCATGTACCCCAGGAACTTGCCTGACCCAACACCGAACGAACATTTGGAGGCATTTAGGCGTAATCTGTGTCCCCTCAGAATTTCAAAGATATCCCTAAGATCCCGAATGTGTTCCGCAATAACCTTGCTTTTAACCACCATGTCGTCAATATAAACTTTCATGCTTTTGCCCAGCTGTGGCTCAAACATTCTAGTCATCATTCTCTGATAGGTAGCCCCGGCATTTTTCAAGCCGAATGGCATTACCTTGTAGTGGTAATTCCCTACAGGAGTTACGAAGGCCGTTTTGTTTAGATCGGCGAGAGCCAGTGGTATCTGATGATAACCTTGAAATGCATCTAAAAAGCTCATCCGAGGATGCCCAACAGTAGCGTCCACCAGTTGATCTATCTTTGGCATGGGAAACGGATCCTTCGGACAAGCTCTATTGAGATCCGTAAAGTCCACGCACACCCGCCATTTCCCACTTTTCTTTTTTACCACCACTGTATTGGCCAGCCACTCGGGGTAAAAAATCTCCTTAATGGCCCCTGCCTGCTTGAGCCTCGTTACTTCCTCCCTGACTGCATCTGCGTGTTCCTTCGATGGTCGTCAGAGCGTTTGTTTCTTGGGGACTATGGTGGGATCTACGTTTAGATGGTGACAAATAAAATCTGGGCTTACCCCCGGAGCTTCCGCAGGGTCCCATGCAAATACATCTACGTTTCCCCTGAGGAATTCTATCAACTCTCCCTTCTCCTGAGGAGGCAGCATAGATCCGACTTGAAAGAACTTCTCTGGATCGTTATCAACAACTATCCTTGCTAAGCTTTCGCACTCTGCTTCTCCGGCCGAGGCTTCGGTGTCCGGCGCCGAAGGTTTTAATTGCTATAAACTCTCCTTGTTACAGTTTGAGGGCTCGGCATGCTGCTCGCGCTGGATGGCTGCTATTAGACATTGCCTAGACATTGCCTGATCCCCTCGGATCTCTTCGACTATCCCCTCGGAGGGGTACTTAATCTTCTGATGCAGCGTGGAGGATACAGCCCCAAGAGTATGAAGCCAAGGTCTGCCTACTATAGCAATGTAGGGTGAGTAGGCATCTACCACTATGAAATCTACCTCCACAATCTCCATACCGGCTTGCACAGGCAGTCTGATTTGCCCCCTCGGAGTGATCACATTGCCATCAAAACTGACTAAAGGGGAACTGTACGGAGTCAAGTCTTCGGTGGACAAGTTCAGCCCCTTATATAGGTCTGGGTACATTATCTCTACAGCGCTGCCCTGATTTACCATTACCCTTCTCATGTTGTATCCGCCTATTCTTAGAGTGACTACCAGGGCATCATCATGCGGCTGTATAGTTCCTATTTTGTCCTCTTCCGAAAAGCCCAAAACTGGGACGTCTGTCCTAGACCTCTTCGACTCTCTGTTAACCTTATCCGAGGGCACCTGAGCAACTGACAATACCCTGGATGGGCAAGACCCCGTCCTCCCTGGTGCAGCAAAAATAACATTGATTGTTCCCAAGGGAGGTTTTACAAAATCACCCCTCTTGGGCCCCGTGCTTGTTTGATTTCCGTGACCATATGAGTGGTGCAGGAGGTGTTTTAACCTGCCTTCGCTGACCAGCTGATCCAAATGATCCCACAGGCTCCTGCAATCTTCAGTAGTATGCCCATGGTCAAGGTGATACTGACAGTAAAGATTGTGGTTGCGCCTTTCAGGGTTTCCTACCATCTTGTTCGGCCTCTTGAAGAATGGTTCGTTTTTTATCTTATCCAGGACTTGGTGCACTGGTTCGCGAAAAACTGCATTGACCGTCAGGAAGTTCGCTGTGCTTTGTCCGGCCCAGTCCTTCCTCAGCCTGTTGTGGTTCTGCCTGTCTGACCTGAAATCCCTCCCCTCCTGAGGGATAACCTTCTCCTTTCCCTTACTCTGCTGCTGATCTTCCTCAACCCTTTTGTACTTATCAATCCTGTCCATCAACTGGCGTATACTGGTAGCCGACTTGCGCGTCAAAGACGTTCTCAAGGGATGTTCAGTGGGGAGGCCCAGTTTAAAGGAACTGATAGCCACCGACTCACAATCTTCCTCCACCTCGTTATACGTTTCCCAGAACCTATCTAAATACGACTTCAAAGTCTCACCTCCTTTCATGATGACTGATAATAGGAACGTCATAGACTGTGGAACCCTTCGGCACGTAACAAAACGTGAACCAAACACTTGAGTCAACTCCTGGAAAGAGTTGATAGACTTTGCTTTCAGATTGTCAAACCACCTCATGGCTATCGGTCCCAAGCTGGATGGGAAGACTTTGCACATCAGGGCTTCGTCCCTGGAGTGGACGGCCATTCTCTGATTGAAATGGCTCACATGTTCCACTGGGTCTGTACGGCCATTATAGATGGTGAATGTAGGCTGGTGGAAACGTCGAGGAAGTTTAGCATTCTCGATGTTACGGGTAAAGGGGGATCTGGAAATCTGATCCAGGGCTTTACTCATAGCATCATTCCCTGTGCCCCTTGGTAAGGGATTCTGAGGGTTCCTCTCGTCATGACGCATTTCCTCATAAGTAAAAGATTCGTTGACCGGCGTTCGATGTTTCTGTTTGTAGCTAACATCCTGTTCGTCCTCAAAATCTTCGTCGGAATACGAGGGACTACGCTTCCTCTTCGCATGGCGCAACTCCCTTTTAAGCCTGTCTATTTCCTTCTGCATGCCTTTGTTCTTCTCTGCATAGGACATGTGGCTCTCCCCATGCGACTGGTTTTGATCGTCGCGTGCGGTGTGTACACTTCCCTCACGATCCTGCCTCCGTTCCAGATGAAGAAAGGGATCGGTGTGCTTAGACGACCTGGACTCAGCTGGTCGTTGCCTTGGTTCAGCCATCTTTTGAGGTGTTGCCTCCACCTTTGCTCAAGCTGTTTCCCACAGACGGCGCCAATTGTAGGGTTCAAATTTGTTGGGCCAGGTACCAACTCTCTGTATTGTGAGCCCAACAAATTCCCGACAATAAATTTGTAAAGAATGGGTTAAACAACTGGGCTAGTGGTGGATTTAGCAACAGTCCATACAAACAAAACCAATAATGAAAGAAAAAAGGATTAAGTCAGGCATTCAACAGGAAATCCCTTTAGTCCGAAGAGGCTTAATATTTAAAGGCTTAGTGAATACAATATTTTTCTCCCCCTTCTCTGTGAGACTTGCTTCCCTTATATATACACCCTTTTTTCCATCTTCACCGCACACTTGTCCTCCATCTAGGCGCCCACTTGAGTACTAATCACATCAGCCGTTTGCTTTAGCCTGCAGTGAGTGGTGGTGGGTGAAGATACACTGTTCAGGTGTCTTCTCCACATAAATGCGGCCAGGAAAGTTGCTGCAGTGCATTAAATGTGGCGGTGGCAGCTTTATTGGTAAGATATTTCATGATAGCCACGCAGTTAGACATGCCCAAAGCTCAGCCCTTGCAGGGAGATCTTCAGCATATCTACTCGATCAAGTTCTGGGCAGGTCCGTTAGATAGGGTCCCTTCGGCCCAACCAGGTTGTCTTCGGACGGAGCGTTTGTCCCTTATGGGTTGCACTCCCACCAGGATGGCAAAGCACTGATACTTTTAACCTCTTCGGACAGAGAGTCGTATTTGAACTGGGTCTCAGGCCCAACATATGGCGTTGGGCTTTGTAACACCCCGACCCAATTTTATGATTTAATTATGTGTTTAAGTGGTTAATTATTATTTTAAGCCACTTTCAAGAGTATTTAATAAATATATTATTTTATAATACTTTTGAATAAGAATTGTAAATATTATAAATAAGTGAAATGGCTATTGGTATTATAAATATATATATTAAGTATGTACAAACTATATTAAGTGGTTAAGTTATGATATATATGTATATATATATATATATAGTTGTTGGTGTTTTAACTATGTATTATGCATGAGATGTTGTAGTGGAATTTTCACCCCATGCATCCAATGAGAATTGAACACATATAATGCTAAAGTTTCATGCATGATGACAAACTTCAAAGACCAAGACTTGGCCATGCAATCACCAAGTGCCACCTTATTCTTTCTTTGACTTTCTCAAGCAAATAGAACTTCCAAGAAGCTATTTACCTCTCCATTTCATACGGGTCCAAGCAAAAATCTGAATTCCTCATTCACTTTGCCTCTTTTTCTCTTAAGGAAAGAGCTTGGAAGCTCTCTTACACCTCTTTTGTCAATCAACGGGTCCACACATTAAAAGGAAGATAAGGCTCATGTCATTTCTTCTTTCTACTCTCTCAAAGCAACTAGAATAGTCAAGACCTCTCTCTCTTTCATTTCCACGGGTCCAACACCCCAAAAGGTCCACTTCTCTTATCTTCTTTGCTGCTCCAGAACAGCTCCTTAGTTCATCTTTTCTTTGCTCCTTTGTTTTCTTCTCTCTTTGCTCTTACACGGCCATACCTCTCTCTCACTCTCTCACCAAAAATTCTAGTTTCTCTAAGAAGAAATTAAGAACCTAAACACTAAGGTTTCATCTTCAAAGTGTGTGAGTAAGTACCTTAAACCTAATCTGATTTTGTGTATTTGGATAGTATAACTGTTTTGTTTATTTTCCTTCTTTGTTCTCTGTTCTGATTTTAGAAGATGAACATATGATTCTGTTTTAGTGACTTGAAAGTTTGATGATATTTGGTCTATTGGATGTTTATTTAGGTATTTTAATATGTTTCTTATAGATATAAAAATACCTAAGTGATATGAAGGCCAATTTCTATTTGTTGATGATTTTAGAAAGAATATGTACTGAAGCTGTCTCTGTGACAGATTTGAGGTTTACAAAAAGAAAAATATGTATTAAATCATATTTTGTGAAATTGGATGCTAGGGTTATTTTCTATGAAAGCTAAGACACGTATGGTTGCTGTGGAAGTGGTTTCACAGCATTTGGATGAATAGAAAAATAATTATTTAATTTCTAAATTTGCATGAGTTTCTGCCAGGACAGAATTGAACACGTTGGTTTGTATGATTTTTAATAAATTATGGTTTTATGCTTTGACCCCGAAAATTTTATGGTATATAATAGACATATAGGGAAGTTGCTTTGTAGAATTTCATGAAGATTGAATGTGTTTTGGTTGTCCATTTGTATTTTACAATTGAAGCATATGCTGCTGGAATGAAACAGTGAACAGCAAGGGACATGCCTAACTTTGAGGATTTAATTCTAAAGTTAGGGTAAATGATTTGAGCTATAATTTATTTTGCTCATCATATGATATGTCTAGATCATAGAGTAATTTTTGTATAACTTGGTTCAAGGTTTTAGTACTCAAAGAAGGGGTTCTAAACCATTCAACGGTTGTATTTATGAAGCTGTTTTACTGAACATGCTGTATGTTTCCTCAAGTGTGTTTATGGTTACATGACAATGCTTAAAAGAGTTTATGTTTATGCATGCATTGTTGCCCTAAGCTCAAAGCACCTTTTGAAATGAAGTCGGCTCTTATGAGAGTAATGTGAGAATGTTGGTTTTTATGATTTAATACATCATGTTGTATGATGAATGAATTTTGTGATGGTGGGAACCTCTTTGAGGTGGGAATTAGGATTTCCTTGATTCTAAGAGATAGGCTTTGAGATGAATGCGTAAGTTTATGTTAAGGAATAATGGATAGTAACAAGCCTTAATTTTGGTTTAGGTGTTACCAGTCGTCAGGTCTAAGCTCCGTCGACTTTAGGCTCTCGGTTCCTCTGCTTTCAGGTAAGGGATAAGTTATATGGGCATTTGGTAAGTCATGAGGTTATTTTAAAGTATATTATGCATTAAAATGTTTTTGATTAGAAATATGGCGTGTAAGCATTATCGGACAAAGATATGTTCGTGAGTTTTTTCGAAAACTTATGTATATGATTTAAGCATATTGATGCTATTATTAATTCCACGAACATGATGAAGAAAACAATGGAAATGCTTTTATTACGAAACGTTATGCAAAATAAGAAAATTTAGTATGATGTATAAGTATGAAACGTTTTCGGGTTATGTTCTCTGGTGATCTGAACTCTGCCAGTAGGGGTTAATTACTGGCTTTCCATGGAAAACGTTATATGATTGGCCATTAAGTGGGACTAGCTCTGCTGTACCCGCCCTTGTTGGTTACGGCCAACTTGGGGGAAGCCAACCTACCCCCATGGTTGGAAGATATGTATTATGATGTGATCCCGGGAATCCCTAGCATTGTGGGGAATGCTGGATGCCTAGCACTGTGGTGCTGGAAACCTCCCAAATAAGTACAGACTTATCAGATATGGACTAACCAATAAGTTATGTATGAACAGCTATATTATGTTATTAATCATGAGAGAATTATTTTGTTAAATGCATTGTAGAAAGTTAAAAGCTCTCATGAAAAGAAGAAGTTTTGATGAAAAGAAAGCTGTTCATTAAAGATAAAAGTTCTGAAATTCTGTTATGCTATAAAGATAAACCTTCTGATGAAAGTACAAGTTTACGTTAAGAAGTTATTAGATATATGTTTTTCTTTATGAAACGTAAAGTTTTATTATTATTTAAGATGTTTTAGTTTAAGGCAAAGTTACCGATTATCTGATTTAAGTTAAAATGATTATTTTGTAATGAAAATATATATGGTGACTTCGTAAGAAATAAAAGAAATTCAATCTGGAAGGTTTTGGTAAAATGATTCTGATAAGAAAAGGGAGAACAATTATTTCTACGAAGAGCGTTAAGTTATTATTATATATAGTATAAAATACTATGCATGGAAAGATGTTCTCCTATCTGAATAATTATAAAATGAAATGAATAGATTTACATGCATCCTTATTAAATTCTCATATATCTTACCTTTACTGAGCTGTGTAGCTCACCCCTTCCACTCTTTCAGTTAACAGATTTATTTTGGAGCAGACGGAGCCTTAGTCAAGGTTTGAAAGGAGCTAGTTTTAGTTTTATATGTATAGATTCTAAATTAGCAATTTGATGTTAGTCTGTAATATTGTGAATTTGAGAATCTAATGAAAGTTGTACCTTAAGGTATTAAGAGATGTATTATGTGAAAGTAGAGAATTTGAAAAACTGGTGGATTATGTTATTTTTGAGTACATTGTAGATGCTCTGAATGTCAAGTGAAAAATTATACCATTTAAGTAAAGAAACAAAGAGGATAAGAAAGAGGAAAGCCTTTGGTAATAAGCTTTTGTCAAAGTTAAGTTGGTTCTTGTTAATATCAGGTTTAGACTTGATATTAACATGCCGGTCATGGTCACAAATCCGGGTATCGGGTTTGGGGCGTGACAGGCTTTCTCACCCACAATATATATATCACTTTTATAAGCCTTAACATATAAAATGTAATATAAGATAGATAAAAAGCCAGAGTTCAACGGAAAAAATGGCATAACGTCAACGCCCCTTCTTTTTCTTTTTCTTTTTCTTTTTTTCTAGCTTTGGCCTGACCCATGAGACCCGGCCACAGTTCTCAAATCTAGGCGATTCAACCGCTGTTCGCATGGTCCAAAAATAAATAAACAAAACAACAGAATAGGCCACCAAACAACAATTGGAAACTAAATTATAAGCTAATCATTAAAGATGAAAATAACTAACTAACTGAAATAAAACTTTCTCAAAAAAAATAAAAAACTAACTTTTTTTTTTTTTTTTAATACCAACTAAGGAGATACATAGTTTATCAATATTACAAAAGACTTGGATCAATCCAACTATGGTGTAATGGCATTCTAATTGCCAATTTTGCAGCAACATAAACAAAATCAAGAACACATGAGGGGACAACTAACAGATTACACACAAGTCCACTTTGATACAAAATTTCCACATCAGCAATCAAAGATCTCTCATGCCAAGCAGGATTATTAAACCTATGTAAAAGCTGGACCAGATTGTTATTGTTGGTCAAAAGCAGAATCCTATGAAATCTGTAGTTTTTGGCTGTGATGACTGCTTCCATCAAAGCCTCCTGTACAGTCCCATTTGTTGAACTTGCATCGTTGCTAGCTACACCATACAATTTGATAACTCCATGAAGATTCTTAGCTTCATAAGTCCACGCACCGGTCAGGGACGGAGCTAGGACTTAGAGTTAGGGAGGACAAAAGTATAATTTTTTTTTTTTTGAAACTCCAAATAAGCATTCATTTAGAAGAGAAATATTATGTTCATAATATTTTTATTACATTTTTACAACAAATTGTAAGTGATAGGTTATTATTGGTTGTTATGAGTAGGCAAAAAAGTAATTTAAGTTGTGGATTCAAATTAAAACCAATAACAACTTACCATATGTGACTTGTGAAAATATTGTGAACGTAGTACTTCTCAAAAAAAAAAAAATTTTTTACCTTTTTTTTTTTGGGGGTGTCTTGTGTGCTGTCAAATATGTGTGGGTGTTCACTTAGACTAATTAGAATTGGTTTAGAAATTTTTTATTTTATTTTATTTTTTGTTTGTGTTTTGCATGGGTTTGTTTTAGGGTGTTGTTTAAGCTTAAGTTTGTTATTGTTAAATTTTGTTGTTGAGTTTGTTAAATTTATTTTAGATTTTAGATCAATAAAAAATTTTATGGCCTTTAAAAAGATTAATAATATTGTTGAGAGGGCAAAATGTAAATTTTTTAAAACAAATTGTTAAAATTAACACATACATACATACATACATACATACATATATATATATATACACACACACAATAAAAAAAATTTGAAAAAAATTGGGGGGGCAAGTCCAACTGTAGTTCCGTCACTCTGGCACCAGTTCCCTGCAGTTGCCAGTGCCCTGCTGCTGTGTTGTGTTCATGTCCTGACCTGTGTTGTGCCCTGCAGCTGTCTCACTGGTCGTAGGGTCTATCTGGCACCAGTGCCCTACTGCTGCTAGTGCCCTGCTGCTGTGTCTCACCGGTCGTAGGTCTATCTGGCACCAGTGCCCTGCTGCTGCCAGTGCCCTGCTGCTGTGTTGTGTTCACGTCCTGACCTGTGTTGTGCCCTACAGCTGGGTCACTGGTCTTACGTTTATATGGATTCCCTTTATCTGGAGTTCCCTTTCCACGCAAAATGAAGAAAATGCCCACAGCAACCAACAAAATTAACCCTCCTATCACTGTCCCTACTACCAGCCCCACCAGCGCGCCCGGTGCCAAGCCTCTCGAGTGCACCGGATTAGATAATGACGGCGCGGGTGACATTAGCGGAACTCCGTGTGGCGAAAGATACGATGGCACAGTCGCCGCTGGTGGCAGCCTTCCGTCAGGCGGTGGTACAGTCGGTGGTGGTGGAATTTCCCATGAGTCTGGTGAAGGATACGATGCTGGCTTACTTGCATCAAACGATGTAACAGTCGCCGGTGGTGCTGGCGGACTTCCATAATATAGCCAAGTATACGATGGCACTGTCATTGGTGGATAGCTTATTTGAGATTCCGGAGAGGACTCCGGAGCTTGATGGAGCTTCCGGTGCCAGGACATCGCCAGAGAGCTTGTTTGCATGTGTGTTAAGTGTGAACTTGAAACTGTTTACCACGTACAATTTGAATTGGAGTCAACGGTTGCGTCAACACTGAAGCTTAAGATAAAGAAGAAGAATAAGTAGTGAGAATAATGTGGTGGTGGTGGAAGAAAAGTTAATGTAGTGGGAGTACTGAGGACCCTAGACACGACGCGTGCATAATCAATCACAACCATTCACAATCTGTGAGCCCATGACATGTGTTTTTACACTCCATAATTACAACAAAATCAGATGTTTATTATGCTTGCGTGAGAATAAAAATCTCCAGCAATGGTCATGATTAACGCTATACCCCTTAAATAATTTGTTAGATATATAACTGTAAATAAATTTCAGTAAGCCGAAATACAATCACATAAAAATACCAAAATTTATGTAAAAAATCATTTTTCTTCAAAGAGAAAAGTTACGGGAAAAACTTTGAATAATTTCACAATATTAAATAAAGATTACAACACTTAAAAATATAATTTGAACAATAAAAAAAACTTTTTTTTTCTTTTTACTCACTACCCTCTTTCTCACTGTGTATCTTTACAACTCTTACTCTTTATATTTTTCTCTACTCTTTATATTTTTCTCTTCTCTTTTGTACTTAAAGATGACTTCAATTCTTCTTATTGGAAAGCTTCTCCAACAAGTTCAATTTGCTGACTTCAAGAAGTGTGTAAAGTTTACATCTTAAGTGGTATCATTAAAGATATTAAAATTGATCCAAGAAACAGTAAAGAAAAACAGTTTCGATATTTCTCGACACTAGCATCTATCGAGATTTAAAGAAGAAACTTGACACAACCTCGATTTATCGAGATCTACAATTTCAGAATTCTCAAATCTGAATTTTGGCCCATGATGTCTTGGAGCACACAAGCATATGGAAGATAGCATAAAGCATGTAGAGAACATAGATCCAATCACACAGGCATGCGAAAACATAGATCTAGATATCTAGGCATAGAAACATGCATGTAAACATGTAGAAACTTAGCACATAATCATGGAAGAACATGAATCTAAGCATATAAGAATGTGAGGACACAAATCTAAACTATAGTATGGATATAAACACATAAAACACATAGATCCAAGTAAGGCATAGCCAACAACATCATACAAGCATGTGAGCATGTAACCCTAATATCAACATAGAGCAAAAAAAGGAACAAAACATAGGTAAACATAGCATAAATCATGAAACATGTAGGGAAGACAAATAGACATGTAAAAAGCATAGAAACATGTGGATCTAGCCAAACAACACATGGGAAAAATAGATCTAGGCATAGAAAGCATGGCATAAAGCAAAAAGCATGTAGATCTAGACAAATAGATATGTAAACAAGCATATAAAGATGTGGATCTAGCCAAACAGCACATGGGAAAGATAGATCTAGGCATAAACACATGGTATGAGACATGGAAGCATGTGGATCTAACATCAAAAACATAAGAAAGAGAAGATCTAAGTGTAGAAAGCATGACATAAAGCATAAAGGATGTAGATCTAAATATATAAGCATGTAAGGATGTAGAACTAAGCATGAAACATGGCATAAGGCATAAAATCTAGGAAATTTAAGCTAGAAGCATAAATGAAGCAAGAAACATGCTAAATAAAGCAATAAATCATGTTTATCAAGTAAAAAGAAATGATAAAAAGCTTGATGAAGCTTTAAAGAAAAAGGGGTATGGATAGCAACTAAAAAGCAACATCCATACTCCTTAAACCTCAAATCCAAGGTATGGAACCAAGGAAGGGAAGATAGAGGGTAAGAACACTACCTTGTATTTTTGGAGAAGTGAGAAGAATCAAGAAATTTTGTTGTGTTTTTGTGTTTTTGTGTTTTCTGGAGAGAAATATGGTGAGAAAAAAGTGAAAAAAAAATGCCAAAAATGTCTAAAACCCTCTTTTTCAATTATGGTACGCTTCCTAAGGCTAAGTGGCCCTTGAATTTATAGCCCCTAGCACGCTTCCCAAGGCTCAGTGGCCCTTGAAAGCTTTGGATGTCTAGTTTTCATAAAGCTAAAGATATTAAAAATCTAACGATTGGATCAAATGTTATAACCTCAGGAAGCGTGCTAACATGCTTTTCATAGTTTTTTCAATATCACAATTGTTTTAACTCCGATTTTGACCCATGAATAGTCGTTGAAATAAGAATTTGATTATCTTTATAATGGAATTGGTTTCAACTTGTTCTAATAGCTGGATCAAAATTTGGCTGTCTAGGGCCCACCTAGAGTTAACTCTAAGTCAAACTTGGTCAAAGTTGCTAAAAATCTTCGAGAACCTCGGGTTTGGTATAAAACCATGAAAAATGTTATTTTGTGAGAATGTTGACCTTGTTTGACTGTTGGTTAACCCAAGGCCGACCAAGGGCATTTTGGTCATTTTGGCTGAAAAAGGCACTTTAAGGGCTCCAGTGTTCGAATGGGTTGGGGCACGCCATTGTATATGTTCTCATTGCCCCATGGAAAGAAAATAATATGTCCACACGCAAATCGAGGGCGAACAAAGTATGGTACCCATAACAAGTTGTGAAAGTTTACCGTGTCATGAACTCTCTTCTTGCAAAGTTTTTTAAGAGTTTTTAGTAAGGATATATTTATTTTGTAATACAACAAGTGATTATGAGTTTAGTGATTTAAGACTTCTCTCATAATTCATTTGTTTGTTGTGGTTTTGTCATGGATTGCCAAAGAAAGAGTTTGTTAGGGACATATTTTATGTAATTGGCTTTGACAAAATGCATTTTACTTGTAATTTGGTAGATCTAAGATGGGTTTAAGACTTTAAGAAACATGTTGTTCAAGTCAGGTGTTAAAACTATGAAGATCTGACCAAGAAACAAGTGAAGAAGAGCTATTCATTAAAGCTTGACAGCAATCTCGACATAAAGACTTCTATGAGATTTAATTTTTAAGCTCGACACGAGTTGTTTCTGTCAAGACTTATGAAATCAGAATTTCCAAATCTAATTTTTGGCCCATGCTGAAATATTTGTATAGGGTTTCTTTTAAAGGCGGTAGTGCATGCAGATAGTGACCTAGTTCATTCTCTCTGAAGAAGCTACTACATTTTTACGCCAAGGGTTTTGTAACCAAGGGACTTCTCGATCTCCATTGTTAATAAAGTGAAGAACTTTGCAGCCAACATCTTCTTTAAGTTGGTGGAGTTAGTCACATACTGGGATCTGTGCATCATTAGTTAGTCATTTACCGGAATTCGTGCATTGAACGGAAAGATTGCCGTTATAATACAAGTCCAATTGGATATTAAGATAAGGATTCATCTGTAGGTTGGTATTTCGGGATAGGCCAATGGATTTGGTAAGATTCCTTATACTTGTAACCGCTTGTGATTGATAATTGTGGATTCTTGAGAGTGGTGACTTTAAAATCACCCAGTGAGGCTTTCCCTCAGTGGTTTTCCACATTGTAAACAAATCATCTATGTTAAATTTATTTTCCACTGCATTTAGATATTTTGGTGATTTGTTTGTGCTGCTACAATATTGCTTGTAATTGAACCTAATTAAATAACTTGGGTAATTAATTAATTTGCAAGGGATCAATTCATTTTAACCCAACAGAAAGTGTGGCATGTACAATGGATTCTTTTGTATATGTCTTGGAACTACACTAAATGTAGGGTCAGAAGGCTTGAGGATATCCATTGAGATTATGTTAAAGCATTTCAAAGCACTATGAAAATATCTATTGTTAAGACATATGTGATTCAATGTTAGGTACATATGTCAACATTTTATGTAATTGGCTAATCCTTTGACAAAACGCACTTTACTTATAATTGGGTAGATATAGGATGTGTTTAATGCTTCAAGAAACAAGGTTTCAAGTTCAAGCATTAAAACCATGCAACTTTGTCCAAGAATCAAGTAATGAAGCGCTGGATTTTGAAGCTCGATACCTCTTGATAGCTAGGCTATCTATTGTGACCCTTTAGCTTTTCTTTATCACATTCTTGATCGCTCTCGATAGCTACTTCGATCTATCAAGAAACCTTATAGATGCTCAATAGCTTCTCAATAGCTCGCAACAGATAAGCTCGATAGCTTCTCAATACCTCTTGATAGCTCGCAAGTGAAGAAGTGTTGATTCATTAAATCTCGATAGCTCTCGATAACTTACAATAGCTATGAAAATCAATTTTGCAGATCTAATTTTGGGCCTATGCTTATGTATTTGTGCAGGGTTTCTTTTCTCACAACCCTAGACATATACAAGGCTTATTTTAAAGACCATCACATAAGAGAATACAAGGAGAACATATACAAAAGGTGATCGATGCCTTATTCTCTCTAAAAGAAGCTACTGCGTCTTTGTGCCTTAGGGTTTTGTAATCAAGTGTTTCTTGATCTTCATTGTTGATGAAGTGAAGAACTTTGCAGCCAACATCTTTTTCAAGTTAGTGTGTTAGTCATGTAATGGGAGCCATGCATCATTGGTTAGTCACGTACTAGGATCCGTGCAAAAAGGGTAGCGTTCATATATTGAAGGGTTCAGAGGTTTTGAAACGGTAGAAAGTTTCTACTGTAAGTTTATCTACGGGGATTGTAGAGTCTAGGGACAAAGATTTTGTACTAGATCTAAAACTTCTCTTTACTATAGTGAATTGCTTTTTGGGAAGGTTTCCCCCCAGGTTTATTACTGTAAAACTAGTTTGTTTCATTGGTTTTCCTAAGTCATCATATCTTGTTTTATTTATATCTCCGCTGCATGACTTTGACATGATAGTGAATTCTATCAACAGGAGTCTATATTTCCCAACATCTATGTATAGTCTATATTTCCCAACATCTATGTATAGTCTCACCAAAATGTTGAAATATTTCTTGAACCAATTTGTTACATGCTACTTGTCCAATTATCATCAAACATATACCTACTGACTCTTCAAGCCTAATATGCCTTGTGTGCTAAAGTTCATATGTATGTTGTAAAACATTACACAATGGAAGGAACACATGTGGCTTCATTCTAAATACACTACAATAAAATGTATTTTCAGTGACAAAAAAATTCATCACTAAAAGTCCAGTTTTTCGTCGCCAAGGACCTTTAGCGACGAAATTTACTAATTAGCGACGAAACTCATTTCGTCGCTGAAACCCATTCGCTAAAAGTCTTGGTGATGAAAAATTTCGTCACTAAAAGTCCAATTTGTTTAAAAAAAAATTTAGCGACGAAAATGTTTCGTCGCTAAATATTTTCCTCACTAAAAATACTATTCAGTGATGAAAATATTTCGTCACTAAAAACACTTTAGTTTATTAAATCATATTTAGTGACGAACAATTTCGTCACTAAAACGATTTTCGGGTACATATAGTGATGATAAAGTTTGTCACTAAAATTGTTTTTAAGAAAATGCAGGCACATATAGCGACGAAAATTTTCTTCACTAAAATAATTTCTTACAAAATTTTGCCACATTTAGCGATGAAATATTTCGTCACTAAAACAATTTTTTGTATGACAGAAAAATTCGTCGCTAAACTTATTTTCTGTTTTTATTTTTTTTTTCATGACTTTGATATTAACATGTAACCTGTCATTACATTATTAAAACTTCACATTTGAATAACACATTTATAAAAAAAGATCCATACATTCCACAAGTAAAAAATAAAAACAAGTATCCAATTCAAACTCCTTCCATACAATAATTGTTTGCAACACATACAATAACTCAAGATGTTTTATAACTGAAAGGTTTTAGACCCCTTAAAAACAACCAGATTGCGTAACCTAGTTAATTAGCCAAGTTGTTACTAGTCAAATTATGCAATACTAGGTTAAAGCAATCAAATAATCATATCAAAATATAAAGCAGCGGAAATAATAAAGAATACAATGATATGATCACCCAGGAAACCACACGGTAAAAACCTGGGGAGGATTTGACCCACCGATCCTCAAGGCAAACCTGAATTCACTATGAAAGAATTAAAGTTCTTACAAAAGGACTACAAGCTCCTCGCTCGACTTCCTAATGCTACCCACCAGTAGAACTTACTGATACGACCACGTGCAAGCTCCGAATCCACGGACTCCTTCTTTCTTGAATTCTTCAATCAGCTACAAGCTCCCCGCTTGTTTTTCTTTAAATTCCAATGGTTGCAACTATAATGATCTTCAAGATGTTGAAGTAATCTCAATCTAGAAAACCCTAAGTTTTGTGTAAAGGAAAGCTCCTCTAAGATCTCACAAGAGATTTACACAAAACAGCAATGTATGAGCAACAATGCAATATGGACAACCTCCAAAAACGTGGCTAGGGTTTTGTTTAAATACCTAGGGTAAAAACATAAAACCCTAAACGTTTAATAAAGTAGGGCTGAGTTGGAAATTCTGCAGAAAATTCAACCTGTGCGATTTTCGATCGATCGAGCCTGTCCTTCGATCGATCGAGCTAGGCCGAAAGTAACTAATACTTCTGTAGCCACTCGATTCCAACTTTACATTAATAGATCAACTTTGAGCAAGCCTAAACAAGAATAAATACATTGTTTTGATAATGGTTTGCCAACATTACAAATTAAAGTTCTAAATACATAAAATCCTAAGACCTTAGAACCTAACAATAACAATACAAAAAGTGTAGCATAATATAATTAGAATGGAAAATGTCCTTATATGTCTTCAAGTAATGCCAAAAGTAAATCCCTTAAAAGCCACAAATAAAAAATCTGCACAAATATAAAAACAATACTACATTAAAATCATAAAGTAAAAACATTAACTATGTTATTAAAAACATTTCTAACAATGCATTAAGAGTAGCCACACCAATGAATTAAAATCACAACTCCTAATGCATAAGTTGTAGAAAGCAAATATAGATTTTCAAGTGTAATATAATACAATTAGTTTCAAATATTGCATAAAAAAAATAATAATAATCACACCATGTAGTGCGGGTCAATTGCTAAAATAAAGTACTAACCAATAAGTGTTTTAACTTGAAGATGAATCACCCCCATAGGTAAGAGCGTCATCATAACCCTTGCTCCTCAAAAAGTTAAGAATATTCTTTTGGACCTCTTCTTGCTTAGCTCGCGCCTCTTGGTCCTTAGCTCGCTCTTCTAGGTCCCTAGCTCTTGCCTCTTTGAGCTCAATAATCTCATTTTCTAGCCGATGGATATACTCCACTGAGGAACTAGATGAGGTGGTGGTTACTAGAGAAGAGGAAGGACTCATGCTATTTTAGTAAAATAAGGACAACTTATGCATAATGTATTCTAACATCTAAGTCTATAAGCTACTTAGATAAAGTTCTATCTCATTCATGAATGCACAAGTCTATATTAATACTTAAACAAATATACACTACACAATCAAACACTCTCAATATGAATTTAAACCACATTTTAACACCATGCAAGCCACCCGCTTGCCCCAACACAACAATTCACCACAAAACTAATTACCAATATACAATATATAATGCTTACAAGTATTGAAAACACTTAAAATATTTCCATCACATGTAAATCAACAATGCCCAATCACAATTCAAAAGAATGAAACACACTCCCAATATTAGTTTAAATCACCTTATAACACCATGCAAGCCACCTGCTTGCTCCAACACAACAACCCACCGCAAAATCAATCACAAACATCACAACTATAATGCTTACAAGTATAGAGTTTTATAAGTTTTTACTTATAATTTACTTACTGTGCTCAAGCTAAGCTTACAACTTTCATATTTAAAAAAAAAAAAAAAAAAAAAAAAAAAAAAAAAAAAAACCAAAGTTATTGCAAACAATGTGTATTTAGCCTGCAAAAAAAAAAAAAAAAAAAGTTAAATTTATAAGTACCTTAGTCTTGAAAATGATCCTCTCATAAATTACCACACAAACTCATAGCTTACACATGTAATACAGTAGGTATAAGAACACCCACACCAAAAAGCGACACATTGTAGGTTCCAATTGTCAAAGAAAAAAGAAGCACTCTTACCTTTACAATTGGAAAAAGAAAATCCAGGAAGGCTCCGATTGTAGAAATCTGGGTTGTTAATGGCCGGACCCACTCGCTTTCAGAACTAAAAAAAGAAACCCAAAAAAGAAAAAAATAAAAGAAATGACAAAAACCCAAAAAAGAAAATAAAAAAGAAAAGGAAATTACCCAAAAAATAAAATAATATATATACTCTGAGTCGACCCATGACTATGAGGACCAAGACAATGATGTGTTTGTAAGATTCGTCACAAATATATAGTCCCACTAGAACAAAGTGTAATTTCACTGATAAAGATGTATAGGTATATAACACTTATTAATATTATTGACAAGTCAGTATGGCCTTTCTATGCCCAAAAGAAAAAGTTCTATTGCAACAAAAGGATATTAAAGTCAATATAACCAAGGGCGTAGCCAGGAATTTTTACATGGGGGGGCTAATTTGAACCATGAAGGTTGAAATCGACGACGATGAATATCATCGTTGTATGGATAGTCTATATTTTTAGGTTGATATAGACCTTCTTTGAGATAAGCTCGTCGAATTTCAATAGGGAATTCACATATTTGTTTACGTGATCCTAGATCACGATCTATCTCTTCATATTGAATTCTTGAACATTTGGAGGGGTCAGGGTGTTTATCAGGCATTGAAGTATCAACATTTGTTTCTAGAGCCACAAGTGTCCTAATTTCTGAATTGCTAACATCTTTTTTCTTAAAGAATGCATCAATTGTTTTTCGTTTGCTCATAATTCTTTTAGTTTTAAGAATATGACTCAAAAATTAACCTGAAAAGAAGTTTAAAAAAAAAAATTTTAATTAGAAATTTTTAGTTAGTTATATGGATGTTATTCATACTCAAGAAAAAACAAAATTTCCGCTATAATTTAAACATACAACCCATTTTTAATACGACTTTAATTAATAATAACCCCTTAAACAAAAACAAAAATTAAACACACAAGTATTGGTACACAACATAAATCAAACACTTTAACAACACCCACAGCCACATCCACAGCCACATGATATCTAACTAATGAAAAATAGGTAATAAATCAAAACAATTTTACCTTAGAAACTTGTCTTCACAAAGTGCAAAGATGGGTCACCTGTGTGGCAATGCCTACTCCCTCTGCTTGTCTGCCTCCAACTTTAGATCTTCCCTTCAAGACTTATCACAAACAATCTCCCCATGCCTTCAATCATGTATTTCTCTAAAAATTTATGAAAATATAAAGAGCATGTGAATAGTTGAAAAAAAAAAAAAAAAAAAAAAAAAAACACTAAAAAGAGATGAATGTCTAATGCTTAAGAAAGAAAACTCACCAGTCACCAAGTAGTCACCAAGTTCCAAAACTAAAGTTGATGAAGAAAGAAAAAATTGGTCAGGATTTTTTTTTTTTTTTTTTCTCGGACTGTGAGTACAGATAACTAGAGTTTTGGGGGCTAGTAGGTAGGCAACGATCCCAATGCAAATGAAAGTGTATCAAAGAAGACAAAACAAAAGAATAAGAAGTAAAGAAAGGGATTCCGTGGGTCAATGGGTGGATTTTTTGAGATGAAGAGAAAATGAAGTTTTGTTTTTAGTGTTTGGACTTAAGCGGGCCAGCTAGTTTTATTTAGAGTACATAAGGTGATAAGGCCTAAAACTAAAGCTAGGCTTGGGAGAATATTTGAGCTGGGCTTGGAAGAATAGTTGAGAATTGGGCATTGGAGGGGGGGGGTGGCTGTCCAATATTGGGGGGCCTAATTTTTTTTTCTACCTACTCTAATGGAATTTTTTTTTTCTTTTTTGCAGGGGCCGGGGCCCCCCCAAGCTACTATGTGGCTCCGCCCCTAAATATAACAAAAGATGAGCATCCAGACTACTTTTTTTTCTTGGTGCATTACTTTTGATAATTGGAGTCTTTCTTTACTTTTGTATCATATCAGTGGATCCACTAACTGTAGCGCACTAACAATTTTCTTCTTGAGAATCACGTTGGTATTCATTCAAAGTCAAAAAGTAAAGAAAAATGTAGCGCACTCATTAAAGAGACTTATCAGATTTGTTAATTCTCAGCCGATTTTTTAATTTTCTGTTATCTCCTTTAATGTAAAAACAGAAATAAAAATACACAAAAACTTGACAATGACCAAGTTTAACAAGGCTTAATCTCCAATAATTATAAATATGGAGATTAAGCAAGTTCACACATTATCTGCAATGTCTTAGGGGGTAAGTTATTTTGGGACCATTTAAGGGACTTCAACTAACGCACGTCCTTAAGCCATAATTAACACAGCTGACCGCGACTACTTGTCCAAATCAAATTTGGCTAAGATCAAATAGTTGTAATGAACTATTGTGAAGTAAAATGTCACAATAATTTTGGAATATTCTTAAATTAGCATGTCAAAAAAATGTAAATCGGAGATTGTGATGGGTTCATGCTAATTTAAGATTGTAAAATTTTATATTAGAGATTGATCGGCCATATAAATGAGTTAGTGTGCTTATTTTAAAAATATTGTGACATTGTTGTGAGAGTTTGTATTTGATTACTGGTCAACTAGTAGTAGTTGTTGAAGAAAGAGCGCAACAATGGCTGTAAGAGTGGAGAGGATGAAGCTGGGTTCACAGGGACTGGAGGTTTCGGCACAAGGTCTGGGCTGCATGAGCATGTCCCCTCCAAAGCCTGAAAAAGACATGATTGCTCTCATCCATCATGCCATCAACAGTGGTGTCACCTTTCTCGATACTTCCGACATCTACGGCCCTCTTACCAACGAAATCCTCCTCGGAAAGGTACTACTGCTACGTTCGTACTCTTTGTTAATCTTAAATTAATAATTTGTTATCCTAAAAGCTTAAGTTATTAAAAAATGTTGAATTTATTCATTTAATCTAACCCTTCACGTGACGATTCTTTATATAATATCATTGTATTTGGGGTGCAGGCTTTGAAGGGAGGGGTAAGAGAGAAGGTGGAACTGGCAACAAAGTTTGGTATTACCGAGAAGGGAATCCGTGGTGAACCAGAATATGTGAGAGCAGCTTGTGAGGCCAGTTTGAAGCGCCTTGATATGGATTGTATTGATCTCTACTACCAACACCGCATCGACAACCGCGTTCCCATTGAAGTCACGGTTGGTTAAATTTTTTTCTTAAATCCCTTTTCTATTAGTCATGTCATATTAAGCCATTAACATGATTTCCTATGATTATGAAATATGAATGCGTACTTATAAGGTACTCGATTGGGGTTGCAAAGAATCGCTTGCTCTTTATTTATATGTTTAAAATACTTCACATTCCAGACATCAAATGAAATGCCAAAGAGGGCTACCTTTGGCTCACCGATCATATCTTAATGTATTTGTAACTTCCACACAAGACCTTGAGAAAAGACTAGGCCATTGATTTTGTATAACTACTTCTATAAATAGGGTAGGGACTATTTATTTCAAATTGTCTTATTGTTTGTAAGCATTATTGTTCAATCTTTGTTCCCAAATTCTCGTGTGTTCGTTTTTCGTTTTGAAGTTCTTTCTAGCTTACAAGGGGTCACTCCATTTCAAGATAAGGTAATGTAGTCAAGCCTAAGGTGAGGCAAATGTCTATGGCAGCAGAGTTGGATGTTTTGACGAACTCATTTTCACTTTTCTATAAAATATCTTTCAAACAACTTCACCCCATGCCCCCATTTTTATCAATATCTCCACACCCCCAAGCTTTCGAACTGCATCCTTGGCAAATTCAAAGTCAATATTCCAAATTCATTTTTAAATTTAATATATATTTTGCAACTTCACTTTCCTTTGGGGGAGAGAGAGAAAGAGAGACGAAGGTGTCTTGTTTTACTTGTGCCCCCTTTGAAGGATAGATGAGCCTCGTTTGAAGGCATCATATTTTAACACATGATGACTATCAATATGCATATTTAGATTTAGCTTCATGCTTTACTGTGAGTGATCACCATTGTTCAATTATTTTGTAATTATTTATGAGATCATTGAATTAAGGAAACTACCATTTCCCTAAGATAATGTAACCATGAACCTATTCTGTCATTGGTGTCAGATAATGATCAGCAAGCGTGATAATTTGGCATTTATGGTGTTCTTAAGTTGTCTAATTACATATCAATATGCTGTTGTTGCAGCTTGATTATCTTTGAGCTATCTCTTTCTTAGCTAGCGTGTAGTTGTTACATTTGCTGCCACTATCGTTTCTTCATGTGTCCCATCTATTAAGCATCCTCTAATTCTTTTCTCCTTTATATTATAAGATGGGAGAACTCAAGAAATTAGTTGAAGAGGGTAAAATCAAATACATAGGTCTATCTGAGGCCTCTTCTTCAACAATCAGAAGGGCACATGCGGTTCATCCCATAACAGCTGTGCAGTTAGAGTGGTCTTTGTGGACTAGAGATGTGGAGGAAGAAATAGTTCCTACTTGCAGGTGAGGTGTCAATTACAATTGCATTTTAATTTTTAAGGTATAAAATAATTGAGATACAGAATTTAAATTTGTTCTCCTAATTGTTCAGGGAACTAGGCATTGGGATTGTGGCATACAGTCCACTAGGACGAGGGTTCTTTTCGTCTGGGACTAAGATTGTTGAAAAGTTTACCGATAATGACTTCCGAAAGGTTTGCAGATCCACCACTCAAATGTTGAGCTTCGAAATGAGATAAACATGCATTTAGATTCTCAGTTTTATAGCATCATCAGTGCATTCATCAATATAGGAGATTTTATCTCCTAAGTTGGCTCACTTGGTGATTGACCTTGCAAAGATCTGTATGCTTTCCTTGATTCTCTTAATGAACTAATACCGCATTTAAAAGTTGATTTGTGATGAACGTTTTCTTTAATGGGTACAGTATACAAGTAATCTAATTTATCTAAGAAAATATTTTCAATGCCTAAATGTTTTGCTGATATCTTGACAGTTCAGATGACAAGTGTTCATTGTATATTTGTTAGTGTAGCCTACATCAATTCTCATATAGCCAATCAGAATATTTGGTTCCTCTCTATTACAGTTTTTTTTTAACCTCTTTCTATATTCGTTTTCTTGAAATAGAAAAAAATGCTAGGTGTTGATTTTCCTCAACTCAGAAAACTATTTTTATGTAATGGTTATGAGTCAATTGTTAGCTGCTGTTTTGTTGATGCTCCAAAGAATTTAATTAATCATTTCTAGAAAATTTGCAACTCATCCATGAAAGAAGTAATTCAGTTTTTGGAGGCGTTACTACTAGAAAGATGCTGATTTTAATATAAGCCAATACATCTTTCTGACTGAACTGAATAAAGCATGACATATGTAGATTACAATTGTTATTTTCCAACCTACCCCAGTTTATGCAATCTGTACTGTCTTCTGGTACTTTTAGTATCATGAAAATTAAGCTAGGGAATAGCATCTGTGGATGCCTACAGACCTGAATAGCTGTGTTATAGAAATATGTTAAACTGAATATTCATCATTGCCTTTTTCTTCAAAATTATTTTTATTGATATAAGTCTTGATGCTGATAAGTATCTTATAGTGTATGATTATCATTGGCTTTATGAACGAGTAGGGGCCATGTCTTCATGAAACTATCCTTTTGTTTGCAGACCCTACCCAGGTTCCTACCTGAAAATCTGGAGCATAACAAAACCATATTTGAGAATGTTAATAAAATGGCAGCAAGGAAGGGCTGCACCTCATCACAGCTAGCTCTGGCTTGGGTTCATCACCAAGGGAAGGACGTGTGTCCCATACCTGGAACCACCAAGATGGAAAACTTCAACCAAAACATTGGAGCTCTATCGGTGAAACTGACACCAGAAGAAATGGCTGAACTTGAATCATATGCTTCTAAGGATGCTGTGAAGGGTGAAAGATATTTTAGTAACATTCCAACTTGGAAGGATTCTGAAACTCCACCACTTTCTTCATGGAAAGCTGCATAAACACAAGTCTTTTGCTGTGTGGTCAATTGAAGTGTGTTTCAGTTTGGGTTGAGTTCCTGACTTCTTAAAGAATAAGTCCATTGTACTGGGGGTGGGTATGTTATCATGTTTGATCTTGTGAAAATCAGAATCCAAATTGTCTCAATGCAGATACATACAATAATACCATATATATGACTAAATTTTCGCAAGCAGATTGAACTTTTATAACAAATGGGGGTTGTTTATAATGGAATTGGTTCACTGATCATTTGTGGCATCTAGCCCTAAGTTCTCATATCAAAAGATAAAAATGAAACCTGGTGGCATATGGTACGAGTCCAAGAACATATAGAAGTGGCATACAAGATTCGCACTCTTGTTAAAAATAAAGTATTTTGCCCATTCTTCTTATTAGCATCATGCAGCCAAAAAAGTGAACGTAAAACAAAAACAAAGAATCGCATGACATAATTCTTACCATTTATTTCAAAACAAAATAATAGTATCAATCACCGTAGTCATGGAATTAAACTATCTGGTACTTTCTTCAATAGATTTTGTTTTTTCTTTGAGAGTGAAAAGTTTTAAATTCTAATGTATTTTGAAAAAGCGAGATCAGTATAAAATTTTTTTACTTGGCGCAAAAATGATTTTTCACTAGACCTCCATCTTGCATTTTCAGTTGCATGTATAATCTGGTACCACAAATTATGTGTTTTATAACTCCAAGGAGACAACTTTGCCTTTGCTAAAATTGAGTAAATCATATGCATTTATGGACAAGATGAGGCATCTTTAGGACATAAATTCAGATGGGTCATAACACCCTGCCAACAGACTACGGGCCTTCAAGGCCCAGATTTCTCAAATACTCATTGGGTCCTTCTTGCATGACTGAATCTACCAACAAGTGAAACAAGCCCATTTACACACTATGCCCACCGGCTTTCTACCAAGCTAAAGAGTAGGTAGAGGTTTGGTAGATAAAGTAATAAAAAGTAACGGTAGAGTTAGAAAATTTTCTTTGGGGGAGGTGCAATTAATATCTCCCAAAAATAAATTAAAAAAATGACTATATAAATAAAGAAGCACAAAAATTAAATAGGACACATAACAAGCCATACTTAGAGGAAACTAAACTTTTTGGTAGTAACCTTGCACTAACAATGCAACACTCAATTGTTCATATCAACCCATTTTCCTATTTTAATTAATCTCTAATGCTTATAGCTAAAGCTTGCTATCATTTTTGAGTGTCCCTTCAATCATGGGTTAAAGTTCACTTCTTTTCTTTTTTTTTCTTTTTTAAAAATATCCAGCCAATATGGCATTGGTGTTGCCATAAATAATAAGGGTAGTGTTTATTACACACATTGTATGCATTTACATACAGTATAAAATAACTGAAATCATACGTAACCATAGATATTAGTCATAATATTAAAATATTTAGTCATGATATTTCTGACAAAAATCTCCACCTCTGTAGTGGGTCTCTCTTCCACCTCTGTGTGGCTCGTCTCTACCATTGCTGTGTGGTCAGTATCTACCACTTCTGTGTGGTCTTTCTCCACCATCCGTGTGGGTCTTCTCCACCGCTTGCGTGTGGATTTTTCTCCCTTCTCTCTTTGTGGGTTCTTTGCATCTTTGTCAGTTTTTTTTTCCCATCATCTTTCCCCAAATCTCTGTTTTCATACCCACATTTTCATACCCATCTTTCATGTGTGTGCTCAGGGAGGTAACCATCGTTGCTCTTCAGTGGGGTTGGTTGGTTGCCTTGGTGTCTTGCCTTTCGTGGGTCCTGGTGGCGGGAATTGTCCTTCTTCCACAGCTAGTGGGTGGATCGATGTCCCCTTGTGCCGAGTATCTGCCTGCGATTTTATTTGTGTTGCAACTTCGGCTAGCTTTGATTCTCCTTGCTTGGCTTTATCGTGGCCTAGTTCAAGCTAAGTCGATTAGATCCCTCAGGATGAATATTCTCATGTGGAATTGCAGAGAAGCTCTTAATCCGGATTTTAAGAGAAGGATTTTTGAATTGGTTGGGAATCACTGACCATCGGTTATGGTTATTACGGAGACCAAAGTTGGTGGTGTGAGAGCTGAAAAAATCATAGAGGGTTTGCCCTTTGATGGTTTTATTATAACTGAAACTTTGGGTTATGCTAGAGGCTTATGGTTATTGTGGAATAAAGAGAGTGCGGAAGTTTCTCTGTTGGCGAAAACAGAGCAGGAGATTCATGCTACTCTTAAGGTACATGCTTCAAACCTTTCTTGGTTATTTTCCGCTATTTATGCTAGTCCTCGTCTGGCTGAAAGACGAATTTTGTGGTCTAATATTGAGGAGGTGGGTCAGTTGCACTCAATGCCATGGCTTATGATAGGGGATTTCAATGAAGTCCTCTGTGGTGAGGATAAATTTGGAGGGAATCAAATTAATATTAATAGAGCTATGGAATTTAAAGCTTGTCTAGATTCCTGTAGTTTTGTTGACTTAGGGTTTGCAGGGCCCAAATATACTTGGACGAATAAGAGACAGTTATCAGACTTAATATTGGAAAGGATAGACCGATGTTTTGCTAATCCCCTTGGGAGAGTTCTCTATCCAGAAGCTACTGTAACTCATTTACCCAGAACTTATTCTGATCATCATCCTGTTTTGATAGAATTATGGAAGCCCGAGACTGATAGGGCTAACAGACCTTTTCGCTTTCATAGTATGTGGCTGCTACATCCAGATTTTCCGAGGGTGGTCAAAGAAGCTTGGTCTGAAGGAGATTCCTTGCACCCGGCCACTGTGGGGTTTACAAGGAAAGTGAGGTTGTGGAATTTTGAGGTTTTTGGGAATCTCTTTGCTAGAAAAATGAGAGTCCTAAATAGACTGAATGGCACTCAAGGAGATTTAGCGAATAATCCTTGTGAGGCTCTACTTCGGCTTGAAACAAGTTTAATTGAGGAATACTCTTCTATTCTCCTCCAGGAAGAAGAGTATTGGGCTCTAAAATCAAGAATTAATGCTGCTGCGTTTGGGGATCGTAACACCTCCTATTTTCACATGACTACTATCGTTAGGAGGCAGAGGAATAAGATTAGATGCTTGAAGAATAGTGTTGGGGAATGGCTGGAGAATGAAGAGGCGGTTAAAAAGCACATTTTGGTGGGGTTTGAAAAACTCTACTCCACTGAGATGTGTATGTCCTCACGGCAATCCTCGATATCAGAATTTGCTTGCTGCTTCTTGTCTGAAGAAGAAAGGGATTGGTTGGGTAGAGAAGTAACGGAGGAGGAGGTTAAGGATGGTCTGTGGAGCCTGAGGCCATTTAAAGTGCCAGGTCCAGATGGTTTGCATGCTGGATTCTATCAACAATTCCGGGGTGATATGGGGAAATCGGTTTGTGAAGAAATTTTGGATATATTTGAGCATGGGAAGGTGCTTGACTATCTTAATGAGACCCTCATTACGCTGATTTTGAAGTGCCAAAGCCCTGAATCTTTGGATAATTATCGACCGATCAGCCTTTGTAATTCAATCTATAAAGTGGTTTCTAAAATCATTGTAAACAGAATTAGACCCCTCATAGGGAAACTGGTTGCCCCTGTCCAAACAGCTTTTGTACCGAGTAGGAAGGGTATTGATAATGTGTTGTTAGCTCAAGAGCTGTTCCATGCTTTGGATAGAGAGACAGGAAAAGAAGGGTACATGGCTATTAAAGTGGACTTGGTGAAAGCTTATGACAGACTAGAGTGGAGTTTTGTTTATAAGGTGTTTCAAGCTTTTCATTTTCCTCCTAACTTGATCAAGGTGATTATGAGCTGTGTTACTTCTACTAGGATTTCAATCCTCTTTAATGGAGGTCCCTTGGAGCCTTTCAAGCCGTCAAGAGGGCTAAGGCAAGGTGACCCGATTTCTCCTTACTTGTTTATTCTATGTATGGAGTTTCTTGGACATTTAATTGAGGAGAAATGTGTCAATGGAGATTGGGTGCCATTAAAAGCCTCACGGGAGAATATTGGAATATCCCATTTGTTTTTTGCAGATGATTTAATATTATTTGCTAAGGTGGAGGAAAAATCTTGTGAGGCAATTTCAGAAGTTCTTAACAGATTTTGTGAGGAGTCGGGACAAATGATGAGCTTTGATAAGTCGAGAATTTATTTCTCTCCAAATGTTCAAGAGGGAATTAGTGAAGAGATATGCTCAAAATTGGGAATCCAAGCCACAACTAATATTGGTAAGTATTTGGGATTTCCTATTAATCATAGAGGGGCTGCAAGAAACCGGTTCAACTTTGTTGCGGATATGGTGATGAATAAACTAGCAGGGTGGAAGGCTAAGTTCTTATCATTTGCAGGGAGGACTGTCCTTGTGAAATCAGTCATGTCTGCTATTCCTAACTATATGATGCAAGGGGAGGCATTACCTATTCACTTGTGCGAGAAGTTGGATAAGATCAATAGGGATTTCCTATGGGGGTCAACTAGAGAAAAGAAAAAACTTCATTTGGTTGGGTGGAGTAAAATAATTAAACCTAAGGATGAGAGTGGTCTTGGGATACAGGCAGCAAGAGAAAAAAACTTAGCGCTTCTTGCTAAGTTGAATTGGAGAATGTATAAGGAGAAAGAAGCTTTGTGGGCTAGTGTTATTTTGAAAAAGTACTATTCAGAGGACAGAAGACGATCAAGAAATCCTGACAAGCTTCCGGCCTCTTCTAATTGGAAGGCTATTAAGGCTGGCTTCCAAACCTTTGTTGATGGTATTTGTTGGGGAGTGGGCAATGGGACTAGGATCAGAGTCTAGATAGATTGCTGGATAAGAGGAAAGTCTCTAAGGGAATTGATTGAAGGTCCCTTGAAGCAACATGAGACGGATATGATGGTTGGTGAGCTTATTGGTGGACAAGGTCAGAGTTGGAGATGGGAAAGGCTTTCATTTGAGCTGCCCCAGGAAGTTAAAGATCGAATTAAAGCTATACCTCTAAGTCAAGTTGATAGAAGTGAGGATTTAGTGCTATGGAAACACTCTAAAGATGGGGAATTCTCTGCTAAATCAACCTATTTGGCTAATATATGTCAGGATCCAGCCCTTACCTTCCTTGGTGCTTGGATTTGGAAGTTAGATGTGCTTTCCAAAATTGCAAATTTTTTGTGGCTGTGTGTTCATAAGAGTGTTCCAGTTAAAGATATTCTTGCTTCAAGGGGTATCATTGAAGATAAGTGCTGCCCTCTTTGCAAGAATCAGCCCGAAACAATTGTGCATTTATTGAGGGAGTGTGACTTTGCCCGAAACTTTTGGCATCTAATGAGAGTGCCACCTGATGCTGTGCAGCCTTTCCAAGCTTTGGATGTGGTTTCTTGGCTACGGGAAAATTGTTTTAGTAAAGCAATACATCAATCTTCGGTGCCATGGAGTTTTGTCTTCCCTTTTGCTATATGGGAGTTGTGGAAACATAGAAACAAAGTGTCCTTTGAAAATAATCCTCTCAATCCAATTCTGTACAGACTGTGCATAAATCAAGCCATGGAGTATTATTTTTGTGTGGGCAAGATCAGGGAGCAGAGAAGCATGGCTGTCATTGCTATGAGATGGGAAAAACCACCTCCAAATTGGTACAAATTAAATACTGATGGGGCATCGTATGGAAATCTCGGGAGGGCAGGTGGCGGTGGTGTTATAAGGGATAGTGCTGGTACTTGGATAAGGGGTTTTGCTAGATGTATTGGCTATACTACAAGTATAATAGCTGAGTTTTGGGCACTTAGGGATGGCTTACAACTAGCCATTCAGCTAGCTTGGCGTGCAACATTTGGAAGTTGAGCTTGATGCGAAAGTCATTGTGGACTTAATTAACTCCAAGAACTCTTCCAGTACAGCTTACTCATCCTTACTGTTTGATTGCAGATTTTTGTTGGAAAGGATTCCTCACACCAAGGTGAAGCATGTGTTTAGGGAAGCAAATAGATGTGCAGATGCTTTAGCTAGGATAGGTTGTCATGCTCATGAGGAATATGTTATCTTTGATAGTCCCCCATCTGTTGATGTTTCTACTGCTATGTTTGCAGATGAGAATGGGGATAGTGTTTGTAGGCAAGTTGTTGCTAATGTAGCCATTCTGGCTGCCTAGTTTCATTTGTACTTTCCTCTTCACCAAAAAAAAAAAATGATATTTCTAACAGATGGGTTGCACAGCTAAGGAAAATTGAGATAGTTAAGAATCTTTAGAAAAATTATTGTGGATAGGAGTTCAATGTGCAACTGTGCAAGAGTTGTGGTGAGATGTAGATCATCTCCAACTACATTATCTAGTGGCTAAAGTTTAATTTGTATTCATTAGCCTTATTCTCTAACTAGGATGCAATATAAGTAATATCTCAGTCTATGAAAGAGGTATTCACAGGTTGGAGGGGGAAACTTGGTAGATATAAGAGATTGAAATGATCTATGGACAGTCTTTTTTGTTTTATGTGGACGATTTGGAGGAATAGGAATAACCCAACTTGTAATGACATAGAGCTGAATAGAAATTCTCTTAAAAGCATCATTCCACAGATAAGTTATCCATAAATGAAGCAATAAGTTTATATACACAACAAAATTTACAACTTTTATCACAATTGTAGCTAGTAGATTGCATTGGTGTATTATAAAAATGATATCAGCTGTAAGCTTATTTAAAAGTGGTGATATGCTCTATTATAATCTACCACCTCAAATATATTGTAAATAAAATTGTAAAATTTGTTTCATCTCTAGCATTGTTGTAAATCTGTACTAACAAACACTACTTTCCTAACACAATCTTGCTACAATCTCTTAATGTTACTACTACTTAAGAAATAATAGTCCAGGTAACAATTAATGTTCATACAATTCAATGCTCTATAGTAATATAGAGAGATTTAATGATCAGGATGTGGTCGAATGTAAGCAATAATAGTAAACATGGTGTGTATGGCACTAAGATACAATAATAGAAAAGTGATCAGATATGATATACAACTGACCGGTGAGGAAAAATATTCGCGTCTGATCGTTGCCTGGATCTTGAGGTATGTCTTATTGCTACGAATATAAATTTTATGTATCAATGGAGAAAGGTAGCACTCATGCCAATGATCATAAGCAACATCCTTGGTGAGATCATTGAGAAGCACAAAAACTTCATGGTCGCTGCCCAGAACATGATAAAAGATCCTCTTGTTACGAAGAATTTGAACGTCTTCGGGTGTGTTCACGAGTCCATCGAAGAACATAATGTAAGATGTGAAATAAGGTTTTACACATTTGTTGCACTGTTCATAGGCAACAAGGTTTCTCAGGATAGGTCCAGTTTTATAGTCAATGAAAAGAGGAGGAATTTCTAGTGAAGCCCTACCAGGCAAGACTGTCATGTGGTGACTATGGTATTTGATGTCTAATAGGTCACCCTCTCCACTCTTTAAGAAAATCCCAACTCACTGGAGCTCCCTAACACTTGGTATTAAACACTTTTTCTCTTGCATTACGGACCCACTCTGAATTTTCGGATTTTCTCTGGGGTTGAAAGTTGAGTGAAAAAGTGCAAGTAAATGGTCAGGTGCGTGTTCAAGAAATGGATCATGTATTGGTAATCTTTGAGTTGGAGTGAGTAAAGGGTGAAGGAACTTAAGCGCAACATGTATGAGAGGAGGCTCGTGGCCTAAGCTAGTGAGCATATATAACTCTTGTAGGACAAAAAATGGAAGTTGGCTTTCGAGCTTCACTAAATCCAACCTAATTACAGGTAGCTCCCAACGTGTTCTGAATATGGTATCATCAACTTTTTCCTGCATGTGATTAACAAAATTTTCCTTCAATAATTTAGGCTTCCCCACTTTTTGTTTATTATTTTTTTTTCTTTGTTCATTTTATATACTAGTCAGGCAGCACGTGCAAGACACATGCTAGCCATAGGGGAAAAAAAAATAGTGATTAGAATCAATTTTAGATTTTATTTATATCACAAAATAAAGATATAAATTATTTGATTTTTAAAATACATAGAGATTTACATTAATCAAAAGAGACATTAATTTTAAGAATTTTGATAATTATGTCATAAAAAATTAATCTCATTCGTATAAGACCATGACAGATCCCAGTCTAATATTTTATTATTTTATTTTGACATATAACTTACATCTCAATAGTTGTGAATATATTGTAATAATAACAAAATATCACGACATTTTTAGTTGTGCTAGATCTTGGTATAATATTTTATTATTTTATTTTATTTTATTTTATTTTGACCCATAAGAAATTGACACATGTGTTACAACATTTTCATAATATCTCCATGTATACATTGTACTTAATTACAATGTAAATTCATATTGTAGATACAAAAAAATTGGCAAATTTTGTACACATTTACAAAATTTGTACAATATTTACTGTAAGGACCAGATTTGTATTCCTAGTCTAAAGTGTGAATGGACTTAGATCCAAAAAACCCAAAACAATGAATTTGTAGAAAAATGTGTTAGAAAACTGAGCTTTTGTTAATCGAACAACAGGTTAAGTAGATTGGTGATGAAAGTATAAAGAAAGACAAGTGTAGACTGAAAAAAGACAAGTGTAGACTGAAGAATTATTGTCCTCAACAATGTCCGAAAAGACTAATTCTTATATAATACTCTCAAATGTGATTACAAGTTTTGATTCTAGACTGCTACAGTGTTTCTTCTCTGATTTTTTGATCCCCCAGTCTTGTTACCCTCTCCTTCTTTTATACTATCTTTCCTTTTCATCCCTACCTTCCACGTGCATGTCAGATGGTTGCTATTAATACTTGTCCCATCAGCACTTCCTATAAGTCTTCATGTAGTAGCTATAAGGCTGAAATACACTGTTCAGGTATCACCTCCACATTAATGCAGTCAGGGAGTTAGCTGCAATGCATTTAATACGAAAGTAACAGCTTTCTCCTTAGATATTTTAGGGCATTTCCCTGTCAAGTGTCTTTATAATTCTTATCTGCACTAACAGAACCTCCTAGAATGTTACCTTAGTTGACAGACTACCTCTTCGGACCTCATCCTTGGTCTGCCGAGGATACATTTATCCTTGGCACATCCTGTTGAGCCATTATAGCCAAAACTAACTTCTTTGTTTACTAACACAGTGTCTTCTAACAAAGATTCCTCCTCCTCGGACAAAACTTCGTCCTTAGCTTGGCCCAATGTACAAATAGATAATAAACTTCTGGGCCCAATATCCCTACATTTACCATCTTTTGTGCAAATTTGTATAATATTAACCACTTTTATATATTTACAATGTAAAATTGTATTGTAAGTACAAAGCAAACATATAAAGATCTTTTAAAAAAACAAAAACAAAAACAAAGCTCAAACCAACTGGCATACTTGAAGGAAAAAAAAAAAAGGTGCACCTCACTAATTGAATAAACCAAAAAAATACTATTCATAAGCCTTTGGCTCTTTTTATATAGTTAATAGATATGCCAGCTTACATAAATATTAAAAAAAATAAAAATAAAAATAAATAAAAAAACTTTAGGCACTGTAGAAATTAATGTTAAAATGTTGTGAACTTAGTATTTTTTTTATTTGATCTATAAGAAATTGAGATCTCAACAATTGTGAAAATATTGTGATAACAATAAGTGTTGTAACATTTTCTCAAAACATTTATTTTTAGTTGTGGTTGGTCACAGTCTCATATTTTATTATTTTATTTCGACTTATAAGAAATTGACACGTCAATAATTGTGAAAATATTGTGAAATTTGTTGTGTCAGTATAACAATATATATACCAGCTTACATAAATATTTAAAAGAAAAAAAAAAAAAAAAAAAAAAAAGGCACTGTAGCTACCGTGCCAGTTGTATAAACCAAAAACACTACACAATAAGTGTTGTAACATTTTCTCAAAACATTTATTTTTAGTTGTGGTTAGTCACAGTCTCATATTTTATTTAAAATAAATAAATAAAAACTTTAGGCATTGTAGCTACCGTGCCAGTTGAATAAACCAAAAGCACTGCACAATAAGTGTTGTAACATTTTCTCAAAACATTTATGTAGGGACTCAAACTGTCTTGGACCCTAGACAATAAGATTTGTAGAGTGTGGACGTAAGAACTAGCTCCAGTAAATAGAAAAAGAAGTAGTTGCGGCACAGCAGAAGGAATTTCCAGGCAAATGAGGGACAGATGTTCTCTTTCTTTCTCTTGGCTCCGTTTTCTGTGACTCCCCTCTTTTTCTCCTTTTCTTCTTTTTGAGTATTTCGATTTCACCTTATATACTACTTTCCCGTTCTATTTTCGTCGTACACGTGTAAGTTCCCTTCTGGGAACTTCTTTCTGTCCCTTCTAGCACGTCCCGGATCCTCCGCTTGGTGGTTATAAGGCTGCTTGGTTACTGTTCAGGTATCACCTACACATTAATGCGGCCAGAGAGTTAGGTGGGATGTATTTAATATGGAGGCAGCAGCTTTTAGGAGATATTTGCTACCTTTTCTGGTTCCTCCTTTGATCAATATTCATTTAGTTTAGTTTGCATGTAACTCCGCGAAGCTCCTTGACAACTAAGATAGTTACATCCACTTCAAAAGCTGGTTTGAGAAATGGACCTCGTCCTCGGACAGAGGAGTATCCTCGGACGGGTGAGTGTCCTCGGACTGGGCCGTTGGGCCACAAGCCCACTTTTTATGGACTTTGTTAGTTTTTCGGGCGACTAGCCCCACAATAGCCCCTCAAAATCTCACTTTTTGTCACCTCAGAAAAAGGGGGATTTTGATACCACGCCCTTAAATCCCACGTTGGGCTTTTCTAAATTTCAGACTGCCTTTTCACCTGCCCAAGACACGTCCCTGACGTTTCGGCGTCAGGAGCACGCCATCATTAAATGATGGCAGTTTCTCAGTCCTCCACGTTTCAGTAGGATGCAGATCTAACGGTGGGGGGTCTCCGAAACTTATGAGTGGGATTTTTCCCGCTTACAATTTCTGTGCCCTTAATAAGAGCTTTTCAAATCAAATTTTTTTTCAGTTACACAAAAAATCTCACGATCTTATCGAGTATTCGCTGAACCTATCCCTCTTTCCTTCTTCTCAACGATCTCATAAATACCTAGAGTTTGTCCGATGAGTCTATTTTTCACAACTGTAAGTTTCTTTAACCCTCCTCAGTTTTCCATTATCTTCTCTAACTTCTCTTCACAATTCTGAAGAAATGGGTAGGTTTAAGTATTTAGTCGATTCCGATGAGCAAATAGAGAAATTTAGGGCCAAGTATAAGATTCCTTCAACAGTGGGCATGAGGTACGCTTCCGTGGAGGAATGGTACGATAAAAGAGAAACGGGGGAAGTAGTCATCTCCATGATCACTTTCATAGAGGGGGGAATGACTATTCCGATGGGCCATCTTACTAGAAGTTACCTCAAGTTCTTTACATTGTCCCCCACACAATGTGCCCCAAACATGTTCAGGGTGCTAGGGAGTATAGAAGCCCTTAACACAAGGCTAAACTTGGGCCTTACCCATCACGATGTGAATTGGGTATACAACCTCCAACACTTAAAGGATGCGGGGTATTACCTTAAGTCCAGGTTCCCCGAGATAAGGTTAATCCAGTGTCTCCCTTCATCGAACAAGGGTTTGAAAGATGACTTTCTTATTTTTTCTGGTGCATGGCATGACAGTTTACCCTGTCCGACTCAGGAGGGCAAACCAGGTGGGGATTCTTAGGCTGAATGCCTTTGCATTTTAGTTTGTGCTCCTTAATTTAGGTTAACTTTATTCTTGACGGGAATCTCATTGCTGTCTTGCTGATTTTTGCAGATAGGCACGCCACCAAGCCTCAACCCAGACTTATTAATAGGGAGAGTCTGGATAAGATTCTAAGGTCCGAGATATACATAAATCCGTCCAACGGTCAACTAAGGGCAGCACACATTATCCTTCGGTACAAGCCAATTTCCACCTCCTTTTCTCAGCCCAAGTGCGTGATAAAAGCTAAAGATCCTCGGCTACGCCGAATCAGCGTAGCCTACGAAAGGAGCAAGTTCATAGTTCCTAAGGGTGTTCCAATCCTTGAAGGCACCCCATTTTCTCAGCCTTTACCTGAATCAGCTATTTCCGTAGGGGCTTCCTCGTCACGTCTTGCTATTCAGGAAGTGGAGGAGGAAAAAGAAGAAGAACAACAAGAAGAAGAAGCTGAAGAGGTCTCAGATTCTGCGGACGGATTTGAGGTGTTCAACCGACCCCAATCTCCCGAAGTGATTTTTGGTGACATGGGCATCCAGAGAAAGAGCCAAAGAAGTTTGTTGGATGTCATTGAAGGTAAATCTGGGAAAGAGACTCCAGGGAGGTCACCCCAGACTACTCTCCCTTCTCCTCCTCCTCCTAAACCTCCCCAACCTCAGGGGGCCGAACCTGTTGATCCTAAGAGAAGGAGAGAGCAAAAAGGTAAAGATGTAGTGGATACTGGGAAACTTCCTCCAACTCAGGAAAGTGAGGACCAGCAGCCTCTAAAACAGCGAAAGACAACTCGTGGGGCATCCAGAACGGGTGCTAGACAAACTGTTCAGCCCTCAGAGCCTGAAGCCTGGCTTCCTGCTCCTATACTTAGTGGTGAGCCCCTGAGGGCAGACGCATCCATCAGAGAATACAATGGTGGGATTGGATGCAATGTTGCCTCGGCTCTAGAGGAAACCCTCATTCTTCCTCGGGATATGGCGGAGCTCAAAAAGATGAAGAAAGATGAGCTTTTCATGAATATAAAAAGGCACCTGGGCATGGTATAGCATCCTTCCTGTTTTACCCTTCCCTTTTGGTTTACTTCATTTCTGACTATCTCGTTTTGTATATATGTATGTAGGTTGTTCAAACCACCTTCAGGCTAGAGGAGGTGACCAATAACCTTCACCTCCAATGGGTCAAAGAGAGAGAGTTTAAGGGTGAAGCTTCCAAGGCGCTTACCACCAGTGAGCAGAGCGTAGAGGCGCTAAACAAAAAGTTGGCAGACGAAGAATCTGCTCGAAAGAGTGCTGATTTAGCCATATCCAGCCTTCAAAAGCAAGCTGAAGACCATGGAAAAAAACTTAAGGATGCCAATGATCAACTAAAAGCTTCTAAGGAAAGTGTATCTCTGTTGATGAGACAACTGGAGGAAGCTCAAAGGCTTAGGGCTCGAGCTGAAAAGGAGAAGGGTGAGGCTGAAAAAGCAAGAGCCGAGGCTGAGAAGGCAAAGGATGAGGCCGAGCAGCGGGGATATGATGAAGGCGTGGCCGAGGCCGAGGATAGGTTCAAAAATGAGGTCCCAATTGTGTGCCGAGCGTACTGTGCTCAGACTTGGGAAGAAGCTCTCAATCGTGCGGGTATTGCGCCTTCATCAGAGCTGAGAAAACCTGAGAACACCTTTTTCCCTTCGGCCATACGAGCCTTAAGTACCCCTCCTCAGCAACAAGAGGTTTCCTCAACTGCGGTTGGCTCAGCTGAAGAGGCTCAGGGTCAGAATCCTCTCCCAACTAATCAGCATAAGCAACCTGAAGTGTTCGAAGTGGAAAAAGGGACCTCCTCAACCAAAATCGCAGAGGATCCTAAGGATGGGCAAGCTTCTCAAAACTTTAGAAAGGACTTAGCTTCTACCATTTTGCCTGCTGGAGAGGCTTCAAAGGAGAAGGAGAAGGAGAAGGAGAAGGATGTTCCTCCTCAGGAAACAGCCAACGTCCCACCACCCAAAATGCAAATAAAATTAAGCAAATAGTTGATGTATGTAGGGCAGAGTTCCCTTTTTTTGATTTATATAAGATATTATAGGTTTATCTTTTTCTCGTATAATTTCCTGCACGAATATATATATATATATATATATTTTACTGTTACATTATCTCAAGCTATAGAAAAGCAAAATTTAACACTACGAGAGAAAATTTAGTCTTATCTATGCCAATTGAGAGTCAAACCAAACTGGAGGTAGCGTTTCGAATAGTTTGTCCTTGGAGGTATTGAACACCCTAAAATGCTTTGAAGTGATGCTCATGGAATTTGTCTTGGTATATAAAGATGATCATATAGATCTTATTTAAGAAGCGCTGACTTTTATGGTGTGCATTAATTTCCATCAAGTTGTGGTCCAAGGATTTTTCGCGACTTAGTTTCTGTTTAATAATTTGTTTCATCATCTGAAGTATCTGGTTTCCCCAGAGGCTAGGGTCCGAGGACCATGCGATGCCTAGGTTCTGTCCAGTACCTAGTTTTCTCAAGTTAAGTGGTTAGTTTCCCCAGAGGCTGGTGTCCGAGGACCATACAATACCTTGGTTCTGTCTAACACTTAGTTTTTTTATCTGAAGTATCTGGTTTCCCCAAGGCTTGGGTCCGAGGACCATGCAATGCCTTGGTTCTGTCCAACACTTAGTTTTTTTATCTGAAGTATCTGGTTTCCCCAAGGCTTGGGTCCGAGGACCATGCAATGCCTTGATTCTGTCCAACACCTAGTTTTCCAGTTTGAGTGGTTAGTTTCCCCAGAGGCTTGGGTCCGAGGACCATGCAATGCCTTGATTCTGTCCAACACCTAGTTTTCCAGTTTGAGTGGTTAGTTTCCCCAGAGGCTGGTGTCCGAGGACCATACAATGCCTTGGTTCTGTCTAACACTTAGTTTTTTCATCTAAAGTATCTGGTTTCCCCAAGGCTTGGGTCCGAGGACCATGCAATGCCTTGGTTCGGTCCAACACCTAGTTTTCCAGTTTGAGTGGTTAGTTTCCCCAGAGGCTGGTGTCCGAGGACCATACAATGCCTTGGTTCTGTCTAACACTTAGTTTTTTCATCTGAAGTATCTGGTTTCCCCAAGGCTTGGGTTCGAGGACCATGCAATGCCTTGGTTCTGTCCAACACCTAATTTTCAAGTTTGAGTGGTTAGTTTCCCCAGAGGCTGGTGTCCGAGGACCATACAATACCTTGGTTCTGTCTAACACTTAGTTTTTTCATCTGAAGTATCTGGTTTCCCCAAGGCTTGGGTCCGAGGACTATGCAATGCCTTGGTTCTGTCTAACACTTAGTTTTTTCATCTGAAGTATCTGGTTTCCCCAAGGCTTGGGTCCGAGGACCATGCAATGCCTTGGTTCTGTCCAACACTCCAATTTACGTAAGGAATACAAGTAATAGAGCTCCAATTAGGCTAAAAGAGTAACATATGACAGAGCTGTCTGCGTTAATAGTAATACCTCTTTAAGTTGCTTACATTCTAAGGGTGGAGTATAGTTTTCTCGTCTAGATCTTCTAAATGGTAAGCCCCTATTCCTACCATAGATGTGATGCGATATGGTCCTTCCCAATTGGGCCCTAACTTTCCCCAAGCCGGATTTTTTGTATTCCCCACAACTTTCCTCAATACTAGGTCTCCTGGAGCTAGTGGCCTCAGCCTCACATTCGCATCATAACCTTGTTTCAGCTTGTGTTGGTAATAGGCCAACTGAACCATTGCCCTCTCTCGTCGTTCATCTATCAGATCTAAACTCTTTCCCAAAAGCTCATTATTGTCATCTGAGGTGAAAGTGCTAGTCCTTAACGTGGGGAAACCCGTTTCGAGGGGAATCACTGCCTCCGCCCCGTACGTCATTGAAAAGGGGGTTTCTCCTGTTAAGCGTCGAGGGGTTTTTCAATAGGTCCACAAAACGTGTGGCAGCTCCTCTACCCATCTTCCCTTCGCGTCATCTAGCCTCTTCTTGAGCCCACTCACAATGACCTTGTTGACAGCCTCGGCTTGACCATTTCCCTGTGGATAAGCTGGAGTGGAATATCTGTTCTTTATTCCTAGGTCAGAACAGTACTCCTTGAAGGCCTTGCTATCGAATTGAAGGCCATTATCCGAGATAAGGGCCTGAGGAACCCCAAATCGGGTGACGATGTTCTTCCAAACAAACCTTTTGACATCCACATCCCTGATATTAGCCAGGGGCTCCGCTTCGACCCACTTTGTAAAATAGTCCGTGCCGACTAGCAGGTATTTCTTATTCCCAATTGCCTTAGGGAAGGGACCAATGATGTCTAAGCCCCACTGCGTGAAAAGCCACGGACTAGAAAGAGGGTTAAGGACCCCCCCAGGCTGATGGATATTCGGAGCGAACCTTTGACACTGATCACATTTTTTGACATAATCCTGAGTCTCCTTTTGCATGCTTGGCCACCAATACCCTTGGGTGATTGCTCGATGAGACAAAGACCTCCCTCCTGTGTGACTCCCACAAATCCCCTCGTGCAGCTCTTCTAGAAGTGCCTCTGATGCTTTAGGGTGCACACAAAGCAGATAACGCCCAGAGAAAGAGCGTTTGCATAACTTCTTATCCTCGGACAACCAAAATCGAGGAGCTTTTCTTCTTATCTTGTCAGCTTCCAACTTGTCTTCAGGCAGTATATCCTTCCCAATGTATGCCTTTATAGCATCCATCCAACTAGGAGCTGAGCTGATTTGGTTGACTTGAATAAGGTCTTCCGCTATTGGAGTGGGTGAGCTCAAATCTTCAACCACTATAAGTCGAGGTAAGTTCTGTGCCGAGGAGGTTGCAAGGGTAGCCAAAGAGTCCGCGTGCGCATTTCCACCTCTAGGGATGTGGAATAATTCGAAAGATTCAAAATCCGTTTGCATACGCCTAACTCGGCTCAAGTAACTCTGCATTCTGGTGTCCCGAGCTTCCAGCTCTCCTCTGACCTGGCCCACTACCAGGCTTGAATCCGAGAACATCTCCACCGTTTTTCCACCAAGCTTCTTGACTGTCGCCATTCCTGCTAACAAAACTTCATATTCCACCTCATTGTTGGTGGTTGGGAATCCCAACCTTAAAGACTTTTCGACAACGGCCATTTCGGGAGATATTAGGACCAGTCCCACTCCTGACCCCCTTTGGTTTGCTGCTTCATCCACATACACCTTCCAGGGAGTGAGGCGCTGTGTGGATATAAGGCCAACAGATTTTTCATCCACGCCGTGTGGGCTCGCAACTGTTTCTTCAGGGCTCTCAGCAAATTCGGCCACCAAGTCAGCGAGAACTTGACCCTTCACAGAAGTACGAGGCATATACTTTATGTTGAAAGCCCCAAGGATGGTGCCCCATTTAGCAACCCTGCCAGTGTAGTCAGCACTCCGAAGTACAGCTCTAAGTGGATATTGAGTCAGGACAACCACAGTGTGTGCCTGAAAGTAATGGGGAAGTTTTCTGGTAGCGTGCACCACTGCCAAAATGGCCTTCTCCAATGGCAGATACCACACCTCAGCTTCATGAAGTGATTTGCTTAAATAGTATACTGGCCGCTGTACGCCATTGTCCACTCGTATCATAACAAAGCTAATAGCATACGTGGTTATCGCCAGGTAGGCAAAAAGAACCTCGTCCACTTCAGGGCTGGATAAGATAGGTGGCCGAGTCAGATATTCCTTGAGCTGCTGAAATGCTAAAGCGCACTCCTCGGTCCACTCAAACCCTTTCCATTTGTGGAGCAAAAGGAAAAAGGGCCTGCACCTGTCTGCTGATCTAGATATAAATCTGTTCAGCGTAGCGGTCATCCCAGTCAGTCTCTGGACTTCCTTGGGATTTCAAGGTGGTTGCAAGCTATTTATGGCCTTGATCTGGTCAGGGTTCACTTCAATTCCTCGGTGGGTCACCATATAGCCCAAAAACTTCCCAGAGCTGACCCCAAAGGAGCACTTGGAAGCGTTCAGCCGTAACTTATGCTTCCTCAACACTTCAAACATGCTGATGAGGTCCGTCACATGCTCAGACACTACCTTGCTCTTTACTACCATGTCATCAATATAAACCTCTATGTTGTTGCCTAACTGTGGCTCGAACATCTTCGTCATCATTCGTTAGTACGTTGACCCCGCGTTTTTCAAGCCAAAAGGCATTACCTTATAGTGATAATTTCCATTGGAGGTGAGGAAAGCTGTCTTCTCTTGATCACCTAGTACCAGCGGGATCTGGTGATAGCCCTAAAAGGCATTTAGGAAGCTCATCCGAGGATGGCCTACTGTTGCGTCCACTAGCTGATCTATACGGGGCATAGGAAAAGGATCTTTAGGACAAGCCCTATTAAGATCTGTGAAGTCGACGCATACTCGTCATTTCCCATTTTTCTTCTTCACTACAACCGTGTTTGCTAACCATTGAGGATAAAACACTTCTTTGATAGCCCCTGCCTACTTGAGCTTGTCAACCTCATCTTTGATTGCCTTGGCGTGTAATTTGGACGGACGCCGAGGTGGCTGTTTCTTCGAAATTGCTGAAGAATTGACATTCAAATGATGACAGATGAAATCTGGATCAACCCCTGGGGCTTCGTAGGCATTCCACGCAAACACATCCACGTTCCTTCTTAGGACCTCAACCAACTGCTCTTTCTCCGGCGAAGGTAATAGTGCTCCCAACTGGAAGTACCTATCCGGGTCGTCACCAACAGTCACCCTCTCCAATTCCTCACACTCAACTTCCCCGGCGATAGTGCTGGAGAAGGTTCCTCGGTCCTTTAATTGCTATAATTCATCCTCGGCCCTGGCCGACGAACCTATCTTTGGCTTATGCTGAATAACCGCCACCATGCACTGCCTTGCCATGGCCTGGTTTCCCAATATTTCTAACACTTGGCCCCATGACGGGTACTTCACCTTCTGATCAAGAGTGAAGGAGACAGCCCCCAGGGTATGCAACCAAGGCCTTCCCAGAATCGCTGTGTAGGGAGAAAAAACGTCAACCACGATGAAATCTACCTCCACCACATCGGAATCTGTCTGCACAGGTAATCTAATCATACCCAACAGAATGACCGATCTGCCCTCGAAGCTTACCAATGGGGAGCTATAGGCCGTCAGGTCTTGGGGTGTCAAACCCAACCCTCTGTATAGGTCGGGATACATCACCTCAGCTGCGCTCCCTTCATCAATCATCACCCTCTTTACGTCATACCCTCCAATTCTCAGCGTAACCACCAAAGCATCGTCATGCGGCTGTATAGTTCCTCTCTTGTCCTCCTCTGAAAAGCCTAGCACCAGTAAGGTGTTTAGTTTCGCTTTCTTCGACACTGAATTCGAGCTCCCCTCCGAGCAATGAGATACGGACAGTATTCTGGAGGGACAAGACCCTGTCCTTCCAGGGGCCGCAAATATAACATTTATGGTGCCCAGGGGGGCTCTTGAAGATGCATTTCCTCTCAACGTCGGCCCTGCCTGGCCTCCTCGGGCACTGATGTGGTGCAGAAGGTTGGTCAACCTCCCTTCTCGGACTAGCTCTTCCAAGTGGTCCCACAAGTTTCTGCAGTCCTCAGTTGTATGCCCATGGTCCCGATGGTACTGACAGTAAAGGTTTTGGTTGCGTTTCGCAGGGTCCCCTGCCATCCTATTGGGCAATCTGAAGAAAGGCTCGTCTTGTATTTTTTCTAGAACCCGCTGGACTGGTTCTCGAAACACAACGTTGACTGCCTGGGAATTAGCAGATCCTGACTGCCCCACAAAGTCTCTCCAAGGTCGATTGTTGTTATACCGATCCGACCTGAATTCCCTCCTCTCCTGAGGGATCACCTTGGACTTTCCTCCACCCCATATCTAATCTTCCTCTATCCTTCTATACTTGTCAATCTTGTCCATAAGCTGTCGCATGCTGGTAACAGGCTTACCGGTTAAGGAACTCCTCAGATCATGATCGGTTGGAAGGCCCTCCTTGAAGGTATTAATAGCCACCCTGTCGTTGGCTCCATCTACTTCGTTATACATCTCCTAATATCTGTCAGAGTATGCTTTCAGGGTTTCTTCCTTTCGCTTAGACATGGATAATAACGACCCTAAGGGCTGAACAACCCTTCTGCAAGTAATAAAGCGAGCCCCAAAAGCTTGGATGAGTCTCTCAAAGGAATCAATAGTATTCTCCTCCAGGCCGTTGAACCACCTCATCGCCACCGAGCCTAGGCTTGAGGGAAAAACCTTACACATCAAGGCCTCGTCCCTAGAGTGAATGGCCATCCTCTGATTATAACGGCTAACATGCTCCACCGGGTCCATCTGACCATTATAAATGGTGAACGTAGGTTGATGGAACCTCCGAGGAAGGCTTGCGTCCTCTATGCGTCGCGTGAACGGCGACTTGGAAACTTGATTCAGCGCCTTGTTCAAAGCCTCATTCCCTAAGCCCTGCTGAGGTGGACTTTTGTACGTCCGTCAACTGTAATGCTCTTTATCATCGGAGAAAAGCTCACTGGGCAGAGTTCTGGACCGTCGCCTGTAGCTTGTATCGTCTGACTCATCAGAGGGTAGCTTCGAGTCCTGAGTCATTCGCTTTCATCGTTCGTAATGTAATTCCTGTCTTAACATATTGATCTCCCGCTGCATGTCCCTATCGTCCTTCGCATGGGAGACATGGCTCTTCCCTCGAATCTGACTCTTCTCCGTGTGAGTTGTTTGCACACTTCCCTCGCGATCTCCCCTTCGTTCACGGATCACCAACGGAGTACCATGTTGGGGTCCCCCAGACTCTGCTTGGTGTGGACTGGTATCTACCTGTTGTGGTGCTCCTTCTGCCATCAGCTGTTACACTTGTCGTTTCCTACGATCGGATCAAGCTCTTCCCACAGACGGCGCCAATTGTAGGGATTCAAACTGTCTTGGACCCTAGACAATAAGATTTGTAGAGTGTGGACATAAGAACTAGCTCTAGTAAATAGAAAAAGAAGTAGTTGCGGCACAGCAGAAGGAATTTCCAGGCAAATGAGGGACAGATGTTCTCTTTCTTTCTCTTGGCTCCGTTTTCCGTGACTCCCCTCTTTTTCTCCTTTTCTTCTTTTTGAGTATTTCGATTTCACCTTATATACTACTTTCCCGTTCTATTTTCGCCGTACACGTGTAAGTTCCCTTCTGGGAACTTCTTTCTGTCTCATCCAGCACGTCCCGGATCCTCCGCTTGGTGGTTATAAGGCTGCTTGGTTACTGTTCAGGTATCACCTCCACATTAATGCGGCCAGAGAGTTAGGTGGGATGCATTTAATGTGGAGGCAGCAGCTTTTAGGAGATATTTGCTACCTTTTCCGGTTCCTCCTTTGATCAATATTCATTTAGTTTAGTTTGCATGTAACTCGACGAAACTCCTTGACAACTAAGATAGTTACATCCACTTCAAAAGCTGGTTTAAGGAATGGACCTCGTCCTCGGACAGAGGAGTATCCCCGGATGGGTGAGTGTCCTCAGACTGGGCCGTTGGGCCACAAGCCCACTTTTTATGGACTCTGTTAGTTTTTCGGGCGACTGGCCCCACAATTTATTTTTAGTTGTGGCTGGTTATAGTCTCATATTTTATTATTTTATTTCAAATTGTAAGAAATTGACACGTCAATAATTGTGAAAAATATTGTGAAATTTGTTGTGTTAGTATAACAATATATATACCAACTTACATAAATATTTAAAAAAAAAAAAAAAAAAAAACGTTAAGCACTATAGCTACCATGCCAGTTGAATAAACCAAAAGCACTACACAATAAGTGTTGTAACATTTTCTCAAAACATTTATTTTTAGTTGTGATTAGTCACAGTCTCATATTTTATTATTTCATTTCAACTTGTAAGAAATTGACACGTCAATAATTGTGAAAATATTGTGAAATTTGTTGTGTCAGTATAACAATATATATACCAGCTTACATAAATATTTAAAAGGAAAAAAAAAAAAAAAAAAAAAAGTGGCTCACGAAACCAAAGCACTGTAGCTACAGTGATTTAGTGTATTCGCGCTTTTATATATATATAGAAGTATAACAATGTATATACTAGCTAACATAAATATTTAAAATAAAAAAAATAAATAAATAAAAAACGTAGCTATTGTAGCTACAGTGCCACTTGGCACTGTAGTTTTTTTTTTTTTTTTTTTTTTTTTTTTTTTTTTTTTTTTATAAATAGACTATTCATAAAAAGAAGTAAGAAGGAACAACAGGGGTAGAGCACAGTCTGCTACAAAACACCCCATTACAAATCCAAAGCACGGTAGCTACAGTGATTTAGCACATTCTCACTTCTATATATATATATATATATATAGATATAGAATTTGGTTCAAGTTACACCTGGTGTAACTCTAAATAATATTACACCACCTAATAACTTGTTATATAATTTATATTGAACGGTTTAGACCCCTAAAACTATAACCAGATTGCGTAGCCTAGATTAATTAGCCAAATTGTTACTTAGTCAAATTAAGCAATTCTAGGTTAAAACAATCACAAAATCATATCATGCATATAAAACATATAAAGCAGCGGAAAATAAATAACACAGTGATATGATCACCCAGGAAAACCAAACCGGTAAAAAACCTGGGGAGGATTTTACCCACTGATCCTCAAGGCAAAACGGAATCCACTAAGAAAGAATTGAAATTCTTACAAAAGGACTTACAAGCTCCCCGCTTGACTTCCTAATGCTACACACCAGTAGTAACTTCCTGACACGACCACGCGCAGGCTCCGAATCCACGGACTACTTCTTTCTTTGCATTCCTTCAATCAGCTACAAGCTCCTCGCTTGTTTATCTTTAAGCTTCAAAGGCAGCAACCAAGTTGATCATCAAGATGTTGAAGTGATCTCAATCTTGAAAACCCTAAGTTTTGTGTAAAGGAAAACTCCTCTAGATCTCACAAGAGATTTATACAAAACCGCAATGTATGAGCAACAATACAACTTGTGCAACTCTGAAAAACGTGGCTAGGGTTTGCCTTATATACCTAGGGCAAAAACATAAAACCCTAAACGTTTAAAGAGTTAGGGCTGAGTTGGAATTCTGCAGAAAAACGCATCTGGGCCGACTTTCGATCGATCGAGTCTAACCTTCGATCGATCGAGCCAAGCCGAGAAGCCCCAATGCTTCTGCAGTCACTCGATTCCAACTTTACAATATTTAACCAACTTTAAGCAATCTTAAACAAGACTACATACATTGTTTTGATCATGGTTTGCCAACATTACATATTAGAGTTCTAAATACATAAAATCCTAAGACCTTAGAACCTAACAAACTCCCCCTTTGGCAATCTGTGACAAAACACACACTAAAAGCTCAAAGTTTACAAGTAAATAGCCCTTTACATAATAATGCTCATAAACAAAAGTTCAACCTAACTACTATCCATCGGTTGCAAGTGTAGACAGCAGCTTTGTCGAATCAACCTGTATATTCCTGAAATACTCAACAAACACATAAACGCATGTGTGGCAGCAAATAGTATATAAACAGGTATAATATTCTTGTAAGATTCACACAACACAAAATAAAGAAATATATCAATGAAGCAACTCATAAATATAAATCAATAAGCAGTGAATCATAAAGACAACAAGAATCAAAAGAAACATGTATATCAATATATCAATCAATGTTACTCCCCCTAACATGAATATCCCAAAAATGATATACAAAGTGAAGCATCTAGATACAATCTAAATAAACTCCACAAAAATATCCCATGCAAAAAAAAATATCTCCCCCTATCAACAAAAAATATCTCCCCCTATCAACAAAATCTCCTCAACAAGTCAAAACTCTACTCCCCCTTTTTGTGACGGAATGCCAAAGGGCATCATAGACCATCACCAAAAGGAGGTGGTGAGGAAGAACGAAGATGCGCCAAATCCGCTCGCAGAGCACGAATCTCGTCGAACAGATCCACCAAAAGCTGACCATGAGCCGCCTGAACGGTCATGACAGTCTCCAACGTACGACGAACATTGAAGTCAGCCGTAGGAGGTGGAGGAACAGCAGCAGCACCTACAGGATCTGGAACAGCCTCACCAGCAGGACCTGTAGAAGAAGGAGGAGGTGGAGCGCTACTAGAGGGATCAGACCTAGGGTGTTTAGAACCAACTCGAAGATGAGCGGCCCTCTGTCTAAGAAAAGACGCACCTATAGGACCAACAACATGAACAAGCTTAGAAGCAGGGAAGTCCTCTAAACCTAGATAAAGTAAAATCCTATGAATGAAAATAGGATGGACAAGGGCATGGGCAGTAGATGAACTCCTATAAACTTCGTTCAAAGAACGAAGAAAAAGATGGGGAAAACTAATAGGAGCATCTGTAACAAGAGCATACAGAAAAACACACCTCTCAAGAGGAATGGTGTGCAGATGAGAAATGGGCCAGAGTGAGTGACAGGCTATCCTAAAGAATAGATAGGTAGTCTCAGGAAGCTCAGCGGTGGTGATCCTAGGATCAGAACCCCACTGGATAGAAGATCCAGTGATGTAAGACATGACATCACTCAGCTCAGGTGACTCATCATAGGGATAGACAGGATGCCTAACCAACGGTACCTCAAGAGCATCAGCCACTACCTGAGGAGTAATGGAGTACTCTACACCTCGTATCTAACTCCTAACTAGAGTGTTGGAATCATAGATGCGGACAGAGAGGTTCGAGAAGAACTCTCTAATCAAGAGAACCGGAGGTGGAGGGTCAGACACAACCAACAAAGGTAACCAACCTCTACGCTCAAAATTTGCCCTAGTGGCAGGATCAACCTCATCTAAAAGAACAGAACGCTCAGCCCAAACCTTTTTCTTAAGGTTTAAAGTCTCAAAGATCTCTTGGTTTTTCTCACTGAAGAACCGCTCACTATCAAAAGACGGAAGGGAAGGAGTAGGAATGGGAAGAGTCCTACGTGCTCTAGTCTTCCTAGGCATGGTGCTAAGGAACAGGACAGAGACACAAGAGAAAACCAAAAAGAACAAACACAAAACCAATGGCAGACTGCAAGTTAGCACAAAAAAAATAGAATAAAAATCTATATGATGCATGAACATTAACAATGTTATGATGCATGAACTAATGCAGTAACCAGGATCAAATTAAGATTAATTTCACAAAATTGGCTTGAAAAATAGAGTTTCTTAACAAAAGCCCTAAAAATTTGAGAATCACTTGAAAATTTTTTGCATCAAATTGATGAATCAATCATTACACACCATTAGAAACAGTTTATAATAACCAATTGCATCAATTACATAAGCCAATTTCATCAATTAATCCCAATTTCACAAAAAGCCCCAATTCGGATCAATTATAAACCCTAGAAATTTAAGTTTTCCACAAAACACAAAATTGATCAAATTAATCAATCAAGAACATGTCTATAGGGTGTCCCCAACAAAACCCATTGATCAATTCCACATGATTAGGTCCGAATCATCAAAAATCCCAAAAAGAAAAGTCCGAAAATTTCATTCTCAAATGCATGAAAAATGCATGTAATCATGTAAATAAACAGAAAAGGAAAGGTAAAATAGACATACTGGCTTGAGGAGAGAGAGATTATGCAAAAATTTCGGAAGAAAACGACAAAAACTTGAATCTTTTGGGCTTGCCTCGTCGGAGAGAGAAAAGGTTTGAAAAAGGTTTTGAAATAGTTCTTTGAAAAAGTCAGAATTCCTCTTTTTAAAAAGCTTCTTCACGATGTTCGATCGATCGAAAATTACATTCGATCGATCGAATGTGACAGTCATTTTAGCACTTTCTGAGGCACTTTTTCGATCGATCGAAAATCAAGTTGGATCGATCGAAATAGGCAGAGTCACACTGAATTTTGGGGGAAAACACAGTTTTGAAAAATTGCAAACCCAATTTTGAAACAACTCCTCAAAGCATTTGAACAATGAATACAAAATGCATGAGTATGAGATGGAATGCATCTTCAAAAACCCAAAATTTTAAAACCCATTTTTCTCAAACACAATTTTCAATCATCTTCCAAATTAATTTTCTCAAGCAACAAATATGTTGTGCATAAATCTCAAGACTTTTTCAAACTTGGTTGGTCAGACCAAGAACACACACACTAGCATGTACAGTGTTTAACAAAGAGTAACTTGTGTAGTGTGTGAAACTAGCAGAGACTTGAGATACATGTGAGGTGATATGTGAATGGCAATCAAGCACAAAGTCTACACAATTCATCACATAGAATTAAAAGAAACTATCACCTAAAGAGTTACATCCTATAACTCCCACATCTCCTAGATCAAAAGCTTGCAATCATGTAAGTTTCTTTTAATTTTGCCTCTTATTTATATATGAAATGGCATTCAGCCTAATAATGCACACCGGTTTGAATTAAGTGAATTGGCATCAAGCCTAATAGTACACACCAGTTTTAATTAAATTTGAGGCTACACCTTATGTTCTTTTTATGCATGTGCTACACTTTCTCGAGCACTAAATCTTATGATATGCACTAAGGTGTTCATGATTGGCTAGTGAACAGTGGTGAGATGGTTATTTATGCCTTTCTCAAAAGGATCAAGTCCGACAGTCAACAACATGTGACTTCATGATTAAGGCAAAGTGATTAAAAACCACACACATCTTTCCCACACAACATGCACTACAAAGTTTCAACTAGTCAAGTGCAGTAAATAAGCTCATCAAAGTTAAACAAGGTACACAAGACATGACATGTGTAAAAAGAATGACCAACCTTGTTTTCAAAAGTCAAGAAAAATAGTGTTCAACACAGATTTTGCTTTCTCCCTTTTTTTTTTTTTTTTTTTTTTTAAAGAGAAAACAAATAAATCCTAGAGTGAAATGCATGTATGTAATGCAATGCAAGACCTAGAACAAAAAGAAAAACACAAAAACAAAGCACAATGGTCACATCAGAATAGAGCAATGAAGCACAAAGACCATGTCAGAAAGACTCAATTAGTTCGAGTCTTTTGCATCCAAAACTTTTTAGATGCACCCCGAGCATTAGAGTTCTTATTCACATTAGAGTGATTCCCAACTCCCGAATTGGAATAAAGGTTTAACGCCTTTACCAATTCACCAATTAGTGCCATAGGATCTTGTGCTTGAGGCACAGGCACTTTTGGTCTTTTCGCTCTCTTATCAGCTTGAAGCTTGTAACAGTTAGGACGGATATGTCCAGACTTACCACAATAATGACAAACCCAAGCAGGTTTACCATGCATCTTGTCCTTAGGTTTGGTAGGCTCCTTAGGTTTGGATTCTCTTAAGTCTACCCAAATCTTCTTTGGTGGTGAAACTTCTACAGGTTTAACAACCTTACTCACAGGGGGTTTAATGGTTTCACTCACAACCTCACTCACAAGAGGTTCAGAAGAAGAAGAAGAAGGAACAAAGACAGTGGAATGGGGTCCAGAATCAAAGATGCTTTCAACATATCCTAACCCAGCTTTATCAGAAGGATACTTTTGAACATTCAGCATGTGATCAAGTTTAGAACTAGCAGATCTAGCAGCAGATAAATCATGTTCCAAAGTTCTAACTTTATTAAGCAAAAGCATGTTTTCCGATTTAACATTATTCAAAAGATCATTAGCATCAAACAATTTTACAAGCAAATTTTTCTTCTCAAGCTCAAGAGCATCAATTTTCTTCAGGCCTAAATCAACTTTCATAGCATCCTTTGCAGCAATTTTGCAAAGTTTGTTGTAAGCCTCTTGAAGATCTGCGTCTTCAGAGAGTTCCCCATCAGCAGGGTTCTCCTCGGCAGATATGCTTTCATCTACTGTACCAGTAGCAGTGAAAGCAATGAAGTTTCCATCCTCGTCACATCCGGACTCATCATCAGAAACCTCATTATCACTAAGGGTTACAGCCATAGCTTTACCCTTATTTCTCAAGAAAGTAGGACATTCAGATTTGACATGACCATACCCTTGACAACCATAACACTGAGTACCCAAAGAGTTATTAGACAGATGAAAATGTTGATGAGAAGGATGTTTGAAGAAGTGATTCAGGCAGAAAGGCAGAGCAATAAACAGATATAATGCTTTACTTGAAATATGCTAAAACGACTGAAGTAATTGAGTTCCAGCTACGACTTGTAGTTTAGCTTAATATTAGTTACCAGAATTATATATGTGGACACGTGTAATAATAGAGTTGGTTGGATAGGTTGTTAGGAAGAATCCGTATATTACGGAGTTAGTTAGAATTAGTTATATTTGAGTAGTTAAAGCTTTCATGTCTTTGATCTGTAATATATATATGCATTGTACATTGAGACTTCATTCAATTAATTCAATCACAGAAATTTCATCTTCGATTCTCTCTAGTTTTTACTCTCTCTCTCTCTATATCTCCCTAGTCTCTGTTTTTCTTATATGGTATCAGAGCTTCGTTTCTCTGTCAATGGCTGATCAAAATCAATCTTCTTCTCCAACTGTTGCTCATCGTGAGCTTTCTCCAATGGAGGATCCAAGGAGTCCATTTTTTTTGCACCATGGAGAATCACCAGGTGCAATTCTTGTCACTCAGCCCTTGATAGAAAACAATTATCCGAATTGGGCTAGGGCCATGCGTATGGCATTAGATGCAAAGAGTAAACTAGGATTTGTGGATGGATCTATAACAGCTTCCATGGCCATCACTCCTCTTGAAAAGATTGCTTGGTCGAAGAACAATTCTATGATTTCTTCATGGATATTGAATTCAGTTTCACCTCACATATCTGGCAGTGTGATCTATAGAAATACTGCAATGGAGGTCTGGAATTCACTGAAGAATCGTTTCTTGCAAGCAAATGGTCCACGGATTTCGCAGCTTCAAAAGCAGATTTCAACAATCATGCAAGGAGATACAACAGTGACTACTTTCTTCACTGATCTCCAAACTTCTTGGGACCAATTGCTCAATCTCAAGCCTTTGCCATGTTGTTCATGTGGAAAATGTGCCTGCGGAGTGAATGACAAAATTACACTGTTTCATCATCAAGATTCTTTGATGCAATTTCTCAATGGCTTGAATGAGGTTTACTCACAAGTTCGAACTCAGATTTTAATGATGGAACCAAGTCCCTCTATTGACAAGGCTTTTTCTTTGGTAATACAAGAAGAAAGACAGAAGGCTTTAGGTTTCAATGGAGGATATTCAGTTGATTCTACTACTCTTGCAGTCAAAACTCAAGCATTCAATCAAATTGGGAAGAACACAAAGGGAAAGGGTAGGCCTATATGCAGTCACTGTGGCAAACCAGGTCATTTCATGGAGAAATGCTACAAGTTAATTGGCTTTCCACCAGGATACAAGCAGAAGAGCAAAGTCTCCATGGCAAATCAAGTGAGTCTTGATGGTGATTCTGGTCAATGTGAGGCTGCTTTACATTCAGGGTCTTTTCCTTTCACTTCAGAGCAATGTCAGCAGTTGCTATCCCTGTTGAGTTCTCATGCATCATCTTCTGCTAGTCCTGATGCTATTCACTCAGCCAACTCAGCATTATCAGGTATTTCTTGTGCTTCTTTCCAGGATCCTACTTGCCTTAATTTGAAGAATTCTATCTTTAATGAAAATCCTTCAAATAAAACAGCTTACCATGAAGAAACCTGGGTTCTTGATACAGGGGCTACTGATCACATTATTCATTCAATCTCACTGTTTACTAAAATTACTAGTTCCATATCTTCCTTTGTACATTTACCAAATGGTGAAAAAGTCCTTGCCACACACATAGGCACGGTTTAAGTTACTGCATCTTTACTTCTTGAGGATGTCATTTGTGTTCCTGCATTTTCTTTCAATCTGATCTCAGTTAGCAAATTAACCAAATCATTGTCATGTTGTTTGGTTTTTCTGTCCAATTATTGCTGCATACAGGACCTTACCTGCTGGAAAATGATTGGATTGGGTAAGCTTCACAATAATTTGTATCCGCTGCAAGCTTCAAACCATTACAAATCCATTTCAGAAGCTTCTACCATTCTAGAGTCAGTTCTGAAGTCCTTTGTTAATTCTGTCTCTTATGTTCCTACTGTAACCAAGCCTTATTTGTGGCATCTTAGACTAGGACATGCTTCTGATGAAAAGCTTCAGCATTGTATTTCTGATATGTCTTCCTTTCATTCAAATAAAGACTGTGTTGTGTGTCCTATTGCTAAGCATAAACGACTGCCCTTTCCTAATTCTAATCACTTATCTGATCATGCCTTTGACTTGATTCACTGTGATGTTTGGGGACCTTTTGCCAAAGTTACTCATGATGGTTTTAAATACTTTCTTACAATTGTAGATGATGCCACAAGGTCAACATGGGTTTACCTTATGAGATCAAAATCAGAAACTAGGCCCTTATTGATTTCATTTTATAAAATGATACAAACTTAATTTCAAACTAATATCAAAGTGTTTAGAACTGACAATGCTCAAGAATTTTTTCTCAAAGAGTTTTATGCTCAACATGGGATTGTTCATCAACATTCTTGTGTTGCCACTCCACAACAAAACTCAATAGTGGAAAGAAAGCATCAACATATCTTAAACATTGCAAGAGCATTGAAATTTCAATCAAACATACCACTTTGCTATTGGGGAGACTGTGTTTTAACAGCAATTTATATAATCAATAGGCTGCCTAGTGTTGTTTTGAATCATAAAACCCCTTTTGAAAAGCTTTATGGCATGGTTCCTTCTTATCACCATTTAAAAGTGTTTGGCAGCCTTTGTTTTGCTTCTACATTGGCTCACAATAGGTCTAAGTTCTCACCTAGATCTATTCCTTGTGTCTTTCTTGGATATCCCTTTGGCGTTAAGGGATACAAGTTGCTAAACTTGCTTACCAAACAGATTTTCATTTCAAGGGATGTTTCTTTTCATGAAACTATTTTCCCTTTCATCTCTCAAGTCTACTCTCCACATACTTCTATTTCACTTCCTCATATATGTCCTAATGTAGCAATTCCTCATGATCCTATATTTTCAGAAACTCTTACACCTTCTTTACCTGTTCCTAATTCAAACTTTAATCCTCCAAATAACCCTGATTCAGCTTTAGATCCTACTGTTTCTGTTTCATCAGATTCAATCACACCAGATTCTATTATTCCAGCTTCTGGTTCTTCTGATGTTATTTTACCAGGTTCTATAGCATCTGATTCTTTAGCTTTTCCTCAAGAACCAGACATAGTTCAACCAAGTATAGCCCCTTCCCTTCGAAGATCATCTAGGACTACCAAACCTCCTTCCTACTTGCAGGATTACAAATGCAGCAGCATCATTTCTACTGAACTTCCCCAATCCAATTCAATCAGCAAGTCAGGGCCTTCCTTGGTCACTCCCAGGTATCCTCTCTCTGATTATGTTGATACTTCCCTCCTTTCTTCTTCCTATGCCATGTTTTGTTCTGCCATTTCCTCTATTCCTGAACCAAGGTTTTATCATGAGGCTGTTAAGGATCCTAAATGGCAAGAAGCCATGAATACTGAAATTGATGTTTTAGTCACAAATAACACCTGGACCCTTACACCTTTGCCTTCAAATAAAAAGGCCATTGGCTGTAAATGGGTTTATAGGATCAAATACAAAGCTGATGGCTCTGTGGAAAGGTATAAAGCAAGGTTAGTTGCTAAGGGATTCACTCAACAAGAGGGGCTGGATTTTACTGACACTTTCTCACCTGTTGCAAAGCTGAATACTGTGAAGACTCTTCTAGCCAGATCTGCTGTGAAAGGTTGGCATTTGGTGCAATTAGATCTCGATAATGCCTTCTTGAATGGTGATCTTCATGAAGAGGTGTACATGCAACTACCTCAAGGCTTTCACAGCCTTTGCAAATTGAACAAGTCTTTGTATGGGCTCAAACAGGCTTCAAGGCAGTGGAATGCAAAGTTTTGTTCTGTCATTAAGCATCATGGATTCACACAATCCAAAGCTGACTACTCTTTATTCACAAAGAAGTTCAATGATTCCTTTATAGCTTTGTTAGTTTATGTTGATGATATCCTCATAGCTAGCAATAATGTTCAAGCAGTTGAGGAGCTTAAAACTTCTCTAAATCAGCATTTCAAACTTAAGGATCTTGGAGGCTTGAAGTATTTTCTTGGACTGGAAATAGCTAGATCAGCCAAGGGTATCACTTTGTGTCAAAGAAAATATGCTATGGAAGTGTTGAAGGATGCTGGAATGTTAGCATGTAAGCCTAGCAAGGTGCCAATGGAACAGAATTTGAAGCTAAGCAAGTTCCAAGGAAAATTGCTAGCTGATCCAGGAGTGTACAGAAGATTGGTAGGCAGATTGCTTTATCTAACTATCACCAGACCAGATATTGCATATCCTGTTCACAAACTAAGTCAATTCATGTCAAAACCCAGAAAACCTCACTTAGATGCTGCATATAAAGTGCTACAATACATCAAAAGTTGTCCTGGTCAAGGTGTTTTCTTAGCAGCTGCATCAGATTTTCATTTGAAGGCCTTCACAAATGCGGATTGGGCCTCTTGCATTGATACCAGAAGATCAACCACTGGATATTGCATCTTTTTGGGTGATTCTCTCATATCATGGAAGTCCAAGAAATAGTCCATAGTGTCCAGATCTTCTGCTGAAGCAGAATATAGGGCAATGGCTGTTACGGTTTGTGAAATGACTTGGCTTTTAGCATTGTTGAAGGATTTGGAGATTCATCATCCTCAACCTGCTCTATTATTTTGTGATAATCAAGCTACAATTTATATTGGGGAAAACCCAGTATTTCATGAGAGAACCAAACACATAGAAGTAGACTGCCATGTAGTAAGGGACAAGGTACAGGACAATATCATTAGGTTGTTCTTTACCCCTTCTCATTCTCAGTTAGCTGATTTGCTTACAAAAGCCCTTAACAGTCAACAATTGAGATATTTGTTAAGCAAGATGAGTTTAGTGAACATACATAGTTTAGCTTCTCATCTTGAGGGGGAATGTCAAGATTCAGATAAAGGCATTGATAAGAATAAGAAGAAGAAGACAGATGAAAATGTTGATGAGAAGGATGTTTGAAGAAGTGATTCAGGCAGAAAGGCAGAGCAATAAACAGATATAATGCTTTACTTGAAATATGCTAAAACGACTGAAGTAATTGAGTTCCAGCTACGACTTGTAGTTTAGCTTAATATTAGTTACCAGAATTATATATGTGGACACGTGTAATAATAGAGTTGGTTGGATAGGTTGTTAGGAAGAATCCGTATATTACGGAGTTAGTTAGAATTAGTTATATTTGAGTAGTTAAAGCTTTCATGTCTTTGATCTGTAATATATATATGCATTGTACATTGAGACTTCATTCAATTAATTCAATCACAGAAATTTCATCTTCGATTCTCTCTAGTTTTTACTCTCTCTCTCTCTCTATATCTCCCTAGTCTCTGTTTTTCTTATACAAGGCAACAACAAAAAATAAAATAAAATAAAAAATAAAAATGAACAAGCTATTTTGTTTCATATATATATATATATGAAATAAAAATTCAACACCTTAAAATATTAATATAGAACAACTAAAAAAACCTAAAAGTTAAGCACAATCAAACTAAAATTGCTGAAAATTAAACAAATAAGGACAATCAAAATAAAAGTTTAAAAAAATACTAAAACTATTAACTAAATTTACAGATGCATAACTACAAACACTTGAAACCTCCAAAAGCATACTTGAAAAATTCTTTTTGTTCAACTTTTAAAAGTTTAGGGGCAATTTTCAAAGTTTTTGAGTCTCAAAGATGGTGTAAATTAATCATTTTAATAGGCATATTTATTGATCAAGAAAATGCCAAGAGTACTTTTATAGTTCAATTGGCATCTTCACTTTTTTTTGGTATTTTTCAGAACACATCCAACATGCAAATTTCTCCCCTCCTAATTATCAAATTATTAAAAAAAAAAAATGAGCAAATGAAATAAATGGAACGGATTAGTGGTTACCTTTTCACTAGCGGAAGAGCTCAAGTATGAAGCAGCCATCAATGACCATCATGCGGACAAAATCATCTGCAGAAATATCATCAAAGACCTCAGAGTAACACCATCTTGCTCTCCCTTCCAACCTCTTCATGGCCTCAACAAGACGTTGAAACCCATGTTCTTTTTCTTCCTTGCGATAACGCATCAAACCGAAAAGAAACTGGAGTTTATGCTCTTCCATCCCTTGTAGCAGTGCCTTCTTGTAATGAAAAGGGCTAGGGGCGGAGCCACGTTATGGCTTGGGGGGGCCCCGGCCCCTGCAAAAAAAAAATCCCTTAAAGTAGGTAGAAAAAAATTTGGGCCCCCTCAATATTGGGCAGCTGGCCCCCCCCCCCCCCCTCAATTCTCATCTATACTCCCAAAAATGCACATTTTCAGACATAAAAACCCACAATCTGTAGCCAAGCCCAACAGAGCAAACCCACCCACGGATTCTCAAAAAAAAAAAAAAAACCAACACAAAGAATCAAAAATCAATCTCGTCTCTGGCAGAGAAAACAGAGAAAACCAAACCCCAACAAACCCCAATACACTGATACAGCAGAGCAAAACAAACTCCAACACTGTGTTTATAAAAAAAAAAAAAAAAAAAAAAAACCCAATACAGAGCCTCTGTACCAAAACCAAACCAAAAAAACCCCAATACTCACTCCTCGTCGCCGTAGCACGCTCCTCGTCATTGTCGCCGTAGCATGCTCCTCGTCGCCGTCGCCGTAGCACGCTCCTCGTCCTCGTCGTCGCTCTAGCACGCTCCTCGTCCTCGTCGTCGCTCTCTCGCCCCTCGTCCGCTCGTCGTCGTCGCTCGCCCCTCTTCACAGATCACAGATCGTAGACGGTAGATTGCAGATTGCTCTATAGCCTCTGTCTGCTCAGCTCCGGTGCTCGGTGATTGGGGCTCGCACATCGCAGATCCCTCCCTGAGCTCCCTCAAGGTATTTCTAATTTCTCTCTTTTTCTCTCTGACTCCCTCTCAGTCTCTCAGTCTCTCTCTCTTTATCTCACCGAAGAATGAAAACTAATGTCTCTCTCTCTTTAGTCTTTATTCTTTAAGACTATAAGACTAAATTAACTCAGTAACTCTCTCTCTGATTGGCTGGCCAAATGAATGGGCTTTATATATATTTTGCTTTTTTCTGTTTTTTTGTCTTTTTGAATTTGGCTTTAGTGTTTATCTTATCCGTTGGTCAGTGTGTGTTCAATGTGTTGGTGAGATATTAATTATTTTTTAGTGTGTATTGTGATTTGTGATTGTGAAATTTTCTGATTGGCAGGCTATTGTGATTTGGGGCATCAGGCATGATGCTTGTGCTTGTCCATTGAGTGGGTGGGGGTAAATGGGCTGATGGGCACATGAAGCCGAGAGCACAATAATTAAAGCAGTGTAATGTGCTGCACATTACACTGCTTTAATTATTGTGCTGCACATAGGATGTGTAATGTCAAGCTTTTTTAGTGTAATGTGCACAAGGGGCTAAATAATATAATAAATTAAAACAGTATAATTAATGACAAACAAATTAAAGTAATATAGTTTATTGTTACACTAAACAACAATAATTAAAGTTGTATAATTAACCACTACATTATAAAAGATAAATAAATTAAATTATGTTAGGCTAAATAATAATTAATAATTTTATAATTAATGAAATAATAATATAACAAATTATAGTTTATGATTAATAATAATTTTAATTTTTTTTAGAAACTCCGAAACACTCTGAAATGGTACGTCGAAATAGATCGATACTGAAATATTCTGTTTCACTAAACAAACCGAAACAGGGTCCAAAACAGTGTTCATAATATTGCTTTCAAGCATAAAGAAAAAGCTAAATATATATATATATATATATATATTTGAACTAAAATCTAAAAAAGAAAAAAATTGTAACAGAGAATCTGAAGAAAAAAAAAATTGTAATAGAGCAAGCCCACCCAGGAACACTCTGAGAAAAATTCCTAGAGTTGCCACCCAGGATCACGTAAACAAATATGTGAATTCCTATCAACAAACAAAATGAAATCTGACGAGCTTATCTCAAAAAAGGTCCATATCAACCTAAAAATATAGACTATCCATACAACGATGATACTCATCGTCGTCGATTTCAACTTTCATGGTTCGAATCGGCCCCCCCACATAAAAATTCCTGGCTACGCCCCTGAAAAGGGCCAATAGAGACAAGCACAGGGTCATAGGCATGTAAATTAACTTGTCTCATGTTTGTAGGAGCTCGGAACATTGTGCATGGCCTTGGACAATATCTTGGGGTGGCAAATGATTCTTCCTTCATGGAGTCATTGACAAGCTTGACCACCTAATTAGGAGTTGTGCTTGTACGTGTAATGGTGGGGGCATCAAGAATTTCGTTATGGGATATATTTTCTCCTAGACTAGTGCTTCCCAGTAGTAGTGAATCTTCTGTAATTGCTTTCCTACCCATGCGGCTCATGAAGTTGTGCTCCATTTTCTTGGAGAAATTTTGAAGAATGCAAAGTATGATCTATATAGCATTATAGCTACGCTATCAATGAAAAGATCACATCTAGCTATATAGGTAGCATCCACCTTCACGTATCAAGAAGGTTTTAAGGATGAGTCCACCTACCAACCTAGTCAATCACACACTCAATTTCACCATTTACTTGTGTGACTATGTGTGGTCAACATTTTCTAACTTGACCCACACTTAATGTACATTGGGCACTCACAATCACATGAATCAGTAAATTGTGAAAGTAAGTGTGTGATTAGCTATGTCAATACTCTATAGAATTACTTTTTTCAAGGATTTAGCAATTTAAAATGATAGTGTAAATGATTTTACTTCTCTAATCTTATCTTGGAATATATATAGGGTCTACTCTAGCGAATAAATTATCAAAAAGTTTAGAACCATACATTTTGACACAACTTAGACTCGTGACAAGTGATGATTGAATTACTTTTCATTAAGTACCAATAGTGGACCTATATATAAATGATATAATCTAATCATAAATTATCAAATATACTTTTTTTTTTTTTATAACAACAAATATGCTAATTGTGTCAAAGTGTGTATAAATGTGTGTCCATAGAACTGATAGAAGAATTGATAATAAGAGTCATGTTATTCTTGCTTCAAGAAATAGGCAACGATACATCATGCTCACCTCTACTTATCTTTTATAAATTACTTACTCACACGACACACCACATGTAAAGCTTATATTATTTTCATCCTCATTTTGGTGTGGAAATTCATCTTAGTAAACCTCTAAATAGGAAGTCTTTTCTCAACAACAAAAAAAAAAAATAGGAAGTTTAATTAATTTAATTAGCGTAACTTATTTCCTAGTGCTTTATGCAATTTATGCTTTTGTTTTTTTGTTTTTTTTTTTGTTTTTTTGTTTTTTTACAAAGAGTCATGGTTTTTGTTATAATTTAGAGAATTAGAGCATTCACATCAGCTCATTTATAAATTTTTTCATTTTACACGTTCAAAACCTACTTTTTCTATTTTACACACTTAATTTTACAAGATACTTACATCAGTCTGTCTATTATACACATTTATTTAAATAAAATATTCACCCTTCTCAATTTTTTATTATATCTCTCAACGACCTACGCGCTCCCTCTCTTATCAGATCACCTCTCTCTCTCTCTCTTCTCATTTTTTTCTTAACAGCCTCTCTCTCTTATCTCTCTCTCTCTCTCCGTCTTGTTCTTTCTCAAAAAACTACCAACCCAGATAAAGTTCTTCACCGGATTCAGAACCTTTCTTCACCGGCCGTCCAGAAATCAAGCTCCGGCAACCCAGATTGCGTCTTCACCGGCAGATCTACGAACCAAGCTCCGGCGACCCAGATCACGTCTTCACCGGCCGATCCACGAAACATGCTCCACGAACCAAGCTCTGGCGACCAGAACCAAGCCCGGCGACCCAAATCGGGTCTACACCGGCCGATCCACGAACCAACCTCTGGCGACTCAGAACCAAGCCCCGGCGACCCAGATCGTGTCTTCACCAGCCGATCCACGAACCACGCTCCACGAACCAAGCTCCGGCAACCCACGAACCAAGCTCCGATCTCTCTGTCTTTTGGTTTGTCTGTGTGGGTTTGTTTATGTGTTGATATGTGTTTGTGTATGGGTGTGTTTGTGTGCATTTGAGGGAAACAAAATGAGGAGCTGAGGTCGTTGTGCACGGAATGGGGAGAGAAAATTTGGTGCGAACGGATAATATTATTTTAATGTTTACATGTGCTACAGTACGCGTGTATATTTACACGCGTACTGTAGATCATAGAAAAATATGGCCAGCTATACATATTTTTACACCCACTGATGTGGGTGTTTTTTTGCTCAAAATGTGTAAAATTTGCACTGTATATGTATTTTAGAAGACTTTAAATGGGCTGATGTGAATGCTCTTAAGGAGGATAAGGTTTCTTTTCTATAGCTAATTCCTGACCCTTGGAGGCACATCATTGACTCACCCGTTGACAGCAAAAGCTGCCATCACATTTTCACATAGTTCGGCAAGAGGCACCATCGTTAACGCACTTAACTCTGTCATTGTTATCTCATTTAATTTCCACGTATTTTGCGTTGTGTTTCCTGTAGTGGAAAATGTTTTATATCTCTTGAAAATCATTTTGTACATTTTCTGGAGTTTGATACTTCAAACAATGCAAGTAAATAGAAAAATGTTTTCTATAGTCTACAAAAACAAATTCAATAGAGTGAAAAATGTTTCTTGCATTCTAAAAGGTTAAAAATAAATAAAAAATAAAAATAAAAATAAAAACATTTTCTGCAATGTTAAATATTTAACTTATCATTAGTTCATAACAAGTAAACTTTGCTAAAACTTTATAACTTAATTAACAATTATTGGTTTTTCTAATGGAGAAATCCAAAGTTCAAATTTCTTTCTCCTCCAACTATCAAATTTTTTAAAAAAAATTAAAACAAAATTAAAAAAAAAAAAAAAAACAAAAACAAAACAAAACAAATCAACTTTACTCCATAAAAATATTCTTTCAATGGTTCTCTCTCTCTTCCATTGACTATTATTCACCGATTGTTGATTGATATTAACCAAATAATTTTTTTCAAATTACACTTTTTTGTTCCAGTCCCTTTCTCATTTAATTTATTGAATAGATTTTGAATTTGGGGTATTCTTTTTCAATTGTGAAAGTTAATAGAAAAATGTTTTCTATCGTATACAAAAACAAATTCAATAGAGTGAAAAATGTTTCTTGCTTTCTAAAAGCTTTTTTAAAAAAATAAAAAATAAATAAAAACATTTTCTGCAATGTTAGAGCATCCACATTGATGGAGTCATAAATTTAGCTATTTGAGACTACAAAAAAATTATTTTATCTATTTTACCTTCTCACTTTACAAAACACTCAACATCAGTAGTTTTAATTTAACTTTCAAAACAATAAAATAATATAATAAACACAATAAAATAATATATCCACTACAATAAACAACCATCACAACCACTATTGCAGTGGGTTTGGCCTTCTATTTATCTTCCGATCTGAACACACTAACACACAAATTTGCAAATAAATAAATTAATTAATTAATTCACAAAATTCCAATTTGTAAAACCCATAGAACAACCCAACATACCAAATCTAAAAACTGAAGAGAGCGGAGAGTCATTAGCTAAAAAATAGTGTGCAAGGAAAAAAAAAAAAGATGAGCTTGCAAGGGAGAAAGAGAGCGTGGAAGTGTAATAAAATAAAAATAAAAATTCTTTAGCTTTTTTGTTACAGTGATAGCTATAGATGGATGTGCTAAGAAACTAAAAAAATTTAGCTATAACACCACTATTGCAGCATGCTTTTTAGTATTGATGGTGCTAAAAATAGCAATATGGCTTTTTAGCCCCACCAATACTAATGCTCTTAGATATTTAACTTATCATAAGTTCAGAACAAGTAAACTTTGCTAAAACCTTATAACTTAATTAACAATTATTGGTTTTTTTAACGAAGAAATTCAAAATTCAAATTTCTTTCTCCTCTAACTATCAAATTCCAAAAAAAAAAAAAATCAACTTTACTCCGTAAAAATATTCTTTCAGTAGTTCTCTCTCTCTCTCTCTCTCTCTCTCTCTCTTCCATTGACTATTATTGACCGACTGTTATTGATATTAACCAAATAATTTTTTTCAAATTACACTTTTTTGTTCCAGTCCCTTTCTCATTTAATTTATTGAAAAGATTTTGAATTTGGGTTTTTTTTTTTTTTTTTGTCATTTGCGACTCTAATTGGCCCAAATTAGAAAACTACTTTCCCATTTTAGTTCAATTTTTGTGAATTAAATTTTTTGTTCATATAATTATTTGAAAATTATAAGAATAATTAATGATTTTCTGTGAGCCCAAAAAAAAAAAAAAAGAAGAAGAAGAGGACGTTTTCAATATAGGATTTTAAACATGGGTCAAATTTCAGTAACTGCTCTTGGAGCAAAGGCCTAAGTCCAGTAAGGAAGTCAGAATTTTTAAGAGAGAGTGGATTTTAACATGCACACTCATATATTTAATTTTTTTTATATAGATAAAATAACATTTTAAATTTATGAAGTCTACTACATAATGATTGTTTTTTATCATCAGGCTAAAATATCAATTAAATTTTAGTGTAAGAGAGATTTTACCAATTGAGCAAATTAGATATTTTTAGTCTATATGATTGGGAATGATCAACATATGCATTTATACAAAGGTCAAGGAAATGGTATTTCTTGAAATACTTACCCAAAACAAAGTATTTCTTTGTAGGGCAATGTCATTTACCTTTGGTAAAACCTAAACAAAAAGTATTTTCTTGTAGGGCAATGTCATTTACCTTTGGTAAAACCTAATACAGGGTTAATCACTTAGGGGATAGAAAAAGTTTGAAGATAAAAAAGACTTTAGTCTTCTTTCATGGTGTTTAGTTGTGAGATTGAATAGTGGAGGATAAAAAATACTTTTGTTTGATTGAGAAAAAAAGATACGGGGATAAAAAATGTAAATTGTATAAATTGACACATAAAATTTGTGGTGAAAATGTTTGAAGCCTAACACTTTTGAAAAAAAAATCCACATTGATACAAATAAAGATTGTAAGTTCAAACCCTCTGTCTACACTAAAAGTTAATTAATTTCTTCACCTTGTTATAAATAGCTATCACCAGAACTAACATCAAGTTAAAATTCAGCTGTATTTATAAATATAAAAATAATAACTATAAAAATTAAAAAATGTCCCCAAAAAAAAAAAAAAAAAATCTATAAAAGGGGAAGCTCACGCCCATAACCCCCCCTCTCCCACCCTTATCCCCTTCCAAACCCAGTAACTTCCAATTCAATGGCTTTCACACACTCTCTTCTCCAACTCCCTCCCATACACTCCCTTAAACTCTCCACTCCATTCCTCCATGGCTCCACTCCTCTCTCCCTCTTCTCCAAACCCACTTCCTCTCTCACGTCACCAACCCCACAATCCCACTCCTTCACCTTCCTCCCTCCCATCAGAGCCATGAAATCAATACAAGGCAAAGTGGTTTGTGCCACAAACGACAAGACCGTGGCTGTGGAAGTGGTGCGCTTAGCACCTCACCCAAAGTACAAGAGGCGTGTCAGGAAGAGGAAGAAGTACCAAGCTCATGACCCAGATAACAAGTTCAAAGTTGGGGACATTGTGCAGTTAGAGAAAACCAGACCCATTAGCAAGACCAAGACTTTTTTAGCTGTACCAGTGTTGAACAGGAATTTGAGGAAGAAAGACACTGAAAAAGAGGAGCTTGGGATTCCATTGGAGTCTCAGCAGCAGGCTTAGTGTGAGGTCTTCTTCTATTGTTATTGTTCATTTTTTGTAATTTTGCAATTCTTTTGTGCTTTGAGTTTATGTGATACTATTTGAAATTTAATGTAATTTCATGGGTATGTTGTTAATGCTTGAATTCATGCTATTTGCTTTTTATCCGTGTAAATTAATGGGGGTTTGGAAATGGGTCTGATTTTTATTGTTCTTTGATGGGTTTTGGTAATGAGTGTGACTAGATTTGTTCAAATTTATGCTTATTTGGTCTGTCTTTGAATTGGGGTTTTGGCAATCACCAGATAGATGGAGGTAGCATTGGGAAATTGAAAACTAACTTTGGAGTGATTTGGATTTGAGAGTTGAGAGAGAATGGAAAATAATTCTGAGAGGATGCAAGAGTGAAATTGTGAGTTAACATAAATGAATGAAGATGATCATGTGATCATTTTTGTGTATATTTATTGGTGAATTATGTGATGGTGATGATGATATACAGAGTCTGAAATTTAAGGGTGAAAGTGAGAGATTCAGTTTAAATATGGGATTATTGCATTTGAAGTTGAGTTTTAGTGCTCTTGAATTGATAATAGTCAGGAATCAAATATAGATTTGGGAATTAATCTGGGAAGTTTGTTCATTTGGCTAGGAGTAAGTTTTCTGATTTTAACTTTAAGGGAGGAAAAAGGTGCTATCAAAGAGCAGTTTTGGTGACTTTTCTAATGATAGGATATTTTATGCGTCTGGATAGTGTCCAGAGGAACTGCAAAACAGATGTTTGATAATATATCACTGAGACTAAGTGGTTATTGATAGCAAATCTTTTTTTGTTTGGTTCTGTGAAGTAAATTCTCAACTGACTGAGGTATGGCATGAGGATTCAAGAAACTATCATTACTTAGTGCAAATAAAGTTTACAAGATAATGTACTCTAGGATGAAAAATTTTCCTTCAGGACTCTATGGCAGTTGTGATTGTATGGGTAAAACCAAACTACTGTATATGAAGTAATGGAAGCTGAGGTCTTCAAACATTTTACTCGGGTGTGTTTCTTAGAGTTATTCAATTTTATAGGTGTTATTCTAGGCTTGCATACTGAGTTATCCATAAATTCTTTTGGAGGGGGAGTAATAATTGTCTTTTTGAGGATTTGGATGTTCTAGGGATTAGCTTATAGCTTTGTTTGCAGGGAACTTGTTTGATTGGTCTCGTGCTTGGGGAATCACTTCTACTGATTCCATTCCATTGTTCATAGACTCTCGTTCCTCATGTACATAATATCTTTTTTTGTTGATTTCTTGTACTTATTTTTTTGAGGCTACTTCATCCTTTTCGTATGAAGTAGTACTCCTGTTAATAAAAATGTTTATTACTTGTCAAAAAAAAAATTTTGAAGCTAAGACGCTAAATTCACCTACCAACAAGTATAAAATGCAGAATGGTTGGCTACTTTGCAAAACCAAATAGCCGTATATGGTTAATTGTTCCTCATTGCTTAATATGGTGCCTTTGGAGGGAAAAAAATAGTAGGTGTTTTGAAGATAATGAGAGATTCATACTGGACCTCAAGCTATTTTTCTTTAGAAAACTTTATTAGATTGGTTGCCTACTTTGCGAAACCAATCATTCTCTTCCTTTTCCTGACTTTCTTGATTCTTGTCATTTTTGTTCTGGGTGTCCCTTTTTTTATATCAATAAAACTTATTGCTTGAAAAAAAAAAAATTGCAGAACAAGACAATTTGTGGGCATGTTGGGAAACTACATGGTCATGGAATCAAATTAGACATGTATGAGTTGTTGGTCAAGGGAACCGTAACTGGAGATGAAGTTCATCTATTTGTCAACAATTACTATATTTGGAGGGATTGTATTTAAGGAGAAAGAGAGCATGCATAATCTGATTGTTTTCAAAGCTTACTAGATGCATCGAATAGTTTGTGACTGTTGTTTTGGGTGTGGTACCGTGTGGTCAGTTTCAAGAGACTATTGAATCTGCAGAAACTTCATTGTGATTAAACTCAGTGGGACACACATCCCAATGCAAAACTCCTTTTCAGTTTAATTTAGTTCTCCCGTTTCTGCTCTCCTTGTTGGTGTTGGCAGCATGCTTTACAAAACATCATAATGTGGCTTGTCTGCTGACAATTCAGCTGAAAATTTAGATGAAGATCGTAATGTCTCCCTGCTACAGTCTTTATTCTATTGCATCATGAGCAAAGTTGTGCGCACCGTAACGGAGGCCGTTTTGGTTCCACAATTGAATAAAATATTTCAATATCGGTTAATATTGGTGTATTATTTTGGATTACTATCAAAGTTAAAATTCAGGTTAGCAAAAAAAAAATCAAAGTTAAAATTCATATATTTTATAAGCCCAAATTAGCCCAATCTATTATCCCAAATAACATGTCTTATAACCATTTCTAATTGTATTTCCTCTCTCTCTCTCTCTCTCTCTCTCTCTCTCTTTCGTAACAGCTGAAACACCCAAAAAAACTCTGTTATATCCCAGTATTTTTCCAGTAGGTTTTAGGGGTATTCATATAGGTTTAGTGGCCAGTACGGCAAATATGGGTTGGTACAGTACGCTATAATATTGACAGCATTGATCATGAGATGTATGATGCCTGCATAACTAGAAGAATATGCTAATCTTAGAAGTAGTTGAAATGGAAGTTGAATGAGGTAAACTTTCACTGTATAATTCATCTAAAAGAAGTCAAAGTTCTTAGGCTAGAGTCACTACTTAGGTGTCAGGTCGATATTTCCACATTGCTGCATATTTCAAATTGATCAGTTCCATTTTTTGAACCATTCTGGTCAGCAATTTAATAAAGCAGCAAACATAACAATCACAATATGGCATTGATAAAATTAACAATTCTGTACATAAGAAATCTCCCTTTCTTAGATTTCTAAAGATTCTAAACCACACCTCTCCCCCTCACTCTCTCTGTTTCACTTAAATCTAAAGAATGCCAAACACAGATATGTCTTTGTTCCAGGCCCTCCATTCTAACGAAAGAACAAATGGAAACAAACTCACTTCAAAAGGCTGAGTTGCGTAACTAATATTGGAGGGAGAAAAAAGAAAAGAAAAACCTATGACTTTTACAATTAATTAGTGCCTATCTAATTCATAAAGGTGTAGTAATCAACCATCCTCACACTGCAAGCTTGTCTTAATGTTTCTTAGGGTACATGATATTAAAGTGTTAACAGACTCCACAGACTCCACAGAAAGCTTTGCTGTGGGAGAGGTATTAGTTAGGATCTGGATTGCTATTGTAAGCAAAGACCCTCCTTCTGTGCTCTTCTCCTCTTGCCTAGATGTAATCACTAAAGGCCTTGACTCCACCCCATCTGGAAGAATCGAAAATCCTGAAGGTAAGATGGCCATGTTGCTAGAGTCGCATCCTGTCATCACAGACTGCATGCCGGCAATGTCCACTGGAGCATATACCACCATGGACTCGTATGCATTGGTGCAGCCATCTTGAAGTACCCACATGCTGTTCTCTTTTGATTTCATCGTCTGAGAATTTGAAAAGCCAATGTTAGATTGAGGTTAGAATTTGTTTGATTTGGTGAAACCAAAGTTAATGAAGTTTGTAATTTTGACTTTAGAGAACTCACCTGAATGGCCACTGAATTGCCACGATCTTGCCCTTTAGCTAAGTTTGCAATGGATTGTGCTGGACCTCCACTTGACATTATATCCCACTATGATATACAAAACAAAAATTGTTAGAAATCATCCCAAACAATTCTTATGCTATACCTTAGATAATCAACCATGGTAGTTTAAATAATGCAAAGCAGCCAAACCTCACTCCGGTGAGCTTCGTCTCTTAAGAAATCGAATAGGACATGAGGAGAGACAGGCAACCACACAGAAGAAACTGCACACAAGATCACCCCAAGAGGTTCTCCAGGGTCATTCAAGTTCTTCCTAGAAGTTATCCTGATGTCTTCCCCTGTCTTACTTGACACCTTGGTCCATGTATGGTAGCTTGATGCTCCAATTGCTCTGCAAAAATTCCATGTCATCCTTTGTGCCAGCTTCAAAATGCTTTTCCTCCCGGCCAGTGTGGCAACACCTGATATTTGACAAGAGGAAGGTAAATTTCCAAGACTCCAGTTAAGTTTTGATTGATTCATCCAAATTTTACTTCAGAAATGGTCTTCACGCTTTCCACATCACTTACCAGTTGAATCCTTCATGGGAACATTGGTTGCCATGAAGAAAACGAGCCGTTCACATTGGAGTTGCAGTGTAGCCATCCAATGCCTTGCACCAAAGGCTAGACCACCGTTAACAATAGTTCGGTACATGGTATGAACTGGACTTTTCTGGCATTCCAAGTGCTCTACCCAAATCACCTGCAAAACACACCGGAAGATCATCACTAAACTCGTTTGTGTACATCAGTTAAAGAAGTTTATGCTTCACTTCATTAGTTTCACCTCTGCAATTTTCATTTTATTTTTGAGTTGTTTCCCATCCCTGGTCAAGATTAATTGTCAAGATGATTTCCAAATAAGCATCTCAGTGTGAAAGATATCACCATGAATGAATCATTTGTCTGGTGTTTAAGGGGTAAAAATGCATGGAACTGCTAAGATGTCATATTGTGACATAGAGCAAGTGCAAAATGTCATGCAAATGAAGATGAGCTCACTCTATATATGCAACAAAGCAAACACTCAAATGCCCTATTACTGAATTCATCCAGGTAGAGGTTTAATATTTCGTATATACCTTGCAGTGGCCATTAGATTTATCCTCTATGATGCAACCAGATGGGCGTTTTCTGCATTTCACAAGGGATGCATCAATGTTATCCTCAACTTTTTCTATAGAAACATCCACAATGGCCCATTGTTCAGCACTCAATTGCTTGCAAAATCTGACGAAGTACACTTCTCTAGTGGGTACCATTGGTGTGAGCATTTGCAGTTCTGCAAACATCTGTAATTGAACAATGTTGTCTTCTGTTAGAATTTCGAAAGATGACAGAAATTATTAACACTATATTTGGTTCACTCAGAAAAGAAAAGAAGATATTTTTTTATTCTAATGTTTGATTTCTAGAAAAGGAGAGACAAAGGGAGGAAAAAAAAAAACACTTTTATATCAACAGGTCTATGGTCACAATTCATCAAAAAAAAAAAAAGTCTATGGTCACAAAAATTTCATTAGTTTTTTTTACAATTACTAATGTAGTCTATTATAATTGATGCATAATAAAAGTGGTATTAGTATGAATCCATGTAAAAGCGATCTTATTCTAATCAAACTTGACATTTTAGTGAAAATGTTGTGAAAAAAACTGTGTTTTTTTTTTTTTTTTGAGAGTCAACTGTGTTTAAATTCTAGTATTTAATTTGAAACAGCATAGAAAATTTTACATAGTGTTTGACTTGTCAAGGATAGAAGAAAAGAAAGTGTATTGGTATATATTTTTCTCTTGGGACCACTAAAATTTTCCCTCTAAAATAAGTAAAATTTAGAGAAAAAAGTAGGTGTAAGAAATAAATATGCCAAAAATAGATATTCCTCTCTTTAAATTTTTCACTATACCATAAAATATATGGAACACAATAATATTATGAGGTTGGAAACTATTCCCCCACTCCCACGAGCATCTACCCAACTCGTTGAGCCCAACCACATGGATATATTCCGAATCCTGATAATTGCTTATTTGTGAGATGGGGAGTCTCATATTCATATAAACAATGATTAGTGAGATCTCAAAGAGATCTAGACAAACAGCATTTTTTTCTCCTAAAAGGCTATTAATTAGGAATTTGCTTTTCATCTTTCCACTTTCCAGGAGGTGATAGCAAAAGGCATCCACTTTACTCCAAACACAAAATTAAAATGAAAGTACTGAAAACCTTTTCCTGGAATTAATTTCCCTAGCAGTGCCAGTGCAGCCAATAAAAGAAAGATCGTACCCAAAAATTTATTATAGGCAGCCGAAGTGTCAAAAACTTTGACCTTTAGCTGAGTTAATAACCACAGAAAAATTAGATCCAACACGAAAGTCCAACTTTTGCTCATGGTTGGACGGCAGGAATGACCGAAAGTACTCATGCAAGACATAAATCCAAGATTCTTTACAGTTGAGTAAATGCACACCTGTTACCTCTCTTATTGAGAAAACACCATTAATTCTTTTGTCATTTGTGACGGTAGATTTCATCATTTCAAAAGAAAAATGAGGTAGAATTCATCATTTCAAAAGGAAAATAGGTACAACAAGTTTTAATGCATAATATGTGACAATTAATATAAATAGTAAACTTTAACTTCTCCTAAATAAATACTTGAATTGTCTTTTTGTGATTAATAACCTATTTAAAAAGAATATGAGGTATCACAAGTTTTAATACATAAAATTTACAAATTAATGTCACCTTAAATGTAATTTAGACTTAAACTACCTCATAAATAAATATTTAAATATTTAAATTGTCTTTTTGTGATTTAGTGACACGTTTAAAAGGAAAATGAGATACCACAAGTTTTAATACCAAAAAAAAAAAAAAAAACTTACAAACTACCTCATTAATTAATATTTAAATTGTATTTATAATTAGTGACCGTGAATTTGTAAGCTAGTAAAATTTGTACAGCCCTAGCAATAGTACATTAGTACTACTAATTTCAAAATTTTAACAGGTAAAGATGTAGTGCAAAGATATATCCCAGTTTATTATTAAAGAGACCATGAAAAAGGTTTAGCAAGCAACTCACAAGTTGTACAGCGCCATTTTTATTAGGACCTTCTCCATTGGAGATAACATCAACAGTGGCTGCCTTTGAGATCAAGCATGGAAACATTTCCTTCCATTGATTCTGCAGAAACAGATTAATTCATATAAAAACCAATATTAGATTATTAAACTTGTAAATCAACAAGGAGGCTTAGCACTGTTTATCAGGTTTGAGAAAAAGGTACAAATTATATTTACCACATCCATGAAACTTTGAACAAGACGTGGGAGATCCACAAAAACTACTCCAGTCTCTCTTGATGCCTCAATGGATCTCTTTGGCCGCGCATTGCTTGAATTTTCGATAGAGAATTCTTTCATGTACTCATCATAATTAAGTATTTCCCGACCAGTCTCAACGCTTCGAATCCATAATGGTTCTCCTGCAGTAGCCATCTTTGTGAGCTCCTCCATTGCTTGATTTACTATCTCCATTATCCTCGTCTTCTCAATCCCGAAAATCCCAGTGTAAAAATCCAAAGAGCTTCTATTCTCTTGGTCATTGCCAGTTGAACATGAAGGTGAGGATGTCCCTGGAGGGTATTTCCCTAGAGCTGATCGGAGTTTTTCTACCTGAACATTTGAATCAAACTTTATCACTAAGTATGCAACACAAAATAAAAATCTTCGGACCCTTTTTAATGTTCCACTTTATGCTACACTAAACTATGTTACATTTTCTTTGTAACTTTTTTTTTTTTTTTTGGTTAACATTTTTAAACTTCGGTTACTTTATAATAAAAAAATGAGGGGACAAATGGAAAACTATGATTCATAGAGCAAAAAAGGAAATACCCAAAATAGGACACACAAATTTTATTCAGCAAGACATTTTCATAATAAAAATGGAAAAATAACTTTGTTATATGTGTGTTAGCTTTTTTTTTTCAAACCTCAGCTTTGAGTCTGGCATTTTCAATTCTGAGTTGTTGTTCCTCCGTAGTCAAAGCAGCTTCTCGGCTAGTGGTGGCAGTGCCACAATTGGGACAGCAAGCTTTATTTATTTGCTCCCTCATGGCTTTGTTTTCGTCTCGGAGTTTCTCCATTTCTGTCTTCAACAAAGAATTCTCATGGCGCTCTTGTATAGCCTGCACCCAATAGAATGCATTCCTCAACTACTTCATGAAATGAATAGGACAAAAGGAGGGGAAAAAAACAACAGTGCAATGTGATAATAGATTGAATTGCATAAATTACATACGTGAAGCATGACGGAAAATGAATTAGAGTACCTTAATTTGGGTTCGACGATTTTGAAACCAGAACTTGACTTGCCTAGGAGCAAGGCCTAATTGCTTGCTTAGTTGTTGCCTTTGCTTCTCATCTGGGTGGGGTGACTCTTTAAATAGCCTGTAAATTGAGTTCATTGGAACTCTGGATTAATTAACCGTATAATATTGGAGACCAAGTGTCAAAAATTGCACAAGAAAGAGTTAAAACAAATAAAAATTTAACATTGGTAATCTGCGAGGAAAGAAATTATGCTTTTTATCTATTGTGTTTTTCTGTCGGTATCCATTAACACATATAAAACAAAGAAAAGAGAAGGTAGTGGAAATTTTAAGATAGCTTTAACTTTTGAATCTTGTTTCTTTTGTAAGCATGTCACTAACTTTCTTGTTTTTTAAATCTTTCTGTACATCGTACACCATAAAGCACCCATTAAAGCTACAAGATTGACAGCAAACTAACACTGATTAATGAATGACCAATTAGCAAACCAAGTTCATTAAAAAAAAACTGGGAACTGATTTTTATTTTCAATTACTCAAATTAAGCAAACTCATTAAGCCTCAAAGCTTTAAATCCTTTTTCTTCATACATGCATATAAAGAAAACAAAAGTAGTATTAAAATGAGAATGATAAGAAAGAAACTAAGAGAGACAAATTAAGACTACTCACGATTCCATTTCTCTAATTTGCTCAGCAGTGTGCCTATGATACTTCTTTCTCTTCTTCTTTTTGTTCTTGTCTCCATCAGCACCGTCATCATCAGGCTCTCCTTCACCGTCAAATTCATCGTCGGACCTTGACCTCAGAGGCTCCGAGTTTTCACTACTAATCTCCACCATGTCATCTCTCCGGCCACCTCCTCCGCTTCCTTCATCCCCTTCTTCCACCTCCATGTTCGGTGTGGCCGCTGCCCCGGCATCGCGAAAAATCCCGGCCTAAATATAAGTAACAAACACACACAAAAGAAGCAAGTAAATAACTTCATAGAATCTCTGTGTTATAAAAATATAAGAACAAGGAAGAAAATGAATGAAGTAGTAGTATATATAGAGAATGGAAATAGTATTATTACAAGGCTGAGAGAGAGAGCTGGAGAGGCAAAGAAGTCTTTGGTACGAGAAGAGGGTGGATTATTCGACATGTCCACGCCCATGGCAAGAATGAGAGTTCTTGGGGTGGCAATGGCAAATGGGTTGTTTTAATAAGGACCAAGCATGGTGGTGGTGATGAAGGTGTGTAGAAAGAGAGAGAAAGAGATGTGGGGGCTGCTTGATTTAAGGATATAAAACAAAATGATGAACTCAAAGAGGTTTTTTCTTTTATGGTGATTTATGTTTGTGTGTGAGTTTGTGTATGTGTGTGTGTGTGAGAGAGAGAGAGAGAGAGAGAGAGTCTGAGAGAGAAAGGGCTGGTAGGGGTTGACTGTTAGATTTTCTGAGTAGGAAAGTGGAAGTCTCAACTAACTTTAAACGGTTGAATCTATGTTTCAACGGTATTTTAAGGGTTTTTTGTTTTTTTTTTTTTTTTTCCATTACAACTTGGGCTTAGTGGCTCAAGCTATCGGCTCAAGATTTATTGGTGCTAGGTAGCGTTTGGCAATGAGCTTTTAATGCAGTGTTGTTAAGAGTAGAGTGAATTTGGTTACCCTGGGGCCTAGGTCCTAGCCATAGCATAGTTAGACTTATCTCAATTAAAACAAAAACTTTTATTGTGACATATAGTATGATGTATTAAAATCCTTATTTGTGGTTCGAAGGTGGCAGTGTGGGTGTAGTCTAATCTCTTAATAACCTTGCTTGAACAAAAGTTTAGCAACTCAATTGACATTTTTTTTTTCAATGAAAATATTAAACCTGTAAATTCTCGTTCCTCCAATTATCCAATTATAAATAATTAAATAATTAAAATTAAAATTAAAACTTGGTTGTGAACCAAATGTTCAATAAAAAAATAATAGTTCAAATTATTTCTCGTGTTTTTTATGAAAAAACAATTATTTTCTTGCTCATGCTCCTTGTAACATTAAGGGGCTTTATAATTTACCTCTTAACATGTATTTGGATTAACTTTCTATTTATTTATTAAAAATAGATAAAAGTATAGTTATACCTAAAAAAAAAAGGTAAGATTTTAATAAATTTTACATAAACAAATCATCTAAAAGCTAAAAACTAATTCGAACATACTATTGATAAATTAGTGAAATTACTTATTCATAATCCATGCTCTTAATTGACAAATTACTACCATTATTCTAACTCTTTTCCTCAAGGATCACCTACTATGACATGATAAATTATAACTTATTCAAGAGTTTTAGTTAATAGCAAATAATAAATTTAATCATTTAATTATTATTTTATCACTATTAACTATGACTTGGTTTGTTTGGTTATTTTTTTTGGGGGGGGGGGGGGAGGGGGAGTGTGGGGCTTCCTTTGTTTTGATTATGACGGTATTAATTAGTAGGGCAAAACTTAAGTACAATATTTAAGTACTGTTTCTTAGATTCCTTTCTTAAAATTCAGTTATATGGCATTACATAACTAAAAATACACTTCCATCTCATGAGAAAAAAGCCACATGGCTAAATTTTAAGAGAGAAATATAAAAAACATCACCTAAGTATTGTACCTAAGTTTTCCTAATTAGTATTACCAATGGAACTTTTTTTGGTAAATAGTAATATGCATTGCAAAGAAAAACTAAGGAATTGCAACCAAATGAGAACAAGTCTTCGCTGAAATATCCATTACCATTGCAACAAACCCCCTAGCCTCAGCAGGGGGATCAAAAAAGACAATAAAATCTTGGAATTGTGATCTTCCCTAGGCAGCAAGAGTATCAACACTCCTATTAACTCCCCTGAACACATGCTGGATCAAATAGTTAGGGATTCTCCATAACAAAGACCTGCAATCATCCATAAGTGGGAAGAAATAAGGGTGAATATTAACAGAATTATTCAAAAACGACACCACAATCAAAGTATCAAGGTCAATAATGACACTATTAAGCCCTAAGGAGTCCGCCAATCTAAGACCATCCCTAAAGTTAACAACTCAATCAGTACACTAGTAGCCTTCCCTATGTTTCAGGCAAAACCATCAATCCACACCCCATTAGAATTCTTATTAAGCCTCCCTCCAGCCTTATTCGGGTTTTCGACCGAAGATCCATATGTATTGAGTTTGAACCATCCCATGGGAGGAGGGTTCCATTTAACTTGTGTAGGAGCAGGGCTACAGGTATGGACGGTATGCGCAGCAATAGTATAGAATTCAACATTTTGATTTGAATAGTTTTTCACCTGTGCATTGAAAGAAATTTTATTCCTATGGAGCCATATCAACCATATGGCAAAAGGAATCAAAATTTTCCAAGGCATGTGATATTTCTTATCAATTACTTTTGATTTTTGATTAAATTCAAGCCAGTCTACGAAGGGAAGACCAAAGGAAGAAATAGAAGATTCAGGTTTCCCTAACCAATTCCAAAAGAGAATTGAATCTCTACAATCTGTCAACAAGTGAATCACCTATTCAAAATCTCTATCACACCTCGGACAGATGGGGGAAATAGGCACCCCTTTGTGAGCAAGGGTCTCCCTAACCAAGATACTATTATGCAAGTACAACCAAAGAAAAAGCTTTAATATGAGGAAGGATTTGAACCTTCCAAACCCAACACCCTTCAAAGGAATAGAATTTGAACCATCCCCTTCTAAACAAGCCAAAAGATAAACCGACTTCAAGAAGAAGTCCCCATGAGATGAGTATGCCCAAATTCTAGAGTCATGTCTATTTCCAACCACTTGAATGGGAATCGCCTTTAGGGCTTGAATGAGATCATAAGGAATCGTAAAGGAAATCTTGGTAAGATCCATCTGACCATTCCCTAATAAATGTCTTTAACCATAAGACCTTCTTCTTGAGCTAAGATGGGACCAACTAGAAGTCTTTGTAAGGAATTGTTACCCACCAAATTTTACTTCCAAATATTTATAAAAGATCCATTACCAATGGCCCAACTGGACCCTTTAACGAAGAAAGGCTAACCCTTCTTAAGGCTCGACCAAGTTCATGAACCATAAAGGTTAAACTCATTTCCACTATTTAGGCTGCCCATATACTTTCTTTTAAGAACTTTAGCCCACGCTTATTCACTATTGCAAGTTATCCATATCAGCTTAGCCATTAAAGCTGAATTTCCTTCCTTCGTAAAATGCGGACCCAACCCACCCATAGCCTATGGTTTAATGACTTTCTTCCGATTAACCAAGTGAATTTTCCTTTTCTTTGGTGTAGATCCCCAAAGGAAGCTCCTATTCACAGCATTTAGCCTATCACACGTCTATGCAGGGAGTGCAACACACTGCATGATACACGCAGGGATAGATTCCATAACGTATTGGATGAGAACATTTCTCGCAGGGAAGAGAGGAGTTTAGCTTTCCAACCAGTCAGCTTTGAGGCAACTTTCCACAATCTCATCATAATATTTGGCTCTGATGGCTTTAGCAGAAATGGGGAAGTCAAGGTAGGACCTAATGTCCATAGTTTCTTTAATATCAAGGATTCTCCAAATTTCCTCTTGAATGGGGAGAATCCACTTTGGGAGAGAAACCACTATAAACATGATGAAACTAACTTTTTGTCCCAAGGAGAAGCAAAATTTATCAAGAACATTCTTCATAGCCAAGGCACAAGATGCTATGGCCAATGAGAAAAGCATGAGATCATTGGCAAAGAAATATGGGAGAAGGACAGCCCCTTTGGATAAAAAATTGCTGGAAAGAAATTAATGTGCTACCAAATGCTGCCTAGCAATAAATTGATGAGCTAACAAGGGATCGTGCTCTTGTGGATTAGAAAACACTGGCATTGCGCATTTTTTGGTAGCTTATTTGTTGAAAGTTGAGACATAAAGAAAGAATAAAAAAATAGTTTATTTATTAAAAGGTGAGACAAAAAATAGATTTAAGTCATTCTTGTTTAGATCGTTTTCTTTAGGGAAAAATAAATAAATAAAACCCACATTAAAATGGGAAACATGTATATGATCATAATCAAGGGCGACTCTATGTAGAGTTCAAGGTAGTCACAGGACCACCCCGACTTGGAAAAAAATACAATTATTATTATAAACTTTAAAAGTTTATGATTCTTTTATCTTTAAAAAAACTTTGTGACCACCCTAAATTTTTGTTTAGCTCCAATATAATTAAATTCTGGACAAAATTTGGCAACAAGCATGGTTGTAAATTAAGATTACAACTCTATTCAATATTTTTTTATTGAACGTGAATTTTAATAAATCCACCATTTAATTACATTTCCTTCTTAAATCCTTCATACTTGCAACATTTCAAGAAGATAAAAGATTAATAGCTATGTCGTCAATCAAATATTTCAAATTTCAAGTTTTTGTAGTCTAAAATTATACATTAAAAATAATTTTATGGATCGAATGGCAAATAACATCCGATTAGCATGAAATTTTAATGTGTTTTAAAAATATAGAGAACATGCAATTCATCGAATAGATTTTCAAAATATGTAACAATGTTAATTCATTTAGTGAGAGTGACTACAACGAAGTATGCAGCCAAATTTTGTTCTTAAACTTTAGTCCCCTTAATAATATATTAGGTTCTTACAAATAAAAAGAAAAGTCCAAGAAAAATTTTATTTAACTAACTTTTGAAGAAATGTAACTTGCAACATTGATAATGAGACTATCATGTAACGATTTCAAAATAAAATGATTTGTAGAAGAAAATTGTAAAATTTTATGTATTTGTGTGTGTGTGTTTTTATCAATGTATGAAATTCTCTTTTTATTAGATTTTGTATATTTTAAGTTTCTTAAGGACCACCCTCAAAAAAATTCCTAAAACCGCCACTGATCATAATATATGGTATATGTTAGATTTTTTTTTTTTCAAAAATATGTTATATTTTTTAATTAACTCTAATTTAAATGACACTTTGTTTTTCTTGTAAGAACAAGAAGAATAATGGATCGTGAACTCAAAACCTCTTAAATATATGTATAACTTATTAATAAGGCCAAAATGGCCAAATACCATCTTTGGTGGAGATATTTGGTGATCTACCACTGTTTGCGAAATGATTAGGAATTTACCACTTTTTTGAAACTCAAGTTTGTGAAACTCAAGTTTGCCGTGTAACTCGAGTTTCATGAAAAATTGCCACCAATTTTTTATGTAACTCGATTTCCTGGAACTTGAGTTATACAACAAACTCAAGTCTCATAAACTCAAATTCCAAAAGAGTAGTAAATCCATATATATTTTCAAAATAGTAGTAGATCGTCAAATATTTTAGCCAACAGTGGTATTTAGCAATTTTGATCTTATTAGTGTGCGTTTGGCTCCAAATTAAAAAGCCAGCTTATTTTACTATTTGACTTATTTTTGCTATTATTCATAAGCCCTATTACATTTTTTAGTACTATTCATTGGTCTCATTGTACTATTTCAGCTAACATTTACCTTTATCTACAGTACTTTCACCACCGCGTACTCTTGGTGCGATAGTCACTCCACAAATATAAGTGCCTGTGGGGTGTGGGGGGCAGCGGCTGGGGTTCAAGTCTCCAGAAGGGAGTTTCACACACATATACACTTAAATTAGGTTAGAGTAGAAATTCTATCTTGTATAAAAATAAAAAAAAAATACAATACTTTCAATAAAAAGTTTTCAATTTCAACAAAATAAGCGGATTCCAAATAATCACTTAATAATATATACAGTATATCACACAAAAACCCAAGATCGAAACCTGCCAACATAAAGAAGGCAATCTTAAGAAATAAAGATTACACCCAAACTTAGGCAAGTTTTAAAAAGCTAAACCAAACTTAATTCTGCTCAGCTAATTAACTTAGGCAGGTTTTGTTGGCTACTTTTAAGTCAGATGCCACCCATGAGCGTCTCTGATTGGGCAGGTTTTGTCGGCTACTTTATAAGATCTATGTATAGGTCTGCAATTTCATAATCTTAAATCTATAGAGAGCATTACTTTTTTGATGAATTATACAGAGCATTACTTATAATTATAGAGAGCATTACTTATAATTACTCTCTCTCTCTCTCTCTCTCTCTAGAGAGCATTACTTATAATTATATCCTTGTTTAAATTTCATTGCCAGACAAGATTTCCATTCGAGCTTAGAATTCTTTTCCTAGAAGATAAATCCACATGAAAGTTTTCACCAAAAATAAAAAATAAATAAATCCACATGAAAGTAAGGCCTACAACTAAAAAGGGCTTAGACAGGGCCTCTTGGAGATTGAAAGATAACACATTTGTATGTCTTTCATGCACTTACTCAACTTTCCTTCCTCATCTTGGCTTATCCTTAAATTAGTCATTAGAACTCATCTGCAACCAGACTTGTTTTTTACTCTGAAATTACCTTGCATGTGCACCACTTAATTGTCCTTTATTTAAATAACAAATAGACCTTTGTGAATCACATTTCCTAAGCATTACCTGTTTGATCAAGACAAAGAAAGCTTTTGCACAATGTTTGAACTCAAAATATTATTCTACACTCCCAAAAATCAGCACCTAATGGTCCTCATCTTGTATTGAGCCATACATTTGAGTTCATTGTCAATCCAGCTATTGCCTACCTTTGTAATATAATCACAAACTAGGTAGTACTTTTTCTATGAAAATCTTATTTTATATCTTTTCTTCTTTCGTAAAAACACATGCTAAAGATGCGTGTCAATCTTCTCCAGGCACAATTTCTTTAAAGGAGTTTTATAAGTTTACATTGTACTAGCATTGTAAACTTTTATTGTAGACACACAAAAAAATACACAAAATTGTACACTTTTGCATTACTAGTACAATGTAAATTAAGAATTTTTTTTTTTTTTTTTTTATAATTCTTATAAGATAATAAGGTGGGAAAATCAGATTAAAACTTTCAAATCAGATAAATTAAATTATATCAACACTTTGACCAACCAAATTTTTAATTTTTTAAGTTCTAATCTTATACCATTGCATTCTAAACCTCTTACTTTTCTTTTTTTTAAGCTAATCAATCTTGCATTCAATTTTGGCAGCTTTTTTTTTAATTCTTTTTTCCCCTTATGTAAATGAAGAAGATGAGTGGACCAAATGTACTCCATAAGTTAATCCCAAATCCACCTCAAAGGGATTTCTTTAAATTTTATTTAATTTTTTCCTCCCATCTTCCACCCTGTTATTTAGTTGCTATTTAGTTTCTCTTGGGAAAGTTGGTTATTTATTTTATATATTTGTTTGTTTTGGTTGGGGGAGCTATACAACTAATTGAGAGGAACTGGCTTGTGTAAGCTGAGCCATTTGATAAGATGCATCTTCTTACCAACAGTTCAGGGGTCAAACCCTGCAGCAATGACCAGCCAAAGCGCGGTGATGTGTGAATGTTATTGAGCCTTGTGTTGTGGTGTCCAGTTCATTATTATTATTATTATTATTATTATTATATTTCTATGTGTCTTTATATCATTTAAAGAGTTGGAAGAAGTGAATGCAATTAATGTATTTGCCTCCAAGCTTTCGAATTTTTAAAAATTCAATCCAATATGGATAAGTCAATTCTTAATCAACTGTACATAGGAAATATTCAATATAATATTCCACAGTATCAGCATCACTAAATATTTTTATTTTCAATTGCTATCCAGTTTACCAAAAATAAATAAATATTTTAATCTTCAAATATCATAAAATGTCTTTAATTAATAAAATGTCATTTTAACGAGTATTCTTATAGCATTGATTAACATTCCAGTTAAAGAAAGTTTTTATAAAAAAAGAAAAAAAAAATTAATGTTTTGACAGCTTTTTTCATTACTCAGAAAAGTGATGTTAAAACTTTTTTAAAATAGATTATTAACTAATATCCTAAAGACTCTCGTTAACATTTCCCATTAATAAAAACTTATTCACAACAAGGCAGCTTTTTTTGTTTTCTTTTTTTTTTTTTGTTATTATTGCTAAAAATTAAATCTGCTCTACAAGAAAGCCAAAGTTTGAAAGTGACATCTGGCTACCCAAATAAAAGCAATATTAGGACTAGATGCATTTTAGTTTGTGCATACATATTGCTTTTAGATTGGATTCCTAATAAAAGTTATATCATTATATGTTAAACATTTTCAAGCATTTTTCTTTTTTTTATTTATTACAATCTGCAAAAGGTTAAAAAGACATCCACAAAAATACATATATTTATCTTTGTGGAATGACTAATGAGTGAGCCAATTGTTCATCACTCCCATTATACATAATCTTTGAGGGTGGGACTAGCAATATGGTTGAGTTTTCCAACTTAATTTATAGAAAATTTTTGATATATTAACAATTATTGAGTGGCAAGCATGTTAAAATGTGGCTTCTAATTGGTCAATTTTAGCTATCACCACAGCCCCCCTTTTGCAGCCAATCAAAATAATCTTGATTTTAGAGTTTGGAACTTTTTTTTTTTTTTTTTAACTGTATCCTTTTCTTCCATCAACTAAACATTGACCTAATCACTTATGCGAATCATAGAACCTCGATTGCAGCTAATGCTCTAGACAATTTTTAGAAAAAAAAATTAGCGTCAGGATTATGAGCTATCACCGTCCATAATTAAAGTTTTGGTGCCATATGGGTTATGATTAAGTTTATCTACAATTCAAATCAACCAAACACCATCCATATATGTTCTCTTCAATTTACTTTTTTTTTTTTTTTTTTGGTTTTTGTTTGCAATGGTAGTTAGGAATGGTAGATAATATGATGCAATCACATGATTCGACAAACCTAATAAAAAGGGTATTAATTAATTTGAGTTTCTTTTAGGATTTCTCTCTCTCCACTTAGCTTTATTTCTTTTATTTCATATTACATTGCATACACCTTTAGAGAAGGAAAAAAAATGAATAAATAAAACATTAAAATAAAAAAGGAAAAGAGAACCATGAAATCCCCAAGGAAGGGTTATCTTGCTTTCTTTGCTCTCAAGACTTTTTGGGTTTCTTATGAAATAAGTTTTAAGGTGACAAAACATGAAAGGAATAAGCTGCCAAACGTGTTAAGAGAAAATGCTGGGGAAGGTGTTGCAAATTTGATAAATTTAATGTGGCAATGAACGGCTATAAAAGAAAGGAAAAAGCTTACAAGCAAGAGAGAGAGAAAGATGGCATTCAAAGAAAGCAAAAAGAGACAGAAAGTTAACCTATCAGCTTACAAACAAAAGTAGCTGATAGCTTAATCTATCAATCCAATTCACATAAATGGCGTCCTTAAAAAGCTGACCAAGTGAAAGTAAGGATAAATGATTATTATGTTGGAAAATTGACCATGAAATCCACCTCTGCAGAAACATTCCTACTAAGGTAAAGATTAAAGAACAGATTAAAATGAAAAGATAAAAGATCAATACTCAAAAGTATTCTGCAACGAGTATGGTGCCCTTTATGTAGTAATAGATATTAGACAACTACTCTGTTCAGCTAAAAAAAGAAAAAGAAAAAGATAATAGATAACTACTCCAAAGGTCTGTTTTATTATCTTCCCAGTTTATTGTTCCTACAAATTTTTTATTGGTAAATTACACAAGCATCCAATACCCCATCCTCGACCTAAAACTTATAAGGGAGGAGCTACCAAATTAGCTCAAACTCATTGGCTACAAATTTGGATTGTTTATTCTTATATATTTCAACTCATCACATATTACTTACTCAAAAAAAAATATCATCACAAATCACACTTTAACCCTTTTTCCAAAGAGTTCATTGATAATTTGTTTTTTATTATAACAAAACCTCTTTTCTATGTAAGGATAACCATATTACTTCCATTGCTTACGTGCACACACCACTGCAGAAAAACAAATGCTTAGCTCATATTGCCTACAGATTTAAGAGAGACGGGAGATGGCAGACATGCATCCAATTTAATGTTTTATCACTTACAACATGTCGCACACCAGCCAATAACTTTAAAAGCAGAAAGAAGGCACCCTAATAATAAAACAAAAGCAGTTAAGCTATTACATTTCTCTCCCAAAAAATTGTTTCCTGCCCCCACACTTCTCAGTTTACAAAATCATACATCAAATAATAACTAATGTACTAAAGCAAAACGTGAATGAACATCTTCCAATATAGTAATTTGCATCTGCTAAAACTAATAATATGATATTAGTTAGAAATTTCTTATCACCAAGTTAATGGATAAATTCCAACACGACACGCAATCCGAACGGAGCTGCCATGCCGGATAGCCATCGGGGCCCATGACACGTCAACCATCCACTGTCGCATTGATAATTGAGTCAAATAAGGATGCCACACAGTCTGTGTTAGTATAATTTACATGAAGGTTGTAAGATCATTCTTTATTGAATGGCTACAGACTTGCCATCCAACCTGAAGAGACAGTTAGCTGTTGAAGAGTAGATGAGTTAGTTGTTTTGGAAGTCAGGTGAAAAGCTTCTACAAAAAAGTGCCATGCAATATCGAATAGAGTATAATGAAAATGAAATAAGAATATTTTTATGGGGTAGGCTTTTCTGAAAGAACTAATGAGTGTCTGCACTCTCTTATGTCACTCATTCATGAATGCCCATTGCTTACATTGAGGTCATGCAAATTTCAAAGAGGATAGATAGCCACCTCCATTTGTCCCTTCTTAGTAATTGAACTAATCAAAAATTTTAGATTCTACTCTATCCCTCAATGTGTGCTGTGTGCATATGCAGGATGTTAGGTGGGATATAATAAGTTAAGAAGACCAAATAAAAAAGGCATAAGGTTCTCTTAAGTAATATTCTTGAGCAAGTTGGAGTTAATTACATAAGCTCTATTGAATTGTGGCTAATTGTTGTTTGTTGCAATTTAGGATAACATCAACTAAACTTCTTGATCAGATAAAATGGGAGATCAATCAGTTATAATTTGGCCCTTCAGAAAAATTTCTATAAATCCTACTGATTCATACTGAGGACTTCCATTCAATATGTCATTCTTCAGCTTAACTCCATTTCCTTAATGGATCCAGAAAAGGTCATTTGGAATTTCGATTGTTTGTATATCTATAAGATTTCAATTCCTATGGATAAATGGCCAAATTCAGTCAAAATGAAGATATCTTAAAAGTATGCATGGACATTTCAAATTAAAAATCAAGCGCAGCCAGAATTGATCATTTGTTCAGGCCAAATGTTAGGCCTAACCCAAAAAGTTAATATTAAAAAAAATTAACATTAAATAGAAGGATTATCCAGAATGAATCTCAATTATCTTTACAGGTGGTTGGTGTTTGGTTTGAAAATTGGCCATACCCTAACATTTTGAAAGTTCAAACCAATAACAAAAAAAGGAGCAAAAACTACCATTCCACAACTAACTCAGCTTCATATGCCCTACTGATCCTATAAATTTCATGCTTATAGTAAAGGTAGTAGTAATGCCAAAGGGATTCCTACAAGTATATGGTCTTTATTTGAACATGGAATACACGTTCACAAACATTCACATAACCAAGTACCCTACAATTCTTATCTAGACAGACACTTGCCCCACAGGACAATCATTTAAGGGAGAAGGGGAAAATAAAAGGAAAGGAGGGGCAGAAACAAGAACTCAGATTGGACAATGATTTAAAGAATGCAACCACAAAAAAAATGAAAATATTACTCAAGGAATTTTCATGATAATCAGATGCTCAAACAATGAAAAAGATTTATGTGAATTAAAACTACGAGTATAAAACTAGACAAGCATGAAACTAGAATTTATAGTATCTTAAAGTCATTACCGAACTTACTAGCATGTATGCCATCCCGAATCCGAAGGAGAACCTCAGGTCCACAATGACTCCCACCACTACTATATTGGCTGTGCTAGCCGACATTCTGATAATGTGGATTTCGCAAGCAGAAGATACAATTGAAGACAGAAAGAAGACAAAGCACAATAATAAACCTATCAGAACCAAGACATGTAGAAGAATGTGCTTTAAGGACTATAAAGTATATTCATTTCTTCAAGAATAATGAACCTTTTATTTTTTGATAAATAATAATTCTTCATTGAAAAAGGAAAACATACAGGGAACCATAGCACACAGGTAGTGTACTAAGGAACCAGCAACATATCAAAACTAACGTGAATAGAAAGTACAACTATCAAGCAAATCAATCAAAGAATTAAAAGTAAAGACGGAAGCATTCGCCCACTTGAACAAAGTCAGGAAGAAAGAACGCTTCAAGTCTTGAATTGAACTCTCACTTCCCTCAAAATATGAGCATTCCTATCCTGCCAAATACCCCAAATTAGGCAATGGGGGATCATGCTCCAGATTACCATTGATTTGTGCTGGTTAAACTTGCATGACCACCCTATTAATTTATAGGAGACAAACAACAAAAGTGATGCAGGACAGTGGTAGGAAAATAGTAGTAAAAGAGGAAAAGAAAATAAATAGAACAATCCTTGACTTCACCACCTAGAATCTGCACAAAAACCCTAGGCATTACCACCTAATGGTGCTTGGAATTACCACCAAGCAAAGAGAAATTTTCTCTAATCATAAATTTCTTATTTAAAAAGAAATCTCTTTCACAATTACAAGAGCCACTATTTTAATAAGGCTTCCAAGATTATATCAATATGGAAATATGAGCCACAATTAAATTCTACAAAATCCTCAATCACAATAAAGACCAAATTCAAAAAGAAAACTAGTTCCAATTCAAAATTAAAATCTAAACTAATTTTGGTACTCCTTGCATCAAAAACAACTACATATTATAAGTTAACATCACTAAATGTACATAAATTAACCTCATTACCTATTAAAGTATCAATTTTAATCACAGTCATGAATTACATGTTGTCTAGACCAGTTATATTTACTCTGGACAGAATGGATGGAAATAATATTTGATCCACAAAGTAGCCAAATAATCAAATCCTATGATTTACATTGTATAATTACATTCCTAGATTATCAAGGTCCCTAACAAAATATTAAAAAATACATGGGTTAGGAATATTCTATTTCATTTTCTGTGCATGATGCGATCTGGTGTCAAATGTAGGGGCTAGAACAGATGGTGCATTTCAACTCCCTCATTTGAATTTGACAGATAGGGTGGTAACAAGGCTTCAAGTTTGAGGGGCATCATACTAGCGGATTAACTATCTCCTTTCAGCTTCAAGATACTAGGTATGATGAGTGATTTAAAACTGCATAGGAATACTTTGATCAATGATATACTAGTTGAATATGAGGGATCTGGATGCTATCTGAAACTTACATAATGTCTTTTGTTGTTCTGAGGGCAGTTCGCAACAATTTGAGGATTTCTAAACCCATAATAAGTGCTTTTGTGCTCTAGTTCAAATGGAAACTCCTCCCCTTGTAAAAGTAAGGTGAAGGGTTAGGTTGTAGGTTCAAAACGCACTGAATGCATGTACAAAATCTATAATAAGTGAGATTTTGGCTATAGAAGTCTTATGTTGAGCAGTTGACTTTTAAACCAAAATTGTAAGGTCAATTGTTTTCCAGCAAAAGTACTTGGGGCTTCAGTTGGTGTTCTAGTGTGCTGCCAAGACTGCTTGTCTTCTCAAAAGAAAGAATAGGTATGCTTACTTGCACTAAGAACATAAAAATTAAGTATAAAGACAAGAAATATTGCAAATACCATTATGACGAACTACAAGAATTAAGTAGAAAGAAATTCTATATGATACTTACCTACTTTCTGAAGCATAGTAGTTATTTTCAAATGACCTTTAGGTATATATATGAGCACACACGTATATATATAAAAGTAACACCTGAATTTTAACTTTTATCATCCCTTTATAATTTTTTATTGGATATGTTTGTTAACATATCCACAATTAGATTGGATTGCATTCCTATCTTATAGCCACCATGCTTGCAAAATATAAAAAGGATCAGAGTTCAACAACTATATTATCTATAAAATAATTTAAATTTCAAGTTTTTGTACTTTAAAATAATATATAAAACATAAGTTTATGGGTTAACGTGATACTTATATATTTATTCTTGAGACAAGATAAGATCAAGGAGAAACTAAACCTTACTCAGATATTAGAAGCAATACAGAACACCAACCCTACAATGAATTTCTGACTGTAATGACTAATGAAGCATCAATCCAAGGGGCAAGGGCCTTCAAAACTTTGGCCACAAAACTATTTGTGGAGCGTGGGGCAGAGCAAATTCTATATAGTTGCCAATGTTGTCATTATCTTAAGTGTTATTTACAGTTGCTTGTTTTTTAGACCCACATAATAAAATTACATTATCATGGGTAAAATCACATACTATGTCAGTAAAAAAAAATTTAAGTAACCATACACAAGACAATGTTCATTTGCCATACCAAAGAGGGGGTGGCAACAAAACTAGGAAACAAAACACTTCCACAGGCTGGCTGCACCCATAACAGATAAAAGATGTTCAATAAGGTGCACTAAGAAAACGCCAAAAGTACAAGAGAGCCCACATTGACCCATCTCCAACAAACATGGTCACATGCATAAAAAAGCTTAAAATGTGGCATAGTAAGTGATCAAAATAATGCAATGCTACTCAACTATGAAAAAGTAATGAATCAAACAGTGGTTTAAATTCACTTCCAAATCCCAATTTGAAACATTTTTCATCTCTCTAAGCAAGAGAGCCCACATTGACCCACCTCCAACAAACATGTTCACATGCATAAAAAAGCTTAAAATGTGGCATAGTAAGTGATCAAAATAATGCAATGCTACTCAACTATGAAAAAGTAATGAACCAAACAGTGGTTTAAATTCACTTCCAAATCCCAATTTGAAACATTTTTCATCTCTCTGAGCCAATCAAATTATTCAAGCGCAACCCGCAAGTACTTCCTAAAGTAAAGGAAAAAATAATTGCTTAAATTGATCCTCGATGACTTTAATTTCTACCATTCTCACCTGCCAAAATGGTTAAAGGGGTCTGTGATCCTCATTGGTAGTTAATTGGTGTGATGGGTTTGGAGAAAGAGAGCTGATTTCGACATTGACAAGTGTAGGGTTCGGTTTAATTGGCTCTGTTTGGTAACTGAGAAAATGTGAGAAAAGAAAGGAAAGGAGAGATAGAGTGTTGTAGGGAAGCTTCATTGTTTAGGAATTTGGATATAAACCCTCGCCTTAATTGGTATTTGGGCTTAATCTTACTTCTCTGTACTTTTATTTTCTTTTCTTTTTTCTAGGTTTTTCTCGGGAACCAAACGGAGGATTAAAATTTTCGGGAAATTTTTGAACTTTTGAATTCTTATAATAGGCAGTTAACTGTTTCTTGTATCCGTTAATAACAGGGTATATCAAACGACACCGTTTCTCTCGATTGGGGGTGGGGGGAGAGGGTATAATTTGCATTTCTAGTTTTTTTTTTTTTTTTAAGAAAAATGGTATCATTGGTATAACCTTATCTAAAATTTATTATAAATGCATTATGAAAAAATTGTGGCTCTAACACTTATCTTTTTAAAATTATTAAATAAATTTCTTGGAAACTCTTGAAGTTGTAATTATGGGAATTGACATTAAAATGATACATTTTATTATTATTTTTTTTTATAATTCAATAATTTGAAAAAGAGTCAATGAGGAATTTGAATCTAGACATTCCCATTAGAAACATCATAGATATGTCAATTAAGTTATAAGATTCTCGACACATTTTGATAATTTAAACATTGAACCATTTGATAATCTAAGCTTATAACTGTTTACTTGTAAAAATTGACACATGAAGCTTTCGTGTTAAAAATAAGACCCCTAAATTATCAAAATTTATTAATTATAATGTACTTTTAAAAAATACTGTGGGTGAGAAAGCCCAAAGCCATATGTTGGGCCTGGGGCCCAGTCCAAATACGACTATCCATCCGAAGAGGCTAATAGTATTAGCGCTTCACCACCCTGATGAAAAAGCAACTTATGAGGGACAAAGGCTCCGTCCGAAGACAACTGGTTGAGCCGAAGGGGCCATATCCATCAGATCAGTCCAGAATTTGATCAAACGGATATGCTGAGGGTTTCCCTGCGAGGATTAGGCTCCGCGCGTGTCTAACTGAGTGGCTATCATGAAATCCCCTGCTAATAAAGCTGCCACCACCGCATTTAATGCGCTGCAACAACTTCTCTGGCCGCATTTATGTGGAGAAGACACCTGAACAATGCATCCACACCCATCACCACTCACTGCAGGATAAAGCAAACGGCTGATGTGACTGGCACTCAAGTGGGCGTGTAGATGAAGGACAAGTGTGCAGTGGAGATGAGAAGGGAGCGCATATATAAGAGAGGCAAGCCTCACGGAGGGGGAGGGAGAGAAAATTGTATTCATTAAGTTCTTAAATACAAAAGCTCTTCGGACCGAAGAAATTCTTGTTAAAGGCTAGTCTAAGTTCTTTTCATTGGTCTGCTTGTATGAACCGTTACTAAATCCAAACCCAGCCTAGCTGTTTAACCCGCTCTCTACAAATTTATTGTTGGGAATTTGTTGGGCTCGCAATACAGAGAGTTGGAACCTGGCCCAACAAATTTGGACCCTACAATTGGCGCCGTCTGTGGGAATAGCTCGAGCAAAGGTGGGAGCAACACCTCAAAAGATGGCTGAATCAAGACAACGACCAGCAGAATCCAGGTCATCTCAACACACCGACCTTTTTGTCCATCTGGAACGGAGACACGATCGCGAGGGGGACCTGCACGCCACCCATGGCGACCATAACCAATCACATGGAGAGAGCCACATGTCCCATGCAGAGGAAAACCAGGCTATGCAGTTAGAGATTCAGAGGCTGAGAAAAGAGTTGCGCCATGCAAAAAGAAAGCGCGTTTCCTCGTACTCTGATGAGGGTTCTGAGGACGAGCGAGACGACAATTACAGGCGGAGGTCTCGAACACCAGTCAGTGAGCCTCCCCTCTATGAGGAAGCGTACGACCGTGAGAGAAACCCTCGGAGCTCCTTTCCCAGGGGCACCGGGAACGATGCTATGAGCAAAGCTCTGGATCAGATCTCCAGGTCTCCTTTTACACGTAATATCGAGCGAGCCAAACTTCCCAGGCGTTTCCACCAGCCCACATTCACCATCTACAACGGCCGGACCGATCCAGTGGAGCACGTAAGTCATTTCAATCAGCGGATGGCAGTACACTCTAGGGACGAGGCCCTAATGTGCAAGGTTTTTCCATCCAGCCTAGGACCAATAGCCATGAGATGGTTTGACGGTCTGAAAGCGAACACCATTAGCTCCTTCCAAGGGCTGACTCAGGCTTTTGGATCCCGTTTCGTCACCTGCCGAAGAGTTCCCCAATCCGTGGCCTCCTTGTTGTCCATCAGTATGAAAGGGGGTGAGACTTTAAAGTCCCACTCAGATAGATTCTGGGAAACGTACAATGAGGTGGAGGAAGATTGCGAGTTGGTGGCCATAAGCTCTTTCAAGCTGGGCCTCCCCACCGAACATCCTTTGAGAACGTCCTTGACGCGCAACCCTGTCACCAGTGTACGCCAGTTGATGGATAGGATCGATAAATACAAAAGAGTCGAAGAGGACCAACAGCAGAGTAGGGGAAAGGAGAAGGTTATCCCTCATGAGAGGAGGGATTTCAGGTCGGACAGGCAGAATCACAACAGGCCGAGGAAGGACTGGGCCAGCCAAAGCACAGCGAACTCCCAGACGGTCAATGCAGTTTTTCGCGAACCAGTGCACCAAGTCCTGGATAAGATAAAAAACGAACCATTCTTCAAAAGGCCGAACAAGATGGTGGGAAACCCTGAGAGGCACAACCACAATCTTTACTGTCAATATCACCTGGATCATGGGCATACCACTGAGGACTGCAGGAGCCTGTGGGATCACTTGGATCAGCTGGTCGGCGAAGGCAGATTAAAACACCTCCTGCACCACTCGCATGGTCAGGAAAGTCAAACTAGCACGGGGCCCAGGAGAGGCGACTTTACAAAACCTCCCTTGGGAACAATCAATGTCATTTTTGCTGCGCCAGGAAGGACAGGGTCCTGCCCATCCAGGGTATTGTCAGTCGCTCGGGCGCCCTTGGGCAGGGTTAACAAAGAGCCGAAGAGATCTAAGACAATTGTCCCAGTTTTGGGCTTCTCGGAAGAAGACAAAATAGGGACTACGCAGCCGCACGATGATGCCCTAGTAGTGACTCTGAGAATAGGAGGATATGACGTGAGGAGAATACTAGTAGATCAAGGCAGCGCTGCAGAAATTATGTACCCGGACCTATATAAGGGGCTGAATTTGTCCCCCGAAGACTTGACTCCGTACAGTTCCCCATTAGTCAGTTTTGATGGAAAAGTGATCCTTCCGAGGGGCCAGATCAGACTGCCTGTGCAAGCCGGTACTGAGGTTGTGGAGGTAGACTTCATAGTGGTCGACGCTTACTCACCGTACACTGCTATAGTAGGCAGACCTTGGCTCCATACCCTCGGGGCTGTGCCCTCCACTCTGCATCAGAAGATTAAGTATCCATCCGAGGGGATTGTCGAGGAGATCCGAGGGGATCAGGCCATGTCCAGGCAATGCCTAGTAGCAGCAATCCGACACGAGCAGCATGCCAAACCCTCCCATTGTCGTAAGGAAGGCTTATAGCAATTAAAACCTTCGGCGCTGGATGCCGAAGCCCCTGCCGAAGAATCAGAGTGCGAGAGCCTGACAAGGGTAATTGTTGGCGACGATCCAGAGAAGTTTTTTCAAATCGGATCCATGTTGCCTCCCCAGGAGCAGGGAGAGTTGATAGAATTTCTCAGGGCAAACGTTGATGTTTTTGCGTGGGACCCTGCGGAAGCCCCGGGGGTAAGCCCAGATTTCATTTGCCACCACCTAAACGTAGATCCCACCATAGTCCCCAAGAAGCAGCCCCTCCGGCGTCCATCGAGGGAGCACGCAGATGCGGTCAGGGAGGAGGTAACTAGGCTCAAGCAAGCAGGGGCTATTAAGGAAATCTATTACCCCGAATGGCTAGCTAACACGGTGGTGGTAAAGAAGAAAAGTGGGAAATGGCGGGTGTGCGTGGACTTCACTGATCTTAATAGAGCCTGCCCGAAGGATCCGTTTCCTATGCCAAAGATAGATAAGCTGGTTGACGCTACTGTTGGGCATCCTCGGATGAGTTTCTTAGACGCGTTTCAAGGTTATCATCAGATACCATTGGCTCTCGCCGACCAGAACAAAACGGCTTTCGTGACTCCTGTAGGAAACTACCATTATAAGGTAATGCCATTCGGCTTGAAGAACGCAGGGGCTACCTATCAGAGAATGATGACCCGGATGTTCAAGCCACAGTTGGGCAAAAGCATGGAGGTTTATATCGACGACATGGTGGTTAAAAGCAAGGTTGTTGCGGGACACATTGGGGACCTTAGGGACATCTTCGAAATTTTGAGGGGACACAGATTGCGCTTGAATGCCTCCAAGTGTTCATTCGGGGTTGGCTCGGGCAAGTTCCTGGGGTATATGGTCACTCACAGGGGAATCGAAGTTAACCCCGATCAGATAAGGGCCATCAACGACTTGCGAGCCCCTCGGAACCCCAAAGAAATCCAAAAGCTGACTGGGATGATTGCTGCCCTTAATAGGTTCATTTCCAGATCCGCAGACAGGTGTCGGCCATTCTTCTCGTTAATCAATAAGTGGAAAGATTTTGAATGGACGGAGGAATGTGCTATCGCTTTCCAGCAACTTAAGGACTACCTGGCTCGACCTCCCATCATGTCCAGTCCCCTGCCTGACGAAGTGTTGTTTGCGTACATTGCCGTGGCACCTAATGCTGTAAGCTTGGTACTGATCCGAACAGACTGTGGTGTGCAAAAGCCAGTTTATTATGTGAGCAAGTCGCTGCAAGAAGCTGAGACCCGCTATTTGCCACTAGAAAAGGCCATTCTGGCAGTTGTGCTGGGAACCAAGAAGCTGCCCCATTATTTTCAAGCTCACACGGTCATAGTCCTTACCCAACTCCCCCTTAGGGCGGTACTCCGAAGCGCTGACTACACGGGAAGGATTGCCAAATGGGGGACGATGCTAGGGGCTTTTGATATCAAGTACATGCCACGCACGTCAGTGAAGGGCCAGATCCTTGCAGACCTGGTCGCCGAGTTCACAGAGCCTCATTTAGAGGAAGTAGCCCAAACTCTAGGCACAGAGGGGAGGCAAGTCAGCACAGTTTCGTCACAAAACACCTCACCCTGGGAAGTATATGTGGACGGCGCATCAAATCAGAGGGGCTCAGGCATAGGGCTAGTGCTGATATCCCCTGAGAAAATTATCATTGAAAAAGCCTTAAGGCTAGACTTCTCGGCAACGAACAATGAGGCAGAATATGAGGCTCTATTGATGGGGATGAAGATGGTGCGAAGAATGGGAGGAAAGTCCGCCGAGATATCCTCAGACTCAAAGTTGATCGTCGGCCAAGTGCTGGGGGAGTTCGAGGCAAAAGACGAGAGGATGCAGGAGTATTTGGACCTGGTCAAGTCCCTACAGTCAGAGTTTGAATATTTTTCCCTTCGGCACGTCCCTAGAAGCGGCAACACGCATGCCGATTCTCTGGCTACACTCGCCACCTCTTCGGCGCAAGAGTTGCCAAGGGTCATCGTAGTTGAAAACGTACGGAGGCCCACGGAGATAAGAAAAAAGGTACTCCAAGTTCACAGCGTTGGAACCAACCCATGCTGGATGGACCCCATCATCAAGTTCTTGAGGGACGATGCGTTGCCCGAAGAAAGAATGGAAGCAGACAAAATACGGAGAAAAGCCACAAGGTTCTGGCTGTCTGAAGACCATAAACTGTACAAACGATCCTATTCTGGCCCGTATTTGTTGTGCATGGCCCCCGAGGCGGCTGAATCGATGTTAGAAGAACTGCATGAAGGAATCTGTGGGAGCCATACTGGAGGGAGATCTTTAGCTCACCGAGCCATTACCCAAGGCTATTGGTGGCCAAATATGCAAAGAGAGGCGCATGAGTACGCTAAAAAGTGTGACCAATGCCAACGTTTTGCGCCAAGCATACATCAACCTGGTGGAACCCTTAATCCGCTATCCAGCCCGTGGCCTTTTGCTCAGTGGGGGCTGGACATCGTTGGCCCTTTCCCTAAGGCAGCAGGAAACAGGAAGTTCTTGCTAGTCAGAACGGACTACTTCACCAAGTGGGTAGAAGCTGAGCCTCTGGCAAATATCAGGGATGTAGACGTGAAGAAGTTCATTTGGAAAAACATCGTCACCAGATTTGGAGTCCCACACACCCTCATCTCAGACAACGGGCTTCAGTTCGACAGCAAAGCTTTTAGAAACTATTGCAGTGAGCTGGGGATCACAAATAGATACTCCACCCCCGCCTATCCCCAGGGAAACGGGCAGGCCGAAGCCACCAATAAAGTCATAGTCAACGGGCTAAAGAAGAGGCTAGACGATGCGAAGGGTAGATGGGTAGAAGAACTACCCCACGTATTGTGGGCATATAGAACCATGCCTCGTAGGTCCACTGGGGAGACCCCTTTTTCAATGACCTATGGAGCTGAAGCCGTCATACCTCTCGAGACTGGGTTCCCAACGCACAGGATTAGCTCTTTTGACCCAACAAACAACGACAAGCAGCTGGAAAAGAGTCTAGATCTGATTGAAGAACGAAGGGAAAGCGCGATGGTCCGATTAGCACACTACCAGCAGAAACTCAAACAGGGCTACGACATCAATGTGAGGTTGAGACCCCTCGAGCCTGGTGATCTCGTCCTAAGGAAGGTGGTAGGGAATGCCAAGAATCCAGCCTGGGGAAAACTGGGGCCGAATTGGGAAGGTCCGTATCGTATCACTTCGAGGGCCGGCATTGGAGCATACTTCCTGGAAGACCTGGATAATCACGTAGTGCCCCGGCCATGGAATGTAAATAACCTCAAAAGGTACTACTATTAAAAGAATTCTTCTTTCAATCATGATTGTTCTTTTGTTATACTAGTGTTTCTCAAGTGTTTAAACTTAAATCCAAGCATGCCTGTAGTCCTCGGACCAGATGACTTGGGTTAGTTAACACTCCCTCACGATTCTTACAAGTGTTTAAACTTAAATCCCATCATGCCTGTAGTCCTCGGACCAGATGATGTGGGTTAGTTAACACTCCTTTACGTTTCCTTACAAGTGTTTAAACTTAAATCCCATCATGCCTGTAGTCCTCGGACCAGATGATGTGGGTTAGTTAACACTCCTTTACGTTTCCTTACAAGTGTTTAAACTTAAATCCCATCATGCCTGTAGTCCTCGGACCAGATGATGTGGGTTAGTTAACACTCCTTTACGTTTCTCAAGTGTTTAAATTTAAATCCAAGCATGCCTGTAGTCCTCGGACCAGATGACTTGGGTTAGTTAACACTCCCTCACGATTCTTACAAGTGTTTAAACTTAAATCTCATCATTCCTGTAGTCCTCGGACCAGATGATGTGGGTTAGTTAACACTCCTTTACGTTTCTCAAGTGTTTAAACTTAAATCCCATCATGCCTGTAGTCCTCGGACCAGATGATGTGGGTTAGTTAACACTCCTTTACGTTTCCTTACAAGTGTTTAAACTTAAATCCCATCATGCCTGTAGTTCTCGGACCAGATGATGTGGGTTAGTTAACACTCCTTTACGTTTCCTTACAAGTGTTTAAACTTAAATCCCATCATGCCTGTAGTCCTCGGACCAGATGATGTGGGTTAGTTAACACTCATGTGGGTTAGTTAACACTCCTTTACGTTTCTCAAGTGTTTAAACTTAAATCCAAGCATGCCTGCAGTCCTCGGACCAGATGACTTGGGTTAGTTAACACTCCCTCACGATTCTCACCAGTGTTTAAACTTAAATCCCATCATGCCTGTAGTCCTCGGACCAGATGATGTGGGTTAGTTAACACTCCCTTACGTTTCCTTACAAGTGTTTAAACTTAAATCCCATCATGCCTGTAGTCCTCGGACCAGATGATGTGGGTTAGTTAACACTCCTTTACGTTTCCTTACAAGTGTTTAACCTCGATTTCGATTACACCGGTAGTCCTCGGATCAGAGGCTTTAGTTTGGTGAGCGCACTCAGGTTACCAGTCTAATTTAGCGGAATATGTGGACTTGGGCAAAACTACGTCAGTGGTTATTCCCACAATTCTTTGTCTTAGCCATACATGGAAGATTACTGCATTTATGATTCATTCTTAATCACTAAACTGTCATTATTAGCCGCAATAATGCAATATGATAAGTACTCCACAAGCAACAAGTAACGAAAATAAGCTGTTTCATTCATTTAAATGATAATTTTCATACAAAAAAGGTCAAAAAATATGCTAGCACTACACAAGATGGAGGTTCTAGGCTTTATCTTGAGAATCTGGGTGGACCTCTGGCAAATTGCCCGCATCACCGATCTGAAGAGGGGCCTGGCTCGTCTCAGCTGGCGCTGGGGGGTTCTGATCTGCCGAGGATGCCTCCAAGGCCTCAGGAGCATCACATAAGTCCGGATCGTAATAGATGCTCCCAGGCTGCCTTAAAGCCGACTCTGCAGGGACTCCAGCTGCATCGAGGCACTTGCTCCATGTGATGTCACAGTAGTCTCTGCAGACCTTGGCGAACTCCTCGGTCAGCCTTACTTGGGTATCCTGCACCCCCAGCATGTAGGCGGCCTTCTTCTCAGCCTCAACCGCTTCCCTGGCCAATTGCGCGTCCTCCTTGGCCAACTTGGCAGCGTCCCTGGCTTTTTCCAACTCAAGCCGAAGCTCCTTCACCATCGCCCTCTCTGTCTCCAGATTGGTTTCAGCCGCGAGCAGCTTCTAGCGCTGGTCTTCGGCTTGCTTCTCTGCATTTTTAAGGCCCGCCTCTACATTTTTTCTCGCTTTCACCTCCTCCTTCAGTTGATCGGAGATGCGGGCGCTTTCATCCTTTGCCTTGCCCAGTGCCTTCTCAACGTCCTCCTTGGACCGGATCTCAGCTTGCACGTCAACATCCTTCCGCTGAACCCACTCTTCAGCCACGTAGATTTGTTGAGCAAGCTGCATGATGACCAAAAGACAGTTACATAAAAATATACATGCACGAGGGCTTCAAGATAGCTGCAAAAGAGCATCAGTTGTCTTACCATGCCTAAATCCCGTTTGAGGGACAAAAAGAGTTCTTTTTCGCTGAAACGCCGATAAGACTCCATATCCCTCGGAAGGAGGAGGGGCTTCTCGAGCGCTTCAGCAATGTACCCGGCCTTCCCCCCAGAATAGTTTCTGATGGAGGCGTCAAAAGGGATGGCTGCACCATCCAAAGTAAGCTTTGGGGACCACACCTGGACCCCCCGCCGCACGTCAGCAGCCACGTTCTCCTCCCTGCTCTCAGTAGAAGAAGCCCGTTTATTTCTTGTATCGTGGGTCTTCTTCTGCTGCTTGCGGCCCTTCGGAGGGACCATTTCCCCCTCCTCGACGTCAGTTACGTCAGTCACCACCCTCTTCTTCTTCAAATCGGGCAGCACTTTCAGACCTAAGTCTTTTGGGGCTTGAGGAGGGGGAGGCGGTGGTGGGAGGTTCACTTGGGGCTGGGATGTGCCAGTACCCTTGGCCGCGGTCGTTGTTTTCCTGTTCTTCATTAGCTGGCCTAGGGGCAGCATGTCTTCCTCCGAGGAATATTCTGGCAAAGCTAAGTTCAGAATTGGGGCAGCTGACTGCCTGTCAGGGGCCTCTTCGGGAGATAAGATCTGAACTTCCTCCGAGGTATCCTCTTCGAACTTGAACTGATCGATCTGGGCGTCAAGCGAAGGGGTAGAGGAGGCGATCCTTTCCTCGGCTGTTGGTTCAAAAGGCGCTCTTTGGACTGGCTGAACTAATACTGGGATGCCCTGTGGATTGGGATGGGGCACTGGGGCGAGGTCAAAAGGGGCCAGAAAGGTCTTCCGTGCCACGTCGATGCGGTTTATGCGGCGATCTCTCGCTGTGATTGCGTTCCCTCTCGGCTGAAGTTCAGTCTTCGGAGTGTAACCGAGGATGAGAGGAACAGATCGAAGCTGTCCGTCTTCACTCACGAAGATCTCCGACCGAAGAAGATAGTTTAGGGCCGCAGTGTTGGTGAGGCTCAGCCGAGGAGTCACGTTCCTTCTATCTGTAAACATGGCAAAAGAACTGTCAGGGGGAATGCAACATGATGAAAGGAAGTCCGAATAGGTGAATGTACAAAAGTTGGAAGGGCTCAAGGGGAAAAGTCCCACCTGGCGTTCCTGGCTTGGTGGGGCAGTGAATCCCATCATGCCAGGCACCCGAGATGATGAGGTAATCGTCCATCATCCCTTTGTTGGACTTGGGGAGACCGGAGAGAAGTCTGACGACATCGGACCGGGACCTTAGGTAGTATCCCGCCCCTTCCTTTGTACGGCATTCGTACATATGCGTCACATCATGCCAGGTTAACCCTAAGCCTAAGTGGCGGTTTAGGTCATCAACTGCCCCCAAAATCCTAAATGTGTTGGGTGCGCACTGTTCGGGGCTAAGTCTATGGGCGGTAAGGAAACTTCTGGTGACCTCACCCATTGGAATGGTCATGCCTCCCTCCAGGAAGGCGATAATGGGGATTATCAACTCGCCTACCTCACGGGCCAATAATAACCCCCCCGTGGAGCAATACCTCAGGCCGACTTCCTGTGGAATGCGATAGGTTGCCCTAAACTTCTCTATTTGGGATGGACTATCCACTAGGTATTCGAATCTACCCATTTCTAACAAGGTTAAAGGAGGGGGGACGTGAAACGGCGACTGGGAAGATCTATCACGCGCCGAAGAGGCAATTCGTACAGATTACTAAAACCTCGGGAAAAGAACTTACGCGGAATCAGTTCGGTGGACGAACTTCAATCTGGAAAAGAGAACGGCAGTGGATTGAGGAGCAAGCCAAGGCAGATGACAGGGAAGTCTCTGGGAGTCTGAGCGCTTGAGTTCGTCGGAGGATCAGAAGTTCGCAAAATAAGAGAACAACCCATCCTGGGGCTTTATATAGGGGGAGGCGAAGTGGGAAAATATCCCGCTCGAATTTTCAGGAAAGAATCTCGTCCGTTGGATTTGAAACGGATCAATAGATTCCACTGACAAGACGCCGCCCGGAGTAATTAATGACGCCTCGGAAACGGTGCGACAGCAGCGGCAATAAAGAAGGCGCCCAAATCCACGCGCACATACGTGTGAAGTCAAAATCCAGGGCCCTCACTCGTCACAAGGTCAAAACCTCACTTTTCCCCTTCGGGCGCGAGGCAAAAAGTAAAATTTTGAGGGGCTATTGTGGGTGAGAAAGCCCAAAGCCATATGTTGGGCCTGGGGCCCAGTCCAAATACGACTATCCATCCGAAGAGGCTAATAGTATCAGCGCTTCACCACCCTGATGAAAAAGCAACTTATGAGGGACAAAAGCTCCGTCCGAAGACAACTGGTTGAGCCGAAGGGGCCATATCCATCAGATCAGTCCAGAATTTGATCAAACGGATATGCTGAGGGTTTCCCTGCGAGGATTAGGCTCCGCGCGTGTCTAACTGAGTGGCTATCATGAAATCCCCTGCTAATAAAGCTGCCACCACCGCATTTAATGCGCTGCAACAACTTCTCTGGCCGCATTTATGTGGAGAAGACACCTGAACAGTGCATCCACACCCATCACCACTCACTGCAGGATAAAGCAAACGGCTGATGTGACTGGCACTCAAGTGGGCGTGTAGATGAAGGACAAGTGTGCGGTGGAGATGAGAAGGGAGCGCATATATAAGAGAGGCAAGCCTCACGGAGGGGGAGGGAGAGAAAATTGTATTCATTAAGTTCTTAAATACAAAAGCTCTTCGGACCGAAGAAATTCTTGTTAAAGGCTAGTCTAAGTTCTTTTCATTGGTCTGCTTGTATGAACCGTTGCTAAATCCAAACCCAGCCTAGCTGTTTAACCCGCTCTCTACAAATTTATTGTTGGGAATTTGTTGGGCTCGCAATACAGAGAGTTGGAACCTGGCCCAACAAATTTGGACCCTACAAATACATATACCCATTAGATTATATATATATATATATATATATGCAAGACTTAGGTACAGTACTTAGATGTTGTTCCTTAGATTCTCTTTTTAAAATTCTGCTATGTGAATTTTTGTTCATGAGATAGAAGTGTATTTTTTAGTTAAGTACCTACATGGCTAAATCTTAAAAGAAAAACCTAAGAAACAGCACCTAAGGTACTATATCCAAGTTTTGTCTATATATATATATATATATATATATAACAAATAGTATTGTTAAACAAATATTTAATTTATCAAAAACGTGATATTTTAATTAATGGCTCGTATTACACATGGATATCAAACGTGGTACTTTTTGAATTTCTCTCAAAAATATTTTGAAGTCTTCTCATATAAAGGAGCCAAGTATCTTCTGCAACAAATTTATACAACATCCCCTCACATAATGGTAGGTTCCATGCTTATGGGGTCCACTTATGTAAGGGTTGTTATATATGCCTATTACACTTGATGATATTTCAATATGATGAGTAGGGATGTCCAAGGGTTGGTCCAGGTCGAGTTTGTGCCCAACCCGAAAAACTCGGGTGGGAGAAATCATAGCCTGCAATCGACCTATATGGAGCTTCGGATCAGCCGGATTGGGTCTTGTCGATTTTGGGTGCATATCAGTCTATTTCGGGTTCGCTACAGAAGGTCGAAATTTGATCGGATTTTGGTCGAAATCTTGCCAGATCTCGACAAATCTAGTCGGATCTATCGAGATCTGGCCAATATTCCTCCATATCCTTCGAGATTTAGCCAAGATCTCACTATATTTGTCAAGATCTAGCCGAGATATCATTATATCGGTAGAGTTTTAAATTTAGGTTTACCAGTTTTCGGCCGAAACACATGATTTCCGACTGGAAGAGAAAAAGGCATTAAGTGAGTTGGGTTCTTCGGTTTCTCAAACAGTCAAACCGAGACTTGAACTGATGGTATTGGGTCTTGGCGTCGACGACCCGCGGCCGACCAAACCACCACTCAAATCATGCAGTTATCAAGTCAAAGAGCGTCAGGCTGGTCGGTTCTTTGGGTCCGAGCAGGTACTGGACAACCCTAACGAGGAGAGACAAAATACGAAAAATAAAAATTATCTTATAAAGGACTAAAGGAGTTTCATAAAGCTATCCTCCCAAAGTATGTGAAACTCATACATCTACAGATTCTACATACTATGAAATGGTAGTCTCACAAAACTCTTATATGATACCTCCTTCTTAAGTATAATTATCTATATGATGATTACTTTTTACTTACATTATGTGAACCCAAGTCTCATGTTCAATAATATGAAATTTTATCAATTGAGTTAACTAAAACTTATGATTACATGAATATTAAGGTATTTAAATCTTACAAATCAAATATTGATTTAGGGAAGCTAATAGCTATGGGAAGCACCTAGCAAATAATGACAAAGAAGTTATGCAACCTTTTACTATATTTTTATAATCCTTCTACAGATATATTATTGTAGGGTCAATTTGGTTGGGCCAGATACCAACTCTCTGTCTGGTGAGCCCAACAGATTTCCCAACAATAAATTTGTAGAGAGTGGGTTAAACAACTGGGCTGGGTTTGGATTTAGCAACGGTTCATGCAAACAAACTAATAAAAAGAATTTAGACTAGCCTCTAACAAGAATTTCTTCGGTCCGAAGAGCTTTAGTATTCAAGGACTTAAAGAATACAATTTTTTCCTCCCCCCTCTCTGTGAGGCTTGCTATCTTTATATAGATCCCCTTTTCTCATCCTCACCGCACACTTGTCCCTCATCTAGGCGTCTACTTGAGTACTGGTCACATCAGCCGTTTGCTTCAGCCTGCAGTGAGTGGTGGTAGGTGAAGATTCACTGTTCAGGTGTCTTCTCCACATAAATGCGGCCAGAAAAGTTGCTGCAGTGCATTAAATGTGGCGGTGGCAGCTTTATTTGCAGGATATTTCATGATTGCTCCGCAGTTGGGCAAACTCGGGGACTCGGCTCTCGCACGAAGATCTTCAGCATAGCTCCTTGGTCAAGTTCTGGGCAGGCCCGTTGGAGTTGGTCTCTTCGGCCCGAAAAGGTTGCCTTCGGACGAATCATTTATCCCTCATGGGCTGTATTCTTACCAGGATGGCAAAACATTGATGTCTTTATTCTTTTCGGACAAGGAACCTTGTCTGGATGGGGCCTCTGGCCCAACATATGACGCTGGGCTTTCTTACCCACAATTATATTTGCTTAATTACCTGGAAATTTTTAATATAATATTATGTTTTCTCTCTTTTATTCTTTTGTCTTAATATGAAAGTTGTACTACGGTATTATAGATAGATCTCACGTGTCAAAGACCTGCACAAAAGTATAACTTAATTTTTATCCATCTCTATCATATATATATATATATATAGAGTTGAATTCAAGTTACACCCTGTGCAACTCTAAGCAATGTTACACTATCCAATAACTTATTATTAAATTAATATTTTAAAAATCCAACCGTCAAATTATATGTTCTATATATTCTTTGTTAGGGTTTGTGCCCTAAAATCCAATTTATTGGCATGTCATAAATAATTAAATTGTTTAATTATATGAGACTATTTATAAATGAACTAATGAGACATTATCTTAACCCATGAGATGCATAGTATGTGATTTATGTGATTTAGTCACAGAAGATATAAATCACAAGTTCTTTGTAAATTCAGAATTTTAATTCGTAATCGGTGATGAAATTGGGCATCTCATCTATAAAGACTATAACATATTAACTAAGATAATTTGTCTTGATCATGGAAGTGGAGACTTCTAGTAGATATATTGATATGTTTTAAGAGTTAAGATATATTGAACTGGACCGCTGTGAGATTTATTATTCTCCTAACAACTGTCAAATGAATAATAAATCTCACGACTTCTATTTACATCAATTCTAAATCTTGAGAGAATAATAGACCTGATCATGAGATATAGGTTGTTTTGATATATCAAGAGTGAGATTTATAAGATACAATCAAAATCTCAATATGTTGGGCAGTCGCATTTAGTGTTGATAGATCATATATTCTCAAGATAAAATTCATAATCTCTTAATGAAGATATAAAATATTCCCTTGAGATAAGTTTAATGGGTTTGGTTATTCAGAGTGTTAGGTCCAACCACTTTAGTAAGGAGTTACCAAAGTATATATTTATGAAATTGGATTTCATAAATATATAATGAATAACATAAAGGATTAAACCGGGTACTCAAGGGTTAAGATGTAATAACCTTCAAAGTAGCAATCAACATTCATGACTTTGTATTACTACGAATATTTCAATAAAAGGGTATAATTTATTAATAAGGTCTTGGGATATAATTTATTAATAAGGTTTAGAGTGCAATTATATTCTTATAGTGATATTGAATATAATTAATGGTAACTTTGGGCTTTTCTGTGTCAAGAGTTGACAGAAAAGCCCAAGGCCCATTGTAGCTAGAGTCTTATTTGTTTCTTTTAGTCTCATCTCAAGCCACAAACTAAAACCCAACTAGGTAGGCCCAAAAGGTTAACCCAATTAGATAATAAGTTTTTATTTAATAAGAGTTATTAAATAAAGAAACTACCAAGGTAATTAGAGTGCACGTATGATGAAAAGAAAAGAAATCAGTTTTTCTCCACAAGGAGAAGAAGAAGGATTTTTTTAAAAAAAATCTATGTACAAAAAGACTGATTGAGAGATCACACTTCTTGGGCACCATGTGGAATTGAGATGAAGATTAAAGGTATTCTCAAGTCATGGTTTTGAAATTCACTGCATCAAGGTACACTCTCTTGTTTTATATTCTGAAACTTACATAGTGCATGTTATCAATTGCGAATGAAGTAAATCCATTAATTTTCCGCTGCATATGTTTTGTATGCAATACAAACATATGATTTTCCAACATTCTTAACATGCATGCCAATTTTCATATCAATTGAATGTTGTTTACCATTTGATCCATAAACTCATTTTTTATGCATTACTTTAAACTACAAAAATTTGAATTTTAACAATTAATTGATGACATATCTATTAATCTTTGACCACCTTAAAATTTTGCAAGTATAGAGAATATATGAAGATAATGTAATCTAACGGTGGATTTGTCAATATTCGAATCCAATTAAAAAATATTGAGTGGTGTAACATTACTTAAAGTTACATTAGGTGTAACCTGAACCCAACCCATATATATATATATATATATATATTTATGTATGTATGTATGTATATTTAGGATGGTCTAAATTATAATTGGCATGTATATCGAACCATTTTAAGGCCCGTTTGATACATGTGTTTAAACAATAGTTTTCAATTTTTTTGGAAATACATGTGGGTGAAAAAGTGTATGAAAAAACATGTAATGTTGTTTAAAAACTGAAAACATGTATTTGAACCCACATACCAAACAGGGCCAAATTTCTGTGGTCCTTTTTGTTCTCTTTCTTTGAACGTTTAAAATTTAGAGCTTTGTAACTAATTAGCCGCTTTGGAATTAGTAGTTAGCTATCGACCTATGGCCATCAATAAATTTTTAACGATGACATGGACAATTATCCTTTTTATTAATCTTTGACCACCTTAAAATTTTGTAAGCATAGAGAATATATGAAGATAATGTAATCTAATGGTGTATTTGTCAATATTCGAATCCAATTAAAAAATATTGAGTGGTGTAACATTATTTAAAATTACACTAGGTGTAATCTGAACCCAACCCATATATATATATATATATATGTATGTATGTATGTATATTTATATATATCAAATAGGGATGGTCTAAATTATAATTGGCCTGTATACCGAACCATTTTGAGGCCCGTTTGGTACATATGTTTAAATAATAGTTTTCAATTTTTTTTGGAAATACATGTGGGTGAAAAAATGTGTGAAAATACGTGTAATATTGTTTAAAAACTGAAAACATGTATTTAAACCCGCATACCAAACAGGGCCAAATTTCTGTGGTCCATTTTGTTCTCTTTCTTTGAACGTTTAAAATTTAGAGCTTTGTAACCAATTAGCCGCTTTGGAATTAGAACGTTTAAAATTTAGAGCTTTGTAACCAATTAGCCGCTTTGGAATTAGTAGTTAGCTATCGACCTATGGCCATCAATAAATTTTTAACGATGACATAGACAATTATCCTTTTTTTAACCGCTAAATCTCTTATAAATTTAATAATTGATTATATAAAAAATGTATAAAGTGAATCCATCCCAATCAAATATGTTGTCCCTAATCTCCATCTTCCTAAAAAAAAATTGTTAGGGTGTTTATTACTATTGTTTAAATAACAGTTTTTAGTGTTTAAACAATATTACACGTATTTTCACTCACTTTTTTACTCACATGTATTTTCACAAAATAACAATGTTACTAGAAATCTCTTACCAAACGGGCTCTAGTCTCTAGAATATTTTTTATTTAGGGCAATGATTTGCTGCAAACTAAGTTGCAACAACTTTTACAAAATGTACACATGTCAATGCCTCAAGTAGACCCTATTTGCTGAAAAATTCAATCTTGACACGGAAAAATATAAGTCTAGACAGGTATCCTATCTGAGGCATTGATACATATGCATTTTTGTAGGAAATATTAACGATTGTCCTAATGACATTGGTTTATGAACTATTATTCTTACATTTTATGAAAAAATAATGAAGCAATTAATTTTTCTAATAGTTTTTTTTATTTTTTTCATGAAAATGATATTAAAAATTTTCCTAATATATTAACGATTATCCTAAGGACACTTATTAATGTGACTTTTTATTAATAAAGGAAAAAAAAAAGTATTTTGATTGGTGGCATTTCTTACTCAAAATTTGAGTCCAGCGTCCGGTTACACTAAAACTGTTAAAGGTTATAACATGTCTATTTTTAAACGCATACCACTATCTTATCGGTCCAATGCATGGCCTCACCCTCAGAGTTAATCAATAATCCAAGATTTTGGACTGTGCTGGCCAATCATGGAGAGGTGTCAATCGCTTTGGATATCACACACTGACCCAGTTGTTCTTGGTCAAATTCCCTTATGGTGCTCGTTGAGAGTTGAGACGCCAAACTCAAAAAACAACAGCACATTTGACATTTCTGTGGTGCATAGCGCTTTAGAGCACACAGTCCTTCTCCTACTCTCTCTCTCTCTCCTCTCTCTCTGCATCAACAAAGGTAAAACCCATTTCCTTCTTTCCACTTAGAATCTTTTCTATATTTTCATCCACCTGATACTCTTTGAACCTTGAGCAAGATAACCCATTTCTCAGAATTTGATTTTTGTCTTTTTTGGTCATTGGACTAAATTTTCTTTCTTTCTTTTTCTAATTTTTCCTTTGCAGATTGGCATGGCTTCCATTGTTGCTAGCTTGCCCCCACCATTGTTGTTACATGGTAGAAAAACCCTTTTCACTACTCTGCGGAAAGTTCCAGTTTCTTCTATTAGAGGTGAGCCTTTTGGATTCTAAAGGAACTTTATTCTTTTTTGTCTTATTTCAGCTACAGTTGTACCATAATGGTTCAGTTCAAGTTCAAGTAATATACTCCAAGTACAGTTTCTGATTTTGTTTTATAATAGCATTATTTCTAGTGTTATGTTTGAGACATAGTGATGAAATGAATATAAATAAATAATTTAGTTTTTGTGTGTGGTATGGATATTAAGTCGGGCCTTTTAGGTTAAAAGTGGAACAATTTTGAGACTTAGGTTCAGATAAAATGTGCATATTTAGGGATATGTGATTATATAGGTTTGGTTATATGGATCTGTTATTCAATATGCATTTATTTGTGTGATGTCTGGATTAAAATTTTGGTAAATCAGCCAATGAGCTCTGGATTAAATGGCACATCCTCCTCCCACAAGAATGGGTGGAGGGTGAGGTTGTCAGGTTATGGGATCAAAACTCGCTGATTGTGTGTAACTTACCACCAAAAGAAAATGGTCGCATGATGACCAAATTACTTAACCATGAATTGGTGGTTTGGTAAATGGTAACATCAACATATAACCATGAGAATAATGGCATCAATTATTATGCTTGTTAGAATTATGTGGTTAAGTAATTAAATTAACCACTTTCCAATAGCTTAAATTTTTGGGAGAATCGATAATTTAACATGGTATTAGTTAGAGCAGGAGGTCCTGAGTTTGATCTTTGTCTCCTTCGCTCTGCCTCCCATTTAAAATCTCACATGTTGAGCCTCACCTATTAAAAGATAGTTTGAGCCCACACGTGAGGGGGAGTGTTAGAATTATATAGTTAAATGATTAAATTTATCACTTCCCAATAGTTTAAGCTTTTGGAAGAATTGATAATTTAACAATGCTAACTAAAATCCATGTTGATTTTAGTAAAAGTAGATGAAAGGTGCTTGCAAACATGTTTTTGGCTTTGATTAGTTCATAGACATTAGCAGGAGTATATATCCAAATTCCAAACATTGATGTTAGGTTATAAGAACTTTCAAAGGCTAACAATATTATAGTTTGAATCAATTTCTCAGTTAATGTTCCCATGCACACAAACCTTATGTTTGGATTCATATGTGTAATCTTGTAGTTAACCACCAGACTTTCAGCCAGTTCAATCTATTGTAACATGACACTCATGGCTGCTTCAATTTTTACTTTTTGTGGTTCAGGATTTTCTCACATTGCAGAGAGACAGACTCGCGTTACTGTAATTGTGAAGGCCACTGGGGAAGGATCTGAGTCTTCAACCTCCCTTAGTATTGTTAAGTCTTTTCAAAATGTCGTAAGTTGCTCTCTCTCTCTTTCTCTTATATGGTCAAAATCTTCCAAACAAATGATGAAAAAGTAATTGATAAAAGAAATAAAAAAGAATTGTTTGGGAAATGCAAGTTATGGTGTATTTGGATAAATTTGTATATGTATGGAGCTTTGTTTATGTCTTTCTTCCTTTTTTTCCCACCATTCATTATTTCTCTTCAACATATAAAGTTCATAGCTTCTTCAGTTTGTAAAGTACAAAGCTAATGCTCTTAAAAAATAAAAAATGTAAGTTTCAGGGGTACTTGGTAGTAAAGCAGGATCTGGGATTCCTTTTTCCTGCAGATCTTGTCACAAGTTTGTCCTCTATTTTTACATTAAGGAGCAGTTTCCATTTTCTTTGGTATAGAAAATTCTATTGCTTATGATATATATGATGCTATTTTTTATTTGGCTTTCTATTTGAACAGTGGGATAAATCTGAAGATCGGTTTGCTCTTATTGGTTTGGGGTTTGCAGCTATAGTTGCTTTTTGGGCGTCGATAAATGTGATTACGGTGATTGCCGGAACTCTTGCCTTTTAGCATTATTGCAGAATTAATATGTTGTGACAAAATTTTGGAGAGATTTTTTGAAATAAAATGAATTAATTGCTGCCATTTCACAAGTTTTGTTGTGATTGAAGATGGAAATTGTTGATTTGGAGAGACATCTGCCATTTTCTTTTACCATGCAGTTATTATGTACGAGTTGTATACATTCAACTTTGTATGCCTAGGAGTTGGGTTGAGAAATCCACTATCAAAAGTTGCCATGTCTCCTGATGATTTTTGACCAAGTTTGATAGATCATCTAGTAGACATTAGCCACCAAAGTCCAGACCAATTTCTTTAATAATACTAATTATATTTACAGCAGATCCTTTTACTTAGTTATGCCACATGCTCCCATGCAGATGTATCCTCTCATTATACCTTCAGTTTAATAGGAATTCTGATAGTTTTCTGTATTATAAACAGGCCATTGACAAGTTGCCACTCATCCCTGGTGTGCTAGAATTTATTGGGATTCTGTTTTCTTCGGTACGTACTCAATATGTATTTGATATATTTCTAAAGAATGGAGGCAGAGAAGAAAATTTGAAGTCTCGTATCCATCATATCAGCCCTATAAATTTGTAAAAATTCAAATGTTATTTTCTTTAACTTCATTGTCTTGGCAACCCTAGGAAGCATGTTTCTTTGATATTTAACTGTCCTGTTTATGTCTCACTGTTGCCATTCAAAATTCAAATATTAACTTGAACTTCTTCATCCATTTCAGTGGTTTATATATCGCTATCTCCTATTCAAGCCCGATAGGTAAGGAAAATTACAATGACCTTTTGTTTTGCTTTTCCTTGAAACTTGTGGATATTACTCATTGCATGATATCTTTGCAATTGCATCCTTAATTGAACAGAAATAAGTGGCTAATTAGTTCAGTCTCTCTATTGCTTGCAACAAAACTTACGTGGATTTTGTTCTTTGTCCACAGAGAAGAGCTTTTTAAAATTGTCGACAAGTCAATATCAGACATCTTGGGTCAGTGAATTATACTGCCAGATAACAAACAATTTTAACGGGGGGGTGCGCGTTTAATGAGTATTTGGTTTGGGGGGAGGGGGGATTTTGTTTGTGTTACAGAGGCAATATGACCACCATCTTCTGTAGGTGTATACATGATGAAATTCATGATGTTACCCTTTCAAACTGCTGTTCGCAGAAGATTCAGTGTGTTATGCTGTTCGCAATATTTCTTTCATTTTTCATTCTTTTTTTTTTATTATATAACAATTTCCCCCCCTCCCCATTGATGCTCATACAAGGAAAATATCCTGAAGAGCTTCGCTATGCTTAGTTGGTTTATTTATTTATAAGCGTTAGTTGGTTTTAGATAGTGCTTATGAAGAAAAGGTATGATATAGCTTCATTTAACATTTCGGCCTGCTCCAGTTTGTAATTTTCATAATCAAATAGTCCATGTTTATGTGGGGCAATTTTATAGTTATTAGTTCGTGGAAGGGGAACTTCTGTTAACTTGAATGAACAATGAAGGAAATATTGAGATCACAATTCTCATGTTACAAAAAGGTGTTTCTTTATTTATTTGTTTTTTTTTTTTGAGAGGAAACAATAGTAAGAGTTTTATTGAGGAAACAATAGTAAGCACTTCATTTCATGGTCCATCTCATCCTCCTCATGCCTTATTGAGTTGGTCCCGGATGCACTTAAATCAGGTAAAACACTTGGCCCACATAAGTTTTTAGTAAAACTATCAATTTGCATGTCAAGCTTCAAAACCTATAGCTCCACACGTGTCTACCTCATGCACATAAACATAACCACATCCCTTATCAGGTCATCCCCAATGCCCCTTAAAATTCTCACCTTGACTTGTTGCATGCAAATAAACCATCTCATCAAGCACATTGTAATCCAAATTATCCTCATATACCACATAAATCTGAGAATCCTAAAACTTATCCACCTTATCTGGAACCGCAACAGGAACTCCACCCCCTTAGTGCCTTATCAAGCTCATGCTCACCTGTTGATTCATCTGAATAAGATTTGAATGAATGGAAGTTGAACGGTTACCTCTGTTACTTTTACCACTCTAGACCGGAGCCAAGGACCATATTGGAGCTCTCAACACTGTACGCAAATTGACGATGTACATTGCCAAAGATTTCTTAAGTTCTTATATAAAAAAAAGGGAAAAAAAGATGGCTTGGGGTATTCTTCAATGCCTCCTGGATGAAAGTTCTGTTGGACTGGAGCTTGGCCATCAAACCGAACTTAGATATTTGTTCCACCGGTTTTTTCATTGTCCTAGTGATTAAAGATTCGAACACCTTCCTCCTTTGAGATTGTCACTCTTTTTTTTTTTTGATTGAGAGATTGTCATACTCTTCATCCATGGACGTAAATGCCGTAGCATATTAATATTAAATAATTAAAATAAATAAAAATGATAATATAAATGTAAAGATATATATGAGAGTTAATATGGAAGATAATGTATTAGTGAAATGTTTAACCTTAAAAAGGAGAGAGAGTGGTGTTTTAAAAAAATAAAAAATAAAAAAAACCAAAGCAGTCCAACATTGCGGCTAAAAGGTTAAAAGTTGTAGGTTTAATTACAAAAATGCTATTGAAAACAGAGTTTTGGAAACTGAAAACACAAGGTGTTTTCAGTTTTCATAACTCATCACTCAAAAATTAGAGAATTAAGTGATGAAAACAGAGTCACGAAATATGAGTCATGGAATCCAAACAACTGCTCTTTTGTGGGCTCCACCAATTTTGGATCATGAGTTATGAAAATAGGATGATATCACTCAGTTTTGTGGTTTCCAAACAAGCTCTAAGTAGCTAAAATGTATTAAAGCAGATATTGGTCTAGACATTGAAATGTATTAGAGACCTCCTATACTATCTTGAACTAAATTTTGAGCATTTAGCACACTCCCCCTCTGTACCCTTCCCTCCCTCTTTTATTTTGTAGATAAACATGATATTTATTATGATTGTGTTTAACACTAACAGACATTTATTTGGATTTTGTGTGTATAAAATATTAAATGAATATAATAATTATAGAAGTTATTAATAGTTATTTATTATGATTTTGTTTTTACATGGAACTATTAACATATAATTATGGTAGTTATTAATAGGCATTTATTATGATTTTGCTTTTATATGGAACTATTAATATATAATTATGGTTGTTATTAATAGGTATTTATTATAGGCTAAATTGCAAACTACACTCCTAAAGTTTGGAGGTGTTTGGATTTTACACCCTGAAGTCTCAAAATTTGGATTTTACCATCTGAAGTTCAATTCCTTTTGTATTAACAGCCCCTCCATCCATATTTTCTGTTAAGTGTCACATAAACTTGTCACACATGTTTAGTTTGTCCAATAAAATAATGCCACATCATTTTTGTTGCCTAAAAATATTAAAATGTCATGACATAATAAAAATGACGTGGTATCATTTTATTGGATGAACTAAACACATGTGGCAAACCTTATGTGGCACTTAACAAAATAGAATTTCAAGGGGTAAAATACAAATACATTTCATGGTGTAAAATCCAAACAACTCCAAATTTTAATGGTGTAATTTGCAATTTAGCCTTTATAATAATTTTGTTTTACCTAGAACTATTAAATATATAAAAGAAAATTATTAGTTTACATTGTATTAGCAATGTAAGATTTGTATTGTAGACTAAACAAATGTGTACAACATTGTACACATTTATTTAGTATTTAATGTAAGTTTACATTGAAATTACAATGTAAACTTAAAATTACCATATTTATAATAGTTATTTGTTATAATTGTGTTTGTATATGGAACTACTTATTCTATCATCTAAAAAAATGACAAAGTTTAATTACAAACTTGGTTGTAACCTAATGTATTCTATCATTAAGTGTGGAACTACCTATTCTATGATTGTATCACTTAAGTGTGCTTTAGTAAGTTACGTGCATTGCACATGACATGGATACTTGGCATCTTCTCAGTGTTGGTTGTTAGTTGTAACCAAACTTTGTCATTAAAGAAAAGACAAAGTTTGACAACAATTTTTTTTTTTAGACGAAGTTTGGTAACAAATTTGGTTATAACCTGAGGCTACAACTCAACTTATTGGGTGTGAAAATCCACCAATATCTTACATTTTTTTTTCCTTATAACATCGATGGTTACAAAATTTCCAGAAGATCAAAGATCAATGGCTATGTTATCATCAAATATTTAAATTTTAATTTTTTGTAGTCTAAAATTTTGCATTAAAAATAAGATTATGGATCAAATTATAAATAACATCCGACTCATACAAAACATAACGTGTGTTAAGAACATTAAAAAAAATACAATTTAATAATTAGATTTTCAAAATAATTAGCCATATTAATTTTTTTGTGGGAGTTATAGGCTTAGGGTACAATCAAGTTTAAAGTCAAACTTTGCCATAAAGAAAATATCATGTGGGAAGATTCTAATTGAGATATAAATCTAATATGTATTTTAAACTCAGTTTATATATATATATACACACACACACACACTAAGGTATAAAATTGTGGGACTTCAAAAGCTTACGTGGCAATACTGTGAGAAAAACCAAAAATCAATGTATTTGGGAATGAACAACCAAGAGCCAAGCATGTTTCCTTATTTGAAATTTGGAAGTTACTTGTATATTCTACATTTGAAATGGATTTCCTTTCTTGGTAAAGTTTTCTTTTCTTGGCAAAGCCTTTCCATGTATATTTAGTCTCGGAATATTACTCCTAGTTGTCACAATATAAATATATAGGCACAGCAAATGCCTTTCGTCAATAGGTTTTTCCATTGTGTAGTCGAAAATGGCCATCAAATACGGAGTTTCTCTTAGCCTCCTAGTGATTCAAATTGTACTTTCGCTGTTGTTTTCAAGCCACCATTTCACAACAGCTAGTAATGAGATTGACAAATCCCTGATAAACAAAACTTGCAGCCATACTGAGTTTCCTGGTGTTTGCACCTCAACTTTGGAGTCAGATCCTCGCAGCTCTAGTGCAAATCTTACCGACTTTCCTAGGATTGCCTAGGAGTTGACCTTGCCCAAGGCTAATGAGACCCTAGTGAAGGCTTATAATTTGTTAAAGAATGCATCTACTCATAATCAATTCGTACGATCGCTTTGTTTTACTTCATTAAATGTGAACCTTGATGATCTCAAAGAGAGTCTCCAATATTATGAGGAGGTTAAGTATATTCAGGCATTTGAGTATGTGAAGATTTTTAATGAAGCTTTGGATTATTGTACTCAAGTGGTAGAGTTAAAGGAAAGTATCACATTCCTAAGGAAGTTCACCACTGATATAAAGGCGATTATGGATCTCATTTTCTAATTACTAGGGTCCTTTTTAGGTCCTTCTAAATAAATATTTAATAAGTGCATGGTTGAACTTTATTCAAATTCGCATCTGATTTTTCTTTCCCCTTGTTTGAGTGTAACCAATTTTATGTTACTCGAAGTAAATTAAAGTCACTCGAGGTTAATTACTTTAATTTGAGAAAGAGGTTTTGGGTTCAATATCACCTAACTTAATAGAAATTTTATGTGAAGGACAAAACTTAGGTACAGAACCTTAGGTTTCTCTTTTAAGATTTAGTTATGTGACTACTTAACTAAAAAATACACTTTTATCCCATAAAAAAAAAGTCACAAGGCAGAATCTTAAAAGGAGAAATCTAAGAAACAACACTTAAATACGGTACCTAAGTCTTGCCCTTATGTGAAATGCACAAGTTTATAATGAGAGCGAGGATTAAAACTTAAAAGCCTAAAATTAACAATCAACAGTTACAATACCTAATTAACAGTAACACAGCCTACTCGAAGTGAGAAGATGTACTCACCATGATAATTAAGTAACATGATACAAACTTAATTAATTGTTTCAATTTAGTCCATTTCCTTTTTCTTTTCTTTTTTTGTTGCTATTCAATGTACATGAATTTGTGTGATGTCTTGATTAAAATTTTGGTAAATCCGCTGATGAGTTATGGATGCAATTTCATGTCAAAACTCATTGGGTCCGTATGAGTATGGACCCGGCCCGTTAATGAAGCTATAATACCACCATTATCCATTTCTAGCTTCATCTTGATCGAATTCGGGTCTAGATTATATTTGGGTTTAATTTAACCAAATATTTTTGTTTTTTTTTTTGAGAAGGTAACCAAATCAAATTGACTACGTGACCTATTAGTCATCACATGTACCAAACTTATTTAATTTGCACCATTACATATGGCAGCAAAACAAACAAGCAAGTTCAAAGTATATTTGATACAAGTTGTTAACCCATGCTTTGCACGGTTTTATTCATTATTTTAAAATATTATTAGTTGTAAACTTGCGTATTGTGATAATATTTTTAGGGTGATCTCATTAATATTATTATTATTATTATTTTGTAGCTATTGTTGTAGTTATCAACAATTGGTTTTTCATTGTCTTTCAAATTAATAAAGACCTTATATATGCCTTTTTTTTTTTATCCTTTCTTAAAATATATATATATATATATATATTTACATATACTTCTTCTTCTTCTTTTTTCTTTTTTAAATGTGAATCATTACATATGCTTTAAGTAAACTCTACACATTACATTTCCTTATCATATATTTAAAGACTGATGATTTGCATAACAAAGACGCAAAATGAGAGGTAGCACCGTTCCTTAGAATTTTAAAAGTGATTGTGTATGAACATTATAAACATTTTAAGGATAGATAGATAGATAGATAGATAGATATATATAATGTTAAATGAAATGTCAAAAAAAGAGATTTTAAAATTTTCCAACTTTTTTTTTGGGTAATTTGACTAATTTCTATTATTACTTAATAACATCTCATTTTTAGTTATGATATAAAATATGGTTATCTTGTTTAGAGTTTGATTAGTTTCAAGTTTAAATTTTTTATGATTGTATCTAATAGTTGATTATTGATTTAAGTAAGTGAATGCATTGTAACTAGGTCTGTTCATGGATCTACCACTGCTGATAAACTGACCTGCCTCACACTGATCCACCCGCCTCATGGCTTCGTTGAAGCATTCCGGCGCTATGGTCGGCGGGCTTTCTCCATTGCCAACATCGGGCCGGTAATTTTTTATTTTATTAAGGTTCATTCATTTTTTTTTTTTCTGTTTGATCTTGTTTCTAGGGTTTTTTTTTTTTTTTTTTTTTTTATTTTATTTTTTTAGGTTCACTCATGTTGTTTGCTGTTTGATTTTGTTTCTAGGGGTTCAAAGATTGTAAATTTTTTTATTATTGATTATCCTATTGTTTGATTACACTTTTATGATTTTAGTTGATTATGTCCTGCTGTTGTGATTTTTAGGTGATAATTGTTGTTGTGATTTTAGCAATGAGAAAGCTAATGTTATTATTTTACTATCCAAGCTAATGTGTCATTTTAGCATTGAGAAAGCTACTTGAACGGTTGTTAAATGGTTGTGTATATGTTTTAATTAAGTTGCAGGTTACTTGCTTAATTTTTTTTTTTTTGTTGCTTCCTTAATTGCTTGTATGTATATGTGATTGTTATTTATGTTGATGTAATTAGATCATGGATGCTCTTGCTTCTGCATCTAATCCCCTTACTAAATGTACTCCTAGTCCTTGTATTGAGGTCAATCAACCAAATACACGATCTCTCATTCCACCACCTACCGTTGCACCCCTTCAAACACAAATAGAAACTCAACAAGCAACTGTTAATGGTGATAGAGTTTCATTTAAGATTTGGGACCCCTTCACTAAAATAGAGTGTTGCGATCCCAATGACCCTAAGTTAAGTTTAACTACTGCCAAAGGCGTTGTAACTGTCACTCAAAAAAAAAAAAAAAATGGAACCTCAGCCATGTGGTCCCATATAAGATTTGGTTGTAAGAAGTACCCCTATAGGCGAGGTAAAGGCCAAATCACTTTGAGTTACCAAAGTAGAAAAAAAGGGGATGGAGATGGTGTTAATGAGCTGGTGGTGAGGAAGTTTAGTGTAGAAAGACTTAGGATAGCTTTGGCTAAGATGATTATAGTTGATGAATTGCCTTTTATGTTTGTTGAGCATGATGGGTTCATTGAATTTATGGCAAGGGTAGAGCCTAGGTTTGAAGTTCCCTCCTGTGTTACTATTGCAAGGGATTGTCTTAAACTTTAAATAAGGGAGAAGGATAGTTTGAGTAAGAATCTAATGGATGGTCAAATGGAGTGTTTGACAACTGATATTTGGACTTCAATTCAAAACATCAACTACCTTTATTTCAATGCACATATATTGATGTTGATTGGGTTTATCATAAAAAGATTATGAATTTTGCCCTAGTACCCGATCATAAGTGTGAGAACATTGGTAGGGTGGTTGAGTCTTGTTTGCTTCAATGGGGGATAGATCATATTTTTACAATTACTGTTTATAATGCAAGTTCAAATGATCTGGCCATAGACTACCTTAGGAGGAAACAAAAGATAGGGTAGGTAGTCTCTTGGGTTGTGAGTTCCTTCATATGCGTTGTTGTGCCCATATTTTGAATTTGATTGTGCAAGATGGATTAAATGACCTTAATGAGTCAATTGTTAAGGTTCATAATGTAGTGAGGTATGTGAAATCATCTCCTAATAGGTTTGAGAAGTTCAAGGCATGTGTTGAAAAATAAAAAATTCAAAGAAAAAGTTTGTTGTGCCTTGATGTGTCTACTAGGTGGAATTCAACCTACTTGATGTTGGAAAATGCACAGAAATTTGTAGCTGCATTTAAGAGGATTGAAGATGATGATACGCATTTCCTTCGTTATTTTGAGGATCTATCAAGCGGTCCTCCTCAGTTTTTTGATTGAGAAAATGTGAAACTTTTTACTAAGTTTCTTGGTATGTTCTATAAGGCAACTTTAAGATTTTATGGTTCTTTGCTTGTGACTACTAATGTGTATTTACATGAGCTTGCTAGTCTTCAAGTCTAATTAAATCAACTGTTTAATGGTAGGGGTGATCCTTTGTTAAAGGGTATGGCACAAAGAATGAAATTGAAGTATGATAAATATTAGGGAAGTGTTGATAGGATAAATCTGATGTTGTTTGTGGTTGTTGTAGTTGATTCTAAATATAAATTGAAATATGTGAAATTTTGGTATACGTAAGAGTATGACAAGGAGAAGGTTGATGAGTTGGGATTGAGAGTTAGACATGTTTTGAATAGATTATACAAACACTACGGTGAAGCAATTGGGAACCCATATGGTGCTAGTGCTAGTGGGACTAGTGAGTCTAGTGATAGTGATGTTGCTGCCATGTCCTCCATGCTAAATGGCTTTGGTAGTGTAGAAGAAAGGATGAAGAGGTATAATACGATATACAAGCAGCACTTAGTAGATGAGGATAGTGTAGGATGCAAATTTGAATTGGACCGATACTTGTTAGAAGCTAGTGAAAATCCTGAGATGGAAGACTTTGATATTCTTGATTGGTGGAGGGTGAATTCTTCTAGATATAGGCTCTCTTCTCAAGTTGCTCATGATGTTTTGGCAATTCTCGTTTCTACAGTTGCATTAGAATCTACATTTAGCACCAGGTGGTGGTCATGTATTAGATCCTTTTTGTAGCTCATTGTCTCCAAATACTGTTGAAACTTTGATTTGTACATAAAATTGGTTGAGGTCCAAGGATTCAACTAAACCAATTAACTTACGAGAGGCAATGGATGAAGTGGAAAGTTATGAACTTAAATTGGGTAATGTGTTAATGTTTTTTTTACTTTTTTCAACTTTTGTTTTTCATATATTCGCTTATACCTTTATCTACTTTGTTTTTTATTTGTGAGTTATTATTTATGTACATTTTGTTTTTTTTCCCCTTTTAGAGCTTGCACCAAAACTCACTGTGAGTGCAGATTCAATTGTTCTTGATTGATTTGGAAGGTGGGGTTGTTTTTTGGACTTAACTAAGTACCTAAGGTAGGCTAACTTAAAATTTTATGTAATTTGCTTAAGTTTGTTGGCTCCTATTTGTAATAGTGTTAACTGTCATGTATTACTTTCTACTTTCTACTTATCATTATTTTTTGGGGATCGATATTGTAGGGATGGAGTTTTTTGTATATGATGACTTGGAGTTGGAGTTGTTAGTTGGTTGATTGTAGAGAATTTTTTTGTGGATATTCTGCTGAATTAATCATGGAGAGGACCAGATTATGAGTGGTTGGGTACTCAGGCTACTATTGGCTTGATGCTTCTACTGCTTTCTCTCCTTTTCTTTTGTTTACTAGATGCACTCATGACAACAAAAGCACTGAACACACACTTGCAGATTATTAGACTATCAATTTTAGTAGACTAGACTACCTCCATTTTTTGTGAAAAATTTGTAATTGTGTAATGTACCAACTATATATTCTGATCCTACATCCATTATGTATATTTGTATAGTGCTTCTCAAGCGCTATTAGACTACTTTGTAGTGAGTGCTGCACTACTACTCCTCGTGGTTGTGCTATTAATTATATTTAATGTTACTTGTAGATTATACTAGAAATATTATTGTTAAATGTTAATGTTGTTGCCTTGCTGAATTCTCTTATTATGATTAAGACTTGATACTTTATAATTGTGTGTTTGATTTGGAATGTTGTGAAATGTTAAGATTTATTCATGTGTGTTAATGTGTTTAATTTGATAGGTTGAGATTTAGTCTTATTATGGTTGAGACTTAATACTTTATAATTATGTATTTTATTGGAATGTTGTGATAGGTTGAGTTAATGTTTTTAATTTGATGGGTTAAGATTTTATAGTCATATTGCGGTTGAAACTTGATACTTTATCATTGTTTATTTGATTTGGAATGTTGTGACAAGTTGAGATTTATTAATGTATGTTAGTGTTAGTGTGTTTAATTATTGGGCTTAATGTGACAAGTTAAAATATTATTACTGTGTTTGACAGGTTGAGATTTTCAAATTTTATAATTCATATGTTTTGGGTGGTATACTGTGTTTTTATATTTTATAATTCATATGTTTATAAGGGTTTAATGTTAAGCCCAACATGTATAAAGTGTTTGAAAAATATTATAGAGTGAATAAGATATTGACTCCTAATGTGTTCACTTGAACATGATATTGAAGTGGTGAGAATCCTTGAGTCCCACATAGGAAATGATAGAGAATGTGAGTTTATATGCTCATAGGTTGGACATTGGGTTGAACTTTAGGTATATGTGGACTGGGCCCTCTTATCCAAATAATAATAATATTTTATTATTTAATTTTTTGAGTCTGTAAGTCTATATATAGCAGTTATTTCTGAAACAATGTGTCTGTTCAGTAACGTATATAATCATAGTCTCTCATTCATGAAAAAAAAACTTTTGAGAAAATCTCGATGAGATAATATTTTGTGCATTTGAGTTGGAGAGAAAAAGAGATATAGATTAGTTTGCAAAGTATGGACTTTGTGTGTTTCTTCTTTGTATTGTAGATCATTTTATCCTGGGAGGCAAACATCCGCGAGTTTGTATATAGCAGTTATTTATGAAACAATATGTCTATTCAGTAATGTAGATATTCATAGTCTCTCATTCATGAAAAAAAACTTTTGAGAAAATCTCTATGAGAGAATATTTTGTGCATTTGAGTCAGAGAGAAAAAGAGATATAGATTAGTTTGCAAAGTACGAACTTTGTGTGTTTCTTCTCCGTATTGTAGATCATTTTATCCTGGGAGGCAGATGTTCACGAGTCTTAAAGCACCATAGACTATGTGAGAGGCGAAATCTACTTTAAGGTGATTATGTCTGAAAGTTCAAAATGGGTATACAACACCCTTGAACGTTTAGACCTCAAATACAAAATTACCAATTCAAGCTTTATATCAAACAGTTAATGTGCGAAATATGATAACAAGCTTATAACAGAATTGATAACGATCTAAGCCAAATATAAACACATCCACAGCAGTAAATATAAGGAAAGATAAAGGAAGGAAGATGCAAACACTCGGACAACACGCGATGTGTTATCGAAGAGGAAACTGAAGCCTTCGGCGTAAAACCTCTCCGCCGCCCTCCAAGTGGTCAAATAATCCACTAAAAAATGTAGTTGGGATACATGAACAGCAATAGACCCTTCAACCCTAATCTACCCAGGTACCTAAGCCCTCCAAACTTCTTGCTCCAACAAGGTTGCGTCGAACCTTTTTCTTTTCTAGCTTACCGGATTCCGCTACTAGACCATAGCATCAACCAATATAGATTGGTTCCTTCCTAATTGTTTCCCAACAGTACCAAATAAGCCTTCTCACAGACGTGGGTGTGGTGAGATAAGGATTTGCCTAAAGGCCTCTCAAGGGTATGACAATAGAGAGGAAGAGAATAGAAGAATTTGTAGAGTCTCTAAGGTAAAGATTGCGAATGAATCAATCTTGTATTTCTCTAGGGTTTCTCTCACAAAAATTCTCTCTGGAAGCTCTCTCAATATGGTGGGTATAAGGGTATATATATAGTAGGGTGAGAAAAGAATACGAAGAGACAGTTTTTGCCAAACAGGGTAAATTGGCGGCTTGGTCTCGCGGCTTATCCAAGTCGCGAGTTCAAGTCGTGACGTAACGGCCTGGCCAGCCTGGGACTTTTGTCATGTAGCGTGACAGCTAGCGCGATCCTTCAGCTTCCTTGTGTGCATCTCACATGCCTGCGTTTGGCGGCTTGCCAGTCGCGATGCACCCGCGAGTCCTAGCCGCGAAGCTCTGCTTCTTTGCACATACTTGAGCTTTTCTTCACATCTTCTCACACACTACCCTTACAATTTTCTCACCTAAATACAGGGTTACTAAGTGCTAAATTACAAGCAAATTGGTCACGGAATAAAACCAATAAGATGGTTAATTAAATTCAACCTTACAATGTCAAACACAATACTTGATCTGTATCATTCATCATTCATGCATTTGGTTTATGAGTTTTTAATTATTTGCAGATTTCTTCTTATATATATAGTATCTATTTATTGCTTTTGACTATCACGTCTATTTGTGTTATTACTTATATTTAGATCTATATGTTATTTATTTTTTTTAATCACAAAAAAAAATTGTTGAAATATACCCAACAATCTTAAAGCAAATTTTTTTTTTCTTTAATTTTTTTTTTTTGTGATTTATGGTGACAGGATTTTTGTGTTTTTCGCAAACTTGTGTGCCAACGTTAAGTGACAATTTGTTCTACTCCCGGGCAAAAGTTGAAAATATTGGGTTTTGAATTTGCTTGAGTTTGTCTTTTATCGCAATATCTTATTGTTTATTCTATAAAGTTAATCTGCAGACACTGGCTTTATTATTACGTTTTGGTATTGTGTTTTGACTTTTGATGTTGTTTCAGGGCTTTTGTTTACTATGGGTTGAATTTATATATTTATAATGTTTCGTTGGATTAGTTTCTTTGATATTATTCTTAGTAATTGGTTCGTTGATTTATGTGAGTGTTTGGATGCGCGTCTCTCCCCTTGCGTTTGCGTTTTTTGCGTTTTTTTTTTTCAGCACCTCTTGCACTGTTCATGGGACATGAACAGTGCATTTAGGCTTATGAACAGTAACTCACACTGTTTATGCACGCGGATTACACTGTGTAGGAGACATTGTGCACTGTTCACTCACTGTTCACGCACTGTTCATGAGACCAACAGCCACTTTATTCAGAAAAAAATATTAAAAATAGGTCCCACGGTACTATTTACACATTTAAAAATTATTTTGTTATAATATTTTTAGTTTTTAGTTTTTAGCAAAATAGGCTGTATCCAAACGGACCCAATATATACATATAAATTTTTTGTATCTTTAGCTCTTACTTTGGGATAGTCACTGTTATTGAGTTTTGTTATATATTACTAAATTTTGAGGATTAAATTTGATTGAGTTTTGTTTAACAGAAATGTCAAACAAAATTGTTGTGGCATCTGTTGCTACTGTGGATACTCAAACCAACATGAACATTTTTGTGCTGATTTTTGAAGTGAATTTAGTAGGAGGAAATATCAAGGAATGGTGGGTGGACACTAGGACTACTTGTCATGTATGCTCAGAAAAGAAAATGTATTCTACATATAATCCTATGGGTGATGGAAAAAAAAAATTCATGGGTAACTCCACAACCTCTAAGGTTGAAGGAAATGGAAAGGTTTTGCTAAAGATGACTACGGGCAAGTATCTTACTTTGAAGGATGTACTACATGTGCTAGACATTTGTAAAAGCTTGTAACTAGTTCATTGTTGAGCAAGAATGGTTTTAAATTGGTTTTTGAGTCTGATAAATTTTCACTCTTTAAGAGTGTGATGTATGTGGGCAAAGGGTATTTAAGTAATGGTTTGTTAAAGATAAATGTAATGATTGTATTTCCTATTATTGAAAATAATAAGAGTATATCTTCTACTTACATGCTTGAGTCATTTAATATTTGGCATGGTAGATTGGGCCTTTATATATATATATATATATATATATATTTAGAATACTAAGTATTTTTAACACACATACACACGGGGAGAGGGGATGGGCCATGTTAATTATTATACTTTGGATAGATTGATCAATTTAAATTTACTGCCTAAATTTGAAATTAATTTTAATTTTAAGTGTGAAATTTGTGTAGAAGCTAAGATGGCTAGAGCATCTTTTAAACTAGTTGAAAGAAGCACTGAACCTCTAGAATTAATACATAGTGATGTATATGACATGAAAGTTGTACAAACTAGAGGTGGTAAGAAATATTTCATCACTTTCATAGATGAATGCACTAGATACTACTATGGGTACTTGTTAAGGAGGCAATAGAGACATTTATTCAATATAAGAATGAGGTTGAAAATCAACTCAACAAAAAGATTAAGGTTTTAAGGAATGATAGAGGTGGGGAATATGAATCACCTTTTGGTGAGTTCTGTTTACAGCATGGTATTGTTCATCAAACCATTACACCTTATTCACCTTAGCAAAATGGAGTTGCTAAAAGGAAAAATAGAACCTTGAAATGATGAATGTGATGTTGATAAGTTCTGGTTTACCACAAAACTTATGAGGGTAAGCTATTCTTTCCACCAATTATATTCTTAATAAATTGTCTATGAAGAAAACCTAAAAGGCACCATATGAATTGTGGAAAGGTAAAACACCTTTCTATCAAATTTTAAAGGTGTGGGTGTGTCTGGCGAAGGTGGCTGTCCCTATTCCTAAAAGGATAAAAATAGGGTCAAAATCAATGGATTGTGTTTTCTTTGGTTATGCTCATAATATCAATGCATATCGGTTTCTAATTCATAAATTTGACATTCCTAACATGAATATGAATACATTATTGAATAAAGGAATGCAGTATTTTTTGAAGAAATATTTCCTTACAAATCCACATAAGAATCAAGTTCTCTTAAGAGAAACTTTGAGTCTACTTCTAGTATCTTTCATGATCAAGAGTTGATGGAAGAGAGGAATGAGGTTAGGCCTAGACTTAGTAAGAGAGCTAAAACATCAAAACCGTTTAGTCTAGATTTTCTAATTAATATGTTAGAAGATGAATCTTAAAGCTTCAAGGAAGCTATCTATACACCTAAGGCGTCTTTCTAAAAAGAAGCTATCAATAGTGAGATTGAATCCATCTTACAAAATCATACATGGGAACTAGTGGATCTTCCACCAGGTTGTAAACCTCTAGGATATAAATGGATATTCAAGAGGAAACTGAAAGTTGATGGATCTATTGACAAGTACAAGGCAAGACTTGCATAAGGGGTTACAAACAAATGGAAGGCGTGGATTATTTTGACACATATTCACTTGTTACAAGAATAACATCCATTCGGATGTTGATGCCTATTGCAGCGTTGCATAACCTAAAGATACATCAAATGGATGTAAAGACCGCATTCTTGAATGGTGAATTAAATGAGGAGATTTATGTGAAACAACCTGAGGGGTTCATTGTTCCTGGTCAAGAAAAGAAAGTGTGTAGGCTTGTTAAATCTCTTTACAGATTAAAACAAGCTCCAAAGCAATGGCATGAGAAATTAGACAATGCAATGATATCAAATGGGTTTAGAATCAATGAGTGTGACAAATGTGTGTATATTAAAGATACCGCAAATGGCTATGTCATTGTGTGTCTCTATGTTGATGATATGCTCATTATAGGTAGCAATAATGATATCATTGAAGCTACCAAGAGAATGTTGACTAGTGAGTTTGACATGAAAGATTTAGGTGTTGCAGATGTGATACTAGGAATGAAGATTTCTAGAAAATCTTATGGACTTGTCTTTTCTCAATTACATTATGTTAAGAAAGTTCTTGAGAAATTCAAGAAATATGATAACAGTTCAGTGTGAACACCTGTGGATGTAAATTTTACATCTAACTAAAAATAAGGGGCAAAGAATATCTCAATTGGAGTATTCGAGAATAACAGGCAGTCTTTTGTATATAATGAAATGCACAAGATCGGACATAGTGTATTCTGTCAACAAGTTGAGTAGATACACTAGTAATCCAAGGAAAGACCACTAGAAGGCATTAGTTAGGGTTTTGAGGTATTTGAAATACACCTTAAACTATGGATTGCACTACACTTGGTATCCAGCTGTACTAAAATGGTATAGTGATGCTAATTGGATATTCGATACAAAAGACACAAAATCCACAAATTGATATATCTTTACCCTTGATGGTGTAGCTGTATCTTAGGAGTCTTCTATACAAACAAGCGTTGCTAGGTCCACAATGGAATCAGAATTTATCACATTGGACAGAGTAGGAAAAGTTCGTCATTTCTTGGAGGATATGCCAATGTGGATGAAACCTGTGCCTTTTATTTGTATACATTGTGATAGCAAATCAGCTATTGGTAGGGCACAAAGTCATACGTACAACGGTAAATCTTGACATATACATCGTAGACATAATACCGTGAGGCAGTTGCTCTTTAATGGGATTATTTCCGTTGACTTCATTAAGTCGAAAGAGAATATAGCAGATCCGTTAACCAAAGGCTTGAGTAGAGAGCAAGTAAACTGCTCATTAAGGGAAATGGGGTTAAAACCTATAACCTAAAAGTCTTCGAGATGGCAACCCAACCTAGTTGACTAGAGATCCCAAGATCTAGGTTCAAAGGGACAACCGGATTGTAAAGACTAATTTTATCACTACGGAGATAATACCTCCCACCCATTCCTATAATGAAATAGTGATGCCTATAAACGATGTTCAGAGTAAGTTTTGCTTTTAATGATTCAAAGTGGGGTATAGCAAGATATTCTTAATAAGCGTCACCTATATGAGTGTGAAGTGGGCTGCTTCCATGAGAGTTTTAAGGCTAAATTCTCTAGAGCACTTCATGAATATACCAGGATATGTTCAAGGCCAAAATGAACTAAACCATAGAACGAACTGTGTTCGAAAATGAGCTGTGTGAAATCTATTGTCTTGGTATACACAAACAGCTGAACAATTCAAAACATCATGTTCACTAATTAGCCAGTATATCTGATAGTCTTTCACAAATGAACGTTCAAAGCCAAAAGCTACTTCTCTTGATACGGTAACTTTTCTTCCACTCTCTCTTCTTCTGCATTATCATTTGCATTGTGTTTTATCAATTTTCATTCATGTGGAGGGGATTATTAGAAAAATATTATGGAGTGAATAAGAAATTGATTCATAATGTATCCACTTGAACATGATATTGAAGTGGTAAGAATCCTTGAGTCTCACATAGAAAATGATAGAGAATATGAGTTTATATGCTCATAGGTTGGACGTTGGGTTGGGCTTTAGGAATGTGTAGATTGGGCCCTCTTGTCTAAATAATAATAATATTTTATTATTTTATTTTTTGAGTCCATAAGTCTATATACATCAATTATTTCTGAAACAATGTGTCTATTCAGTAATATATATATTCATAATCCCTTATTTATGAAAAAAAAAAAAAACTTTTGAGAAAATCTCCCTGAGAGAATATTTTGTGCATTAGCATTTGAGTCAAAGAAAGAGAGAGAGATATATATTGATTAGTTCGCACGGCACGGACCTTGTGTGCTTCTTCTCCATGTTGTATATTATTTTATCCTAGGAGTCAAACGTCTATGAGTCTCAAAGCACCATAGATTGTCTGAGGGACGAAATTTGCTTTAAGGAGATTGTGTCAAACACAACACTTGATCTGAATCATTTATTCTTCGCATATGTGGTTTGTGAGTTTTTAATTATTTACATATTTCTTCTTATATATACAGTATCTATTTATTACCTTTATCTATCACATCTATTTGTATTATTATTTATATTTAGATCTATATATTGTTCCTTTTTGTTTAATCACAAAAGTAAATTGTTGAAATATACCCAACATAAAGAAATGCCCAAGTGTTAGGGGAAAAATAAGCCCTTAGAAGAGAAAGGCCCAATTAAAAAAAAAAAAAAAAAACTCAAAATGGGCTCAAATGCTATTCTTTGGAGGCTCAAAAGCCCAAAACTTAGAATAATAATTTTTAAAAGCCCAGCCCACATAACTGAACCAATCACACATAGTGTCCATTTGAGAGCAACTTATTTAGCTGAAGTTAAAAACTTTTTACTGAAAGTACTATAGATAAAGGTAAAAGTTAGCTAAAATAGTACAATGAGACCCATGAATAGTACCATAAAGTGCAGTGGAATCCATAAATAGTAGCAAAAATTAGCTAAATAGTAAAATAAACTAGCTTTTTAAGCCAATGCCAAACGCAACTCGAATCGCTGAAATTAACCGCACCTTATGTAGACCTGTTCTTATCCTTCAAAAGTAAGGTGCGGTTAAGCATAGAGTAAAACTGCACCCTATAGGTGTGGTGCAAAAAACCTCTTCAATACTGACCACACCGAACCGCGTAGCCCTAAGGTAAACCATGTAGCGTCAGTGCACAAGCACGAATATTCATTTAATTCTCTATTGCTTTGCATATCTGAAAGTAAGGGCTGAGAGGTTAGTCCTTAATTTCTCCTGCATTTCTGATGACTTTCATTTTTGCCAAAGAAAGTACCTTAACATGTTTTGCAACAAAATCCTATTGGCTTATGTTTTGGAGTTACCTTTAACTATTTGGCAGTTCACAAACTTTGTTTCTCCTTACTTCATGTCTTTTTCTCTTCTTTTTTTGAAGGTCGTTATCTTTATTTTCGTACAAGTTTTTTTTTCTCAATCAGAGACTAGCGAAAATATAATGCTTGCAAACTGCTCTCTTTTTAGATTTCATTACAATAATGGAGGAATCTATGACTGGGTTCACATTGAAATGAATGATATATTATGATATACAAGAATTGAAGTAAAACATCATTTCCTTGGGATATAAATTCTCTGTGACTTCTAGTCCAAAATGGTTCACGCTTGCAGAGGCTTAATTGGCTATTTGTTCAGGTACGCTAACTAGTGTTGCCAAAGCTGCACTTGGGAATAGGAGACCTCCTAGAATAGCAGGAAAGAGAGTGAGCCAGTACAAATAGGACTATAACAATTACTTAGTATGGGGGTATCAAATAGGGGTTATCTTGGAAGCTGTTACTATAATCGAGTTCTATACAATTTTTTTTTTTTTTTTTAAATACAACTCGATATATGTAGTATGAGTTCTTTGAAAAAAAAAATTAAAAAAATATATCTATACAAACTTTTTTAAAAATACAAAATTTAGGAAACGCCACACACACACACAAATAAAAAGATAAAAAGAAAGAAAGAAAGACAAACGTTTTGAGTAGTGTCTAGAGCAATTGGATCCTTGAATATATGTCGTTTGGTAAAATAAAAGCTAGAAGAGTAGTTGCATTAATTAAACTAGTTACACCTGGTGTAACTCTTATAAACTTACACTTTTTTTACACCGTAGATTTCTAAAAGATCTAACGGTTAAAAAAAAATCAGTAAATGCTATTGTTTTCCACCTTACTACCTAATTAATACTAACATTCTCTCTCTTTCGCTCTCTCCTTATTTATTATTTTCTACTATATAATATTTTCTTCAACACAATCTAACAAAATAAATTGAAAAATAATCTCATAATCATTGATTTCACAAAACTACCCATAACAAGAGTCAAATGACTTTCAATTTGTTCCTTAAAATAAATAAATAAAGGAACTTATTTATAGTTTGTAAATAATTACTGTATTCAATATACTTTGTCCAGGCTAAGAATACTTATTTTTTTCTCATTTTTTCAACAATCTACGGGCTTATAAAAATCTACTTAACTTCTTTGGACTTGCATAATATAATATTACCTGAAATATGTTAGTTATTCCAAATGAATGAAAATGATCTCAGTTCTCTTTGAGATGAATATTAATTTTACATTATTGTTCAAATACAATGAAGGAATGTGGTTTCATTCAGTGATGGACTACCTCACAAAGGTAGTGGCATCCCATATTTCTACTTGACAACTTTTGATCCATCTGCCAAAGATGCAATGAAAGATGAGAGATCTTCATTCACTGTCAGCGAGTATCCTATTGGAACTTGTGGAAAGATAGACCCTGAGAACCCCAGTTATGCAAGAATTACACTCACAGGAAAGGTGAGTTACAAAATCAGTTTTATCTAATTTTAATATTAGGATTGTCACATAGCTTGAAGAAAAAAAATAAAAAGAACTGTATGTGTGTACACACACACACACACATACACACACACACATATATATATGAGTGTCAACACTATGAGTGACTATTTTGTCTGTCTTTCTAGTTTCCAATTTGCTCATATTTCTTCCATTCTTATGCTTGAATATGCTTAAATATGTTATCCAACTAATTAAAGTACATTTTTAGAGACAAGTTTTACAAATCTACATCAGCTGCCAAAGATCAATGTTAATGTCACTAATTGGATAATATATGTGCATATAAGAAAAAGAACCTTATGTGCGTATAAGAAGATAGAGCTAAATTATCAACATTACGGGATTAATTAGTGATGTCAATAGGTGTGCATTTATATGCACACTACAGTAAGATGACAACTGAAGTAATATTATTTAAATATTTTAAATCATAGTTTTTTTATTAGATAAATTAAGGATTGCCCATTAGATAATGATAATAGTGGAAAGCAATAAATAAGGAGAGAGAAAAAGAGAGAGAGAATGCTAGTATTAACTAGGTAGTCAGGTGAAAAGCAATATCATTTAATGATTTTTTTTAATCGTTAGATTCTTAGAAATCTACGGTGTAAAAAAGGTGTAAGTTTATAAGAGTTACACCAGGTATAACTTGAACCTATCTCATAATTTTTAGTCCTGAGAGCAGTGGTCTAATTATGCACTCATTTTAAATTTACACACATTTAGAATATTTTTAGGACAAATTTAATTTCAGATGTGTGCTACTATGAATAGTAAATACATTGTGGTTTGTGAGAAAGTATATGCTATTTTTGAAACTCCAACTCAACATCCGTGTGGTGTCTCTAGGTCCAATAGAAATTGACATGTGTATTATAAATTATAGATAAGTAGCTCAGTTAAATTAAAATAAAAAGACAAAAATGCCCCCAAAAAATTTCAAAGCCTCGCCATTAAAACAATAACACTCATTTTTCCTTTTTTGAAAATCAAAATATTCTCTACATCTCTGCTTTCTCTCGCACTGCTCTCTCTCCTCCAAACCTCCATAGCCATTGCTTAGCATCGTCATCGGAGCTGCCGAACATAACCAATTTCGAAAAGATTGGCCTTTGTCTAGTCCAAAAACCTCAAAATCATCTCTCATTCTTGTTGCTTCCAACCCCAAAGACAAAAACTTTCTTGCCGTTTCCAATATTTGATATCGTAAAAAAGTTTTCTTCTCTTTTTCTATTTATTTTTTTGTATTTTTTACATCTTATTTGTATTTTTTTTTTCCTTACTGAAAACGGGTCTATCTTTTTATGACGTTGGATTTGGCACCATAATCTTACCTGGAATGGTTTTATTCTGTTTTGGGATGAGAACATCTGATGTTGCAAGATTTGTATGATGATGGATTTGGCTTTGCAGGTCTGTTATAGGGGTGAGATTTGGGTGTTTTTATTTAGGGAAGAGACGGATCTAATGGGGACTTAGAGTTGGGGTTTGGAATTGTGAGTTTGGGGTTTATTTGCTATCATTGTTTTAATTTGTATTACTGTATTATTATCAATGTCTATAAACTTTACATATTAATTTTGATGGTTCCTTGTAGCTAATTTATGATGCTATTCATGTTGTGAGTTTGGGGTTTGATAGCTATTATTCCTTGTTTTAGTTTGTATCCTATTTATTATCAATGTCTATAAACTTTACATGGGATTAAGCTGCCTAGATTAATATTGATGGTTCCCCGAACTAAGATCATATAGTGCTAGCCATGTACTTTGTTACTTGAATATAGGTTCTACTGTTATGTTTAGTATACATTATATTTTTGTTGATATAATTTTTTTTTTCATGGTGCAAAGGTGGATGTGAAGTTTTGTTCTATTGCACAGTGGAAGAACTTCTTGGATAGTATTTTTTACTTGAAAATTTTTTAGTTAGCATAGCTGAAAATTTGGATAAGTGATTGTATAGCCAAACATTAATTATATCTGTCAATTTGGAAAACTTTTGTAACTAATGAAGTTACTCAAACATGATAGATTTTGTGTATGTTTGAGTAACTTTTAGTTAAAGACTAATTATATGCAAAGGATGAAAATTTTTATGCAGTAGTACATTTTATTCTTATATATTATTTTTTATATATGCATGATATGGTTATTCAAGGTGAAGGATAGTTATGCATTGTCTTCTTTTTTATGACTTTGTCGCTAACCCAATAAGCCATCATTGACAGTCACAGTTAAAACACCTAAACCCACTGATTGAAGACAAATTAGCCACTGTGTGACCTGTTCCACAGAAAGAAGGAAACCTAACAGTGACTGTAAGTAATTTGCGGTTTAGATTTCATATTTTGAGACTTGTTTGTTTTGGATTTTGTGTTTTTTAGTTTCAGATTTGTGTAAATGTTTACGTTAGGTAGATTAATTGTGGAAATGAAGTACTGTTAGTTTGTTTGTTGTAGGAAAGAAAGTTCCAAGCTTCACAAGGAAGATGGTTAGGAGGCCTGAGCAGGGGAGGGCATTTTTTGTTGGTGACAAGCATGAAAATGTGGCCCATCCCAAAGGGAAGAGAAGGCCACCGGAATGTGGACCTGTTAGTCAGCCTATTTACAAGAAAACTTTCAAAAGCACGGTAGCCCCACCAAGCACACCATGATCAAAGAAGCATGACATAGACAAACCACTAATTGTGTCTTTTCTAAGAATGCAAAAAAAGAATCAAGTGTATAACATTTATTTACCTTTTGCACCACCATTAATTAACATGGATGTGAAACCTTAGATAATTTGGTAAATGCATTGATGGTAACACCAAAACATAGGAGGTGTCGAGGTGATATTATGGAATGAAATTATGCAGGTTGTTTTTTTGTTCATGGAATTGTTATCAAATGTGTGGAAACTCACTTCCTGGAATAAGCATCTTTGCTATAGTTACATTGTAATTTAGTACAAAACTACTTGGAAAATTTTGCTTGTTATGAGCTGATTAGTTTGTAATAGACCTTGATGGCAATGTGATGCATTAATGATCGAATGGTTGCATAGAAATCATGAATGATGACTGAGTACAATGCAAAATATATGGTTCAAGTTAATGGCTTTTTAATTACACATAAGCTTTAATCATTGTAGGAGCCAACTTTGCTTCTGCTATATCTGGTTTTGATGAAAATGATGTCGTTGTCTCAGGAGTTGGAATACTTGTATAAAGCAATGTTAGAATTCCTCCAAAAATATACAATTTGAGATTTCATGAACAAAGTGCCATGTTTATTTATTTATTTTAATCTTTCAAAACAGACAATCCATCAAATGGGTGACAAAGTACATTACAAATCATAACAATAACATTAAAATGTAAAGTTGATCCAAATTAGCTAAACTTTTGGCAAAATCTTTTTGTGCTCCACTCTAGCCCCATTGCACCATATCATAAGAGTCACAATAATTACAAATGCAACCTGCTATAACAACAATGCAATCCTTAACTTTTTCTCCTCCTTGTGGTGTACAACTAACTCATCTTGATCAACTCTATCTTGATCAATCTTTTGCATGTGTTCTTGTAGTTGAAAGCCATGGTAGCACTGGAAGCCATTGTAGTACTGGAGGTCCAGCAAGTTCAAATCATGAGGAAGAAGAAGAGGAAGCTCCAACGGCTAATTCTGTCAAAACGGTGTCATGCATAAGGCTGGGCAAACATAAAGGGAAATCAAAACAAAACGTCACCATTTCTCATTAAAAGGAACGGTGCCGTTTTGTGTATGAAGTAGATGTTTTCTTATTAAAAGAAAATGGTGCTGTTTCAGTGTATGTGTGTAATGTTATTTAACTGTCAATTAGTTAGCAATTTGTTAGCTGTGGGAGTGCACGTGTGTGAGTCTGTTAGAGCACGTGTGAGACGGTTACTAATCTCCTCCGTGCTCACTATCCCTCACTCTGTATGTATAAATATAGATGGTAGCCTCCATTGTTTATTGTATTTAGAATTGTATTCAGTGATAATATAATTGAAGAAGTTTCTAAACTTTTCTCTCTCTGTGTTTTTCTCTCTTTTCTCTGTTTTTCGGTTCCTGAGTTTCTGTGATAAACTCTATAGATATTGAGAGAAATTTTCATGGTATCAAAGCCTTGATCCATTTCAATGGCTTCGTCTTCTTCAGCATCTGCTTCAACTAATCTGCCTGCTATGGCTACTGCAAGTTCACCAGTGAATACTTCACTGTTGCTGTTATTAAACATGTCATCAATGATGACTGTGAAGCTCAATTTTGGGAACTACATAGTCTGGAAACATCAAATCGAGGTAATTCTTGATACCTATTCAATGATTGATGTTCTTGATAATTCAATCATTGCTCCAGATAGATTTCTTAAAGATTCATCTGGTAATTTAACTGCTAAGGTGAATCCAGCTTTCATAGCTTGGAAGAATCGTGAACAAGCAATGTTCACTTTCTTGAATTCCACTCTTTCTCCTGCAATTCTTGCTATTACAGTTGGGCAAAAATCTGCTAGGGGAGTTTGGAAGGTGTTAGAGAAAAGATTTGCATCTGTCTTAAGGTCTCATGTAATGAGTCTGAGAAATGAGCTGAATGTAATTAAGAAAGGTGTTGATTCCATTGATGGATATTTTCAGAAAATTAAGCAAGCCAAAGATAGATTGGCTGCTGTTTCTGTGTTTGTGGATGATGAAGAGCTGCTCCACATCATTCTTGATGGTCTTCCTTCTGAATTTGATTCATTCAGTTCAGCAATTAGAACTAGGAGTGATGTTTTGTCAGTAGAGGAGTTGAATGTTTTGCTCAATGCTGAAGAGAGAGTAATTAAAAAGAGGTCTAATTCAGTTGATTCAGCTTCTATGGCTATGGCTGTAAGATTTCATTCTCAAGGTTTTCAACAAGGAAGAGGAGGTAGAAATAATAATCAGAGAGGAAGAGGTCGAGGTAATCATCATAATTTTGGAAGTAATTTTGGAGGTTCTCACTATGGTGGTGGAAGTTATTCCAATCCTAATCAGTTTCAGAATTTCAACTCAAGCAGTTTCAACCCAGGAAATTCAGGAGGTTCTCTTCAGTTTCAGGATTTTAATCAATCTAAACAACCATCTAAGCAGAATTCAGGTTAATCAAGTAGGCCTATCTGTCAAATCTGTGGCAAGAATGGTCACTTTGCCCTTGATTGTTACCATAGAATGGACTTCACATATCAAGGGAGGCATCCACCTGCAAAATTGGCTTCCATGGTGGCTAATGCTGCTCAAGTTCAAGCTTCCAATGCTTGGCTCACTGACACTAGTTGCTCAGACCATGTGACACCTAACCTGTCTCAACTCTCTCTTATGCAATAACCAGTTCAAGGATCAGAAACTGTCACAGTTGGCAATGGACAAGAACTACCAGTCACTCACATTGGTAATGGTGAGCTTCAAACCTTAACTCATAACTTTAGGCTTGATAACATTTTAAGAGTGCTTGACCTTGCATCCAATCTTCTGTCTGTTCATAAACTTTGCCTTCAAAATAATGCTTTTTGTTATTTTGATGCACATAAGTTCTTAATTCAGGATTTACCCACGGGGAAGATCCTCTACGCAGGGAGTAAAGATGGAGTTTACCCTATTCCATCTAATCCTAGTCTGTCTTCAACTTCCTGCTTCAATTCTGTTCAGAATTCTGCATTTGTCACCCTCAAACCTCATCATATTCTGCTATGGCATCATAGACTTGGGCATCCAAGCTCTAAGATTTTACTTTCTGCTTTAAAATCTGTATTTCCTTCTGTTTCTTTGTCTCAGATTGATGAAGTTTGTTCATCTTGTGAATACTGTATAAGTGCAAAAATGCACAGATTTCATTTGAATAAAACACCTCTTGTTTCAAATTCAATCCTTGAACTTGTGCACAGTGATGTTTGGGGTCCTTCTCCAATCACTTCTTTACTTGGATTCAATTACTATGTGATTTTTGTTGATGATTACTCCTGTTTTACCTAGTTATTCCTTCTCAAACATAAAACTGAAGTTCTTTCTGTTTTCAAGCACTTTAAGTCTATGGTTGAAACTCAGTTCAGTTCTAAACTTAAAGTTCTAAGAACTGATAATGGTTCTGAGTACATCAACAATGAGTTTAAATCTTTTTGTTCCACCTCTGGCATTCTTCACCAATCTTCCTGCCCTCATACACCTGAGCAAAATGGTGTTTTAGAGAGAAAGCACAGGCATATAGTTGAAACTGGTCTCACTCTTTTATACCAGTCTCATCTTCCTCTCAATTATTGGTCCTATGCTTTCTCTGCTGCAACTTATCTTATCAACAGAATGCCTTCTTCAGTCTTAGGTTTCACTCACCTTGGGAGAAGGTTTATTCAAAATCACCACCTCTTCATGCTCTTAAAGCTTTTGGTGGTGCCTGCTATCCATACCTCAGGCCATTTAATTAAAACAAACTGCAACCCAGATCAAAACCCTGCATATTTCTTAGCTATCCTCCTCTTTCTAAAGGCTACATATGTCTTGATCCAACCACTAACAGAATCTACATTGCTTGTCATGTTTTGTTTAATGAGTCTCTCTTCCCTTTTGCTCATAATTCTATCTTCACTGATCCTCATATTCCTTTCTCATCATCTCTTTCTAATTGGTTTTCTCAACCTCCATGCCTTGTTGATGAGTCTGTTTCTATTTCACCTACTGGGTCTACCATTGTCTCCACACCACCTGATCTCACTTCCTCTCTTCTTCCTTCTTTCCTTTCTCCATCATTTCCTATTCCTGTTGTTCCTCCACCTTTTGCTGTCCCTTCCTTTATTCCTACTTCCTTAACTATTACTGCTCCTGGTACTTCTAACTCTTCCTCACTTCCTACTCCTAGTGTGTCTGATTCCACTGCTATTGTTCCTACCTCCACTAATTCTCATCCAATGCTCACAAGGTCAAAGTATGGTATCTATAAGACTAGAGTTATGCAGGTTCAAGCTGATTACACCATTACAGAACCTCCTTCCTTCAAAATTGCCTCTAAATTCCCTTAATGGGTAGTTGCTATGGATGCTGAGTTTCAGTCCTTTAAGAAGCAGAATACTTGGACTTTGGTTCCTCTTCCTCCCCATAAGAATGTAGTCACTTGCAAATGGGTTTATAAGTTGAAAAGGCATAGTGATGGCTCTATAGCAAGATATAAAGCCAGGTTGGTTGCAAGGGGGTATCTTCAACAGTATGGCATGGACTATGATGAGACTTTTAGTCCTGTGGCGAAGCCTGCAACTGTAAGACTTCTTCTTGCTTTGGCTATACAATTTGGATGGGAACTGAAGCAGTTGGATGTCAGCAATGCATTTTTGCATGGGGTTCTTAAAGAAGAGGTTTATTTGGCTCAACCTCAAGGCTATGTTGATCCTGCATTCCCTCAGCATGTCTGTCTACTTCACAAGGCACTTTATGGGCTCAAACAAGCTCCTAGAGCTTTGTTTGAGAGGTTTACTTCTCAATTGTTGCATATTGGCTTTTGTGCTTCTACTGCAGATAGCAATCTCTTCATTTTGAGGCATGGTTCTTCAATTGTGTTCCTGTTGCTATACGTGGATGATATCATAATCACAGGCAACAAATCTGGTTTTGTCTCCTCTGTGATCAGACTGTTAGGTGATGATTTTGACCTCAAAGATCTTGGCATACTACATTACTTCCTTGGCCTGCAAATTGATTACAATTCCTCTAGGCTGTTTGTTCATCAAGCCAAATATGCCTCGGATCTTATTAAGAAGTTTGGCATGACTGATTGTAAGCCATGTAAAACTCCCTCCTCTCCTAACTGTCATCTCCTACCTAATGACAGTCCATTATTGTCTGATCCTACATCCTATAGAAGCTTGGTTGGTGCCTTACAGTATCTCACATTTACAAGACTAGATCTTTCTTTTGCAGTTCAACAAGCTTGTCAACATATGAGTACTCCAACTCAGAATCATCTTCAGGCAGCCAAATGGATTCTTAGATACCTCCAAGGCACGTTACATTTTGGAATTGCCTTCACTCCTGGTCCTATTTCTTTATCTGCTTACAGTGATTCTGATTGGGCTGGAGACCCTGTGGATAGGCGTTCCCTTACTGGTATGGTCCTCTTCTTTGGCAATTCTCCTATCTCCTGGTCTGCCAAGAAACAAGGCACCGTGTCTCGTTCATCCACTGAGGCTGAATATCGTGCCTTGGCTTCCACTACTGCTGAGTTGTATTGGATTTGTATGCTTCTTCGCGATTTTGGTCTCTTTCTTCCTCATCCTCCTCTTCTCTGGTGTGATAATGTTAGTGCTCTAGCCATTGCTACTAATCCTGTGTTTCATGCCCGTACCAAACACATCGAAGTTGACTACCATTCGCTCGTAAAAAGGTTCTCAGGCGTGATGTGATGCCTAAGTTCATCTCCACTCATGATCAGTTAGCTGATTTGTTTACTAAAGGTCTTCCTTCTCCTAGATTCATTTGGCTGACTTCCAAACTCATGTGGAAATTCCCCATTCGTTTGAGGGGGGATGAAAGCCATGGTAGTACTGGAAGCCATTGTAGTACTGGAGGTCCAGCAAGTTCAAATCATGAGGAAGAAGAAGAGGAAGCTTCAACGGCTAATTCTGTCAAAAATGTGTCGTGCATAAGGCTGGGCAAACATAAAGGGAAATCAAAACAAAACATCACCGTTTCTCATTAAAAGGAACGGTGCCGTTTTGTGTATTAAGCAGATGTTTTCTCATTAAAAGAAAACGGTGCCGTTTCAGTGTATGTGTGTAATGTTATTTAACTGTCAATTAGTTAACAATTTGTTAGCTGTGGGAGTGCACGTGTGTGAGTTTGTTAGAGCACGTGTGAGACGGTTACTAATCTCCTCCGTGCTCACTATCCCTCACTCTGTATGTATAAATATAGATGGTAGCCTCCATTGTTCATTGTATTGAGAATTGTATTCAGTGATAATATAATTGAAGAAGTTTCTAAACTTTTCTCTCTCTCTCTCTCTGTTTTTCTCTCTTTTCTCTGTTTTTCGGTTCCTAAGTTTCTGTGATAAACTCTATAGATATTGAGAGAACTTTTCAGTTGACATATAACTCTATTCAAACCAACAAAGAATGCCCTCCCCTATTTAGACCTCCCAGCTCTCTTCTTGGTGAAGCTTGGAACTTTCTTTTCCTACCACCAACAAACCAGTAGGTAACACATTATAACCAATGAAACTTAAGAAATTGACCTCAAATAACTATTGAGACAACTTCAACTTTAGCTAACATATCTCCAGCTAAAGTCAAGGAATCAGATAATAATGTTTAAGATTCTTATGTTATCCAATCACTACAAATTGATAATGTTTAAGAGTTCTTATGTAATCCAATCACTACAGATCTTTGTGTCATCTAGTAAAACATATCTTCATATATGATTTAATATAAATATAATTGGCTGTTACTTAGAATTAATTAAGGAAGCAAGAAACAAAATATTCTATACTAGTTTCTTTAATAATTATTTAACAATGGGGTAGGCTATGTAATTATATCAACAGAAATATAATATCTACTAAACATAACAACAGTAGAACCTACATTCAAGTAACAAAATACACTGTTAGCAATATATAATCTTACTTCAACTTGGCGACTAACATGAGTAGTATTGTACATTAGCAACAAGGAACTATCAATATTAATCTAGGCAGCTCAATCCCATGTAAAGTTTATAGACATTGATAATAAAATAGGATACAAACTAAAATAAAGAATAATAGTTATTAAACCCCAAACTCACAAGATGAATAGTATCATAAATTAGCTACAAGGAACCATCAAAATTAATCTAGGTAGCCCATCAAAATTAATCTAAGCAGCCCAATCCATGTAAAGTTATAGACATTGATAATAATATAGGATACAAATTAAAACAATGATAGCAAATAAACCCCAAACTCATAATTCCAAACCCCACCTCCAAATTCTTTCCTAAACAAAAAAACACCCAAATCTCACCCCATAACATACCTGCTGATGATACCGTCAATTTCACCAGTGAGTTGCACAATACTCGTGTACTCAAAACGACACCTGCACAACAAAAGGAAGAAGACCTTACAGAGAGCACCGGTGTGGTGCCGGCCAAGTCCCCTCCGAAGGTCAAGTCAGAACTTCTTTTCAACTCTAGAGTGCTAGAGAGAGATTAATTATGCGTACCTTGGCTTGTGAGGGTATTGGGGTTTTTATAGTAGTAGAGGAAAGACCTCTTTTCCTTGGAGTAGAAGTCTTTTCCTTATAGGAATCCTTATGAGCGTAAATTGCGGAATCATTTCCTTATAGGACTCTAACATTAAGCGTGGAGAACAAGTAGTCTTTTATTCGAGATGAACGAGAGTTAGCATGGCTTAGTGCCGTCGGCCTTAGGGTCGTCAGTTTGCCTTAGCCTCCTCAGTGATGTCAGGCGTCAGCTTTATAATCTTCAAATGAATATCAAATTAACCCCGTCAGTCCTGAAGTCTTTAACTTCAGTAGCCCAACCCCGTCAGTCTTGGTTCTTTGATATATCACAGGCTGACGGTTCAAGGCATATTTTATTTCTACCTATCATTTGCCCCCTACTCCATACCTCCGTCAGTTCAAACTGACGGGTTATGGAGTGACATTTATCGCAGGCCTTTGCCTCAGCTAGGAGAGAGAAAATGATGCAGCTGGTATTAATGGTTCCGGACACGTGGCACAAATTTGTTGGCTCCGCTTCTGGAAGGGGGGCGTCGCTTCGTCTTCCGTGCCCTCTTCTCTATATATATTTCTCTCCCCTTCCATATTCTTACTTTTACATTCTTACTGATTACTGGAGAGAAGACCCGTCGCCTACTTTCTGTCAGTCCTTTTATACCGTCATCTGAGCTTCCGTCGTCACGTTTAGACCGTCGCCTATTTGAGAAATTTGTAAGTTCTTTCTCTTCCTTTAACCCTTTTCATGTGCTTTACTTTATTTGATCTTTCTTAAAATGAGGTCGTCATTTTAGGTACTTAGAATTAATCCGTCACTTGTAGGTAGTCAGATGTCGAGTGACGCGTCGAGTTAGTCGTCAGTCCGCGATGGAGCGGGCTACGACGATGTCTTTGGTTCAGGGTCAGAGTCTGGGAGCCTTTTCTATCCGTCAGAGAGGGAAACATCAGCCCATACTCCTGACGAGAGAATAGTGAGTCAAGGAGACGAAGGTCAAAACGAAATAGTGGAGGAGGTTAGCGAAGTTGAGGGGGATGATGAAAGGGATAATGACGGAGTAGAGGGTGACGAGGATTCTTGTGAGCGGATCTCAAGAAGTCCTGAGGGGAGTCGTCCCTTCATTTTGCCCGAGGATTGGGCCGTTAATAAATTCTTACCCACCATGAGTGAAAAGCTTTTTGGAGAGTTGCGTGTCCGTTTCCAAATTCCAGATTATATCCCAATTCGTCTCCCTAGAGAAGGTGAGAAGTGCTACTCAGGGCGAACCGCAGACGTAGGTATGTATTACGCTATGTTTGCTGCAGGGGTGAGGTTGCCTTTGACAGCTCTGCACCGTCAGTTAGTTGACTTCCTTGGTGTATCCGTCAGTCAAATTGCCCTTAATTCATGGAGAATTTTTATTGGTGCTGAAGTCTTATGGGGTCGTCTTAGTGGGGGACACCGTCAGCTTTCCCTTGATGAATTCTTTTACTGTTATAGACCCCATCACCTAGCATCCTCTAAGGGGATGTACCATTTTGCTGTTAGGGAGAAGGAGTTGAGGTTAGTGTCGGAGACACCAGATTCAAATAGAAACTGGAAAGGTAGGTACTTTTTTGTTAAGGGGACGGACTGGGTGTGCCGTCGTGAAGAGTGGAAGACTATGTCCCAGGGATACTTTGATAATACCTGGGCACTCGTCAAGGATTCAGGTTTAGCCCGTCAGTTTTTAATTCCGTCAGTTATTTTTAATATTTTGCTGGTACTAACTAATTTCTACTTATTTATGTCCGTCAGCTAACACTCGTCCTCTAATAACTGACGAGCAAAGAGACTTCATCCGTCGGGTTCTGGAGATCCCTTTGGGGCAGCGAGCGTGTCGAGATTTGATTAGGCTTGACACCCTTCACGCTTACTGCGGAGGACCTGAGCCGACGCCTGAAGCCCTTCAGTTAGAAGGATTTTCACGCCGTCGTAAGTAGCTTATTCGCATAATCTCGTCACTTTAATTATTGACGTTAGCTTTTCTTCTTATATGTGTGCGCATTATCTTTTCAGAAATGGAGTCAGCCAGGCAACGGATCAGGGCTGCTGCTACTCGTCAAAAGGAGGAGCAAAAGAAGAAAGGAGAAGTGGGCTCCTCGTCTGCTCCCAAGGCCGTCACCAAAGGCGTGCCAAAGAGAAAAACTGACGGAAAGGACGACCGTCCGTTACAAAAGGCTGCCATCACTCCTGTGAAAGAGACGCCTGGGAAGCCAACTCCCGCGTCCGGCCATGGGGCAGGGAAGGGGCTGATGACTTCTTCTGGTCCCGTCCTGGAAGGGCCCCGTTGTCTCTTGACACACATGGACTTTGCCGTCGAGAAAATTGAATCGCTTATAACGCCGACGGACATCGATCCTTGTGATTTATTGGGGACAGAGGAGCTGGGGGCGTCAGCCTTGTTTGATCTCTCACGGGTAATTTTTCCTTGGTTTTTCTCCCTCTCTCTTTTTTTTTTTTTTTTTTTTTTTTTTTTTGGTATTTAATGACTGACGGTTGCATGCTTTTTGTAGGCCCTAGTTCGTGTGAAGGCGCTCCAAGATAGGTGCGTGGCCAAGGAGGGCGTCGCTTCTCGTCTAAGCAAGCTCAACAAAAACTTGTCAAATCAGCAGTCTCAATACAAGGAGGCTATGCGCTTGCTAAACACCGATCTAAAAGAGACGAGGGAAAAGCTGGAGGAGGTAGGCCGTCAGCAGGAGAAATTGCAACAAGAGCTGACGGCCCTTCGTGAGCAGGCGGAGCAGGCTGGTGCTGACGCGATTAAGAGTTTTAAGGAGTCAGATTCCTTCTTTGATGCCTGTGGCGTACACTACGGAACAGGTTTTGAAGACTGCCTTAAGCAGGTCGCGTCAGCCTTTCCTGAGTTGGACCTCTCTGGAATCACACTGGATGACACCGTGCCTATGACGCCTGCCAATGATACCGTCAGCACAGAAGGTGACGGCCCTAGAGATGTACCTCCCCGTGATGGTGACGGGGTTGTACTGGCTCAACCAGCTGCTAATCCTCCAGTGGCCTCCTCCAATTTTGTCGAGATTTTAGATGCAGATGACCCTCCTGCCGAGAAGTAGATTATGTTTTTAAGTGACGCTTCTTTTAGTTTTTTGTAGATGTATTTTGATTTGTCTGTAAACAATATTTAAACCTCCCCTTGATTTTTGGGGCTTTTGTTTGTACTTGATTTATTTTAACATATGCATTGCTTATTTTCCCTCGCTATCTGGCTAAGGCTGTTTTTCAATTGTTGGTTGATCTTGCAAGTTGTAATACTGATGTCGTCAGTCAAATGTAGTTGTTGGCTCTTTTATATCAGTCTTTTCTTAGACCGTCAGCCTTATGGTTGACCTCTTTTTATAGGCTTTTGTGGCTGAATTCTTTTTGGGTCTTTTATTAGACCGTCAGCTTGATAGCTGATTTTTTTTGGGTCTTTTATTAGACCGTCAGCTTGATAGCTGATTTTTTTGGGTCTTTTATTAGACCATCAGCTTGATAGCTGACTTCTTTTTGGGTCTTTTATTAGACCGTCAGCTTGATAGCTGACTTCTTTTTTGGGTCTTTTATTAGACCGTCAGCTTGATAGCTGACTTCTTTTTGGGTCTTTTATTAGACCGTCAGCTTGATAGCTGACTTCTTTTTGGGTCTTTTATTAGACCATCAGCTTGATAGCTGACTTCTTTTTGGGTCTTTTATTAGACCGTCAGCTTGATAGCTGACTTCTTTTTTGGGTCTTTTATTAGACCGTCAGCTTGATAGCTGACTTCTTTTTGGGTCTTTTATTAGACCGTCAGCTTGATAGCTGACTTCTTTTTGGGTCTTTTATTAGACCGTCAGCTTGATAGCTGACTTCTTTTTGGGTCTTTTATTAGACCGTCAGCTTGATAGCTGACTTCTTTTTGATTTGTTCATTTTTGTGAATATGAACTTATAAGTAGAAATTCCAGTAGTTCTGAGTAAATTCCTTTTATTGCCATGCATCTATGAAAAGAATTTAAAAAACAATAACCTGCCCAAAAAATGAGCTTATTGTAGCAGAAACAAAAGCAAAAATCTACCCATTCGGGCTTATTGTAGCGAAATCTAAAGTAAATGATAAAATGTAGGAATAAAAAGATGGGTTTTTTCTTCAAGTCGTCGCATCTACTGGTAGTACTTTCGCAAGTGCTCAGCATTCCAAGGGTGTGGTAGCTTCCGTCCGTCCAACGTCTCCAGGTGATAGGTGCCTTTTCTTTGCCATGCCGTGATTCGGTAGGGTCCTTCCCAATTTGGGCCAAGCTTTCCTTGGGTTGGATCTCTTGCTACTCCCATGACTTTCCTTAGGACGAAGTCTCCCACCTGAAAATCTCTACGCTTGACCCGGGAGTTGTAGTGCTTAGCCATGCGGTCCTGGTATCGTGCGAGCCTTTGTTCTGCCGCTGTCCTGATTTCGTCTACTAGATCGAGCTGTAGACGTATGGCTAAGTCATTTTTCCCTTCATCATGGTTGTGCACCCTGTAGCTCGTGAGGCCGACTTCGGCTGGGATGACAGCCTCGCTTCCGTATGTTAGCCGGAATGGCGTCTCCTGTGTTGGTGTCCTTGCCGTCGTTCTGTAGGCCCAAAGTATGCTCGGTAATTCTTCAGCCCATATGCCTTTTGCCCCCTCGAGCCGAGTCTTGATAATCTTCAGCAAGGATCGGTTTGTGACTTCAACCTGTCCATTGGCTTGAGGGTGTGCGGGAGAGGAGTAATGGTTCCGTATCCCTAATTGCGAGCAGAAGTCCCGGAAGGCATTGTTGTCGAATTGCTTCCCGTTGTCCGAGACTAAGACTCTAGGGATGCCAAATCTGCAGATGATGCATTTCCAAACGAAACTGCGCACGTTCTTCTCCGTAATGGTGGCCAAAGCTTCAGCTTCTACCCATTTCGTAAAGTAGTCGATGCCTACTACCAGAAACTTCAGTTGTCGTATAGCCGTAGGAAACGGCCCCATGATGTCCAATCCCCATTGAGCGAATGGCCATGGCGCCGCCATTGGGGTAAGTTCTTCAGGTGGTTGTCTGATGACATTGCTGAACCTTTGGCACTTGTCACATTTCTTCACATAGGCCTCGGCATCCTTCTGCATAGTTGGCCAAAAGTACCCCGTTCGCACCAGCTTGTGTATCAATGATCTGGATCCTGAGTGATTTCCACAGATTCCTTCGTGCACTTCCCTCATGACATAATCTGCTTCCTCAGGACCTAGGCATCGTAGGTATGGACGGGAGAAACCTCTTTTGTATAAGACGTCTTTTATTAGGACGAACCTTGCTGCCTGGACCTTCAGCTTTCTTGCGGCTTCTTTTTTGTCTGGTAATTCGCCGTTCTTCAAGTAGGAGACTAACGGCGTGGTCCAATCACTTCCGGACCCGAGCTCATGTATATCGACAGAGCTTATAAGTGGAGAGAGTTGAACGAAAGAGAGTACGTTGTCCGGGGTGGCCATATGTTCAGCTGAAGCGGCTTTGGCTAAGCGATCAGCTTGCTCGTTTTCTCCTCGGGGGATCTGCTTAATTTCGGCTTTCAGCTCATTTACCCTCCGTCTTGCTTGGTCTAGATACTTTTTCATCCTTTCGTCTTTACACTCATAATCCCCGTTTATTTGGTTGACCACGACTTGAGAGTCGCAGTGAACTATTACTTTTTCCGCACCTGCTGCGTTGGCGAGGTCGAGCCCTGCTATCAAAGCTTCGTACTCTGCTTCGTTGTTGGTGGTAGGGAACTCAAGGCGAATCATACATTTGACCATGTCTCCTTCGGGTGAGTGCAGCACGACACCGGCCCCCCCAGCCTTCCTGTTGGAGGATCCGTCAACATGTATGTTCCATTGTGGAGGTTCTTCTGCCCCCCTGTCCTCACCGTTTGTAAACTCAGCTATGAAATCCGCAACGGCCTGTCCTTTAATGGCGGCCCGTGGGCGGTACTGGATGTCGAACTCGCTTAATTCTATGGCCCACAGTGCTAGTCGCCCAGCAGCCTTAGGACTGCTCATCGCCCGTCGCAGCGGCACGTCAGTAAGGACGATTACCGTGTGGGCTTGGAAGTACGGCTTTAGTTTGCGTGCTGCTGTTACTAGTGCAAATGCAAGTTTTTCCATGGGCGGATATCTTTCTTCAGCCCCGCGTAGTGCCCGACTGGTGTAGTACACCGGTTTCTGTATTCTTCCCTCTTCTCTGATCAAAGCTGCGCTGACGGCGGATGGGGAGACGGCAAGATAGAGAAAAAGTTCTTCACCTGGTTTCGATGGACTTAGTAATGGAGGAGAGGAGAGATAAACTTTCAATTCCTCGAACGCTTGTTGGCACTCGGCAGTCCACTCGAAAGATCTCTTTAGTGTGTGGAAGAAGGGTAAGCACTTGTCTGTTGCCCTCGAGACGAACCTGTTTAGCGCCGCTATCTTGCCATTAAGGCTTTGCACTTCCTTCACATTTTTTGGTGGTGCCATTTCCATTATAGCTCGAATCTTGTCCGGATTGGCTTCGATGCCTCTTTGGGAAACCATAAATCCCAGGAATTTCCCCGCCGTCACCCCGAAGGCGCACTTTTCCGGGTTTAATTTCATGTTGTAAGAACGAAGAGTGTCGAACGTTTCCTTGAGGTCTTGTAAGTGATCTCCCTCTTTTCTGCTTTTTACCAGCATATCATCTACGTAGACTTGGACATTTCTCCCGATCTGTGGTGCGAACATTTTATTCATAAGCCTCTGGTATGTTGCACCTGCGTTTTTTAGGCCAAATGGCATTACCTTGTAACAGAAAAGGCCTTGGCTGGTTACGAACGACGTTTTCTCTTGATCGGCTTCATGCATCTTGATTTGGTTGTACCCGGAGAAAGCGTCCATAAAACTTAGTAGTTGGTGTCGAGCTGTAGAGTCCACTAAAGTATCGACCCTCGGGAGGGGATAGCTATCTTTTGGGCATGCTTTGTTTAGGTCGGTAAAGTCTACACACATCCTCCACTTCCCGCTAGTTTTTTTGACCATTACTACATTGGCGAGCCAGTCTGGATAGTAAACTTCTCTGATAAAGTTTGCCTCCTGTAGCTTGCGGACTTCTTCAGCTATGGCCTGATCCCTTTCGGGGGCAAATACCCGTTTCTTCTGCCTGACGGGTAGAAAAGAGGGTGATACATTCAGCTTATGCACCATAACCGAAGGGTCTATCCCCGGCATGTCCTCGTGACTCCATGCGAATACGTCCCGATTCTCTCTGAGGAAGGCTGTAAGCGTCTGTCGGACCGTGGGACTCGCAAGGGTCCCAATCTTTGTTGTTTGCTCAGGTCTGGAGTCATCAAGAGATATTTCTTCAAGCTTTTCGACGGGTTCCGTCGTACTCCGGTATTCTTCTATGCTCATGGCCTGGAGTTGATCGTCCATCTCCATCATTGCCACGTAGCACTCGCGTGCGGCCACCTGGTTTCCGCGTAGTTCACCTATTCCATATTCGGTAGGGAACTTGATCATCAGATGATATGTCGAGGTTGCCGCCTTCCATGAATTGAGGGTCGGTCGCCCCAAGATTGCATTATAGGCAGACGAGCAATCGACCACGAGGAATGTGACGTCCTTGGTAATCTGCTGGGGGTGATCGCCTGCTGTTACTGGTAATGTGACCGCGCCGAGGGGAAACACCCTCGTTCCTCCAAAACTGACGAGCGGGGCGTTTGTCGGTATCAACTGTTCTTTGCTGATCTTCATCTGCTGAAACGCCGGGTAGTATAAGATGTCTGCCGAGCTCCCATTGTCGACCAATACCCGATGCAAGTTATAATTTCCCACTTGTAGACTGATAACAAGCGCATCGTCGTGTGGATGGTGAAGATGTCGTGCATCTTCTTCGGAGAACCCGATGATAGGACTTTCTCTTCGTGCTACTTTTAGTGCCGAGCCCGTCACCTGGACACTTTGAACCATCCTGAGGTACGTCCTCCGGGCCTTTTTGGATGACCCGGTAAGCGTTCCTCCTATGATCATCCTTATGTCGCCAATGGGTGGTCTAGGGCGGTCATTGTCCCGTCGGGGAGGCTGCTCCTGAGGTGGTGGATCAGGCTTTTCTTTGCTTATAAACTTCTGCAATTTCCCTTGTCTGATGAGGGCCTCGATTTGCTGCTTCAAGTCGTAACAATCGGCTGTATCATGGCCGTGATCTCGGTGGAAGCGGCAATATTTGTCTTTAGAGCGCCTATTAGGATCCCCTTTTAGCTTCCCAGGGAAGGTCAGAGCCCCTTCGTCCTTGATTTGCATCAGAACTTGGTCTATTGGGGTAGTTAACGGGGTGAAGGTTGTGAATCTCCCCCCCGGGGGTCTAGAGCGCCTTTCGTCTCTTCGGTCTCCAGTTCTTGGCTTCTTCCTCCCTTGATCTTGTCGTGAATCTTCTTGTCTTTCCCTTTTTCTTGGCTTCTCCTCCCGGGCTAGTAGTGCGTCTTCGGCGTTCATGTATTTGGTGGCTCGGTAGAGTACTTCCGACATGGTCTTTGGGTCGTTTTTGTAAAGGGAGAACAAAAACTTACCCTTTCGCAACCCATTTGTGAAGGCTGCTACAAGTATCTTGTCATCGGCTTCGTCAATAGAAAGCGCCTCCTTGTTGAAGCGCGTTATGTAGGACCTCAGCGTCTCGTCTTCTCGTTGCTTGATGCTCATTAAGCAGGCTGTAGATTTCTTGTACCTATGTCCCCCGATAAAGTGAGTAGTGAACTGGGCACTTAACTCCTTAAAGGTACTGATGGAGTTCGGCGTCAGCCGACTAAACCATATCCTTGCGGGGCCCTTTAGTGTTGTGGGGAAGGCTCTACACATGATTTCGTCTGCCACGCCCTGAAGGTGCATCAGGGTCTTGAAGGTTTCCAAATGGTCCAGAGGGTCCTTCACCCCGTCGTAGCTCTCAATATGGGGCATGCGAAACTTATGTGGTAGGGGGAAGGCATTGACGGCTACGGTGAATGGCGAATCGGTTCGGTTAACTAGATCATCAAGGTCGCTGGAGACTCGCCCTTTGAGTGCGTTCATCATGACTTCCATTTGTTCCCTCATCGCCTGCATCTCTGTGATAATATGTGGTGGAGTCGCGTCCGTGAGGGACGGCATGCTTACGTTCTGCCCTCCTGGTTTGCTTGGGGCGTGGCTGCCTTCGGGTTTCTCCTGATTTTTCTTCGGAGCGCTGGTCCCTTCTTGATCCTCTTGCTGGTCGTTAGGTGCTGTGTTCTTCTGGCGCAGCTGTTCTTCCAAATCGTGGTTCTGTTTGGTGAGGCGCTCTACAGCGGCGGCCAGAGTCCGAACTTGTCTCTCGAGTGCAGTTGTGGGCGGCTGCTCTTCCTGAATGTCGTTGTTGGTTGCCATTGATCGAGTGAGTACCATGCAACCCTTTTAGTCCGGGAAACAGTAGTATGGCTTAATCTGAATATTGGTTTCCCACAGACGGCGCCAACTGATGATACCGTCAATTTCACCAGTGAGTTGCACAATACTCGTGTACTCAAAACGACACCTGCACAACAAAAGGAAGAAGACCTTACAGAGAGCACCGGTGTGGTGCCGGCCAAGTCCCCTCCGAAGGTCAAGTCAGAACTTCTTTTCAACTCTAGAGTGCTAGAGAGGGATTAATTATGCGTACCTTGGCTTGTGAGGGTATTGGGGTTTTTATAGTAGTAGAGGAAAGACCTCTTTTCCTTGGAGTAGAAGTCTTTTCCTTATAGGAATCCTTATGAGCGTAAATTGCGGAATCATTTCCTTATAGGACTCTAACATTAAGCGTGGAGAACAAGTAGTCTTTTATTCGAGATGAACGAGAGTTAGCATGGCTTAGTGCCGTCGGCCTTAGGGTCGTCAGTTTGCCTTAGCCTCCTCAGTGATGTCAGGCGTCAGCTTTATAATCTTCAAATGAATATCAAATTAACCCCGTCAGTCCTGAAGTCTTTAACTTCAGTAGCCCAACCCCGTCAGTCTTGGTTCTTTGATATATCACAGGCTGACGGTTCAAGGCATATTTTATTTCTACCTATCACCTGCAAAGCCAAATTCATTATCATACAAATCTTGCAACATCAGGTATTCTCATTCCATAACAGAATAAAACCATTTCAGGGAAGATGTGGTTATAAAAATAAGACAGATTATGGTGCCAAATCCAACATCATAAAAAGATAGACCCTTTTATTTTCGGTAAGAAAAAAAATAAAACAAATAAGATGTGAAAAATACAAAAAATAAAACAAATAAGATGTGAAAAATACAAAAAATAAATAGAAAAAGAGAAAAAAAACTTTCTTGTGATATCAAATGTTGGAAGCGGCAAGAAAACTTCCGACTTTGGGGGTTGGAAGCAACTAGAATAAGAGATGATTTTGGGTTTTCTGACCAGATAAAGGCTGATCTTTTCGGAATTGATTATGTTCGGCAGTGTAGCTCCAACAACGATGCTAGGTAGTGGTTATGGAGGTTTGGAGGAGAGAGGGTGGTACGAGAGAAAGCAGAGATAGAGAAAAAATTTTTATTTTCGAAAAAGGGAAAATGTCTGTTGTTGTTTTAATGGCGGGCTTTGAAATTTTTAGGGGCATGTTTGTTTTTATATTTTAAGTTAATGAATTGTTGATCTGTAATTTTTTTTTTAACACGTGTCAATTTTTTATTGGATCTTGAAACACCATATGGATGCTGAGTTGGATTTTCAAAAACAACGTATACTTTCTCGGGGTTTGTGCCCATTCCTATTTACATGTCCAACACTTAGAGCACTCTCATCAGGCGTTTCAAATGTGCCAAATGCTAAAAATTTGGCACATTTGACACATCAAACACAAAAATGAAGGCTCATCAAGTATGTCAAATGTTTCAAAAATTTGGAATGTGCTACAGTACGCTCTCATATTTGAGAGCGTACGGACAAATGTGCCATTTGTGTTTAATACTATTTTATTCTCTTTTCTCTCTCCTCTCTCCTCACTTTCTTCTTTTCTCTGCTCTCTCCGTCACTCTCTATCTCTTCCCTATCAGTCCTCCCGGCTTAAGATCTCTCTCATCCTTGCTCAAGATCTCTCGCCCCCTCACCTCGCCGTCAACCTCCACAGCCCTCTTCGCCGACCTCCACAGCCTTTGCCGCCGACCTTTAGAGCTCTTAATCGGGTCGTGGGTGTGACATTTGGGATGGGTTTCTCTGTGTGGGTTTTGGGTTATTGATTGGTCGGTTGAGTTGGGATTTTGGGCCGGTGGTGGTGTCGTGGTTGTGGCAGTGGTTGGTTGAGTTTTGGGCCGGCGCTATTTGTGGCTGTAGTGGGCGGCGGTGTTTGTGGCTGTAGTGGGTTTCGATGTGTGGATTTTGGGTCATTGGTTGATCGGCTGGGTTGGGATTTTGGGCCGATGGTGGTGTCGTGGTTGTGGCGGTGGTTGGTTGAGTTTTGTGTGGCGGTGTTTGTGGCTGTAGTGCGCCGGCAAGGTTTGTTGAAGATTTTGATTTTCTTTTTCTTTTTCTTTTCTTTTTTGTTGAGGTTTTTGGATTTGGATTTGGAATTTTTATGGAGATCTAGTGATTGTGGTTGTTGTTTGTGGAGGTTGATTTGCCGTTGGTGGTGATTTGCCGTTGCCGTTGCCGTTGGTGGTTTGTGGAAGTTGATGGTTTGTTGAAGATTTTGATTTTCCTTTTCTTTTTCTTTTCTTTTTTGTTGAGGTTTTTGGATTTGGATTTGGAATTTTTATGGAGTTTCAGTGATTGTTATTGTTGTTTGTGGATGTTGATTTGCCGTTAGTGGTGATTTGCCGTTGCCGTTGCCGTTGCCGTTGGTGGTTTGTGGAGGTTGACGGTGAATGTAGTTTAATGTGATGAAATTTGTTTAATATTATTTAATGGGTTGGATATATTATTTTAATATATAGAATAGAAATATAGAACTTCTGATAAATGACATGTTGTAAAATGGTGTGTTAAAATGATAAAATAGGTTTTTGGTGTTGTAAAATGGCATTTTTTATGAGAGAGCTGATGAGAATGCTCTTATGGGCGATTACTGATAAGTGATAATTGCATAAGTCAATGAATAGTTATTGTGTAGTTCGGGAGCATTGCTCCCTCCACCCACCATAGGGCCCACCTGTCATGTGAGAAGGGCTCCCGGACTACCAATAAATTTTCCTAGTACATTAGACTTTGAGGGCTGAGCAGATCTAATTCTACAGTTTTCAAGCACCTTGAGCCTTTCCCGCCACTAGCCGTTAAACTCCAAGACCAGTTTATTCAAAACCCTCCCCTACATGATTTTTCTTAGTTGTATTTGTCATTCTTCAATCTCCATCTTCTTATTCTTCTTCAAACAATCAAATGACACTTCAGTCAATAACAAAGCAAAAGAGAACCTCTCCTTTCTCATCTTCCCTCCACTCTCTTCTCAACCCCAACGCGTTCACCCAATGCCCATTTCACGCAATTCCCTCACCAACCCCTCAACTAAACACTAATTCCAAATCCCAACAAACTTTTTATACATTATCCAAGCTTCGTGCCTTGCCCACCCATCAGTCACCCTCTTCTTACTATGGCTCTCTCCTCCAATCCTGTATTGCCCGGAAAGCGATCAAGCCCGGAAAACAACTTCATGCCCACCTATGCCACATGGGTCTCGGGTTTGATTTATTTCTAGCTACTAAGCTTGTTAATTTCTATAGTGTTTGTGACTCTTTACGTAATGCACACCTCTTGTTTGATAGAATTCCTAAGAGTAATTTATTTCTTTGGAATGTTTTGATTCGGGGATACGCGTGGAATGGGCCGTATGAGGCAGCAATTTCTCTTTATCACCAAATGCTTGAATATGGGCTTGCGCCTGATAATTTTACGTTTCCATTTGTGCTCAAGGCGTGCTCAGCACTTTCTGCCATTGACGAGGGAAGGAACATTCATGAACATGCAATACGGACTGGGTGGGAGATGGATGTTTTTGTGGGTGCGGCTTTAATTGACATGTATGCAAAGTGTGGTTGTGTGGGGAGTGCTCGCGAAGTGTTCGATAAAATTGAAGTACGAGATGCTGTGTTATGGAACTCTATGCTTGCTACTTATTCGCAAAATGGGCGTCCGGATGAGTCACTTGCTCTATGTAGTGAAATGGCATTAGCAGGTCTAAGACCCACAGAGGCAACCCTTGTGACAGTGATATCAGCTTCAGCTGACATTGCGGCTCTTCCTCAAGGGAAGGAGCTTCACGGGTTTGGTTGGAGGCATGGGTTTGAGTCCAATGACAAGATAAAGACTGCACTGGTAGATATGTATGCCAAATGTGGTTCTGTGAAGGTTGCTAGGAATTTGTTTGAACGGCTTAAGGAGAAAAGAGTTGTCTCTTGGAATGCCATAATTACAGGGTATGCAATGCATGGTCATGCTACTGAAGCATTGGATTTATTTGAGGAGATGAAGGAAAAATCTCTCCCTGATCACATAACTTTTGTGGGTGTTCTAGCAGCTTGCAGCCATGGGGGTTTGCTTGATGAAGGCTGGATGTTTTTTGAATCAATGGTGAGAGATTACCGCATAGTTCCTACAATTCAGCACTATACATGCATGGTTGATCTCCTTGGCCACTGTGGTAGATTAGATGAGGCTTACAATCTTATAATGCAAATGAGAGCAATGCCAGATTCTGGAGTGTGGGGTGCTCTGCTGAATTCATGCAAAATCCATGGAAATGTAGAGTTGGGTGAAGTAGCATTAGAGAAACTAAGTGAGCTTGATCCTGATGATTCTGGCAATTATGTGATTTTATCAAACATCTATGCTCAAGCAGGGAAATGGGAAGGAGTTGCAAGGCTGAGAAAATTAATGATAGATAGGGGAATAAAGAAAGGCACTGCTTATAGCTGGATTGAAGTGAAAAATAAAGTTTATGCATTCCTTTCTGGAGATACTTCTCATCCTGATTCTGATGCAATATATGCAGAACTGAAGAGGCTGGAAGGACGAATGAAAGAAGCTGGCTATGTCCCAGATACCGGATCAGTTTTCCATGACGTGGAGGATGATGAGAAGACTAATATGGTTTGCAGTCACAGTGAAAGGTTAGCAATTGCATTTGGACTCATTTCTACTCCTCCTGGAACTAGGCTTTTGATAACCAAGAATCTCCGAGTATGTGAAGACTGTCATGTTGCAATAAAGTTCATCTCAAAGATCACAAAGAGGGAAATCACTGTCAGAGATGTTAATCGCTACCATCATTTTGAAGATGGGATATGCTCTTGTGGTGATTACTGGTAAACGGAATGAGGAGAAATTAGAAAATTTTGGGTTTCAAGGTCTATGTACCAACACGGGCTATTTGCTTTGGAAGCAGTTAGGAGATGATGAAGAATTGTAGAATGAATCTGAGTGGAGGATAACATATGCATGCTTATCAAAGGAAGTACATCTAGTTTTTGAATTTTTTGAACACGTCAGGAATCTTGTAAAAGTCAAAGATTTATGGGTATGTGAAGCACATGAACAATGGCTGAATATTAAATAGTTAATGCTACCAAGTAGATTGGGTTTTGTAGAAAGGAAGGCACAATCTGATACCAGACAAAATGCAACATTGTGTTTCTATAAGCATTGATATCAAAGCTCGGGTACAAGAGGCAGGTTGTCTAATTATTATTGAGGCAGTGGAAGTGGCAAGTAGTACCCAATGGTAAAACCACACCATTATTTAAAATGTCTGAGGAATCATTCTTTTGGGAGGCAAATGAAGTTTCTGATTCTGTGGTAGTATGGGGCATGGGCTGCACGTCACCAGCTGTTTGCAAGTTAAGAAAAATTGTTAAGATGTTTGAACTAGTGGGAGTTTGTTGTTGCCCTTCTCAGTTTCTCTTATAACTCTCTCTATCCACTCCAAATAATATAGTTTTGGGTTTCATGCACCAAAATATCTTGGTCTGATTTGGGACTAATTTGTTCTCAAAATGTAATGATGTCTCCGAAATGGTAAGATGCAATGGCCATCTAAAGCGAAGGAGGGAGAGCTGTTGCACGTGTTTTTGGAATAACAATGTATGGGTATGATCAACTTAATGGTAATAATTATCATGAGCAGAGGATCAAGACAGGAAAAAAAAAAATCTTTTGGTATGATTCAATTGGCTAAGCTATTATCTGGAGTTCTTCATGTTATTCATTGATTGAAACATTCTTTTGATTGTCTAACTCTGAATTCTACAAATATTATTAAAAATGCAAAGTATTCAACAATCTCCTATTTTTTCATCAAGTAATTTCCATTTCCTGTTCCATGCACTGCACAGCATTTAAAGACGTGCTTTCATTTCTTGAATCAGAAAATCACTTTATTTGTGTAAAGATTTAGCAATTTAACATCATTTTACAAGAACACTTGGCTTTGGTTTGTGGTCCATGAATGATTGAAGCTCTTAGCAATGGGACCCACTTTTGTAATGTATTATTTACTTGGAAGAGAACAACCAGAATGAAACCAAGGCAGGGAATTTACTTTGTGCCACTTCTATCAGCAGGTTATCTAGACTTTTCCAGAAACTTATTCAAAGTTTGGTATCATGTATTGAACTTACTGTGCATACACAAACTCTTTTCTAGGTTGTTGCTAAAGGTGGCAGTAACTGCAATTTCTAGACCATGTTTAATGTAGAATGCCATTGCAACTGTTTCCTGTTTGCTGATGCTTCAGTTCTGACTTTCTAAAATCCCGCTGCTGACATTTTCACATTGTTAATTAGCTTCGATGGGAAGCAATCTGTTCCTGCAATGTAATAAAACCTATAAGAGCCAGGTCATGGAGAAGAGCAGAGTATTAAAGTTTAATAAGTGCAATGGCTGGGAGAGGTGATGCTAGTCTAGACGGACAGTAGAACACTCTTGGTCTACTTTCTGATTTTGGTGCAGAACACGATCCTAAGTCTTGCACCAGAGAGAGAAAAAGTGTGAGAAGTGGGATACTAATGCCATTTGAGAAAATACAAAGAAATACTTTTAGCAACTCCTCTTGTTTGGTTCTATGAGTTGTTAAATCTTGAGAAAGATTGGGCACACCAAACTGTGGCTGAAAAAATACTTTCACAATTGAAAGTAGCTCATCTCAGATTGTTCTCAATCCTTCATTTCATAATTGTTTTTACAGCCATGGTTACATTTTATTATAGAAACAAGGTAAAAATAACATTTGCTTCAATGTTCTAACCTTCTTTTCCTTTGAAAAATAAATATATTTTTCTTCCTTTCCAAACTCCAGGAAGGGCCAACTATAGGCTCCACCCTCGGAAAGTAAGTTCATAAATGAAAAGGTCACAATGTTGGTCTTGAAGTACAAATAAATCACTACAATCATCTGCCACCCAAGACAAAGATGAATTATGTATGAAAGACTTTGTTGAAGCTTTCTAAAAGGATAGATTTTCAATATTGGATATCTTTCCATGTGAAAAATTACTTGGTTGAAGTATTTTTCTATGTTTAGAATTACATGGCATGGAATTACACCTTTCATGTGACCGAAAGTGATGAGATTCTTAAGGCAACTCAAGAAATCTTTCAACACAAGCCTTTCATGCTTCATGTAGAGACCTGCAAAGCAGTTATAGTTCAGTCTCATAAAAAATCAATACAACTATTCCAGGATCCAAAGGCCTTCCAGTAAATCAGCATTACCAGATCTAAAATCATCTGTGCCAATTGTAGTGGCTCCGTTCCTACTCAAATGGCTGTCAGGCATTTTCTGACTTTCTGGTTCTACCTGGCAGTTTTCCTTGTCCTGGCCTACAAGAAGACTTGCAGTGTCACTGTGTCCTCGTTCTTGCTCACCTGACGCACTACTATTGTCTACAAATGGTTAATGCAGATCTCAGAAATCAAAACTCCCATTTCACTAGGCTCATGAAGCTTTTGTACTGAGAATGTAATCAAACGTAAAAGGGCTTCGGAATTTGGGAATCACTAGGCATGAGAGATAATCAAGCTGACTAAAATATTTATGCAAATCTTTTTTTTTTTTTTTTTTGGCTCATGAGAAATATTTATCTACATTACTATGGATTAAATACAACAGAGGCACAACCCTTTTAGTTGACAATCTATTCTCATTTAAAAAATGTGGAAAAAGCAGTTACACTATCCCTATATTTAGTAGTTAGAGAGAGAGAGAGAGAGAGAGAGAGAGAGAGAGAGATGTGAAATATATAGGCTGTTTGAGAATTTATGCTCCTACACCTCCTCCCCACTCCCTCCACCACCCCCACCCCCCCCCAACCAAAACTATGCACAAGGGAGTCACCGTATAAAATATTATAGATTAGAACCTACCTTCTGCTGTTCTACATAATTTATAATCAACAGGTGGCCAATGGTCTAAAAGGTATTTCATGAGGTTGAGTTCTTCCCGATATATGGATAACTTAGCTCGAAACTTATATACAGCTAATCGATATTAAAAAAAAAAAAAATGATATCAGCTACTATTTTCGGATATTAAAATTCATAGAAAAGTATTCTAATAATTGCTAACAACAAGATCTTAACTTGTAGTGTTGGTGCTAAATCAAGCGAACTGATAATTGCATATTTCTCCATGCTTTTTATGCATGCCAATTAGCACATCGAGGAGATATGCTAGAACCCATGTTACCACATTCTTAATATGTAAAATTACACCAGTCTTGTCACTTGTGTAATTTGAAGCAGTATATAGTATATTAATGGCACAGACCCAAAACTCACAGGAGGAATATTTAATCCAATGAACACACACACACATATATATAACCCTTAAAAATATATGGTTCCTAGTTGTGTAATTGATCCTTCATAACCTGATAGCAAATTAAAATTTTGTTAAGCCAATTATGGTTCTTCTACTCTTAGTTCAGTCATATACCTGCACCTATTTGAGCAAACTCTGATACTAGAACCAAACATGAGCAGAGCTTTTTTGTGTCTTCTGGCTGAATGACATCTGCTAACAATGATCTTGCACCATAAGTAGCAATATCAGTTGTTATGCACAATGAGAACAAACTTTTCAACAAGTGGCAAAATGAAGTATCACTGGCAAATATATAAACCTGTATCTAAACTTTGGGGAATGCAGTACAGGAGAACCAATAACTTGACGAACAGGGTAAACAGACAAGGCAGACAATGGATCAGAATCACTGACAGGATTCATTGGCTGAATGAAGAAAACAGAAAAATTTAGAGCATGGAGATGGATAAGTGGAGCAATGTACCATAGCGATTAAGATTGTTGGAGGCAAATAAACTTTATCTGTGGATTTGGGCCTACTGAAGTTCTCAAGACCATGTACATGGGCAGCCAAGCTCTCTCATGCAAATTTCATTGCTAAGTGATCTTTTATAGCTTATCCAAGTGGAAATGATAAGCCCATATAAGTTAAAGTGAAGGCATTCTCATAGTAGGAAAAACCAGATACATTTTCTCACCAACCAAACAGAAAAGAAGTGGTTTTAATCAGGATGCTAAAATAAAATACCTTGTGATGCAGTGTTAGCCTTTGAATTTGTGAATTCTTCTCTTTTGAATCAAGGAGTTCATGACCTTTTCTTTTCCCCAATCCTGGAGAGAATCTGTTGCCTAGTAAGTCAAAAGCACCAGATAAACCAGCATTGGCCTGTTGGATGCAGGTATTGGTATTAGAATGGTCGCCATGTAAAACAGCCAAGTACTCCTCAGATCTTTCAAAATTCTTGCAGTCCACACATTTGCAGTTCTCAGAGCACAGTACGTTAGCTTGGAAGCACTCACAATACTTTTTAAGGCACCATGTTTTCTTGCAGTTACATCCCTTGTTGTGTTTCCCAACCATTGGGCTGACGTTTTCTTCATCCTGCAATTGTTCCAGAGCAGTCCAGTGTGGTTAACAGTTATCAGATGATGATTAAAACTTGAAAAGATATCTGATATTAAATTTACACGTGTCAACCAAAAAAGGTAAAAGAAAGAAATGAATATCAAGAGATGTTTAAAGGAAGGTATCATGAAAACACCACTTCCTTGATTCTTTTGTAATTTTTGAGGTTTCAAAAGAGAGGGATGACTGACATCCATATGGCATTGAGCAGTGACTTTTTCTCTCACTGTGTGTGTATGAGAGAGAGAGAGAACCACGTCCTTGTAATTTAACAAAGAACTTAATAGGACTCATTAAATGAATCATTAACGAAAAATGCATCTTCAACATGAATGATTTAACTGCAGCAGCTGTGAAGAAAAAAATGTACTTTTCTCACATGAAATTTCTTGATCTCAATGTTTTGCTGTTTCAACTTACCAAGAAAATCAAAATTGTATCAGTGGAAAGCAGCTAAGAGGTAGATCTTGAGTAAAGACATGCACATTTTTCATTTTTGCAGTCCGCTTTTACTCTCTCTCTCTCTCTCTTTTTCTTTTTTCATCTTTTTCTTTTTCTGGGTTGTTGTTCTTATTGCTAAGAGTTCCCTGATTTTACAAAGTTACTAGAAAGACAGAGTAATTAATTTTTATGCACATAACTTTAAACATGAGGAGGTTTCTATTGAGACCAAGCTTAAAAATAGAAGTTCAAAAGAGCAACTGGACATAAATGTAATATAAACTTGCTGAAACACTAGCACAAGCACAACTATAAATCCTAAAGGTGAAATCATACTACTCTTTTCCAATCAAACAACAGCAGTGGACGGTGCCTGAAGATGATCTTTTCCACACGAAGCTGCTTATATTTTTTCTAATTGGCACAAGAACACCGGGATGCAATGTAAACACAATCTCCTCAAGAAGTATATAGAACGACAAAGCCCAAATGAAGTACGCATGATTGGTGTGGATAGCTTGAACACAAGAATAAGCAAACGTTACCCAATGTTTGCCCCAAGAACCTTAAAGCCAAATGCTTCCGAAAAAATAGACTACAAGATTAGTAGCTATCATGGTTACAATACAAAGATCCTACCATAACTTCTTTATGAAAGACAAACTAATTTTTAGATCTAGGAAAATCTCATCAGACCTTATATAATTTCTCAAAACTCATTCCTATAAAGTTAGCTACACTTGAAAAAATAGATTCACATATTCTTAACATATGTTCTTTTTATTGATAGTATAAATTCTGTCTTCCCATTTAAGAACAAGCAAAGTGATTAGAGCGCTCTTTCCCTGTATGTAACTTTGTCATCAAAATCTCCTGTGAATTATGAATGTAAAGAAAAGTGAAATCCAAGAGCTTTCTCAGCCTTTAGAGAAAAAACAAAGTGTTAGAAGTTTTGGGCTGGACCAACCCAAATGAGTATACCCACAGTGGGAATGGGTCAGTCCATTGGTAAGAGTTGTCTTTCTTGGTTTTCTATAAATAACTACCCATGCAAAGTCTATAAAAGAGAGGCAAAGGCTGGTTTTTAGAGATAAATTTCAGTGGTGTTGTAGAGAATGACACACACCAAAGTCCATTTTCTCATTTCTCTCTCATCAATTTTTATTTTTGCATTTAGGTTATGGAATGGTGTGTTCTGTTCTTGTAACAAACACCACCATATGGATTGTATCAATATTTTGTTCGTGAGAGATTGTACAATATAGTGTAGAACACTTCCAAAGATGTTGATTTGTGAGTTCAATTAAGATAGGTATGCAAAGAAAGAAGTCTTGTTTTTATTTTTTATTTTCCAACACAAAGAATTTAATGAAAGCATTCTGGTAATGACTTTATTACTGTAATAATATCAAAACTGAGATACTTAGATCTGAAGGAAACTATATTCATGTCGATTTGGTATCCACCTAATTCAACGAACAAAACCAAAAATGGCTCAAACATAAAGAATTAATCCAGTAACCAAACAATACTTCTCTTGAACTAAAAAATTTTCATTTACATACCCTGTTATCCGGCGTTTTAAGTGGACTGCTGGCAATCTTAGGCTTGAATGCACTTGGGTTGCGCTCCAGAATACCTTCAATAGCTGCTATCCTTACATCCTCATTCTCAACATCGTTATAACAATTAGCACACTTGCATCCATCACAGTATATTCCACCAGCGAAGCACTCACAGTACCTGACAATTTGTGGATAAGAACTTTGTAAGCAACTAGATCTAGTACAGCACTGCACTGCATTTTGAAGGTTGGACCATATAAAAAACACAAATTCACCATCCAACATTAAACAAAGAAAGTCATCCGGAGATATATATGGTGGAAAAGACCAATTGGGTCGGCTTTGTTTTTTAAAAATCTTTCTAAAATTAACTTTTATTCACAGAAATCGCTGGTCCACTTTTTTTTTTTTCTGCACCATTCAAGTATGCATCCATGAGAAACTCTTTTTAGGGAGTAATGAATCATTGTTAAACAAGGAGATAGAAAGAGAGCAACTACAAACACACTCCCATGTAGAAATTAAAAGCAAACCAAGACCGAGCCAATCATAGCTGTTGCTAATTATGAATCACTATGTTCCTTTAAGGAACCTCCCATAAATTACAGGCCATTTCTGTGGTACATACAATAATGTAGCAAAAATCCTTAATAGTATGTTGATATGTTATAAACAATTTCTGACTAAAACAATTAGCAAATAATTACAGTACATAACTAAAAGGGAAGTCTTTTTATTGCATACTAGTATCTCAGGCACTCACAACTTTAAGCACTTCGAATGCTTGCAAGTGCAATGTTTTTTACGCTTTGGAGTATCATTGCTTCCATTGATATTAAGCTGTGGCCGTGATCTTGGGGACTCAGAGTTTCTGCATAAAATATAGTAAAGGAAAGTAGTAAGACATCAAAAAATCACAGAGCAGAACATTAGAAACTTGTTTAAACTCAAAGGTAAGTCTGTGTTTAGCAATTCTATTTCTAAATAGTATGATTTGTAAGCAACAGGAGTTATCAAACAAAATTGTGAACTTTAAAAAAAAAAAAAAAAAACAAAATTTCTTTTCTAAAGTTTTTATTTTTTGGGCAAAATATTTAAAATTTCTTTTCTGCCATTGTAACCCGGTTTTCTCAGCAGCCAAACAGAAAATAGAAACAAAAACAAAGGACGAATCGCAGAAAACTTACATTGTGGAAAGAGGAATCCGTGGAGGCAAATGCGAATGCGGCACCACCGAGATCGGCTTCCCCGGAAACTCTGTGAAATCAAGCTGCCTAATTCGATTTTTTCGCGGGAAAGCCACGGAGGCCTCAGTAACGGTTTTCCGCGTAGCTCCAACTGAACGTGGACGTTTTGGCGGGAAATCTATGTTTTCAGTTTGCTCCATTATCAGAATTTCAGAACCTTCAAAAGTTTTCACAGAGAGAGGCTGTTGATGTTTTAGAACGAATAAGGAACAGCTTTTTTAAAATTCGTTTGGCGACTGAGAAAATGAAGGAAAATAACGTATAGCCAGTTTTCTGAGCTGAGTTTTTCCACGGTTTGAAATCCAAAGCGATACGCTGTGAAACGGTTAAAATTCACAATTTCACTTCACTTTACGTCATTTCATTTTCCTTTTAGTTTTCTAAGCAATCAAACAGATCGTCAAGGATTTTCAAGTTCACAACAAATTAAAACCTGAATAACAGTGAAGGCGGCGAATGTAGCCAGATTCCGGCGACTGCCACGTCACAAAGCTTTCAGGTTCGCTGGATTCCGGCGATCTCCGACTGTAGAGAGAGAGAGAGAGAGAGAGAGAGAGAGAGAGAGAGAGAGAGAGAGGTTTTAGAGCAAAAGATTGGGTTTTGGAGAAAGAAAATTTGAAACGTTCAAGAGCGAAAGTAGAGATTGGAGGTATTTATAGGCTTGTTTGAAATTAGTCAAATTACAATGCTGTGGAATTGGACGGTAAGATGTGCGTGATATGTTTTATCGGACGGCAAGGATCATATTGAAGTTATCCAATGGTTTTAATTCAAAATTAGGAGCGTGTTAGAACTTCTTTCCCTCTCCTTTGTGTGTGTGTTTGTTTCTTAAAAAAAAAAATCAAAATTATGAGCAACGTTATTACACATTAATTGTCCTGTCTCTATTTGACACGATTAATTTTGTTAGCTTATTTTACTATTTAGTTTATTTTTGTTACTATTCATGAACACATTGCACTTTTTGATATTATTAATGATTTGTACTGTTTTTACTAACTTTTACCTTTATTTAAAGTACTTTCAACAAAAAGTTTTCAATTTCAGTAAAATAAGCAGATTCCAAACAGGCCTAATACTCAAACATCATTTCAAGCAAAAAAAAAAAAAAAAAAAAAAACACTAATACACACTTGTTTTTAACTAAAATCGTGAGTTTAAAACGAAATCGTGACTTGTTGTTTTAATGGACAAAGTGAGCCTTAAGGTTTGTTTGGGATTTGTTTATTTTGTTAAAATTAAAATTTTTTTGTTAAAAGTACTATAAAAAAAGGTAAATGTTAATTGAAATAGTATAGTGGGACCTATGAATAGTATAAAAAATAAGCTGAATAGTAAAATAAATTGACAAAAAATAAGCTATCCAAACAAATAAGTTGGCAAAAATAAGACTTATTTTCCCAAAATTATTGTGCAGGAGAGTTGGTATCCAACTGGTGAGAAAGCTATAAGTAAATTGTAAAATTGTACCACCCAACTCTTAATAATACATTACATTTCTTAATTAAATTCAAACATGTTCTTGTTTTAATGGATAAAGTCCAAATAATATTATCATTTTGAATAACAGTTAATTCACTGCAATTCTAATGGATATAGTCCAAATAATATTATCATTTTGAATAACAATTAATTCAATGCAGTTATATATTTGAATTAAATTAAAAAACCTCATTATAATTTTATTACTTGATTAATATTTTTACATTTCCCCTTTCTCAGTCCTTAAAAAAATAGAAGGCTCGAGTAGAGGTACTTTCAATGGCTTAAATGGTAGTGGTAGTGATAAAGCCAAACTTAGTAACGTAAGTTTATAGCCAAGTGAGAAATTAAAGTAATTGAAGGTATAATGGAACTAGCTAGGTGGGATAAGGTGGCTATTGTTCCGTGCCAAATGAGCAAATGGCATAGGGTCTTACAATTTTTTGGTCGCCATACAACCGAGAGTCCACCTTACCTTGTCCCTAGCCATTTGGTTAAACAAGTTGACCTGTATTTTTTTTTGCGAATTATTGACAATAAATTGAGCTTTTTGTGAACAAGTGTTCATTTCTTATTTCGCATTTGGACTGTACCACTCATAAGACCCCTCACTCGCTGCAAGGGAGGGGTATAGACCAAGAGGTCGTGTACACCCAGGGTTGGGACTTTGAGCAGTCGTTGATCATAGGATCAACGTGGATGAATTCCACACAAGACTTCTTGCTTTACTGCAATTTCTTTATATGGAAGCCCCATGACCCTAATAATGATGCATATGACTTTAGAGAGGTTCATTCGTGTGAGAGAGAGAGAAAAATCAAATTGAATTTCACAGAGTTAGGGAGATATTGAAAGATACCAAAAAGTGTTGTTTTTATGCGTTTGGCTGTGAAGAAAGTGTAAGAACAAAAATTAAAAAAAAAAAATTACTATATTTTTTTCATTAAATTCATCATTTTATTTTATTTTAAAAATTTTTACATTGCTTTTTTGTTGTCGAATTTTTTAATAATTGAGATGATGACAAGGATTAAAATGAAATATTATAATTTTTTTTTTAAACATCGAGAACTAAAATGAATTATCAATGAATAATACAAACCAATTGATCAAGAATACAAGGAAAAATTGTCATGAAATTAGCCAACAATTTAAAGATCCTAACATAAATTATTATCTTATTCATAAAAATTAATATAAAACAATAAATATTTGTTAAAAAGGATTTTGGTGTGTTTTTAGAATTATTTCTAGTGTTGTTTTTGTTCTTTTAATTTGATAATTATAACTACTTCTAATAAAGACAGAGAAAAAGGAAAGATTATCTCTTAACAATCTTGAAATAGATCACTTTACTTATCCAATAAATAAATAAATCAAAACGACGACGTTTCGTTCGTCTTCATTCATCAACACCAATAGTATACTACTCTATGAGTGTCATGGAACTACACCGTATTTTAATTTAACATACGCAGAGAGCCATTATAGAATTTAGATCGACCCCCCCTTCCCTGTCCCTATCCTTTTCTTCCACAGGAAAAGAAAACCCACTCTCACCTCTCTCTCTCTCTCTCTCTTATTTTTTCTGGAACCAAAATCATTTCCAGTAGCTCAACCAAACAAACGCAAACATCGTTGATTTGATTCTCGCCAATTCAGTTCTCCACCGTTGATCTCCATCTCAGATTCTCATCACCAAAATCTGATCTCAACGATGTGAAGCTTGCTATGCTTGCTTGGTGATCAAATCTAAATCCCTTCAATTCCGAACATTTTTTTGGTTTGTTTATTGTTGAAAATCTTGAATTGGCTATGGAAATGAATGCAGGGCTTCTTGATTGATGTGTTTGGATAGACCGATTTAGAGAGATTTCGGTTTGGAATCAGAAAGAAGAAGAAGATGGCGTGGTTTGGTGGGAGAGTTTCGTTGGGGAACTTTCCGGATCTCGCCGGAGCGGTGAATAAGCTCCAGGAGAGCGTCAAGAACATCGAGAAGAATTTCGATAATGCTCTCGGTTTCGAAGAGAAGTCTGGAGACAACTCCGAATCAACCACTGAAGGTTTTCTTTCTTCCTTTCTATTAATATGTCATTGTATTCTTTGATTTGCTAATCACATTTTTTAATTTTGTGCTATTGAATTAGGATTAATTTAGTTTAGATTAGGTTACTGTGCGAGCAATGAAGCGCGAAACGAATAATGGATAGAAGTCTTAATGAGCTATGATAGCAATTTTTGATGCAGGATCTTTAGGAATTTAGTACTAAATTAGATTCATTGATCAGATCTTGAAGGGTTGTTGAATACAGTTTGATGTTTAAGGGTTTCGGTAGTTTTAAGCAATAAAAAAAATTGGATTTTGAATGAGAAAGAAGAGCATTCTATGGAAGATATTAAGAATAGTTTTTTTTTTTTTAATTATTTTTTTGAGATTTTTGTTTGAAAATTATACTACAATTTGGGGGATTGTATAGTTCCATTATGGATTTTTTGGACCTAATGAGTTTCGGTTTATAATTCTTTAAGGGTACTCGCATTTGAGTGTACCTTCTTTCTAATAAATTATTCTCTTAATTATCAGAAAGAACAAGAACAAAGAATGATAATCACTGGGCAATTGCACTTAGGTTTTCCTTAGTTTAAAGCTTAAAATTAGTTGTTGGAATTTATTAAAATCAATCTCACTATCTCCTAAATAACATTTTACTAGAAAGACTGGGATTCCTAATAACAAAGAAAAGTAATTAAGAACTTACAAACCAAATAGAAAAAAGGACTTGAAACATATAACAAGACTGGTGGGCATCTGGAACAGCCAATTATAGCCCATTCTAGATAAATTTAAAGTAGAAATTTATTAAAATTGAACCAGTTTTCTTTATTTTAAAAAAAAAAAAGCCTTAATACGACTCAATAATAACTAAAAGTAGCCTATGCAAAGTGCCAAGGTCTTATATTGAAACTAGACCACAATTCTTAAATATTTTGGTATTTAATCTTTTTTTTTTTTTGATAGGTAAGAAAGATGTATATTCCAAAAATTGCTAAATGCAAAGTAGCACCAGCATATCAAAAGTACAAAAAAAGATGGAAAAGCAAAAACATAAAAAAACACTAATTGCAAAGAAGAAGAGAGCTAAGGAATAAAGGAAGAGAATCACTAGATGTGAGTCCCCAAACCCTAGCCCAATCAAAAAGGGAACCAGGAAAGAGAGCAAGCAGTTGGTCATCGGATCTATCCAAATCCTCAAACGTCTGCCGATTGCGTTCCCTCCAAATACACCACATCAAACACAATGGAACTAAATTCCAAATGTGAGATGAATGCTTTCCCAACCGATTCCACCGATCAAATAGAAAATCTGGCACTGTACATGAGGGGACCCATGAAATCCCAAAAATTCTAAAGACAAAGCACCACAGCCGATAAGCCTTTCCACAATGTAACAATAAATGATCTACTGTCTCCCCACAACGACGACACATAATACACCAGTCAACGAAGTCAAAGCCCCTAAGCCGCAAGTTATCTCCCGTGAGAATCCTATCCCATGCGGCTGTCCAAACAAAGAAAAAGACATGCCGGGGTGCCTTAACCTTCCAAATAAATTTCCATGGAAAAACAATGGAAGAAGAACCATGTAACTTATGATAATACAAGTGGATAGTAAAATTCCCATTCTTTGTCAACTTCCATCTCATATGATCACCATCAGTCACTGACGGTAAATTAGATGCCAAGAATCGAAAGAAATCATCCACCACATCTGCCTCCCAATCATCAAGACCCCGAATGAAATGAACATCCCAAGTTCTCCTATCCCCCGCTCCTTGACGTATCAAAGATGATTCTATCGAAGCCTCTTTGTTTGTAGCAAAATTGTACAAGACTGGAAAAGCCAAATAGAGTGGAAGATCTCCACACCCCCTATCTGTCTAGAATTTCACTCTATCCCCCACCCATCCGGATACTTCTCCACAAACCACACCCATGAACACCCCTTCCCAACTTAGAGGCGCCCCCCCCCCCCCCCCCCCCCCCCCCAAAAATTTTCCCCAAATTTCAAAGCTACCACCCTCCTCCAAAGCTTATTCTCCTCGATCCTGAAACGCCAAAGCCACTTTCCTAGAGTAAGGCTTTATTGAAAGTGTTCAATTTCCTAATACCCAAATTGCCATTATCAATAGGCATACACACCTTATCCCAACCCAACAAATGTGTCTTAGAGTCAACCCACAAGAAGTCCTTTTGCAGCTTCTCAATTTTGTTTGCCACATGTGTAGGAATGGTGAAAAGAGATAAAAAAATAAGTAGGGAGGCTAGATAGCGTACTTTTAAGCAATGTCAGTCTACCACCTTTTGACAAATACAACTTCTTCCACCCTACTAACTTCCACCTTGCTAACTTCTTTACCATCTACACTCTACATCAAGTTGGTAGGCTTGTAATTTATAAGGTTTTGTTAAATTCTGAAAACTAGGTGACAATTAGACTCGCTATACTTCTGAATGACCAGCATGTGTTTCTGCCATGTCCCGATAGAGGATATTGTTCCATTGTTCCAAATCTTAAAAAAATTTTAAATCACATACGGTAAAGGGAAATGATAAATGTGGAAGAAAGTTAATTTTTATTTTTAAAGATACCTAGTCAAGAGCCTTGTAGCTTAGTGGCATTGCTTGCTCTCGTTTACGAGGAGAACCAAGGTTTCTAAACCCCCTTCCCTCATTGTTGTTGAATTACAAAAATAAAAAATAAATTTTTTTTTGAGATAAATTAGTTTAATGTCTGGCATTGGCTAAAATGGGTTTAAAAATTTAAACTCCGACATATTGGGATGTTGATACCACAGATCTCAATATTTGTAATTTTAGTGGTGTGAGGTGGTGGTTCAATCAGTTTCTCTCTTTTTGGGGCATTGGCTGTAAGTAATATTTGTGAATGGTAATTTTAGTATTACTCTTTAAGTGCAAGTTCTTTTGATGTGCTGTTGCATGCATCTTGTTGATATGTGTCTGTAATTATGTTGAAATGGCATTTGGTTTGCACTTTCACAATGTGTATGGAGCTAGTCCTTAGGACAAATGCATCAAATTCAGAAATCAATGGAAAATAGATGTGCTTTATTGGCTGTTTATCTAGGAGGACACATTGAAGTTATGCTATTTTATGCCTGTCAGTATTCTGATTATTTTAGTTAAAAGTTCTTAAGATGTAATCTCATGTCTGTTAGACTGATTTTAGCTATTATGTCCTCTCTCTATGCTTGCCAGCGTCAGGTTTATGGCCTTCTGGCACTGACAGGAAAGCACTATTTGATCCTGTCATGGCCCTTATGGGGCATAAAAGTGAAGAAAGTACTGGAGAATCATCACCAAAGACAGAATCTTCTGAGCATCCACCTGCAGTTGAGGAACCATCTGGAAAACCTGAATCTCCACAGCATAAATCTGAAGTAGAGGAAAAAGAAGAAAATGAACATGGTAATGACAGATCTCTCCATTCTGCATCTGAACAAGCCACTGCAGAAGAAGAAAATGAAGTACCTGAGGTAGACAAAGATGCTGAGCGTCCAGGGATGGCAGAGGGAACAGATAATGTGATTTCAAACCCTGACGAAGCTGAATCTGATTCATTACCTATGCCTGTTATACAACCTGAACCCACCAGTCAGGATGGTGAGACATTGGAATCTGTTGGCAATCTACAAGAGAATTCAGAAGTGGGACCTTCCGAAAATTCGGAGTTGGTGCAAGCCAAGTCAGGTGCCATTGAAGTAGATCAAGTTGATAGTAGTACCATTTTGACACACGAGGCGAGTAATGTCGTTGATATGAGTGAAAGCAAGGATGAACAGAAGACACAAGTAGAGAGCACAGATAAACATATGTTACAAGCAGAAGAGGATACAGAGACAGTGGTTCCAGTTCAAGCTGAGGCATCAATTGATAGCCATGCTGGAGGTGCAACTGAGCCCTCTGGTTTACATTCCGTTTTCACTGAGGAGACTGCTAGCACTGGTGAATCATCTAAGGATCAATCACCCCGTGTACTTCCTTCAGACGAGGCTTCAGTGAGAGTGTCTGAATCAGTTTCTCCTGAAAGTCATGAAATTGTTAAAGCAGTTGAAGTGGATCAGCAAGCTAATGATAATGTGACCAACATTAAAGAGCAAGAGTTGAGCTCAGGAACAAATGTCTCTGACTCTTTAGATACTGTGCTTGAATTGGAGAAGGTGAAGAAGGAGATGAAAATGATGGAAACTGCATTACAAGGTGCTGCTAGACAAGCTCAGGTATTTCACGAGGCCCAAATATTCTTGTAGGGTAAGACTTATATATGAGATTCAGACTTGATTCATGGCGTTTCTTAGTGTTAAAACTAGTTAGATGCGATCTCATCATGTATAGGACTGATAACTGGTGTAGGTCCTCGTAAGATATTTTTAAACCTTAATGTATCGTGAGTAGATGACATTCGATCTTCTTTTTGGAGAACTAAAGAAGATTCTGCTGGTCTGTTGATTATCCTTGTTCTTACACCAGTTGGATACCTGAGGGTGAGGTTCTACCACTCCTAGACCAGCACAGATGCTAACATGCATCAATGCTCAAGACACTCAATATTTTAATCAATCCACTCCATCTCTCCTTTGAGTACATTGAGCACAAATATATATAAGTATTCTTTCTTGTATTAGGACTCTTAGTTTGACTAGTAAACTAAAATTCTAATGAAAGACTTACTTGGACTCAAAGATAATAAAACCTAAGATACTTTGGAGTTAGGATCTTTTAGAAAATTCTAGACCCAACTAAACTATCAAAATACCCTTAATTCATAGGAATTGCAAAAATTACAAATTTGCCTCTGAATCTAAAATTGACCATAACTTATTAAATATAAACCCAAATTAAGAACTTCTTTAATCGGACACGTGACTAGATCCTTAAAACAACATGACTTTTACTTCAATTGAACTTTACATGTGTACTCCATAAAATAAATATTGAATGGAAGAATTTGAGAATTAGTAGCAAATCAATCTTTAATGGTTGCATCAAGACATCTTATGTTACATCGTCGACGTTTCTTTCATTGGATATCTAAGGGATTCTTATTTGTTTGGTTTTATGTTTTAAGGCAAAAGCTGATGAGATTGCAAGGATGATGAATGAAAATGAACAACTAAAATCTGTGATTGAGGATTTGAAGGTATGCGCAATTATACCTTTTTTTCTGTAAATATACTTGGTAATAGTAGGGATGCATTTATCATGATATACTCATGTACGTATGTATAATAGTAGGGATGCATTTATTATGATATACTCATGTACATATGTATGTTGAAGAATTGTTATGCATCCCTAGTTGACTGATTTATGTACATGTGTAGTTTATTAAAAGAAATTTATAACTGTGTTGTTGGTCGGTTTTATTCACAATTAATAGATTTTCAGTGTTTTCTAATTGGTAAATTTACCTAAAACACCTATGTTAATTTTGTTGATGGTTTATGATTCAATAAGTAAATAATGCTTAGTTTTGGAATATTTATTATTAAATTTTTTTTTCTTAAACAAAATTATATATGCTTGTTCTTGTGATTGCCTTTCATTGTACGTTCCAAGTATGGAAATGTTGTTCGGGTTTTCTTGAATTTTGGTTTCCAATGTGGACTCATATATACTACTTATTGCTGATTGTTATATATCTATTATTTTTTTCCCATCCATCTTCTGTTTGATTGTAGGCATCTTTCAATTGAACATGTTAGGGATCATATACTCCTTGTTTGAAAGATACTGCCCTCCCCCTCTTTTTTCAAAACACTCACATTTAACTTTTGAAAACTATGGAACAGAGAAAATCCAATGATGCAGAAATTGAGTCTTTGCGAGAAGAATACCATCAAAGGGTTGCAACTCTCGAAAGGAAGGTATGTTTTTCATGAATTTTTGTTTTTATTTATGATTTAATTAAGCTGAGCTGCTGAGTCTTAATCCTTAATCTTGTGAGGCCAATGGGCTCTAGCTCAATTGGCACCTCCTCCCCTTGCAATTGCTAGGTGGAGGTTGAGGTCATGGGTTCAAGACCTACTAGGTGTGTGTGTAGCTTATCAACAGGGAAAAAAAGTCTTAACCTTGTGAGAAATTGAAGATTCTTGGCTGAATTGTCTTTTTTGAACGTTGAATCTTTATTTCTTCAAAATATGAGTAAACTATGTTCATATTTCATAAAATAGCATGCTGTGCTCATCTTGTAATGCTATATATGATTTTTAAATATTTTAAGTTCTCCTAACACCCATTGAGGGAGTGTTCTTGTCAAGTTTTTGATACACTGCTGACTGTGATGATTTTTTTTGGATAAGTAATAAAATTGTATAAATCTAAGAAAAACGAGTCACCCAAGTATACAGGGGTAAACAATCAGTTACAAAAGCTACATAAATCTAATAAATCAACAATAGAAAATAAAGAAAGGTTCCTCATGGCTGACAGTCAAGCCAATAAGGTTCTAAAAATGAATATCTTGGGATCAGGCATAGAATTTTCAGTGTCATCAGAACTCCTACTATCCTTTCCTTCCAAATGCACCACATCAAGCAATGGGGGATAATCATCCAAATATGACTATTCTGTGATGACCAAAACGACCTTGCTGACTGTGATGTTATCTTAGTTTTATAGCAACTATGTTTATTGTACCACTTCGTTTATACAAATCAAAAACACAAACACACACACACACACACACAAAAGCAATGTTATTTAGTGACATAGATGTTAACTTTCTATCATGCAATTCTTGTTTTGTATTGAATTTTTTAATTAATTATTGCAATCTTATATCATATCATGCATCATATGTACACTTAAATGTATTGGTTAAAAGAAAGCGTAATGTGAATGAAAGAAAAGATATTGAACTACAACAAGTAATGTTCTTATACCTGACATTAAATGTAATTTACCATGCCTTAATTGGTAACTTCAAGATTCAACTTTGTATTGCATTGTTTTGATTAATAAAGTGCAGGTGTGTTATCATAATATTTCTAAAATTAATTTTTTTCTGATCTTTCACCTAATCCATTCATTCAAATAAAACAAAGCCTTAATTCTCAGCCTCAAATATCCATTCTCAATTTTGAGTGATATCTAACACCACATCAAGCAATGGGGGATAATCATCCAAATATGACTATTCTGTGACGACCAAAACGACCTTGCTGACTGTGATGTTATCTTAGTTTTATAGCAAGTATGTTTATTGTACCAGTTCGTTTATACGTATCAAAAACACAAACACACACAAAAAAAAAGCAACGGTATTTAGTGACATAGATGTTAACTTTCTATCATGCAATTCTTGTTTTGTGTTGTATTTTTTAATTAATTATTGCAATCATATATTGTATCATGCATCATACATACACTTAAATGTATTGGTTAAAAGAAAGCGTAATGTGAAAGCAAGAAAAGATATTGAACTACAAGTAATGTTCTTATACCTGACATTAAATATAATTTACCATGCCTTAATTGGCAACTTCAAGATTCAACTTTATATTGCATTGTTTTGAGTAATAAAGTGCAGATGTGTTATCATAATATTTCTAAAATTAAGAGTTCATTCATTCAAATAAAACAAAGCCTTAATTCTCAGCCTCAGATATCCATTCTCAATTTTGAGTGATATCTAATGCCATATTGTTACCCTATTCAGCAATCAGCTAAGGGAATCCTTTGAACACAACAAATCTGTGTTTCGTAGTTCCTAGTTTCAAGTTACAGATTTCAGTGCTTCATTGGTTTGCCTTTAAAGTCAATATCTCAATTTTCTAAAAGATTTTCACACAAAAATTTTGTTTTTGATTTAAAAAAAAAAGTATAATTATTAGTGAAGTACCTCACAAGAAATTTTAATCTCTTAAAAAATGTCTTAATTTGATTCTGCTGAGGAACTACCAAAATGTGTTAAAGATTGTTCAAGATGTTTTTGATGTATTGTATGATTTATGATTCAATCAAGATATGGGAGAGATATATTCATATGAATTTTATTTAATTGTATGGAAGTTTCTTTGCATGACTCAAATAGTTTTTTTTTTTTTTTTTTTTTTACATTCTTTTTTGGTTGTCAGTAAAAAAGTTTTCTAGTTTCTACCATACATAGTTACAGGCTAATGAGATAACAAAATAAAGTGGTTATATGCAGTTTACAGCAAAATTGAAATTCCAAGTGTAAATGGGGGCAGATGTTTTTAATATGGTTTCAAAAGAGAGTATAATTTATCAACATGATTTTGGAGATAGAGGGGGAATGTGTTTTGTTAGTTTAACATATTGCTTTATTTGTTATCATTAAAATACTGTGGCATTTATGACAACAGGTTTATGCTCTTACTAAGGAAAGGGATACACTTAGGCGAGAGCAAAGTAGAAAAAGTGATGCAGCTGTTCTTCTGAAAGAAAAAGATGAAATAATTAGTCAGGTTATGGCCGAAGGTACAGATGCGTAAACTCTTAGTACCCTATATATTCTGTTTCTTTTTCAACAAAATAAGTTCTTTCATCATCATATCCTGTTTTTTGGTGCATATGAAGGTTATTTGTTTATGATATGTTCATTATATGGGCTTGTGTTATTGAGAGGCATGTCTTAGAGACATCAATATTTTATAGAGGAAATATCTGTTACAAATCTTTGCATGTGGTGCAAATTTTTGGCTAATGAGCTGCAGCCCAAATGACTCTTCCATCCCCTTAAAAACCAGTGGTGGGTGAGAGGTCACTGGTTTTAATTTCATAGGCCATAAAATCTAATTTAATTTTTTTTTTACTTATTAAAAAAAATTCCAAGTGAAGAAAAAGAAGGAATTTATGGCCTTATTTGAAATATAAGCATGGATGATGATCTGCATTGGGAACTTGTTAAGGGTCATGTGGTTTTTGCACATTTTCCAATGGTTATTGTTCCAGTCAACTTGAATAAGATACCTCATTGGTCAACAACTTTTTCTGTCTCAAAATGAATATAGGAGGATATGAGACCGGGAAGGCAAGCATGCTTGGTACAGTAAAGTTATATACTGTTTCGAGGATGACTTGAGGTTTGTTTGGTGAAGGAGCTGACCCTGGCAAGATAGTGGGTGATGAAAGAGGCTGATTGGATTGAGGTTAATGTGGTACAATAGAGTGAGTGGAGTGGAGAGAGGCGCTTGGTTGCATTTGCCATGAATATAGTGATTTTGTGAAAGATGCCTATAAGGCAGATGTATAGTTGATTAGCAGCACATTGAAGCTTGGACATTGCCGCAGAGCATTGAGCCATTGGGGGCTGCAGCTGGAATAATGCATGTTGTGTGACAGGATTTTGAAGAACTCTTCCTTCTTTTTGTGAAGCTAGTGGGGTGGCACAGCTATCAATGAGTTAAATGTTTGTTTCCTCCAATAGCCTTTATATGAGCTCCTAATCTAAGTACCTAATATTATTTCAAAGATGGTGGCTGTCAATAGTGGCAACGGAAACAAGTTTTTTGATTTAACAACTATCCAAATCTTAATTGTAAGGACGTGGCTATATCTGTATATGTTTTTAAATACATATCAAACATATGCAGAAGAACCACATATGGAATTAGTGATTATGAAACAATAAAATAATTTTTAAGAAATTTTTTTGCACCCTCATCATATTCTCTTATTCAGCTAAATAAGGGTAAATTTTTATTGTTAGCATTTGCACGTGTCAGATTGTACCACATTGCTGGTAGGAAATGTCTTGTCCTGTGATTGCTATGCCATATTTTTTTCAGCAGGAGAAAAGTTCTACAAATTATAGGATTGTGGTGGTAGTTTTTTCAAGAACTATTATCAATTATATGGATCTATTCCTGGTGCCAAACATTGTTTGAGGTTCCAGATTGCAATTAATTCTCTCTTAGCACTTTTAGGGCCTGTAGTCTGAAAATTCCACGTGTCTTAGGATTTGGGTGATAAATAATTGTTTTTGTGTGGTTGACATGGCAAGTTGATATGATGCCCTGCTGCTGCAGTCACTTTATGGGTTTAGTGAAGCATTAAACTTTGAGATGCATTCTTTTGTTAGGCTGAGAGGTGTTATTATCGCACTTTATGAGCCTAATGTTACACGAGCTTCCTCTGTACAGTTGGAAGGGCTTCTTACTAGGTTTGCTGGTTTCCAGGCCAGTATTATTACATATGTTACTAGAGTACCATTTCAGCCAAGCTAACCTACCAAGTTAATATCTCACATGCAAACCATCATGACTTCCTAAGGGGGAAAAAGGAATGTTAATCGTTGTAGATGTGATTTTCCTGATGTGAGCATTTGGAAGTCTATATATTAGAGAGTATACAAATCCATATTTTATTTATTCTCCTAAAGTTTGGGGATGTTTGGATTTTATATCTTGAAGTTTTAGAATTTAGATTTTTCTCCTTAAAATTTGGGGGTGTTTGGATTTTACACCCTAATGTTTTAGAATTTGGATTTTACCCCCTAAAGTTTAGGGGTGTTTAGATTTTACATCCCCGAATTCTAAAACTTCAGAGTTTAGAATCCAAGCACCTCCCAAATTTTAGGGAGTAAAATCCAAACATCCATAAAATTTAAGGGGTAAAATTCAAATTCTGAAACGTCAGTGTAAAATCCAAACACCCCCAATCTTTAAGGGGTAAAATTCTAATTCTGAAATTTAAGGGTGTAAAATCCAAACACCCTCAAACTTTAGGGGTGTAATTTGCAATTTAATTTATGTGTTGCATAACTATTGTTCATATCTAAAGATATTTGAGTATCATCTCAGGTGAAGAGCTTTCAAAAAAGCAGGCTGCTCAAGAATCTCAGATTAGGAAATTAAGGGCTCAGGTATTTCTTTAGTTCTAGTGATCGTTTTTCTTTTCAGACTATAATTCTGTTTCTGCTACCAATTTTAATGTAATAAATGCTTTTTCTTTTCTTTTCTTTTCTTCTTTTTCCTGAAAGCTAGATTAGGGAGCTTGAAGAAGAGAAGAAGGGGCTTAGTACAAAGCTTCAGGTAATCTAACTCTTGCAGCATTCTCTCAAAATTTTATTTTCTGGATCATCAATCTGTAAACGCTAAAAAGTACTTTCTTTGAATCACCTTAAAGTTAAAATAGACATGGACTTTCCAACATATTTCTGCACTTGTCTTATTTTCTGCTGGAAAGTTCCCTTATAAGACAATATATTTAACTCCACTGAATTTGAAGGCCTATTATTGTATTTCTGTCCTATGAGGAGTTGGGTTTGAACTTACAGATTGTTTCTCTGTTTGCAAGAAATAGCTAATTATTTGTGGTCGGTTAATTGAAGAAGTCAGTTACATTATACTCCAAAGCAATTTAAATTTCTTGGGATCTTGACAGAAGGAACATGTTTTCTTCCAAAAAAATTTGTCAAATCATATGTTGTCTTACTTCGAAATCTTTTTAAAAGATCCAGAGATACTGTTGCTAAGAATATTATCTGTATTTATGAATGGTTTATTAATGGTATGTAATTTCTTTTTTCCACATCCAGGTAGAAGAGAATAAAGTAGAGAGTATCAAGAAGGACAAGGCAGCTACAGAGAAGTTGCTGCAAGAAACAATAGAAAAACATCAAACAGAACTTGCATCACAGAAAGAATATTATTCAAGTGCTTTAAATGCTGCAAAGGAGGCTGAAGCATTAGCAGAGGCACGTGCCAACAATGAAGCTAGAGCCGAACTAGAAAGTCGTTTGAGAGAGGCTGAGGAACGTGAAGCTATGCTAGTCCAGGCTCTTGAAGAATTAAGGCAAACTCTAAGTAGAAAGGAGCAGCAGGTTTTTGTTATTTTGGTTGGATTGTTGGTTTCATCTGGCTGACCTGCCACTGTTCATGATTATATATTATCAATTTTGCAGGCAGTGTTTAGAGAAGACATGCTTCGTAGGGATATTGAGGATCTTCAAAAACGTTATCAAGTGTGTCTAACTTCCCCTTTCTGCTTCAACTGTATCCTTCAATGTTTTCATTTTTGCGAACATCTTTCAGATTGTTAATATGACTTCTTTGTCTAGGCAAGTGAGCGCCGGTGTGAGGAGTTGATCACACAAGTTCCAGAATCTACAAGGCCTCTTTTAAGGCAGATTGAGGCTATGCAGGTGAATATTTTTTTTGGATGTAATTTAGAAATCCAATGGGGATATTCGTGGACCATGGACTGTCCTTTGATTTTTAATTGTGTCAGTTGCTTGGGTCTTGTGGTTGACTCCTCCTTTTATTGGTGACAGGAAACTACTGCCAGAAGGGCAGAAGCTTGGACCGCTGTTGAAAGATCCCTTAATTCTCGACTTCAGGTGTATAGAATGTTTTTGCTAATTATATTTGAAACTTCCACCAGGTTCTTATTTTGTTCTTCTTATCATATTACAGGAAGCAGAAGCCAAAGCTGCAGCTGCTGAGGAAAGAGAGCGATCTGTGAATGAACGCTTATCTCAAACCTTATCTCGAATCAATGTTCTTGAGGCTCAGGTTCTGGTTTTTTACAGTTATCTTCTTTAAGTATTGGAGCTTTTTCATAGATGTTAGCTTACACCTGTTATATATCTTTTGCAGATTTCATGTCTTAGAGCAGAACAGACGCAGTTAAGTAGATCCCTTGAAAAGGAGAGACAGAGAGCAGCTGAAAATAGGCAAGAATACCTTGCAGCCAAGGAGGAAGCTGACACTCATGAAGGTCGTGCAAACCAGCTTGAGGAAGAAATTAAGGAACTTAGGCGGAAACACAAGCAAGAATTACAAGAGGCACTGGTGCACAGGGAACTGCTACAGCAGGTGGTGCTTCCTGTTCTTATATAATTATTAAAGTTACTTGATAGTAAGAAAAATGAACTCCATCTGCGTCCATCCTAGTTGTATTAAGATATGCTAATCTGACTCATTCTAGTTTATATAAATTAAATGAGACTTTTTATTCATAGCTTTAATTAAAAAACTTCAAAGTAGAATGTCCTTGTTCTATTTATATCCTAGATAGCGTTATTCAAATTTCCTACATTGAGATTCTGACTTTTGACAGGAGATAGAAAAGGAGAAAGCTGCTCGGTTGGATTTGGAAAGGAAAGCTCGTGTCCAGTCTGCTGCTGCATCTGATCAAACTCCCATAACACGGCACAATTCTGCTTTTGAGAATGGTGTGATGCTTTGGCTTACTTTGTATCAGTCGATGGTCCATGATCATTAATATATATATATATATATATATTTTGAAACTTTTTGCAGGCAATTTAACCCGAAAGCTTTCAAGTGCTAGCAGCCTAGGCAGCATGGAGGAAAGCTATTATCTGCAAGCATCTTTGGACTCATCAGACAGTTTCTCAGAGAGGAGAAATGCTGGAGAGGTAACCATGAGTCCATACTATATGAAGAGCATGACACCTAGTGCTTTTGAAGCTGCTCTTCGTCAGAAGGAGGGTGAACTTGCGTCATACATGTCTCGTTTGGTATGGACTATATTTAAGCTCCTACTAAAATTCTATTTCACAATACATTTGTGCCACCTGCTCTATTACATATTCTAGATCTGAGCTCTGCAGATCTGCATTTGTTCACATTCAACCGTTATGGCATTTTAAAAGGACCATGCAGTTTTCTTACGTTTTCATCTATATACAGTTTTCATTGTCTGTTTTTTTTTTTGGTTAAGGCATCATTGGAATCTATTCGTGATTCTCTTGCTGAGGAGTTGGTCAGCATGACAGCACAGGTGAGGCTCATTCTTCTTCTTCTTCTTCTTCTTCTTCTTCTTCTCTCTTCCTGTCCTTTCATTTTGATGGACTTACGTTGGTTACAGTGTGAGAAGTTACGGGCAGAGTCTTCCATGTTGCCTGGCATCCGTGCAGAGCTAGAATCATTAAGGAGGAGGCATTCTGCTGCACTGGAGCTAATGGGTGAACGTGATGAGGAGGTACATATATTCTTTTTCTTTGGCTCTTCGCTTAGAATGGTTAATAAATTTTCACCTTTGGATGTTGTGGAGAGGCATAATAATACTAAATGTGATGGTAGTCTGTTTTGTTGTTGAGTTCTTTGCATCATTTCAAACCATTGACTGTGCTCATCTTGCATCATATTAAATCATGGTATTGTGCTTTCCTGGAAAGTTCACTTTACAACTCTAAAGATGAGCCACTTTCATCTATTCTGGAGGTACTTATAAGTTTTAACAGTTAGTATTTGTCTTATTGTTTTGCAAGCATAATGGTGGTTATGGTTTAAGAATAATGCCTTGGATCTACTTTACCTCATATAGATTGGTCATGTTCACCTAACTCAACAGTCAACCCAAAAAAAAACAAAAAAAACAAAAAGTTATAGTTTGTTTTTTGGTTAAAAGAAAAAAGTTGATTACTATGTTTGCATTATCACCTCCCTGCCCGTTCTGTTTATTAGGCGATAAGAAAGCATTGGCAAATGCAATGCACCATTCATTTTGTGCTTGTGTAGCTTTTACATTTAAACTTTATATGCCATTTCAAATGGTTTTTCGCTTAGGAAAGGTTGTGTGTGAGGCCCAATTTCACCCAGAAAATATGTAATAGGGGGTGGCCTCAAGGTTTTACATGTTCTGCTTCATGTTTTAATTCAGGGAACTTCCCAAAATACCTTAAATACTAATGACACACACCCGTGCACACACCCATTTTTTTTAGGTTAAAATAATTTTATTCAGATGAGAGTACCTTGTGAAAATATTCACGATAATTACAATTGGAATAATATCTACATATGGCAACAATAATAAATAGAGCTCTGGGGTTGTGGTTGCTCTGAGCGCAGGATTTCCGTCATATTTTGTGATTGTTGCTTCTGCGAAACTGCATTTTATTTTTGTTCAATGTAAATCAAAGCATGTGAATAAGGTGTCACATCTCTCAAATCCTGACATTTATATGTGATTGCATGTCTAGCTGGAGGAACTTCGTGCAGATATTGTAGATTTGAAGGAGATGTATAGGGAACAAGTAAACCTACTTGTGAATAAGGTATGTTTTTAGCCAAAATCTAAGGCGATTTTTGCAAATAAGCGCACCCACGCACGCGCGCACACAAGGAAATAAAGAAAAAGAAAAAGAAAAAGAAATGAGATGCTCATTCTTGTCTCTATTTGCTTACAGATTCAGACAATGAGTTCATCAACGGGTACTGCTTGATATTTCAACTCAACCGTTGTGGTATCCACCAGCTAGCCACTATGTTTATGGTGTAATTTATATTCAAGCGAATGCAGTTGGCCTTCGGTTATTCTTTCCCTCTATACTTGGTCATTTTACATTTGCACGTCGTTGAGGAGTTTTGGCGGCAGATATACAGAGAGCATGCCCATATTAAATGTAGCATGTATTGTAATTCAAGGGAATTGTTATATAGCCCAAAACTTAGTGCACATGATCAAGCTTTGAAGTTTTAAGGTGTTTTTTTTTTTTTTTTTTTTTTTTTTTTTTTTTTTTTTTTAACTATAAATAAAAAGGTTTTGAATCATTTTTTGTCATGATTGGAGAAAAATGGCATTTGCTTGCCTTCCAAGAGTATTTAAAAGTTACTAGTGATGGTGCTTACCAAACTCATCGGTAGTGGTAACTCTATATATATAATTAAAGGAAAAGTTAAGAAAAAATCTAATTAGATTCTAAATTGGATTTCAATTGTTATTTAATTTTGCATCATGTGTCATCTAATTTTTTTTAAAAATTTTGTTCTAGGTGGGTAATGTTGGGCAAAAGATAAAGAGTCTAATATAAATAAATAATTAAAAAATCCAATAAAAAAAGAGTACACTTATGTGTATATTTAAAAAAAAAAAAAAATGTATATGTCTATGACTTAAAAAATGTGTAAGAGTTACACTAGGTGTGTATATACATGTGTGTGTATTCAAAAGTTATATACTAGTAATTGATTAAATATAAGGCCTTTGTCCACATCCACTATAGATAAAATCAAGCAATCATGTATTATGGCTAATTCATAAATTAATTTGGCTGTCATTAAACAAAAATGGCAGAGAGAGAAATTTATTTAGAATGAGAGCTTTGTTTAAAGTGCAAAAGTGAGTTTTAAAAAATAAAAATTAATTAGACCGTTTTTAGTTGAGGAGCACATTTATTGAATAAGGTTGCTTATGGGAACCCCGTTAGGTAGAGATGATATATAACATATGTAACCACTCTCATATATAGGGGTGGGTTTCACGATGGGATGACTCACCCCAATGTGAGAGGGTTCTTATATATGCCTAAAACACAATGAGTTTTCTCTATTAAAAAGAAAAAAATCATCAACCAAGGAAACTAGTGGAGGATTTGAAAAGATGCTTTTCTAACAAAAAAGAAAAATTGAAATAAAAAATGTACTTCTATTGTTTTCCACTTATTTTATACACTGTCCATTCGCATAATGTATTATAATGTGCTAAATGTGGAGATAATTGAAAAGGTGAGCGAGTATTTGATGTGAAAGTGTGGATATTATATGTAGGGAGTGTACATCAAAAAAAGTGAAACAATAATTCCCTTAAGAAAAATTTGCCGGAAAGACTTGCTAGACCCATGTTTGTGAATTATGTTCAAGATTTAAATTACTGGAGTTGATGGAAAATGAAAAATAAAATTCTTGTTGACAAATTTTAAGCTTTCCCCTTTTCCCCTAAAAGGAAAATAATATTGAAAAATAAAATTTGTGGTTAATTCAAGCTTCATTCTGTACCAAAGCTTGAATGTTGTTGAGGTTAAGCCTTACCATATGACCGTTTCCCAGGTTAGAAAGAAAAGTTAAGTTCCTAGCAAAATGTCCTCTGGCTCCATTGACAAAGTGAGCAACAATGAGTAAGACCAACCTGATAGCAGACCCAAGTTTCATCAAAATGACAGGATCATAGTATTCAATGGGTTATTCAGGTTAGAGGAATCGACCATGAAATCCACCTCATCGGAAACATTCTTGGTTGATTACTAATAATTGCACAAGTCAACATTGTACTTCGAGGGCTGAGCATATCTACTGATCTACAGACTACACTATTCAATAAGCATCTTGAGCCTTTCACGCCACTAGCCGTTAAACTCCAAGACCAGCTTATTCAAAACCCTCCCCTACATTTTTTTTTTCTCAAGTCTTTTTCATGTGTGGTTGATGTTAATGGAAGTAAATTAATTTTATTTTAATTATATATATGCCAAGAAATTTTCATTTTAAAATAAAATAGTTCACTCGTTGAATCCACTTCTATATCCATTTCGATGTGAGAGCACTCACAATAAGGTTGCTAAAGTGACTATCTAGTCATTTTAGCAACCCAAACACTAAACACACACACTATAGCAAAACTCTTATACTTAAAATATTTTGACTAATTGCTATAGTAGACTGTTATCTCTAGTAGCCCGTTGTAGCTTAAAGTTATATAGTAAAACATTATTTATTCACACACTTTTGGAAACAAAGAACAAAGAAAAAAGAAAACATAAAGAAAGAATAAAAAAGTAATAAAAAAGAATATTTAAATGAAAAAAAGCTAAAAATTTTAGATGCTTTGATGTTGGATATATCGTAAAGTGAGTTGTTAAAATAGATAAAATAATTTTTTGAGTTGCTAAAAACTATAATTTTTAGCAACTTTACTGCAACTTTACTGTGAGTGCTTTGAGATGGGCATTGAATGCCGGAGCATCTGCAATAAGGTTGCTAAATTGACTAAAGAGTCAATTTAGCAACTAATACCCTAAAACTGTGTTCTACAGCAAAGAAGCCATACTTAAAACAATTTGAGTTTAATGTGGAGTGTTAAAAAATAGTATTTTAATGTGTTGATGGTTGTAGTTATTGTTTATTGTGTTGGATATATTATTTTATTGTGTTAATTATATTATTTTAATATGTTGAATGTTAAAATAAATTTTTTGATGTTGGGTGTATTATAAAGTGGAATGTTTTTTTTGAAAACCCAACCAAAGCTCGTTCATTCATAACAATATAGAATCAGAGTACAAGGCCTCTAAGACCGGTGGTGGCGATTCTTCAAGCCATACAATTTCATTTTGTACTTCCCTAGCAAACTGGGCTAAAGAGTGTGCTACGTTATTAGCACCACGATGAACCCAGCTCGTGGACCAGCTTCGTAGACCAACTGTAAGGCACCTGATATCTTCATATATGTGGCCCAGATGTGAACAGTCAGCCCGATATGATGAGACAGCCTTAATAACGTCGACATTGTCCCCCTCGATGATCAGGTTAGAGAAGCTCGCGTCCACTGCAAACTCCATGGCCTTACGACAAGCCAGCGCTTCTGCTTCCTCACTGTCCATGACTGGTGGGCCTCGGGCTGCACAAGCGGCCATTACTTCCCCCTTCTCATTTCGGATGATTGCACCAAACCCAGATGTCCGCAAGCTTGGAGACATTGCCGCATCAAAATTCAGTTTATAGAACAAGCCCGATGGAGGTCTCCACGTTGCATTGTTCCCTCCCGTACTCATTCCAATGGCCAAACACTCCTGAGCATTCCGAAAATCCTCCAATAAGTCCTTGGCTCTCTGATTAAGCTTCGCTGGCTCTTGAAGACGTCCTCCATGAAACATCGAATTCCGTTGGTTCCATATTATCCAACCTTGCACCAAGAACAACTCAAACTCTTCCGTAGACAACCTGTCCATCATGTCTTCCACCAACTGCATAATATCTTGTTGTCCCAGTGCACTCTTTTGGATTTTGCTAGAGCAACCTGCCCACACATCTTGCGCCACTCGACATTCCCACAGAGCGTGAAGCACAGATTCCGGTCCTCCCTTGCAATTATCGCATCCACCATCCTCTGTTATCTTGCGCCGAAACAGAGCTTCCTTGGTTGGAAGGATATCCTGACATATCCTCCAACCAAAAATCTTTATTTTGTTGGGAACATAGAGCTTCCACAGCTTTCCCCACAAGTGACTTCCCCTGGCTGGCTCAGAGCACTCACCCACACCCATCTCCTCCCTTGAAAGTAACCGTGCAACATGATAACCCGACTTCACCGTATATGTCCCATTTTTATTGTGGAGCCAAAATACCTTGTCCATAACATATCGCCTACTCAAGGGTATCCGTAATATCGCCTCCGCATCATCCCTATGAAATTTATTCCTTATAAGTTCACCATCCCAAGTATGCCTTTCCCAATCGATTAACTCTGCAACTCTCCATTCCCATTCCTCTTCTAAGGGCGGATGAATCACCTTATTTGATGGATAGTTTGGAATCCATTTATCCTGGATGACTCGGATAGAAGATCCATTGCCAACTCTCCAATAGCAACCTTTCTTCAGGATTGGCAGGACAGCTATAAGGCTCTTCCACGTGTATGAGCTGTTTGGAGTATCAGAGGCCTCCAAAAAACTTGTTCTCGGAAAGTACCTTGCTTTGAGACATCTATAAAGGAGCGAACTTTGATCTTGAATAAGTCGCCACCCTTGTTTTGCTAGCATAGCTAGGTTGAAATTCCTCAGATCTCTAAAACCCATACCTCCCTCCTTCTTAGGTTGTGATAGTGCATTCCAATGAATTTTCCTCTCATCCCCAACCTGTCCCCACCAAAATCTTGCACACATAGAGTTCAGCTCATTGCAGAGTTTAACTGGGAGTAGAAAAACCCCCATCGTGTATGTCGGAATGGACTGGGCCACCGCTTTAATTAGCACCTCTTTTCCTGCTCTGGACATCATCTTACCCTTCCATCCTTGAATCTTTTTCTAGACTTTATCCTTTAAAAAAGAAAAGGTTTGGTATTTAGCTCGACCCACAAGAGTGGGCAAACCTAAGTAAGACTCAAAACTGTCCACTTCCTTGACCCCCAGTTCATTCTTAATCCAATCTCTCTGTGCACCCTCAGTATTATTGCTGAAATAAACTGAGGACTTTTCAAAGTTGATACATTGGCCAGATGCAGCTTCATATAATTTGAGAGTTTGATTAATAACATGGACTTCTTCCTTAGTGGCCTGGCAAAAGAGCAAGGAATCATCTGCAAATAAAAGGTGGGAAATGCTTGGGGCTCTTCGACAACCAGAGATACCATGTAACCTTCCTTCCATCTCTGCTTTGGCAAGCAACGCAGTGAAGCTCTCTGCACATAACAAAAACAAATAAGGGGATAGAGGGTCACCTTGACGGAGTCCCCTAGATGGTATAATATGGCCATAAGGTTTGCCATTAATACATATAGAGAAAGAGGGTGAAGTAACACAACCCATTACACAATCAATCCATACTTCTGGAAAGCCCAGTTTCACCATGACTCCTTTAAGAAAGGACCACTCAACCCGATCATATGCTTTGCTAATGTCCAACTTCAATGCTAAGGAGCCTTTTCTACTCTTTTTTCTACATTGCATACTATGTAATGTCTCATATGCAACCAGCACATTATCAGAAATGAGGCGACCTGGTATAAAAGCACTTTGTGTTGGGGAGATCAATAGAGGGAGGATCAATTTTAGCCTATTTGCAATCACTTTAGCAATAATCTTGTAAATAACATTACATAGGCTAATGGGTCTAAAATCTGACATTTTTTCTGGGGATTTAATTTTTGGGATAAGGATAATATGAGTATAATTAATATCAGGCATCATATTCCCATTATTCAAATAGTCCAACACAGCAGCAGTCACATCATCACTTACAATATGCCAAAATTTCTGATAAAAGAGGGCATTCATACCGTCAGGACTAGGAGCTTTTGTAGAACCCATTTGAAACAAAGCTGCACGGACTTCCTCAGCGGTGTACTCACTAGTCAAAGCTTCCTTCATGTTGGTGGTTACTTTATTAGGGACTGCACTGAGACAATCTGCTATTCGGTCACATCCACCCGCCCTAAACATATTCTCAAAATATTCAGTAGCCACCCCAGCAATTTCATCAACCTCTTCAACCCAGTTATTATGCCTGTCTTTAATCCCATGAATATAATTTTTCCTCCGCCTTTCAGTTGCCTTAGTATGGAAGAACTTCGTGTTCTTGTCCCCATGTTTCAGCCAAGCCACTCGAGACCGTTGTGCCCAATAAATCTCCTGTTTGAGAAGAAGATCATCTAACTGCCTACTTGTTGTCCAGAAATCAGCTCTACACTCCTCAGTATAGTCACCAGCATTAAGCCTCTCAACATGTTTCTGGAGTTGTTTAATGGCTTCTATGTCCGGGTGGGTCCTAGTAGACCCCCATGCATGTAAGTCCTCCCCACACCTTGTTATCTTTTCATGTGCAGCAACTAAAGGAGATAAACCACTTCCTGCGTTGTTCCATGCATCATACACTGTTGCCTCACAATCTTCCGCTAGCAACCAAGCTTCCTCAAAACGAAATCCCTTCGGCTTTCCAATTCTAAAGTCCCTAGCACTTCTAGTCTGCAACAAAATAGGAATATGGTCAGATGCGTGTGAAGAGAGATGATAAACCGTACTTTCCTGGAACTTTTCTCTCCACTCCAAATTCGCCACCGCTCGATCCAACCGTTCTTTTGTATTTGCAACCCCTGGTCGTTTATTCTTCCATGTGAGAGGAAATCCAACAAAACCAAGATCAGCCAACCGGCAAGAATCCAATGCCATACGAAACTCATCCATCTGCAACTGAACCGGTGGGCACCTACTTTGTTTTTCAGACGTGTGCAAAATAGCGTTGAAGTCCCCTATACACATCCACGGTCCATTAACAAACGACAGAAGATGGTTTAATAGAGCCCAAGATTTATGTTTTTGACTTGCTTCCGACCATCCATAAAAACCAGTTAAGTACCATTCAAAACCATCATCCTCCACTACCTTCGCTAGCACATGGTTATCTGTAAAGTTAATAACATCCAGGTTTACCTCTGGTTTCCATATCAGTGCTAGTCCACCCCCAGAATTTGGCTTTTTAATAACCAGCTTGTTCTTGTACGGTAACTCTCTGCAATGCCAGTCAAAACCTTTCTTGTCCAAGCGTGTCTCCATTAAAAAACACACCGGAGGAGCTTTATCCCTCACCAGTTTGTGAAGGTTGCAAACTGTCCAAGGGTTCCCAAGCCCTTGGCAGTTCCAACTTAACAGCCTCATTATGCTCGGCAAGGGTGATCCAACACCCCCGCCGATTTGCTATCTTGAGAAACATTCTGCACTTTCCCACGCTTTACTGGTTTAATCTCCACCTCATCTGCATGGTCCTGTTCATTTCCATGCAACAAGCTTTTTTTCCCCAGAGTAGTATTAGTCCCACCTTTCTTAGCATCAATAAGCCCACAGTCCATACGTGGATATCTAGTCCAAGTGGGCCGTAACTTATTATTTGGCCCATTATACATTATTCCTTCTTCATGCACCATCACGTGACTATCATGGTCTGGCACTTCCTCACGTGCAGTTTCAAAATTCAAATTTTGAACCTCCAATAAAGAAACGTCCATAGATTTTGCCATCATCCCTTCCCTGTCAATCCCGGATTTCACGCCCTCTACCGTGATCTCCTCCTGACGTTTTGGGACAAATCCTGAAATTCCGTTCTTTCCATTCTCAATTCTGTCACCCACCGTAGGCAGTGTTTCAGTGGGTTTCATCGCCGTCTCACCGCTATACCCATCTCACCGCTATACCCACCTCCATTCTCCTTAACAGACACCTCGGGGTTCGCATCTCGTTGGTGATTTGGCCGGCTCGAATCTCGCCTGGGGGGTGATCGAGTTTGCCCACCCGAGGCTCTCAACCAGTCCCAATATTGGCAGACCACTTCGCCGCCGCTTCTTGTCCGTGCAAAATAGTGCGCACAGTGCTTAATGTCATGCCCCAAAATCCCACACCAATGGCAAAACAATGGAAGTCGTTCATACTTAAAGGTGACCCAAGTTCTTTGGCCATCAGACCTAGCGAGAAATCCTCCTCGTCGTATTGGTTTCGAGATCGGAATGGCCACTTTAACCCTCATAAACAAATTTTGAGTGTCTTGCCGCCGACGCTTCTCCACTTCCTCCACTTCACCCAGCCGGCTACCTACTTTCGTCGCTACCTTGGGAGACGCCATATCGAAGGGGGCGCCCCATATTTGTATCCATAAAGAGACTACCTCAAACCTAACATTCTCTGCTATCATCCCTCTTTGCCACCTGCGGAGCATCAGTGCTTGGTTGTCGAATGTCCATGGACCACCCTTAAGGACCCTCTCCAGATCATATTCTATATTAAACTTGAATTGGAATAAGTTTGTTCCCACTTTAACGATCTGAATACTCTCTTCCAGCCCCCATGCTCGCTTCAAAGTATTCTGAGCTGCTTTCTTGTTAAACGGTTTGCATGTAAGGAACTTTCCGATCAAGCTCTGGGTACAGCTCTCGATCTCTTCCTTTCTGCCCTCATCCGATACCGCTATAACCTCTTCCTCTTCTGTCGTCAATGTCATCTTCTCCAAACTGTTGATCACATCCTCCGCCATCTTTTCTCGAACAAATAAAAGCAAAGACAAACCCTTAGTTTAACACCAAGGGAGGGAGATACCACGTAGAAACACGGGAGAAAGAGCTCCTACGGAGAGGAGAGTTCAGGGACTGATGAGTGGTATCAACATAGATTTTATTTTTATAAAGTGGAATGTTAAAATAGATAAAGTAATGTTTTGAGTTGTTAAAAGTTATATTTTTTAGCAACTTTGTTGTGAATGATCGGTCAAAGATAATACTAAATCTTATATGTTGGAATAATATTTGAGAGATGAGGTGGTATATATTGAGTATTGTACTAAAAAAAAAAAAGAAAAACTTTGAAAAAAGTAAATGTCTTTCGTATTTTTTTTTTTTTTTTGAAAAAATAGAAACTTATCAATGGATTATGAATTAATAATGCTTCACTTTTCAAATGAGAAATTATGGGATTGGATTTATTATTAGTGCACAATTTGTGGATTTGGGATCATTTCCATATTAAAAAAAGAAAAGAAAAAAGACAAGGATACTTTGTTTCTCTAAGGGTAGGTGGGTTATTTTAATAAAATTTTGTGACTCATGTGATGTGATATTGACAGATTTTGCAACATTTTTCAGAAATTTTTTCTGTTATTGTTTGTCAATTAGCTATCAGGCCTCGATCGATGTATGTGTCAGAAAAAAAAAAAAAAAAAAAAAAAAAAAAAAAAAAAAAAAAACTGTCATCAAATTCTCCTGTCATTTGCTCGCCTTGATCAGACATGTGGTCTTTTTACAATTAGCTTCTTTTTTCGGATGAACCTTAATAAGTTGAATGAACTATGAAATTCGGGAAAGATTTTCCAGATATAGTAAAACCATAATTAAAATTTTGTACTCTTTTATAGATTTATGAAATTTTACTATAAATGGACTGCTTATACTATTAATAAATAAAAATGATCAAATAAACCTATTTATAAACTTAAAAATCTAATCTCAAGCCTATTAAAGTATGATTTGAGACAAAAATACATTTAAAAATGTAATGTTATATGGTTAAATTGAGTTTCCTGGTCACAAGTTTGCTCACAAACACATTGTTTTATTTGAGCTTGAATCGTTTAATAGTCAAGTTTATATATAAGCTAGAGCTTGGTTGGTTTGCTAAATAAACAAACATAAATAAGCCTTTTCTCGAGTTGAGTTTAAGTTATTCATAAATAACTTGGTTCATTTACAACCCTATTTTCTCAACATAAATCCTCTTTTTGCTTTAAATTATTGCTTTCCTAGTGTCTCTTTGGAGCGGAAAATTATTAGGTACTCCCGGAGTACCATAAATGCGTGCTTCCTCCTCTCACATGAATGGTGGGTCCCACCATGAATTTAATTAGTGGGACCCACCATTCATGTGAGAGGAGGGAGCATGCATTTATGGTACTCCGGGAGTACACAATAATTTCCCCTTTGGAGCGGTTTCACCATAAGGATAGCTTGAATAAAAAATATGATCTCGATCATTCAATAATTACAATAAGTAGAAGTTTTGAACCTAAATGAGGCCAAATAATGTCATCAAGTTATTAAAGTCTTAGTATCATAATATCACATTTGAATATTCAATTGAGACAAGTTTATTTATTTATTTTTATTTTTTTCTATATAACTTTCTATTTAAAACTCATACCTTTTTTATGAACATAAATTGATGAATACCAATTATTATGAAACATAATAATAAAAATTATTAGTATGGATGATCCAAATATAGCTTGATGTTCACTGAAAGAAAAGAAAAAGTAGGGACAAATTACACTTTTTACTCTATATTTTTATCCATTTTACAATGTCCCCTAGAGTATCAATATGCTCAATTTACACTAAAGTTGAACAATAACATTAAAATGATAGTGAACAAGTTGAATAATAACATCTCTTCTTTTTCTATTTTTTTTCTTTTTTTTTTTCCTATGGTAAAATGTACACAAACTTGAATGATGTTATTAGTGGAAGCCTTTCTAGTTCTAACAATATGAAAGTATCATAATAATATTATTATTCAACATTATTATGATAGCGTGCAATTTTGATGTATATTTTATAATGTGAAAAAAATGTTGTATTTATTACGCACAATCTATTGCATAAAATAGAGAGTTTTTTACGTATTTCATTTTTTGAATTGAAACTGTGATTTTTTTTTTTTGTTTTTTGAATTGAAACTGTGATTTAAAAATTATGATTTTGAACTTAAAAATCAAGACTTAAATTAAAAAAAAAAAAAAATTGAGATGAAAGCAAAAGAAAGTGCATGGATCTTTCTTTTTTGACCAAAACAAAATGTCGTCCAATAAAATAGGAGAAAGGGAGAAAGAAAGGTTAAAAAAGGCTAAAATCAGCCGATAATAGTAATACCAATAGAATAAACACAAGTGTAGCTATCTCCGGGGTTTCTTTAGTACTACTACGCACCTCTCTAGACACTACACCCTTCCTCCTCCTTTCCTTCCTTCCTTCCTTCCTTTGCTTCTTCTCTCTACAATAGCATATATATACATATAACAAACTCTTCTAACAAACAATCGCAACAACCACTCTCAAAAAGATACATATCAAATTCTCAATGTCACTATAGATTGCAAATGCGCACGTTAGCCCCCGTCCCTTTCTTTCAAACCCACATTTCTTCCAAATAACACAAACGCAACAACAACAACAATTAACATTTTTGCTTCCAACTGACACCGACTTTTCCCTGCGCACGTTAGCGTACTCTGCTTCTTTGTTGAAATTGGATCGGATCGTTTTCTAAGTCTGCGTCTGAAAAGCTTTTCAAATTAATAAGGTAATTATTTGAATTTCACATTTCTCTCTCTCTCTCTCTGTCTCTCTCTGCATTGTCGTTTTCTCTTTCTAGATTTACATTTTCTTGTAATTTATATATATGCTCTGCAATTTGATATTTAAACCGTGTATTTGTGTTTTTGTGTGTGTGAATATTTCGGATTCGTTTGTTTGTGGCGAGAGGCTCTGTTTTCTGAGTTTTGTCTCTGAAACCGACCTCAACATGGTGAGTTTTGGTGGTGATGATATTCCATACGGCGTCGTTTTTGCAGCTCTCTCTGTGCTTTTTCATACATACATTCGTGTGTGTATATGTTTATACACGTATTGGCGCATTCAACTTGAAGTAGTTGAAATTTGCCCAAAATTTCAAGTTTTTTTTTTTCACAGTATAAAATGCTTTTTATTTTTTTATTATGTAATTATATGAAATTCTTTACTATTAGATCTAAAACATAATATTGTATCATTTTTGTAAAAAAAAAAAAAAAATAGCAATCTAAACGTGTGTGTGTATATATATCTTGTTTCTCATTCGCCAGAATTTTTGTATGAATCTGTGTGTGTAAATGCGCGCGCATGCATGTATATATATGTGTATGTATGTATGTATGGATCTAAGTGTGTTTGCAATTTGCTAATATGATGAATTTGGCTCAAACTACACTAGAAATGTTGTCCTGTTTTATGCAATCTAAGATGTAATTTTCATCACTGAATTTCTATTCCAATCTCAGATTCTCACCGAATATTTTTGAGTTATTTGTAGAAAATAAATTAGGAATTAATTGACAATCTGATTGAATTAGAGTTTAATCTGACATTGCAGTTGCTCGCAGAAAATCCTCTTCCGAGTTCAGGGGAAGGTATTGATAATTTTGCTATGCGGGGTCGTCATTCTGATGCTTCCTTTATGTACAAACGCGGGCCATCGAAGGACTATATAAACGATTTTGACAGAGAAGGAAGTTCTGGTAGTTTCAGATTTCTTTAATCGCCATTTTCATGTTTTTATTTAAATTTCAATTATTGGGACTATAGCTTTACTGTTGTATTCTAAATTTCAATGCTAGGTACCAAAACTGAATTACAGCTTTTCATTTTTGTGTTTAGGTTGGGATTCATTTCAATCCTTTTGGGTCGAGTCTTAAATTATATTATAAATGCTCTAGAGTTGGGAATTTTATTATATTTAATATGATCTATCATTAGTTTTGAAGTAAACATATAACGTAGTGGTTGAAGTTTTTTTTCTCTATCTTATAGCGTGAGGGAAGAAAGAAAGAAACTTGGAAGAAGTAATAGAATATAAGTAATTGGTGTAGCTAAAAAATGAGATCATTAAATTCAGTAAAACTTTCATGTGATAAAGCATTTGACTTTTTTTTTTTGGGGTTATCGAAATTTTACATAACAACGTTAATTTATAGGGTGATGCAATGACTACTTCCTTACCAAATGAATGCAACTTGTCCCTATCACTATGAACCAAAATGACTGTCGTTAAATACCATATGTGAGAGAAAATGTTAGAAGCATTGTTCTTTTTTTCATGAAAATAGTTTATGTTACAGTGCATGATACTAACAATTGGGTTGATTTCTCATGTTGGCGTTAGTACGTTTACTGAATGGCAAAGATATTGGAAACCCTTCATGGAAGCGCTCTTTGCCACATATTCTAGTGGCAACTATCTCTTCATTCCTATATGGCTACCATCTTGGGTATTGCCCTAATCTTTGAAAATCATAATAATTTCTATTTCTTTCTTTTTATATTTTTTGAAATAATATATTATTTTTCTTGCTTCTTAATGCAGAGTAGTCAATGAGACCCTAGAAAGCATCTCTATAGACCTTGGCTTTAGTGGGGATACCTTTGCTGAAGGTACTTAATGTGATGAACCTTTCTAATTTATGCATTTGAAACAAATTTGTCTAATATGTTCTCTTATGTCAATGAAGGTCTAGTGGTGAGTACATGTTTAGGAGGTGCCTTTTTTGGATCTCTTTTCAGTGGCTGGGTTTCAGATGGGCTTGGGCGGAGAAGGGCATTTCAACTTTGTGCCCTACCAATGATAATTGGTGCGTCTATGAGGTAACTGCATTGAGAGGCACATCTTAGTTACTTTTCTGGGAATCCATTTTGCTCAATGTCTAGCACTTTCAGATGTTTTCTGCTTTGACATACATCTTTGTAGAGAAATAAAACTCTATTTGTCATTACTACAGAACTTTTAAATGCTAATGCTTTTATATTTATATTCTTGTTATAACATTCAGGGTGTCTCCCTGACCGCACCTGCATGCCCCCACCTCACACACACATAGAGTAGGGGAAAAAGAGGAAGGGGGGATCAATCATATGCTAATGTGTTAATGTAACATCTTGTCTGGGTTTGTCAAGTGAATGTATGCGGGCTTTAGTCCCATTTTACCTCCTACTAGTGAGAACTTGCTGTCTCATTGCATCATTTTACTTTACTACTATTCTTCACTTAAGTATTGAAGCTTTTGGTGGTTTGCTTGCACATAAATGCATATAGTTTCACCATCATGTAGTTTGTGTAATTTTGTGTGAGTTGAGTTTTTATTATTTCTTTCTTCTTCTTCTATTTTTTTTTTTTTTTTTTTTGAGAAAAAGTTCAGTAGGACTTATATCATAAATCATAAACTAATACATTCTAATGATGAGATGGCATAGTATCAAACCACACATATTCGGTAGCAATAACTCTTGCCTGCCTTGCTAAGGCATGGCCAACTGAATTTTTCTTGTCTTCTTGTATGTGAGAATGAAAAATTCTGCAGCATGGATGTAAGCCTCTTTGTATCTTCAATTATATGTCCATAAATTGTGATACTTGAGTCTTCCGCCTGGAGTTCCTTAATGATTATTGCAGTGTCCCCTTCAAACTCAACTTGGTCCAACCCAATATTGAGTACAAGTTGAGCAGCACCCATGCTGCTAAGGCTTCAACAGTTTTGGTGAGATGAGCAAGAGGGATTTTCTGGCTTAGCACAGCAACCAGATGGCCATGGTGATCTCTGATTACTACTCCAAGCCCTGCACAATGTATATCTTGAATGGTTGCCCCTTCAAAGTTTACCTTGTAGCAGTCTGCATCTGGAGGTTTCCACTTAATCGTCAGATTTTGGTTCACAACTGGAGCTGTCTTGGGTGATTTTGCAGTCATGTACTCCAGTAGATAATCACAGCTCCTGTTGTAATACTTGCAGTGAGTCACAATTAATTGATAAACAAAGCTTGTTTCTGCAATTCCAGAGGAACCAAGATATTACTGCAACAAGAGCAGCACCTTCAGCCTTCAAGACCAGGTCCATAAGATCAATAAAGTGGTGGAAATGATGGGATTTATGAGTCTCATAATCACCAACAACTTACTCCTCAAACTTCTTGACAACTCCAGATTGCATGCACTGTAGATTCTTCTTCACGGTTGCATCCTTCACAATGGGGGATCAGATATGATTTTTCGATGCCATTAATTATGGCGAGTTGGATGCTCGCCAGATAAAGTTTTGAATCTTATTTGGCACAGGTAGACTCCACACCTTCATCCACAAAGCTTTATTGCTGGAATCATCTGAGCAGTAAGGAAAATCCTTGTTAAAATCCTGCATTAGCATGTGATAAGCTTACTTGACAGAGAATTTTCCATCCTTTGATCCCATCCATACAAGAGTTTCAGATACATTGGTAGATCTTAAAGGAATGCTCTTAATCATCCTTGCTTCATGATGGAGAAAATATGATCAATCACATCATTTCTCCAAGTGTGCTGGGCTTCATCTATTAAGTTAGCCACCTTGGAGGATCATGGCAGGTCTCTACAATCCAAGAAGACTTTTCTGCGTTCATCACACGGCAACCAGTTGTTTTCCCATCTCCTACTCTCCACATTCCAGCCCTCCAAATGATATCCCTTGTTCTAATGATGCCCTTCCATGCTTAAGAAGCATTTGAGCTTTCTTTTGCATCCAACACAGACTTGTGAGGAAGGAGATTTGCCTTGAAGATTCTAAAGAACAATGAATCATGGTTGTTCAAAAGGTGCCAAACTTATTTGACTAATATAGCATCATTAAAATATCTTAGCTCTCTGAATCCTGTACCACCTCTCCCTTTTGGTTCAAACTTTCTTCCAATTTAGCCAATGTACCTTTCTCTTATCCCTTCCATTCCCCCACCAAAATCTTCTAATAAGTTCTTTGATCTCGTCACATAATCCCACAGGCAGTTTAAAGCATCCCATGGCATAAGTGGGAATAACCTGAATCACTGCTTTGATAAACACTTCCCTCCCGGCTTGAGATAGTAATTTCTCTTTCCATCCCTGCAGCACATTCCACACTTTCTCCTTTATCTGATTAAAGAATACCCATTTTTCTCTCCCAATGAAGGATGGTAAGCCAAGATATTTTTCTTATTTACGGATGATTGGGAATCCCAACATTTCCTTCACCTTTTCCTGTATGGCACTAGGGGTAGACTTGCTAAAAACAAAGTCATTTTGTTCTTGTTAAACTGTTGACCCGAAGCAGCCTTGTATATGCCAAGGATTTCTTGAATCTTCTAGCAATCACCTCTTAAAGCTCTACAAAAGATTAAGCAATCATCTGCGAAGAACGAATGAGAGACTCTAGGTCCACTTCTACAAATAGATAGCCTGCAATTGTCCCCTCCGTGGGTAGCTTGAAAGATCAGAGCATGAAACCCCCTGCACAAAACAAGAAAAGGTAGGGGAGAGTGGATCCCCTTGGCATAATCCTCTTGTGGGACGGATGTAGCCTTGGGGTTCACTGTTAACAAGGATGGAATATGGAACTATGCTTAAATATTCCATGATAAGGGATATACATTGATCATGGAAACCCATTTTTGCCATGATTTTCCCCATAAAGGACCACTCCACCCTGTTATAGGCTTTGCTCAAATAAAGTTTCATAGACATGAAACCTGTCTCACCCCTAGATTGGCATTTCATATGGTGTAAGGACTCAAAAGCTACAAGTATATTGTCTGTAATGAGCCGCATTAGGACAAAAGCACTTTGAGACCCTGATATAATGGAGGGGAGAATTTTCTTAAGCCTGCTTATGATCACCTTACGGTCCTTACTAATGATTTTATATATGACATTGCATAAGCTTGTAGGGTGGTAATCAGACACATTCTCAGGATTTTTAACTTTTGGTATCAAAGTTATAAAAGTGTGGTTGATTGATTCCAAGATCTTACCCGAATTAAGGCTGGATATTACAGATTGAGTGACATTTTCTCCTATCACATCCCAATAGCTTTGGTAGAACAGTGGAGGCATCCCATCCAGTCCAAGAGCTTTGAGGGGAGCCCATTATTTCTTTCTTAGATATGAAACATTTTCTTTGTTGATGTTGATAATTGCGTAAAGGATAGAGAAGAACATATTACAAGGGATGAATTAATTAACCACTATAACCACCATGTAAACAAGTAAAACTACTACCACTTATTTTTATTGAACCATCTGTGTTTGATTTTCTCCTCCTTCCCCCATTTGTTTCTTGCTGAAAGGTTTCCATATGGTTGAAGATTAATGTGATCTTTGTGCACTTATTCAAACTGTTATGAAGCATAAAAACTAATCAAGCACGATCTTGCAGTGCAACAACGAATAGTCTGTGGGGTATGCTTCTAGGGAGGTTATTTGTTGGAACCGGGATGGGGATTGGCCCACCTGTTGCAGCTCTCTATGTGGCAGAGGTATATTAATTAATAATGTTGTTGGTTTAGTCTGACTATTTTGTACAGTCTCTGCTGTAAGAGTTTTGTTTAGAACTTTTTTATTAAACATTTAATTATGCTTCATCCACTTGACCAGGGATGTCATAAGTGTCTCTTTTTAAAAAAAAATCTTAAATTCTTAAGACTGGTTCATCAAACATGATCAGGTGTCACCGACTTTTATAAGGGGTACTTATGGGAGCTTCACTCAAATTGCTACATGTCTAGGACTTTTGGGAGCTCTTTTTATTGGACTCCCAGCCAAGGAAATAGTTGATTGGTAAGATATCTTAAGTTGAGAAATAATAGTACTTTAGAAAATATATAAATTTTATAAAAGAATTTCAATTTATCTAAACATTTTAAAGCACTTTTTGTATTTTCCATTTGGATATCTGAGGAATAACATTTTACATTGACGATGTGCTCAGGTGGCGGGTTTGTTTTTGGGTATCTATCGTTCCAGCTGTACTACTTGCTCTTTGCATGGAGTTCTGTGCAGAGAGTCCCCATTGGCTTTTAAAGGTCATCTGCTGTCATATGTCAATCATTACTCTTAAATAGTATTTTGTTTGGATTCAACATTTTTCCTGTTTTGAGCTGGGCTGTAAATTTCTTGAGTTAGTGCAGGTCTGAGAGATCTGGATATATCTCAAAGTTACATGGACCAATTTTAAATAGTGATCGTCTTTTTGGATAAACAAGTTGCATGTAATATCCTATGAATATGTCAGTAGCGTAAATGTGTTTGACTTGTATATATAATGCTTCAGCCCATTTAATCGAGTTTGAACTTAAATTTAATTAAATTGATCTGAATAGTGGTCATATATCACATAATGTAGTTCTGGATTCAAGCCAAACATACAATTAATTTTTTTTTTCCCAGTGTATATACAGTTGACTAAATATTCCCTTTTTTTGGTTGATTGTAAATTGGAGCTGAATTCTGATTTGAGTTGTTTGGACTTTGGAGCCTTATTTTTTTAGCACAATGGACCTATATTTCTCAGTCTCTCCAACCTCCCCAAACCATCTGCTTTGTTGGTAACACTTTATATAGTTATAGTAACCTTTTAGCCAATTCACCTTCTCATATTTTGAAGAAGTTTATTTTATACTGTGTGCAATCTTCTATGAAGGTCCAAGATATAGGCAGAGTACACTCGTAAATAAGGATGCAGTTGGTCAGGCAACAGCCCGGAAATCCGGAATTGTGCCTTCATATTCTATCTTTTGCTTACGTTCTATCTATGCATATATGTTAGCCATCATTTTCCTTTATTTCTAGTAATTGAACATTTATCTTGTATCTTGTTTTCCACCTCTTTACATCTGACCTGCTCCAGTACCCTCAAGTAAATGCAATAATATTTTCTCCACTTTTAGTAAAATGTAGCCTTAGGGAGAGCTGAGCAATTATCATGGAGGTCTACACCACCCTTCACAATGTATTGTTTGTCATTTTTGTTAATCATCGAACCATTAGAGGTGATTTGGCAATGTGTACACTCTCATTTTTCTGAACTTGTTTTAGAGAGGAAGAGGAGCTGAAGCCGAAGCCGAGTTTGAGAGGCTTCTGGGAGGATTACATGTCAAATCTGCAATGGCAGAATTGTCAAGGTCAGAGAGAGGAGATGAGGTGGATACAGTTAAATTATCTGAGTTGTTATATGGCCGCTATTTCAAAGGTAGATATAGCAATTCATTTACACATAGTTTTAGTTTCATGGTATAAATATGTTTTGTTCTAAAGGATTTCTGTATAACATACATATTTTGCAGTGGTTTTCATTGGCTCTACCCTTTTTGCTTTACAACAGCTATCTGGCATAAATGCTATATTCTATTTCTCCACCACTGTTTTTAAGAGCTTCGGTGTGCCTTCTGATCTTGCAAACATATGCGTGGGATTCTCAAATTTATTTGGTACTGATTGCTTTATCCCCAAGTATCGTACTTGAATATCTTGAGAGTAAGGTCAAACGTCTCTTTACTGTATTTTTTGTACTAGGGTCAGTAGTTGCAACAATGTTGATGGATAAACTTGGAAGAAAGGTGCTTCTTCTTGGAAGTTTTTCAGGCATGGTAAGTAAAATGAAATAAATTCCTTTTGCTGACTAACTCTTCCATTTATATGAAATTTGATGGAAGATATTTTGGGCTGGAATGTTAAAAATACACTGGTTTTCTCTGGGCATACATGTAAAGTAGAAGTACCAATGATTTTGCAATTAGGAAAATTGTCCAAAAAATGACTGTCTAATTGAATTGATGAAATCTTGTCAGTACAGGTGACTAAGCTTTTGTGATGACTTAAAACTACTCATTCAGGCCCTAATTGTGGTTTCCTTTTCTTTTCTTTTTATTATTATTATTTTTAAAAAAATCATGTGAAAGGGCTGACACCCTCAAAATTGCTCTTTTCTTTTTAAAAACTTTTGTGGGAGTACTAATTCCAAAACTTCTGATGTTATAGATTTTTATAGTCAATTATGCTGTGCTGCCTCCTGTGTATTTGCAAGAGTTTCAAATTTAAGATGAAATATGACCACTACTCAACAAGATCTTCTTTATTCGGTTCCATTTGATTGTCAGTTTGTGTCTTCTATAATTGCTGTGCCGTGTTACCAAATATGAGATTTGTTGTTTATTGAGTTCTCACCTCTGTTTTGCATCAAGTAGTATACAAATTTTCATTTTATCTCACCTTTGCTTTACGCATTTTTTTGGTTTTAGGTAGTGTCAATGGCACTTCAAATAATGGCAACAAGTTCTTTCGCATCAGGCTCTGGAGCATTGTATCTATCTGTTGGTGGAATGCTTCTGTGAGTGGTGAATAAGCTGCAGCTTTGCTGCTAAGGCGTCTTGATATTTTGGATTTCTGAAATGTATCTTTCAGTTATTCTGTGATGATTGAAATATTTAGAGGGAGGTGTTTGAATAAGCCAATATTTTATGGGAAAATTTTTCCTCCAAACCAGGTCCATTATGTGGTGGTTTATAAGACCATACACATGTATTATATTGCATGATTCATTAAATCAACTCAAAAGTCGCATAATTCTTAAGTAGGTCATGTGACTAAAACTACATGTGGATTCATTTGACTTGCCATATAGTAAGTTGGAGGACTTTTTCTCCAAACTGGCTTGGAGGAAAATTCTGTCCTATTTTGTATTAGATCCAAATCTCGTTCTAGTCATAGACGGTTGGAACATGATGTAGGGGAGGCATGTACAGTATGACATGATTGATTGTGTAAAATTCTTGAATCTGATTCATAGTTCTAAGAAGGTCACAAGCATAAGTTGCTGGACTCGGTAAATGTACCTCTAAAAAAACTCCTATATCATTTTTTGATGAAGCAAGTTTCACAGAATAAGCACATAAATTTAGAAGCTATTGATATGTAAATATTATGGTATTCTTTGCAGTTGTGCTAAATAATAATTTGAAAATGCAGATTTGTCTTTACATTTTCTCTTGGTGCTGGTCCAGTCCCTGGTCTACTCCTTTCAGAAATTCTTCCTGGCCGGATTAGGGCTAAGGCAATGGCAGTTTGCATGGCTGTGCACTGGGTAATTTTTTTCTGCAGTTATTCCTTCTATGGTTTTGTTGGAAGATAATTTTTATCCATTTTTTTTTTATCTTTTTTGTTGAACAGAGAACTCAATACTTTTCTGACTCACCATTAAGCATTCTTCTAGACAGGAGATCCACTTAAGTATTTCTTTTTTTGAAAGTTTTTTAAATTAAAAAACACAAGAACTGGGTAGTACAATATCCCATGGTCTATAGGCTAGTTTAAGGTCAATCATCTTCACATCTTTGAGCTCATGAACTTCTGGTGCCATCTTGATAATTGACTTTGGTGTTCATAACAGGTTATAAATTTCTTTGTTGGTCTATTGTTTTTGCCCCTGCTGGAGCAAATAGGGGCAGGAGTCCTGTATTCAATCTTTGCTGCCTTTTGTGTGTTAGCTGTGATTTTTGTGAAGAGCAATGTTTTGGAAACAAAAGGAAAATCACTCCAAGAAATTGAAATTGCACTTCTTCCATCCGAGTAGAGGTACTTCTATCATTTTTTATCCCTGGAATGAACGGCATGTTGTTTTTCTTGTTATTTTCTCAGTTACATCACTGATCCCAAATCTGAAATGATTAGGTATTTGGTTGAGAATAAAAATTTCTGAGGCGGTTTCTGGAATATGGAGCCCTTATTCTTGTTGATCCTAACTTTGTCCATCCAAATTTGTGCATTGTTTCGAGTTGCAGATAGATAATGGACATTTGTAAACCATTTAACATCTGTTCTGCCTAAGTTCTGATTCAAAAGTGATCATCTTTGCCAACTGATGCTATTGATGGAGAACGTGGAAAGGACACATTCTTTGCGTGCTCACTGTGGAATGCCTTAGTAGTGGAGTTTTTTGTTTATAAAATATATATTTTTTCTGGCCACGTAGATGTTATTTCCTATTTAATTTATTAAGCCAATGTAGTATACCTGATAGACCTGAATAATATATATTGAAATGCATTGAATCAACGTTACTAAACCCTACATTGCTGTGTGCATGCATATGTTATATACTTACATGTTTCAAGGTGCATGTGATTTATGCACATACACAGAGGTATATATTATTATTGGAAAATGATGAATCTTTGACAAATTAATTTTTTTTCCCAGAAATTTTAAAAAATTTTGTAAAGAAAATTAAGATGTTAGCTAAGACTGATACTGCATTGTCCTTGACATGGCATTCATGCACATTCCAGAACCGGAAAAAAATGACTGTATACCAGTATATGGAGCGTCAACTATGGAGTTTGGACTAGTGTACATCAAATTCGAAACACTGGCATGTGAAATTCAAAATCAAAATAAATATAAGTAGTACTACATTTTCATGTACTTGGTTCTCTTAACTAGTTAACTAAAACGAGTTTCTCAAAAAAAAAAAAAAAAAACGACTAACTGAAACAAAAATGTATTCTCAGAGGTCAAGGACGACCTTAAAATAAATAAACTCTCCAACTGCTCATTTCTCTGCACATTTTTATTTACCTGGATTAAACAAATTATCCTTACAAATTAGAAGTTCACAAAAATGTTTAAAGTCGTCCTAGAATCCACTCCAATGGTAAAGTCAGTAAATTATCCTTAAACACATACAAGATTTCCTTTGTTTAGATTTACATACTTGCCTCTTGTTGCGAGGGTTGAGAGCTTATTTATAAGTGTCAATTTGAAAATTGCTTATTTTTGGTAACTTATTTGCATAGTATTTATCAAAATATATAATTTTTTATAACTTTTATGTTATGTGTTACAAAAAGCTCAAAGCTAGCATTTATATATATATATATATATAAGCTAAAAACTAGATTATTTGCTAAAAAGTTGAGACAAAAAACAGAAAGCAAATTTTTTTCAACAATTCCCAAACACACACTAGGTCCCTCTTTATCTTTCTTGCCCCCATTTATAAATCCAGTTTTTCATCATACCTTGAGGGGGTTCAATCCAGGTTAAATCAAAATTAATGCTCCAGGGGGTGATTGGATTTGGAGTGCATTTAATGCTAATATGAGGTTAACATGTTAGGAGCTCCAAGTGAGCTCTATTTTTCTTGTCAGTTGTGACTTCTGAGCTTCGTTGAATGCTTGACTAGCCCACTTCCTTGGCCTCAGCCTATTCATTTTATAAATTAGGGCTCTTTACTATATACACTCGGTATACAGATTAAGGCAATAGTGTTAACTATTGTCCTTTTTGGCTGTATAATAATAAATTGCAAAATAAAGCACTAGGAACTTATGCATTGGAAGTACAGCCATGATTTAGTGTTCTATTGAATTTTTGGTGTTCCTCTATGGGAAAATGATGGATGACTGTGAAACAGTTCATAATAATTCATCAAGATTAATAGTACTAATTACTTTGGTACTAAATTTAAGTGTTACTTGGAAATTATTACTTTCACATTTAAAAGTTTTTTAAATGCAGTTTATTTAACCTGTTAACTTGATCCAAAAAACAAAAATCAAAATTCATTGGAAAAAATCTTATCTGCAGGATTGAGCTTGTGCTCAACTTGAGAAATGAAGCAAACCGAGTTCAAGTCAATTGATTATTAACAAGCTCGAGTTTGAACATTATGAATGAGCTGAGGCAAGTTTGAATATCTAGTTAATCTTGCCCTCAAGCTTGACTATTCAATAATAAACTTGGCTAGGCTTGATAAACAAGCCTAAGCAGACAATAACCTGACTTCAATCCTTACTAAAGGGCAAAAATAATCTTGAGCCATTCAAGTTGAGGGTTTCAATTTGAAGTTAATCTCGGTTAGTCGGACTTTGGTAATAAAATCATGTGCCCTCCATATAATAAGGTCTGAGTATTAAGTTTTAAGGTGTTAGGACTATGGAAGCAAACCCTTAACATCAAACCTTATTCAAAGGCCAGCAAGAAAACAAAGGACTTTGTCATCACTTTTCTTCCACCACATCTACATCTACTATCCAAAAAAAAAAAAAGTGGCTTGACTAATGGTTTTTCAAAACTTTTCCTTAAAATAAACTTGATGGATATTACATCCATTAAGCTAACTGTGAATTGTTTATCGATATGAAAACCCCTGCACACATTAGATTCATTCTCAACAGAACATTCAGCAGTTTGTTGGAAATTTGTAACTTCAAAATTTTGGGATGATGGTATTCATAGATATAAGTCTCCCCTTTCTAATGGGAAAATGAAAGTCACATGGAGCCCAAAGGCCACATACATAATCATTGACTTTCAACCATTCAAGGCTTTCACACAATAACCAATTTTTAGTAAAAAAAAATTTGAGGTCGGCTATAGGTCCTTAACATATTAACCTAGGTTGGCCATATGTATATTTTTTTTCCATCTGTCATTCTATTTACATCAACTAAGAGATCATCAAGCCAATTAAGTTACCTGTATTAGTTAACAAAAGTGTCGGTTCATAACTAGGAAAGATATCATATTTCTAGAGAGCTTTTCCCTAATGAAACTAACAACAATTTCTATAAATGTATTATAATTTCACGGTCAACATACTTTTAGTTAGAATACAAAAAATCCTCACTCATCAATTGCATACCTTACTACTTGTCAAGGCCTAACAAAACTTAATTGTGAAATAATATCATCTCTAACACTACTTGCCCACACAGCTTAAAGCCTTAAACAATCTGCAACAAAAAAGAAATGAAGTCATTTACAACGCTTACAACAATAAAACAAGCATAATCTGCTAGAAAATCATGAACAATGCGTCTTCAATAATCCAAGTATATATTTTCTACCACTATGAGCAACATTGAAACCATCATCAATCTCAAGCAACCAAACTTGTGTAGCACAAGTTAATAAATGAATATCTTCTTTGCTATTAGGAAATGTTATGTTGAAACAAACATACACGCACATGGGCACAGAGGAGTTTCCAAATTTTCAGTTTTAATTAATTCAAAAATCTCAAAAAACTATATATTGCAAAGGCAAAGCAAAACTGCTTTTGTTCATATTAACTACTAACATTCATGAATTTCCCACAATTTAAGTTACGCAGAAATAACACAGGCCCTCGCATGGGTACATATATGTGTACACCTACAGTTCATTGTTCCACTCCATATCGTCGTATGACGTCATTTTGGTTCCTTCCTTCTCCTTTGTATTGTGTGCTTCTTGCTCTTGAATACTCGTGCTCTCTGTGTTGGTATTGAGTTGTTTGTTTTCTAAAAGACGCTAGAAAAGAAACTTTAAACCATTCTGTAGACAACAAATAAAGTTTAACTAAAACATCACTCTTTGGCAAATTTGACACAGCTGGTCAATACAAGAAACATAATACGTCTATTTCAAGAATAAATTTTTGAATCCAGAGGTTACTTGAGTCTATAAGGATTCCTTGAATCCACAAGTCAGAACTCCATAATCCACGAAAAAGAAGAGAAAGAATTATTTGCAAATTATAAACTTTAAACAACTAAACACAACCAACTAGAATGTTGCAATAAAATAAAGTCAATCACAATAATGTAGCAGTACTAGAAAGGGGACACACCCAAAAAAAGAAAAGAAAAAAAGAAAAAGAAAAAGAAGAAGAAAAAGAAGAGCTTCTATTGCAAGTATGAAACCTTTGGTAATACTGAAAATCTAAATCTAATACCTGAAATTTCATGAATTATCTCTAAGAATTTCCAACAACTCTGGATCACCAAGTTTGTAGACTATCAAGTGTGCCCCTTGAATCCTATACCTGAAAATGACAGAGGGAACATGCTTGACTTTCCAAAAATCATGACCTTCATCTGGTTCCTTCGACAAATCAAGAGCTTCTAGAGTTTTGAGGTTTTTTAGATGGTAGATGCCAGAGGGCACCTCCTTCAGCAATGGGGAGGGTCCAATCACAAGCTGTTCAAGAAGAGGCATGGCACTTTCTTCTATTATCAACTTACTCAATGTTCTCAAATTTCCAAGCCATAATGACTTGAGCTTCTGAAAGCCTCCTCCTTCGAAATGTAATTGCTCACCTCTACATCCCTCATAAAGTCGAAGATTCATCAAATTAGGCAAAGCTTGAAGGACTTTTAATGGATCATCCATTAATCTTGACCAGATTAAATCAATTCTAACTATACTCTTAAGTTTGGGAATCCATTCTGGTAACTTTTCTAGTCGCCCAAATAGGCAGAGAGATTGTAGGAGGGGCAAAGAAGAAGACATCGATTGTAATTCAAGAACTTCTTCTTCGCTTGTTGAACAGATTCTCAATGAACGAAGGAGACTCAATTTCTCTAGCACAAGGCACAAAGCCATCCCGTTTTCTCTCTTCAGTTTAGAGATTTCCAACTTCCTCAATTGCCTTAACCTTCCTAGTTCTGCAATAAGGGCAGCATTGTTGGCCTCCACTTTATGAAGCTTTTGTAAGGACTCTAAATACCCAATGCCATTTGGCACCTTTATCGATTGTCGAAAATCAATAGAAAATTCAGCATCATTGTTTACAATGTAGGCCGCAAGATATCGCAGCTTACGAAGCGCAATGATCTCCACCGGTAGCTCGTACACAAGGGAACGTTTCAAATCCAAAGTCTCTAGGTTGTGCAGTTTACCTATGGACTTTGGAAGCATCTGAACTTTTGTATCTCTCAGACTTAAATATTTTAGATGGATTAGGTTTCCCACTTCTTTAGGAATATAATCTATAGAAGCACCTTCAAAATCCATTATTTTCAAGAGCTTGAAATTCACAAAACAAGTAGTAAGAAAAGAAATGGACACTTCATCTACCCCCAAAATGAGAATGGAACGAGTTTGGGTACTAGTACTTGTCTCCAAAGGAGTATTTACATTATTTTGAATTGAAAGGCGTCGGGCTATTCTATCAAAACTAGAGTAGTTCTGTAGTGAGACCAAACAAAAACTTAACTCCTCTGACCTAGAAAGAATGACCTCACGCATCATATCATGAACTCGATAGCTTCTAGTTCTTCCAGAAAAATCAATTGTTGCCACTTGAACCATGCTTCTATAAATGAGTTGGTTCAAGTAGTCTTGTGCAACATCTTCCAATGTTAGCCCTTGCTTTTCTTTTATAAAACCCTCGGCAATCCAAAGACGTATTAGTCTTGCACTATTAAGAAAGTAATCCTCTGGGAACATGCCAAAATATAAGAAACAAGGTTTGAGGTTGTAAGGAAGATCAAAATAGCTAAGAGATAGAATTTTGGTGATATTTAAGAGATGAGGATTACTTTCTAGCTCCGAACTAAGGCTATCACGGAATTTGTGCCACTCAGAGCTAACCTTTTCTTTGGTTGATAAAAGACCTCCTATAGTTACAATTGCTAATGGTAACCCATCACATCTCTGAATTATATCGTGTGACAATTCAACCAACTCAACGGGACAATGCCCGCCTTCGTGTTGGAACACCTTCTTGCAAAACAGTTCCCAAGCTTCTCCTAATGGTAGAGGTGGCAACTTGTACACATGATTTGATGGAGATTCTTTGTTGGAGGGAGCAACACTCTCACTTCGGGTTGTAATCACTATTCTACTACCTTTGTTGTTATCTGGCAAAGCAAGTTTTATATGTCCCCAAAACAATATGTTCCATATATCATCAAAAACTACTACATACCTCTGTTCAAGTACATATTGCCTTAATTCTTTAATTAAATCTGTCTCTTCCATTGTGTCAATTCTCCTAGGAGCATACTCTTTCCTTGCCTCGTAGAACTGCTTTATCATTTTCCGCAAGAGCTCCTCCATCTTGTATGATTGAGAAACAGTGATCCAGGCAGTGCAATCAAAGTGTGCTACCACTTTCTCATTGTCATACACTTTCTTTACTAAAGTGGTCTTGCCAAGTCCACCAATACCAACCACTGAAATCACCAAACGATTAGATGGTCCATGTACCAATTGACCAATCAATTCATCTCTATGAGACTCAATGCCCACAAGCTAGCTCAGCTTCCCCAATGAAAAGAGATTCCACCCGAGGGTCATGCCATGTATCACGTCTAGCGTGACTAGTTGATCCTCCTTTCTCTATGGTGTTGAATCCATATCTTTCACCTCTCTCTCTGATTACCTTGAGACTTTTGTTGATATCTTGAATCTTGGAGGCTATCACATGTCTTGGTTTTAGTTTTAAGGTAAACTGAAAAACTTTCAAAAGGAAACGAAAGTGTTTTCTTCGCCCTTGGTGATGTTTTGCTAAATGAAGTATGTATTCATCAATAACATCTTCTATGTGATAAGCTTTTTCTCTTACTTGTTTGACCCAAGTTTTTACAACGTTGCTCATGTCTCCCATCTCGGCCCTTGCATCTGCATCCTTGAGAAAGGACTGAATGCTCTCAAGTTCATCTTTGATGTCAACAACTTTGTCGTGGATACCCTCCAGCAAGCTTACTTCTTGGGCTAACAACGGGATCAAATTCTGTATAAGTAGGCTGACTGCACTTTCTGCCATTCCTTTCCCTTCTTAGATTATTCGACTACACTCCTTTGGCTTTGATATGTGATATGGCTTCAGATGATTGAATGGTTCTATTATATGAGGTGTCTAAAGGGTTCTTGGTTCACAAACAATGAAAGCACGGAACTTGGATAACACAAGCGGCTAATTAAGTTCTTGAGAGAGAATGCAGGACAATAATATGAAGATGGAGAAGAAGAAACGGAAAAATGGTGGGGCGGATTTCTTAGAAGTGTGGGCTTTGAGTTCACAGATTGAGGGTATTTTGATGATGATTTGGTGGGATAGAATGAAGAATGTGAACAGCAACGGCTTGGAGTAATGGGTCTGGTAATAGTGGGGAAATATAGATGATGAAGAAAGAGCCACACGGTGACATACTGAAATTGTTTATTAGGGGATATAGAATACCAACATGGAAATTGTCTTATCAGTTTCTCCAATGACTTGTAGTTGTATCAGATGATACGAAGAAGAAAGGGAGAAGTAATAGGAGTATGGATTTTTTTCAAGAGCAGCCGCAGCATGGAGGGAGTAAGAATGGGATCCTTGACTCTCTGCTCAGTTCTCACTCACCAATGTTTGTCATAAATTCTCTCACTCTAGTATATGGTGTACCCGGCATACATGCCGGGTCACTCACACACTGGCAGGTCCCACATTGTGTGGAGTCCGCCTGTGTGTGAGATACCCGGCATATGCCGGGTACAAGACGCTCTCATTCAGTCAAAAGGTTCGCATTCACCAGCTCATTTTTTGTCGAGCATTGCTAGCCGCCTTAGACCATATAATTTTACCAAAATTGAAAATTCTAAGAATTTTGGTAAATCATGAGCCACGATTCTTGAGAAAGAATTTTTTCTCGACCATTGATAAACCAAGACTCTTGAGAAAGAATTAAATATAGCATATAAAAATATAATATTATTCTATTACATAATATAATTTAAATAATTTAGTATTTATTTTATTATATAGCATGATTTTTTATAGTGTTCAATTTAGATGTTAAATTATGAGGTTTTACTAATTTTTATTTATTTTTTAATCATTTGTGGTAGATAAAGTATTCTTAATAGTTGTATTAAAAGTATTCTATAATGTCATTTATTTAGAAAAAAAAAGTAAAGGTTAGCCAAATGAAAATAATTGGATAGGTGACAAATCTTAACTCTTGTAATTTTATTTTAATTATTATTATTATTTTATAACAATGCATATATAGAAATTTAATTCTTATATTTTGCTAATAATTGTTCATTTAATAATATTTTTTTGGTGGACGAAATTACATATTTTGTAAAGAAAATAACCTTAATAGATTATCAACAACAACTACTTGTTTAGATTTCCTAATTGGTCCAATTAATCATTGTTAAGTTTTATTAACCTTTTAGTTACGTTTTTTGGTATTTTGGATTATAAGCAAAAAAAAAAAAAAAAAAAAAGTTTGCGAAAGTTTGTTTAAAACTAAAAAAAAAAAAATTTCAAATTTTATATTCTTTTTAATGATTTACAAAATGTTATAAATAACTTTTATTAAAAATAAATATTTTCATTAACTTGCCTTTTAAATTTCTAAAAAAAATTGTATTATTTTTCATTTTTGTACGACAAAATTTATTCATGATTGTTTCTATATTACATTTATGATTGTTCCTATAGATTAGGAAATACATTACTCATTATTAAATTAGTTTAAATTGTAAAAAAATTAATAAAACTATCACAAAAATAATTATCATGCACAATATGTGGGTTCATGACTAGTTTATGTAAAAGTGATATGCAATTAGTCACCATCTATCACCAAGAATAATTATGACAAAAATAGAATTACTATAATCTTACACAACTCAACACATGACGAAATATAAGTGGTAAACACCCACCGCCGCATCTTTACCATTCACTGCTCTCCAGGCAGCGAGTTGTTTACGTAGTTGTTTGCATTTTCCAGTTTTTCCTCTCCACGTGCACTGACTATTTTAGTATTTAGTTGGGGGGTTGGTGTAACGTGTTGTAAATGCAATCTACTTCTTGGCCACACCCACGTGCAGCTGTCGGCTGTCGCTATGAGTTTTCTTTTTAGCAATTGTTGCTATGGATTTCCATTAAAAAAAAAATTTTCAACCTTGTTGCCTTTGAGGGTTTTATCTCATATGTGTAATTATTTTCCAAAATCAGAGAAGGCGATTATCTTTAAGAATCTCATAATCTTACATAATAATGGTAGAGATGATAAAAAAAGAACTGACTGTAGATAACAAGATACTTTTTTATTAAAGCAAATGTGTGTATATATATATATAAATAGGATTAAGTTACACATTTTTTAAATCATTGGATTTAAGTAGATCCAATTGTGCCAATAACCTTGTAATTAAATTGACACCTCCCAATGTACAAAGTGCTTGGGGGTTTAAGGGGAAAGGGTTCAAACTGCGATATTAGTAGCATGTTGTAATTATCTTTAAAAAAAAAGTAGATCCAATAATTAAAAAAAAAAACCCTCATTAATGCTAATATTCTAATTGATCTAATTTATTATCTTTTATTTAATACATTCTATACATATCTCTAAACCAAAAAAAAAAAAAAAAGGTCTGCTTCTCTCTCTCCCCTCCATAATCATGTTTTTCTTTGCTCTCTCTTTCTCCTCCAACTCAATTCCATTGCCTTTCTCTTAATTCCAATCTCACCACCATGCTCCTTACCTCAGCAACATGAACACTCTAGATCTTGTCTGATGATCATGACTGTTGTTTTTTCAACAAGAACCCACTACAAACAAGTATTAGTTGCTTTAATCTCATCCGGTTGTGTGCTGTTATATATATATGTGTGTGTGTGTGTGTGTGTGTAAATTAAACTCAACTACGCTTTAATCTCACCTGGTGTAATCTCTCATATGAGATGGGTTCACGCTTTAATCTCACAAACAATAGGTTGTGTGCTGTTTTTTTTTTTTTAAATTTTTTTGATGAATGGGTGTGTGCTGTTTTTGGACTCAGTTGTCCTAAATCTTATATATATGAGAAATGTAATTAACAAAATTTTAATTTGGAGACTATATAGCAAAATTTTAACTTGGAGATTGTAATAACTTTGATGTGATTAATAGTTTTTTTTTTTTTTTTTTAAGCTAATGTTAAGTTCTTTGAAAAAAATTCAAGGGCCATCTTTCTATAATGATTAATGGGGATTCAAGGAGAACAAATTAAACAAAGAAAAGAAAAACAAAATCTCAGTAATAATCATTATGTTCTTTCTACATTCATAATGGCACAAAAAAGAAAATTTGGGTTTAGAAATAAGTATAGAATGTATTAAATAAGCGATAATAAATGAGATCAATTGGAATACTAGTATTAATGAGAGTTTTTTTTTTTACCATGGGATCTACTTAAATTTAGTGGTTTAAAAAATGTGTAACTCTTTAGAGTTATACCAGATATAACTTGAACCCATCTTATATATATATAGGGTCATGCTAACGAGTACTCTTAGGGCACTCGTTAAGAATCCATTTTAAGAAAGTTTTAACATCACTTTTATAGGAAATGAAAAAAGCTGTCAAAACATTAAGGGTCCGTTTGGATTGAGCTTATTGTTGCTGAAACTGAAAACTGAAAACACTGTAGCAAAATAATTTTTAAATGTGTAATTAGTACCGTGGGACCCATTTTAAATATTTTTTAGTGCGTGAACAGTGATGAACAGTGCGTGAACAGTGATTTTTGTCCCCTGCACAGTGAACCCATGTGATGTTACTGTTCACGCGCAGAGAAGAAAAAAAAAATCTGAAAATGCAAAACGTGGACGCCACTTTCAGCTGAAACCAAATGCTCACTAATTGTTTTTTTTTCTTTTCTCATAAAAATTTTCTTTAATAGGATTATTAATGAGTGCCCTTGGGGCACTCGTTAGCATTTCCCATATATATATATATATATATAGAGAGAGAGAGAGAGAGAGAGAGAGAGAGAGAGAGAGAGAGAGAGGCAAGAAATGAACCATCTTTTACATGAAAATGGATAAGACCATATGAGACCATTTATCAAAGAAAGAACAAGGTTGGACTTGGACCAATTGGTACAAGCTTTTTCATTTCGTTTGCGTGGGAAATGCTTGACTTCGGTTATTAGATTTAGGAAGAGCAATGTGCACATTAGTGTTTATAGACATAAAAATGTGTAAAAATTGAAAACATGAGTTGAAGACATAATCGTAAGTTCAATAAGTTTTTCATACGTTTAGCTTACTCAATTTTTAATGAAAGCTATTTTAACTTAAAAAAAAAAAAAAAAAAGCACATGTCATCAAAGTTTCCATTAAGGAAGATTAAATCTAAAAAATTAAAACCTAATAAGTTAGAGTTGACGGTAACTATAACTATATCTATATGTGTTAGTGTCAGAGATTTTTATTTTTATTTTTATTTGAGATAGAAAATTTTCTCTAATCTAATATAAGTTTATGTGTGTGAATCTCTCTAATAGTTAGAGACTTGAATCTCGACCCTTGCTTTTTTCCCATTTCCACAAATACTTATACCTGTGGAGTGATTATCACGTCAAAAATGTACAGTAATTAGTGTTAAAGTTTTTATACGAAATGATTAGTTTATTATATGGTGGGAGAAAAAGAATGGTCTCCTTTTTCTTAATATGTTAGATAAAAAGTCAAGATGGCAAATCAAATAAAGAAATGGCCTTCTTTTTCCTAACACTAGTTTTTTATTTTTTTATTTGGAGAAACCAGACTGGAAACCGCCAGCCTGGGCTAGTATTGAAAATAAAACTTAAGAAATGTCAGCAAGAACCAAAGGAACAAACTCCTCTGGGATGTCCTCTAACCAAACTTGAAATTCTAAACCTGTTTTGGCCTTCTTCGCCACTGCATCAGCAACTCTATTGCTATTGCGATTAACATACACAAACTCTGAAAAACTCAACTGGGCTGCCTCATGAAGGATGTCAACAATAATATGACCATAAATGGATTGTTCAGCTCTACCATCTGCAAAAGCGTTGATAACAATCTGCGAATCACCTTCAAAAAGCACCTCATGAAGACATAGTTCCTTAGCAAACAGAACAGCTTGGCGACATGCGAGTGCTTCGACTTCAGCTACCGTTGGAGGGAGGGGGATACGCAAAGATAGGGAGCCAATGATTCACCTCTGTGGTCACGGATCACCACCCCGATACCCGCCTCGTTGCTACTTTGGAAGACCGCACCGTCGAAGTTGGCTTTGAATCTGGCATGGGGAGGTGGACACCAATGGTGGACGGTGGCAGCTTGTCTTGTCACTTGCACGGGCTCCTGCGCTTTAAGGAAATCCTGAAGAAAATTGCCAGCCACTCTTGTGATGTAACCCAGAGTCTGTGCAGGGTGATTGAGACGAACTAAATTACGCCTATTCCACAGCATCCACGCCATAATGATGAAGTACTCAGCCCTGTGCTCATTAGCAACCTGCAAGAACCTTGAAATAAAGTTAGTGAAGTCCCCGAGGGGGGGAGGGGGATGAGCTAGGTCCCGAACCCAACTGAGGTTCCTCCATACACCTTCAACCTCCGCACAACCCCACACCACATGTAAGATATCTTCAGGTTGGGCTTTACATTGGCTGCATAAGTCAGAGGTAACTATATGTCGTCGGAACAAATTATCCATGGTTGGTAGAGAGTTGTTGCTGGCCCGCCATGCGAAATGCTTCACCTTGTGAAGGACACGTAGCATCCAAATTCCTCTCCAAAAGGATCTCTGGGGGATTGGATTAAAGCTACTTGGGTTGGTGGCTGAAGCATTGGAAGCCAACAACCTATAAGCACTTCGGGAAGAGAAATTCCTCGAAGGAGTTTTAGATCACACCAGCTGGTCAGTGGGCATTCTCAAGCTCAATGGAATGCTTATAATTGCATCCGCCTCATGAGGCAAAAACAATTGTTTGATATCCTCCTTTTTCCATGTTCCTGAGTTACGGTTAATAAGTGAGCTAACCTTTGCTTCAGGTGGAATAGAAGGTAGAGGGGAGCTAACCTTTCTATAACAAGGATCCGGTAGCCACTTGTCTTCTTTGATACTCACATTAGCTCCATCGCCAATGCGCCAAATTAGCCCTTGTTTCACCACCTCCCTTCCACCCAAAATACTTTTCCATGCATAGGAACCACCCTTCGCTTCTTTGGCTTCAAGAATAGAGCAATCCAGAAAAAATCTAGCTTGAAAACCTTATAGCAGAAAGAATCTTGATTGTTCAGCAAGCGCCAAACTTGCTTGGCTAAGAGAGCCTCATTAAATTTTTCAATCTCCTTGAAATCCATGCCCCCTACTTCCTTTGCCTTACAAAGCTTTTCCCACTTCACCTGATGGACCTTTCTCGAATCCCCACTGTAACCCCACCAAAACTTTCGTATCATAGCTTCAATATTCTTGATAAAACCTTTAGGAAGTTTGAAGTAACTCATGGAATAGGTGGGAATAGCTTGAATCATTGATTTAATAAGGACTTCCCTACTAGCTTGTGATAAAAGCTTCTCCTTCCAACCCTGTAATTTTTTCCACACTCGCTCCTTGATATAGATGAAACTTTGTTTTTTTTGCCCTACCTACAAAAGCAGGCATGCCTAAATATTTCTCATATTGCCTAATTGCAGGTACAGCCAAGACCTGTTGGATACGGGTTTGAAGCTTAGGCTCAGTGTTGGAGCTAAAGAAGATGCAAGTCTTATCCTTGTTAATTTTTTGGCCAGAACCTTTCTCGTAGATTGATAGCACATCTAGGATTATCTGGCACTTCGCTTCTGTAGCCCGACAGAACAGTACACTGTCATCAGCAAAGAACAGGTGGGAGACCCGAGGCCTATTTCTTCAAATTGATACTCTCTTGAGGTGACCTTCGGATTCAGCTTTGTGCAATAACCCTTAAAGCCCCATGGCACATATAAGGAATAGATATGGCGAGAGAGGGTCTCCCTGACATAAACCCCTGGTAGATTTAATATTACATATCGGCTCCCCATTTAAAAGCACAGAGTATGAGATCGATGTAACACAAGACATGATTATTTTCACAAATCTATTCGAGAAACCCAAATGTAGCATAGAAAGCCCCATGGCACATATAAGGAATAGATATGGCGAGAGAGGGTCTCCCTGACATAAACCCCTGGTAGATTTAATATTACCTATCGGCTCCCCATTTAAAAGCACAGAGTATGAGATCGATGTAACACAAGACAGGATTATTTTCACAAATTTGTTCGAGAAACCCAAATGTAGCATAGCTTTTTCCAAAAAGGACCATTTTACTCTATCATAAGCTTTGCTCATGTCAAGCTTCACAGCCATAAACCCCAGTTTGCCTTGAGTTTTCCGTTTAAAGTAATGCAATGTTTCAAAGGCCACCAATATGTTGTCAATAATAAGGTGACCCGACAAAAAGGCACTCTGTGTGTCAAAAACCACAAAAGGTAACATCTTCTTTAACTGGTTAACCAACACTTTAGCAATAAGTTTGTAAATCACATTGCAAAGGCTAATAGGCCTAAAACCAGAGACCTTTTTTGGTTCCAGAATTTTTGGGGTAAGTGCAATGAAGGTAGTGTTAATGGATTCGGGGACAACACCTGTATTTAAAGCTGATAGAACAACCATAATAACATCATTACCAACAATATGCCAAAAGAATTTATAAAAAATGGGAGACATACCATCCGAACCAGGTGCTATAAGGGGAGCCATTTGGTGAAGCACTCTTTGAACTTCCTCTGTCAAAAAGGGTCGGTTTAAGTCAGAATTCATATCCTCAGTCACTGTGGGAAGCATACCCTCAAGAACCTCATCAAAACCCAATGGGTTTAAAGTAGTGAAGATATTGGCAAAATACTCCACAACCACTTCCCCCATTCTTCCTTCCTCTTCAAAGGAGTCCCCAACCTCATCCTTAAAACCCAAAATGTAACTGCGTTTATTCCTCTAATTTGCTCGGCAATGGAAGTATCTAGTATTTTGGTCACCCTCCTTTAACCATTCAACATGAGATTGTTGTTTCCACATAGTTTCTTCCTTGGACATGAGAGCTTGAATATATGCCCGAAGCTGATGAATGTGAGCTGGATCTGACCTATACAAACCCCTCTCTTCGGCCCTTTTTAATTCTTTTAATTTCTCTGCAAGGGACAACCGGACATGACCGAAGGTATCTCGGTTCCAAATTTTGAGATTATCTTGACAGTTAATTATTTGTTTGGTCACTATGCAAACTGGAGATGGATCACTCACCTCTTGCCAAGAATTTTTAACCACTTCTTCACATGAATTATCCTTGAGCCACATAGCCTCAAAACGAAAAGGCCTTCCCTTGAGGTAAAATCTTTTTTGCTCGGAATCAGAGATAAGCAAAACAGGTTTATGGTTGGAATGGAAGGCATCCAAATGATGAATACGACATGTTGTGAATCGAAGCATCCACTCCACCGTAACTTACTCTCGGTCTACCTTAACCCACACATTTTGGTCACTTGGTCTCCTGTTGCACCAAGTGAATGGAAAGCCATTAAAGCCGAGATCTTTTAACCCACAAAAATCTATTGCATCTCTAAACCCCTGCATCTGCCTCTCTGGCCTATCCAGCCAACCTTGTTTCTCTTCTGCTCTAATGATTTCATTAAAATTCCCCAAACAAACCCAAAGGATGGAAAACCGGGAGCTAAGGTCCCTAAGTAATGACTAGGAATTTTCCCGGTTAGCAGTATTAGGGTCTCCATAGAAACCTGTGGAACGCTAGGCGTCATTCATTCCATGATCAATTACTGTATCAATATATCTCTTTGAAGAATTCATCACAGTAACTCGAATACCTTGTTTCCACAACAAGGCTAAACCACCCCCCTAGAGATCCAGGGGACAACAAAAGAAGTAGTATACTGCAATCTCCGGCAAATTCTTTCAATGACCTCTTTCTCAACCTTTGTCTCCATCAAGAAAATCATTTTGGGATCTTTTTTGTTGACTAAATCAACAAGCTCGCCTTCTGTCTGCGGGTTCCCAAACCCACGACAGTTCCAGCTCAGGCAACTCATTGTAACTGGTGGTGCTGGTGACCAGCATCCACCTAAGCATTTTCATTGTAAAATCCTCCAACTACACTTACTCTCTTTTTCTTTTGAACAGGTTGCTCCGAAAGCTCCAACTCCGATCTCCTGCTACCTTGCATTTCCATATCAGTACTAACATTATTTTCATCAACCTCTCACTCCAATTTTGACCATTTTTTCTTTGGCCATTTCGGGGTTGTTTAGTAGCCTGGTTAGTTATATTTGATAATGGTAGAGTTTTTGTATTGGAATGTAAAGGACTAGGCAGCCCCACGTTGTTTATTGCATTATCAACACTACACTGTATGTTCTGCATGGGCATGACCTCCCAAGTCTGCCAACCCATTAATTAGTTCCATTGTGTACACAAGAGGTTCATTGATAAATGCATTGCTTGTATTAAAATTATTAGATAAAAGCTCACCTTTTGGTTTAAACTCCATAGTAGTCACATCAGACTCCAATGTATTGAGAATATTATATAAAAGCTCACCTTTTGGCCCAAGCTGAACCCCTTGAGTAGTCACTTTCTCTGGCTGTCCATTCTGACCAAAAGCCAAACTTTTTGTTGCGTGTTCAGAGCTAATCTCATCACCCAACATACTGTCCTTCTCATTACCTGGATTTAAGCTTTCACTCCTATCAAACAGCTTTAATCCCCTGTCAATTTCCTCAATGCGCTCCTCAAACCCATCCCCCAAATCTTGGCTTTTTCCCACTGTCTCCAATGTAAACGTAGCCTCGGTACCAGCCCCTACGTCACTGTCACACCGCTCTTCCTGAACAACCACTCTTTCCTCCTTCCGAGTTTGCACCACCACCGGCGCTTATTGTGACCCCAGAACCACCACCGGACTCGGAATTGGCTCTTCTCTACTCATCCGTTTCTTTTCCTTTTTCATTGCCTTATAAAAACCCAGCACTCTGATCACCAGACTTCTTCCCTTAACAAACGGAGGAGCACGGATCCAGGACCCATACGCTTGCTCCTCTTTCTTCAACTGGCCTTCACTATCTATCCATAACTCACAATCTTTATCCACATGGCTCAAGCTCCCACACCAATAACAAAGGTTGGGTAATCTTTCATACTTGAAAGAAACCCAACCTTGCTCCCCCTGAGAAGAAGAGAAGCGCTTCCCTCTGTAGAGAGGTTTATTGATGTCTATAATGACTCTCACTCTCATAAAACTTCCACCATCCATTTCGTTAATGTCTTCTTCCTTGCACACCGAGCCTGCAACCTCACACAACTCTTCAGCAACTTTGTGGTTCAGAAATCTCACTGGGATATCGTGTACTTGAATCCACACCGGTATCGTGTCGAACTTTAAAGCCCTAATGGGAACTTCCTTGTCATACCACTGCAGCACACGAGATGTTTGTCAAAGCCCAAGGTGCGTTGCTAAGGATTTTGTCCACTTCCTCCCTGTTATCGAACACAAACAGCAGAATATGGACCCCTGCTCTTCTCACCTAAAAACCCTTCTTTGATCGCCACAGAGGGTTGAATGTTTTGATGACTACCTCAACACTTAATGCATTTTTTGTTAGGAATTTTGCGGCTGATGATACCGAAAATCTCACCAGTGAGTTGCACAATGCTTGTACGCTCGAAATGACACCTGCACAACAAAAAAGGAGAAGACCTAACAGAGAGCGCCGGTGTGGTGCCGGCCAAGTACCCTCCGAAGGTCAAGTCAGAACTTCTTTCAACTCTAGAGTGCTAAAGAGGGGTTAATTATGCGTACCTTAACATGTGAGGGTATTAGGGCTTTTATAGTAGTAGAGGGTTTTCCTCTTTTTCTTGAAGCAGAAGTCTTTTCCATATAGGAATCCTTATGGGCATAGATTGCGGAATCCTTTCCTTATAGGACTCTTCTTTATAGAATCCTAAACTTGATGGACAAGGCTTTTCCTTGTGGAGAGAACTCATTAATGGTCATATCTCATAAAACCTTATTGGTGCCGAAATTCCATTTATGGGCTTTACAACTCAATTGGCCCACCCAAACTCGGCCCACAAGATATGGCCCATCAGAATTAAGGTCCGTCAGGAATACAGACCGTCATACACACGCAGATTTTTCCCTCTTCAGTTGCCCCCTCACGCTGTGAATTCGTCATAATTTATAGGGTTCACGGGGTGATAATAGATGGTTAAGTCATGACGGTCAAAAATCATGACGGGTAAGAAGCATGACGGGTAATATATTCGTGGGTCGTTGGTTTCTGCATACTGGCATAATTTCAATTTAATATTGTGACACGCGTCACTGTGCTATTGGGCGTTGTCTCGGATCGAGGCGTCGCCTCGTCTCCCGTATAATCGCTTTATAAATATCAAGCCTTCACCTCTCATTTCCCACTTTTGCTCAGAAAATACTTTGTCAGAGCGCAATCCGTCATCCTTGTCAGACTTCATTGACTAGTAATCAGCATCCGTCACCATCAAATTTTCTCTGTTCACATCATACTGACTGGTAAGTACTTTTTTGCCATTTCATTCTTCCGTCAAATTTTTATACCTTTCCATACGTCCGTCACCATCTCTATAGAGTCGTCAGTATTGAGTTTAGAAAATGTCTAGTGCGTCGAGTAATCAATCATTTGTCCGTGACGGAGCGGACTATGAGGATGTACACCCGTCAGGTCATAAAGACCCGGACAGTCCCAGCGACGATAGGAGTCCGTCTTCCTCTTCTCTGTCCTCAACAAATGAGGATATGGAATTGGTTGAACATGTAGAACTTGACGATGATGAACAATTAGGACCCGTCGTAGGGACCGATGGACCAAGGGAGTTCATCATGCTTCCAGAGTGGACGGTTAATGATTTTACATCAACCATTAAGGAGAGCCACTTCAAGACGCTTAGGGATAACTATCAGATCCCAGATCATATCCCAATCCGTCTGCCTTATAAATCGGAGAAGTGTTACTATGAGGGGGTAGAAGGTATCGGAGTATATGAGCAAACGTTGAAGGCTGGACTCAGATTTCCACTGAGCTCCCTTCATCGCGAGCTGCTGAAGTATTTGGGTCTGTCCGTCAACCAAATATCCTCCAATGCTTGGAGAGTCTTCATAGCAATGGAGATTCTGTACGGGGCTTGGTCAGACGGAGCTAGGAGGTTGACGGTACGAGAGTTCTTACACTGCTACCGTCTAGATGAAATCGACAAATCTAGGGGTATATACAGTTTTGTAGCTAGGAGTTCGCTGCTAAAGGTCATATATGAAACCCCAGACTCCAACAGAGACTGGAAGAGTAGATACTTTTTCTTAGAGGGTGACGGATGGATGTGTCGTCCAGGAGAGACAGACCACATGCCCGTCGATACAACATGGGGCATACTATCTGAGAATGGTATGTGTCCGTCCTAGTATGTGAGGATGCTTTTTTAACCGTTCAGCTTATTTCAAAGTTTTTTTAACCGTCCTCTTTATTTGCAGTCCAACAGCGCCCACAAGTTAGTGTTGAGGAATTCAGTTTTCTTGAAAGAATTTTCAACAAGACCACGCCGGAAGAGAGGACCTGGGCAAAATTGGTCAATCTTGATACCATTTGTTGGTATTGCGACGGTCCTGTTCCTTCTCCTCAAGCAATTAAGTACGAAAAAAGAATCCGTCAGTGTACGTCCGTCACCCTCCTATTGCGAGAATAATGGGTTTTCTCATGAAACTAATTTTGTCCGTTCACTTTTGTAGAAATGGACATCGCCAAGAGGAGGGCACTTATATGGTCTAACGCCGCAAAAAATAGGACGGCTAATGTTGCAGAACAAAAGGAGGCAACGGTCTCTGCAAAGCGTAAGCAGCCGTCCAAGGGAGATCGTCCTCCTAAGAAGCCTAAGGTCCCCTTGGAGCCCGTCGTGGGGCTTATGGCTGAAAGAGCCAAGACGGTCACCCCAGCCAAGCATGGGGCTGGTAAGGGACTGATGAAGGATCCGTCATCTACCCTTAAGAGACCACCTCCCCTTCTGCGGGACGACCCCAGTTATGCGTTGGAAAAGCTTTCTTCCCTTCTCACTGCCGAGGACTACGAAGACCTGGGTAATCACTCGACGGAGGCCATGGGTGAGACAAGTTTATTCAGTATTGCTCAGGTAAGCCTGTCCAAGTCATATATGTTTACTCTTTATCCGTCTTACTATTTCTGATTCTTGAATTTTTCAACACTTCAGACCATGGTCATGGTGAAGGGCCTCATGGGACGGTGCCTCCATCATGAGATGACCCTAGGCCGTCTTCGGGATAAAGCGAAGCTGACGGAGGAAGAGCTTCAAGAGCTGAAGGCTTAGAGGGTCGCCCAGGAGAAGAAGTTTAAATTGCTTGAGACGGACAGGAACGAGTTGTTTAAGTTGACGGAGGAACTGAGGATAGTCCTTCAAGACAAAGAGAAAGAACTCAATCTGGCAAAGGAAATTGCTGTCCAAGAGTACTGCGATTCAGATGCCTTATTGTCAGAGCTTGGAGATTCTTTCAACGACGGTTTTGATGAGGCTGTCCGTCAGGTGAAGGCATTATATCCGGACATCGATTTGTCGTCCGTCAATGTTAACGCTCAAGAACTTACCTCCACCCGTCCAGCTCATTCTGAGGACACTGAAGAGCTCTTTGGAGAGAATCCTCCCGTCAGCGCCCCTGGGGATCAACAAATTATCGTCAGTGATCCTAAGGATGGTAAAAACGTTCCTAAAGAACAACCAGCAGTTGAGAGCGATCCTAAGCAAGGCTAATCCCGTCGTGGTGAAGAATAGCAAGGGACCGTCTTAGTTTATATTTCCTTTTTATTTTAATTTTTGATATGTAAAGATATTTTGAGCACAGTTTATGACTCCGTCCTTTTTTTAGTATCAAACATTTCCCTCTCATGGGTGTTTTGTCCGTCAATACTTTCTTATTTACTTAGCATATATACTTCGTTGCTTTATCTGTTGACTTCATTTTGTTTGATTACTGAATTGCTCATTGAATCCGTCGGACTAAAGGAAATACCGTCCATTTTAAATATTAGCCGTACTAAAGGGATCCGTCCACCCTTATGGTTTGATTTTGATTTTCTTTGAGGCGATCCGTCCACATGGTGGGTTTTGGACAACTTTTATGAGGTTATTCGTCCACGTTGTGGACTTTAGTTCTTACCCGTCCTCTATAAGACTTGGGATTTTCATCTCTTGGGATGATCCGTCATATGACTTATGACTAGTTTCTAGCATCCTTAGAGGAACCGTCCATTTTGTAGAGTCCGTTCAAATTATGGTTTTGTAGAGTTATAACCATCTCTGGGAGGTCCGTCCAGCTATATGGACCCCATTCATATTGTGGATTTGAGCGATTCTAGACCATCTATTTTTGCAGATTTAGGATTTATCCCTCCTGGGAAGATCCGTCCACATTGCGGACTTAGGATTTTATCTTCCTGAGATCCGTCCATTTTGTGGACTTTGGTCCGTCTATTTTATGGACTTGATAAAAATTTTAACCCTCTTGGGGTTGTCCGTCTACATTGCGGACTTAGAATCTTATCCCTCCTGGGGAGACCCGTCCATTTCATGGACTTTGTCCATCCACTTTATGGACTTGGGATTTTTAGGAGTAGAGAAACATAGTTGAATAAAAATCATGCATTTGTAGAAAGGTACATGCCCCCTTAGGCTTAAAAACATATTGTAGCAAAACCAAAGTAAAAAAATGCCCGTTAGGCTTATTGTAGCGGATACTTAAAAGTAAACAGTAAATCTAAGAATAAAAAGATAGGTGTTGTTCTTCAAGTCATCGCCTCTACTGGTAGTACTTTCGCAAGTGCTCAGCATTCCAAGGATGCGGTAGCTTCCGTCCGTCCAGTGTCTCCAGGTGATAGGTACCCTTCCTTTGCCAAGTCGTTACTCGGTAAGGTCCTTCCCAATTCGGGCCGAGTTTTCCCTGGGTTGGATCTCTTGCTGCTCCCATGACTTTCCTTAGAACGAGGTCTCCAACATGGAAGTCTCTGTGCCTGACACGGGCGTTGTAGTGCTTGGCCATGCGGTCCTGGTATCGTGCGAGCCTTTGCTCTGCTGTTGCCCTGACTTCGTCCACCAGATCGAGCTGCAGACGTATGGATTCGTCATTTTTCCCTTCGTCATGGTTGTGCACCCTGTAACTTGTGAGGCCGACTTCGACCGGGATGACAGCCTCGCTCCCGTATGTTAGTCGGAATGGAGTCTCCCGTGTTGGTGTCCTTGCCGTTGTCTTGTAGGCCCAAAGTATGCTCGGTAGTTCTTCAGCCCATATACCCTTTGCCCCCTCGAGTCGAGTCTTGAAAAGCTTCAGCAAGGATCGGTTCGTGACTTCGACCTATCCGTTGGCTTGAGGGTGGGCGGGGGAGGAGTAGTGGTTCCGTATCCCTAATTGCGAGTAGAAGTCCCGGAAGGCATCGTTGTCAAATTGCTTCCCGTTGTCCGAGACCAAGACTCTAGGGATGCCAAATCTGCATATGATACATCTCCAAACGAAATTGCGTACGTTCTTCTCCGTAATGGTGGCCAAGGCTTCAGCTTCTATCCATTTCGTAAAGTAGTCGATTCCTACTACAAGGAACTTCAGTTGTCGTACTGTCGTAGGAAACAGTCCCATGATGTCCAGTCCCCATTGAGCGAACGGCCACGGCGCCACCATTGGGGTAAGTTCTTTGGGTGGTTGTCTGACGATATTGCTGAACCTCTGGCACTTGTCGCATTTCTTTACATAGTCCTCGGCATCCTTCTGCATAGTTCGCCAAAAGTACCCCGTTCGTACTAGCTTGTGTATTAATGATCTAGCCCCTGAGTGGTTTCCACAGATTCCTTCGTGCACTTCCCTCATGACGTAGTCTGCTTCTTCAGGACCTAAGCATCGTAGGTATGGACGGGAGAAACCTCTTTTGTACAAGTGTGAAATGTACTCCCCCCTAGATCGAGGGTTTTACAATGGAGTCGCCACTTATTAATTTAAAAGGGAAAATAAGAAAACCTTTAATAAAAAATACTTTTGTTGTATTAATGTATATTGCAATTTACATCAAATTTTGTAACAAAAATTTACAATGCTTTTTGTCCTAGATACAATCTAAGAAAAGTAAATTACATTGCTTTATTTCCTAGTTACATTCTAAAAAATGTAAAATTACATGGTGTAAAAGCATAGTCTAGAACCCTTGATCTTGGTTCGGAGGCTAATTTACGAGATGGGAAAGGATTAAGCACCCATCTCGCCCGGTAAAACCGGTCTCCTAGGTTAAGGTGGCCAATGTCATGTCATGTCAAACAAATACAAACAATATGTCATATAAACATGGTAATTTGTAAGAATTGAAAACAAATATGTGTTAAGAGAATCAAATATAAAAAGACACAAAAAAAATGAAACTTGTTAGATAACAATTTTAATGTAAAGAAAACTTTAAAGCAATGGCATGTTCATCCAAGAAATCAAAGTAAGCAAAGAATCCCTAGCCTAGACATGTTTATCTAAGCATGTGAGAAAAAAGAAAACAATGTTGTCATGTTATTTGTAATCAACATAATTGTAGAGAGAACCAAATAAAAATAAGACCTTTGAGCATATTTGATCATCCAAACAATTATGAAAAGAAGTAAAAGAAAATCCCTAAACATGTTTATCTAGAGGAACTCAAAATACTTAGACATGTTCGTTCAAGCATTTTTTTTATTAAAAAAAAGTAAAACAATTACCTAGACATGTTCATCTAAGTATTGAAGAGAAAGTTGTGTTTTAGCCTAGAAGTGCTCATCTAAGCATTCAAGAGAAAAATTGTGTATTAGCCTAGAAGTGTTCATCTAAGCATGTAAAAGGAATAATAATAAGAAATATAGGCATGTTCATCCAAAAAAAACAAATAATGACATGTTAAACATTTATTCAAGCATGTGTAGAAAGATAAGAATATAACTAACTACTTACCAGCATAGAACATAAATTAAAAAGGGGAAGTGATCACTTAAAGGGCTAGGGAGAAAGCTAGGAAGCACTAAACTACAACCAAAGTAGGAACAATGGTTGCACAACAGCTTTTCTTTTATGCTTTCTCACTAGCTCTCTAGAGGGAATTCGGGCTCCAGAAAATGGAAGAGATCTTCTCTATTTATAGGAGGAGGGATGGCTTAACTTTAAAGCTAAGTTGTTAGCTTTCTTCTGAAGCTAAGGGGAAAAATGAGCTGAAACGGATTGGGTTTTGGATCTCCATTTGAATTTTGAAATGATGCTGCATCTGCTTCATATTTTGGCTCTAACTTTCCGCTCAAAATTCCAATTGATTCAAGGTGTGTGTTTTTTGAAACGAAATTCAATTATCTACAACTTTATCAGAAATAGAGAAAGCCAAATTCCAACGTTATCTAGGCCGAAAATGTGTTTCAAATTGCTGCTGAAAATAATCACGTTTTTTGAGCATTTTTGAAAATTTTCCCAGGATGTATCTGTTTCTTATCTTATTTATTTATCATTTTTTTAAAAAACTTTTCTTCTGAAGCTAAAGGAAGGGATCAGTCTATTAGACAAGTTTGAACAAATTTGAGTTTGATCTCCATTTGAAATTTTGAAAGATGAGTGAAGATAATGCTGATTTTGTGTTATCTTCTGCACCCGTTTCATAATTTGGCCATAACTTTCTGCTCAAGATTCCAATTGATTCGGGATTGATGTTTTTTGAAAGGAAATTTAATTCTCTACAACTTTTATAGAAATAGAGAAAACCAAATTTCGATGTTTTTCAGGCCAAAAATACGATTCAATTTGCTGCTGAAGATAATGACGTTCCTGAGCATTTTTTGAATTTTTCCTATCTCCAAATATTTTCAAAAGAGCAGATAAGATGTCCTAAAGGAAAACATTTTTTTTATTTTTAAAAAATGAAATAAAAATGAAATCCAATCAAAAATTACACTTAATTAATTTTAAATTAATTCTTGTGAGAACCAATCAAAATTAAGTGTTTAAGATAGGACGTGACCGGACCCATCGTGTAGGTGAGCCATGATCATTGAAAATTGTTTGTATGATAACTTTTGATCAGGTGGTCCGATGAAAACTCATGACATACCATTATGATCATTAGAGCATCAAGATTTGTTTTGTATCACAAATTTGAAGATCTACCGGTTGGTTAAATGCAAGTTGTAAAATGGAGTGTTTACAGAATGCCCCTCATTGACAGAGCTTGAAAAGCGAATGTCAATGTAAAAGAAAGACACCAAATTTTGCAACCTGAAATTTAACCGATGTGATGAAAATTTGTGAAAGTTTTGGAAACTTGTTGATTTCCAAATATTTTGATCCAAAAATGTGTTGGCAATTTTCTCAAAAAAATTTTTTTTTTGAAAATTTTGAACTTGTAAAAAGCTTTGTCAGGCTTTTTTATTTGAAAACTTTGCTTGGTTTTCTTGTAAAGATCTTGGCAAATTTTCTAAAAACTTATCTGTTTTTTTTTTTTTTTTTTTTTTTTGAAAATTTTTTAACCTGAAACTTGTTGAAAATCTTGTTGAATTTTTTCTTGAAAATTTTGATATTCTTATCAAAATTTGTATTTGTGAAAACATGTTGGGCATTCTTGGAATGATCTTGTCATGTCTTTTGGAAATTTGATAAAAACTTTGTTGGGTTTTTTTTTTTAAAGAAAATCTTAGCAAATTTTCTAAGAACTTGTCTGTTTTTGAAAATTTTGATATTCTTCTCAAAATTGGTATTTGTGAAAACATGTTGGGCATTCTTGGAATGATCTTGTCATGTCTTTTGGAAATTTGATAAAAACCTTGTTGGGTTTTTGTGAAAACTAATGTAACATTGCCAAGCATTCTTTTTCTGATAGATGTTTGAAGATCTTGTAGGATTTTCCTCGACTTTTGAAAAAGATGCTAAAGCTTTCTGAAAATCTTGTTAATTTTTCGAGAAAGTCATGAAAACCTTGTTTTGAAAAATTGTTGACAAACCTTGTTGGGTTTTTTGAAATTTTGTTCACAAACCTTGTCGGGTTTTGAGAATTTTATTAGAAAATCTTTTCTGGATTTTTGAGATAGATGCTAAAACTTTCTGAAAATCTTGTTTGATTTTTTGAGAAAGTCATGAAAACCTTGTTTTGAAAAATTGTTGACAAACCTTGTTGGGTTTTTTGAAGATTTTGTTCACAAACCTTGTCGGGTTTTGAGAAATTTATTTTTTTTTGAAAATAAAGTATGAAAACCTTGATGGGTTTTGTTGAAAATTTGTAAGAATTTTGAAAAACTTTCAGATTTCCTTGAAAAAAGTTATGAATATTCTAAAAATCTTAATGGATTTTTTTGAGCACTTTTTTGTGACTTTCAAAAAAAAAACTTTGTCAAACCCTAGAGCCTAAGATGCAAGAGACTCCTTAGTTGAATCCTGTGTGATGTAGGCCTGAAGCAGTGGTTGAATGCTGACATGATTGAGAGGTCTTTGCTTAATTCCTGCAAAGATGAAAATTTTCCTTTCTCAAGCTTGTTAGAAACCAGTTAATTTGAACCAATGCCCCTAGTAGCTTGCATGAAAACTAATGGGCCAATAAAAAACATGCAAATGGGCCAATGCCCCCAGTTACATAAAATTTTTTTCTTTTCTTTCTTTTAAAAAAAAAAAAAAAAAAAAATCAATTGCAAAGCCCCTATGTTGAAAATAAAAAGCATGCAAATGGGCCAATACCCTCAGTTACGTAAAAAGAGGTAATGCTCCTAGTTTAAAGCTTCACTAGTATATATATATATATATATATATATATATATATATTTGGCGATAAAGCTTCGCTAGTCTTCTGTAGGCGCTGAAACTTGCAACTTCAATCTTCAAGATGATCTCCTACCCTCATTGGATATATGATTCAACAATTATCACAATATAAGACTTGGAGTTCTAAAGATTATATAATGCTCTACTAACAAGATCAAACAAACAAGCAAACAACTCAAACAATGGCCCGAACTACCCCTTTTTCTTCTCATTCCAATACATGGCATCGGTCTGATTCAATCCTCACCCTTTTGAATAACTGGGTGGATGGCATGGACAAAACCGATCGTATAAACTTCCAAGCTTTTGGGTTGAAAGGTCTCTTAGTCTTGAAGCGTGTGAAACTTGATTGGGGATTCCTCATGGCTGCCAGTCGATTCTGGGATGCGAAAGACCATGTGTTCCGTTTCCACCTCGCTGAATTGTGTCCCACAGTTGAAGAATTCACAGCAATCCTGGGTTGTGACATAGACGCACCTCCGGCGTTACCGTCTTGCGAGCCCAAATACCAAACTAGGCTTTCTTCATTGATGAGGATTCCTTTGAAAGAAGTTGTTCCACTCCTGGATGGTCAATGGGTGGATGTTCAGAAAATGATTGATAAGTTCATGCCAATGGAGGTCAGGACTCTCCGACAAAGCCGAAGCAAATGTTTCGCATTGGCTTTTTGTCTTCTGAGTGAGTTCTTGCTATTTACTGGTGATCATGGTTTTGCTGATGTAAGAGTGGCTGATATCGTTCATGAGGCACAGAATGAGAAGAATATCATTCCCATTGTTCTTGCTGAAACTTTTCATGGTTTGGACGCTCTATCCAACCAAGAAACTTTGCTATTCCATGGAAGCCCCCTACTCCTTCAGATCTGGCTTATGGATCACTTATCTTTGGTGTTGCCTCCCACAATGTCTCCCTATGGATTGGAGCATTACCGTGGTCGTTCTTTGAAGAGAACTGGTTGTGTCACTGAACAAGACTGGACTAAGCACCTGAAAGAGAGGTCCAGTGCATCTATTCTTTGGCATTGTTCTTGGTGGGGGTGCCAAAACCCGAGGCTACGACCATCTGGATGGGACCATCTGTTTCTGATGGGTCTGAGAAAGGACAGTTTGACTTAGAACCAAAAGTTCCTGGAGAAGCTCGTGAGTTTGGAATGGTACATGCAACATCAACTACAATTACCATTTATGAGAAGGGGCTGATACATGCAGACAGAGCTGGGAATTCTTATAGGCGGGCGGGACTTTTGAAGAATAACCATGCTTATTTAGCTTGGTTGGCTGAAGAAGTGTATGACCAAGAGGAAATTTTGAGGAAGAAAAGACGTGCTTTTCTGAAAACTTCCAGGGAAGGATCAAGGAAGAGAAAGAGAAACAACTAGACTCCAACCTGATTAGGATTTGTCTTGCTTTTAAATAAGTTTATCTTGAATAAAGATATGTCAATTTAGGCTTTGATTTAGGATTGTTTTTCATTTCCAATGTATTAGGACTCTTCCGATGAATAAAAATGTTGCATTTTGGCTTTTGCTTTATTTTCTTTGGAAAATGAATGAATGATTTATTATATTGACCGAACCAATGTGGTTGCCTACGTACCGTCTTAAAGAAGGATCAGGTCATTACGTAGTTCAAAATTTTTTTTTTTTTTTTTTTTTGGTCTTAACTTTTGCCTAGGCCGCCCTTTCGGGTTTTCAACCTAGCAGACTCTCTCACACTCAAAATTGTTTATCTCTCCTTTTGCATAGACCGCCCTTTCAGGTTTTCAATCTATCATTTTTTTTTTTTTTTTACACATGATATTTCTTCAGCTAATCCAAATTCGTTGGTTCCACGAACGAGTTTCCGTCTAAGTCCACAAGTCTTGTCCCACCTCCAGAGTAGATTTCTTTAATCATGAAGGGCCCAGACCAATTGGGTTTGAACTTCCCTCTTGGGTCATGTACTGGGGCCCGTATTTCTTTGAGCACCAAATCTCCAATCTTGAGATCACGAGGATGGACTCTTTTGTTAAAAGACCTTCTTGCTCTTCTTTGTTAACCTTGATGATGATATATTGCCCTTAGACGCTTTTCATCAATCATGCATAATTGATCATACCGGTCTTGCATCCATTCAGCTTCTGGGATTTTTTCTTCCATAACAACTCGAAGTGACTGTACCGCCAATTCTATAGGTAGCACTGCTTCCATGCCGTATACCAAGGAATATGGGGTCGATCCTGTAGACGTACGGATTGATGTATGATATCCCCACAATGCAAAGGGTAGCCTGAGGTGCCAATCCCTGTGGTTTTGAGCATTCTTCTTCAATATCTTCCCAATGTTTTTATTAGCAGCTTCAACCGCTCCATTTGTTTGTGGTCGATACGGGGAAGATTTGTGATGTTTAATGCCATATTCTGTCAATGATTTGGAGGTCTCATCTCGAAAGTGTGATCCATTATCGGAGATGATCTCACAAGGCACTCCATACGGACATATGATGTTTGTTCTGATAAACTGTGCAACCTTCTTGGAATTCAAAACTTTATAAGATGCAGCTTCCATCCATTTTGTGAAATAATCAATGGCTACCAAGATGTATTCATGACCATTACTAGCCTTTGGATTAATTTTTCCAATTATATCAATGCCCCATGTAGAAAAGGGCCAAGGAGAGCTTAAGCAATGTAACTGAATAGGTGGCATGTGCTTTAGATCCCCATGTATTTGACATTCATGGAATTTTCTAACATGAGCTGCACAATCAGCTTCCATGGTGGTCCAATAGTATCCCAGACGTAGAATTTTCCTTGATAACATGTGGGCATTCATATGTGGTCCATACTCAGATTCATGCACTTCTTCTATGATACGTTGAGCTTCTTCTTTTGTTACACAAAGGAGATGGATTCCTTCATATGATCTTCTATACAACCTTTCTCCACAAATTATGTAATTAGTTGCCATGCGCCGAATCGCCATTCTGTCATTCTTGTTAGCAGTGTCAGGGTAGGTCCCATGCTTGAGGAACTGAAATATATCTGCATACCATTCTTCTTCTTCCATTTCTTCTTCCAAGGCACAACAATATGATGGTTCATCCCTTTGCTCAATGATCAATGGATGGACCTCTGTTCCATCTGACATCTCAATCATGGAAGCCAATGTAGCCAATGCATCAGCAAATTGATTTTGTGTGCGGGGGATGTAGTGATACTCAATTTTTTCAAATTTCTTCGATAATTCTTGAAGATGCTCATAGTAAGGTTGCAACCTTTCTTCTCTAATCTTCCACTTGTTCTGGATTTGCCTGATTATTAAAGCAGAGTCTCCATAAACCTCTATTTCTTTGATGCCCAAACTAGTAGCAGCCTCAAGACCTTGTATGCAAGTCTCATATTCAGTAGCATTATTGGTTATTGAAAAATTGAGCTTAATAGAGATGGGTATATGGGTTTCCATTGGTGAAACTAAGAGTACCCCTATTCCACTCCCATTTCGATTAGCAGCTCCATCAAAGTACATTCTCCACTTGACAGGCTCCATCACTAAAATATCTTCATCTGGGAATTCATCCCTAGTCACTTCTACTTCAAGGGGGGGACAATTGGCTAGATGATCAGCAATGGCTCGTCCTTTAATGGATTTTTGAGTAACATATTTAATGTCGAATTTTGACAACAATAGCACCCATTTTGCAATTCTTCCATCTTGGATTGGCTTTTCCATTAAATACTTAAGTGGATCCATGTGAGCTATCAAGAGGACCTGAAAAGATAACATGTAGTGTCTAAGTTTCTGAGCAGCCCAAACTAAAGCAACACACGTCTTCTCCAAAACTGAGTATTTCACTTCATATGTAGTCATCTTTTTGCTGATGTAATAAATAGCATTCTCTTTTCTAGATTCTTTGAAGTACTGAGCTAGTAAAGCTCCCATTGCTGTATCTGTAGTGCTTAAATAAAGCAACAAAGGCCTGCCTTGCATTGGTGGCATCAATATGGGAGGTTTCAACAAATATTCCTTAATCTTTTCAAAAGCTTCTTGACACTGTTCGTTCCACTTAATGGGTACATCCTTCTTGAGCAATTTGAAAATAGGCTCGCAAATAGTAGTTAATTGAGCTATAAATCGACTGATATATTGTATTCTCCCCAAGAATCCTCGAATTTCTTTCTCGGTCTTTGGCGATTTCATTTCTGTAATTGCTTTAACTTTTTCAGGATCTACTTCCATCCCTCTGTTGCTAACCATAAATCCAAAAGTGCACTTCTTGGGGTTCAATCGGAGCTTGTAATGCTTGATTCTTTCAAAAAACTTCCTCAAGGCTGACATATGGTCCCCACGGTTTTTAGACTTGACTATCATATCATCCACATAAACTTCTACCTCTTTATGTATCATATCATGCAACAATGTTGTAGCAGCACGTTGGTAGGTGGCCCCAGCATTTTTAAGGCCGAATGGCATGACTTTGTAGCAGTATGTTCCCCAAGGGGTGATGAACGAAGTCTTCTCCATATCTTCTGGTGCCATCTTGATCTGATTGTATCCAGAGAAACCATCCATGAAGGATAAGAGTGCATGTCCTGCAGTGTTGTCCACAAGGATGTCTATATGAGGTAGAGGGAAGTCATCCTTCGAGCTGGCTTTGTTGAGGTCCCTGAAGTCAACACACATTCTAACCTTGCCATCTTTCTTCAGTACTGGAACGACATTGGCTAGCCATTCTGGATAATTAACGACTTGGAGGAAACCGGCATTATATTGTTTTTCCACTTCTTCTTTGATCTTTAATGTCCATTATGGTTTCATTCTTCTTAACTTTTGCTTGACTGGCTTGATAGTGGGATCAGTCGGAATATGATGTTGCACTATGTCAGTGTCGATGCCAGGCATGTATTCGTATGACCATGCAAAAATCTCCTCATATTCTTCAAGAAGAATAATCAATTCATTCTTTTCTTTAAGATTTAAAGTGTTACCAATTTGTATCATTTTTTTTTTCATCTTCAGACCCTAAATTAATGGATTGAATTTCTTCCTTAATGGGCTTTACATGCCCTTGTTCTTCATTTGTTTCGAAGCCTTTACTTGACATTTCATTATTTATTTCAGAAATAAAAATATTCAAAGCAAGCAAGTAAGTTGAATCAGAGATCATCTTATTATCATTGAAAGAGTTGACAACAGTCTCAATAGTAGAGAAATTGACAGGAATAGGAGTACTAGTTGAAACAGACTCAATAGGGACAATGATTTTAGTGGACTCAAAGAACTTGGTCTCTTTTTGGTGATCTTCAACTGGGCAGCTTCCTTCCCAAGTCCAATTCTTTAGCTCTGAGATGATAGTGGTTATGGCAGGAACTTCTTTGTAAGCTTCTCCGGATCGCAGCATATAAATTTCATCTATCTCTATTGGGTCACCCCTAGAATCCTCACTGGATATATCCATATAGTCTACCTCCTCCTAGTGTGGATTAATAGGTTCTTCTTCCTCTGAGTCTTGGATGGTGAGTTTTTTGAAATCATGAAACATGATTTGCTTCTCCAATAATGCACAACTATCGCGAGGATTGTCTTCTTCATCTGTGTATGGGGTTAATGACCCAAATTCAGAATGTGGATATCCATAATTATTTCCTTCAGAAGAATCATCATCCTCAACAATTCTGATTTCCATGCCAGTATGCTCCCAGTCTTCACTGTGCGTTGAAACTTCTTCACTATTAAAGAAATCATGATCTTCATCCTCTGTTAAACAATGTTCTTCAGAGAAATAATCTTCATCATCATCTCCTTCATAGTCTTCATCTTCACGATAATGGGTATAAGGAGTAGTGTTTTCCGGAAGCCATGAATAAGATATAGGAACATCAAGGAATGTATTTAGCTTTCCTTCATTAGGAATAATCTCATTCTCATAAACCATATGAATTTCATCAAGAGTGGTTCTCCTTGTCTCTCCAATGTTTACAAGTTCGAAGTCTAAGTCTCCCCATGACCTAGCATCATCTTCCACGAGAAATTGCTCCATGTCAATTCCTCCTACAAGCTCTTCAAGATCTTCATAATCATTCTGAAAGACTTCCCAATTATTCATTGCAGTTGTGGGAGTCCAAATCAATGGTACTTCATCATCCCCATTTCCTACCCCCATGTTGAAAATAATGTCATCCAATAAAGTTGCCATAGCCTTGGGATCTAGATGTGAGGCCCAGTCTTCTATCTTCTTCTCTTCTGCTTTAGGTGCCTCAATTTTACAGTCTGCAAAGATTTCTATCCCATGAAGCTTTGTTGCCGTCATTTGATCATACCAAGGTTCTGGAAACATGGAGTAAAGTTGGACTTCCCCTTCCTTAACAAACTTTCCATTAAGAGTAGGAGTGTACGGCTTCAAAGTAGGAGGCTCATATGATAACCCTTTCGCCTTTGCTCTAGAATGGGCTATTTTCTTCAATCCTTCTTCTAGCAAATCTTCATCAGTGGGTTTGTATCCCAACCCAAATAGTGGTATAGTAGTAGCATAGCTAGTGAAATTAGGTTGGCCCTGATTATTCCTTCCTAGGCCCAAACCTGGGAAATAATCCATCTTCCGCATCATAGATACCACTTTGTCGTTGCTATATGGATCAAAATCCATGGGAAAGCATTCTTCTATAGCTTCTTCCGACCATGATATGGCTTGAACTTCTTCAATGTCAAATCCAGAAAAAGCTAGGTCTTCTTCTACTTGGATTCCATGCACTAGACTCTGAGTATCAAATTTATCCCCATGTATGGTAATGATTGACTCTTTGTATGGGAATCTAACTTTCTGATATAATGAGGAGGGAACAGCTTTTGCAGTGTGGATCCATGGCCGACCCAACAACAAGTTGAAACAAGCTGAGATGTCCAAAACTTGAAAATGTACTTTCTGAACTGTAGGGCCAATCGTTATCTCAAGTGTAACATTCCCCAGTACTTCTCTTCGAGTATTGTCGTAGGCCCCCACATATTGACTGGATGGCCCAAAATCCTCCATATTTAGGCCCAAGCAACTTGCGGTCCTTAGGGGGCAAACATTTAATGCACTACCATCATCAACTAGTACCATTGGCACCCTCTTGCCATGTGTGTCAATTGTAATGTGGAGGGGGTCATTGTGTGAATACCCTTTATCTGAAATATCCTTATCAGAAAAAGAAATAGTGGGCTCAGTCCTTATTACTCCAATCATGGCATTAAGGGCTTCAGGAGTTATGGTAGTTGGAACTTGGATCTTGTTTAGGAGGTTCAGCAGAGCTTGACGATGATGATAAGAGGCAGTGAGTAAACCCCATAGAGAAATATTAGGTTGAGTCTTCTGTAACTGCTTGAGAACAAGATCATCTTCTAGCTGTAACTGGGTGGGCCTAGATGGCCTGTTCAGTGCTTCCACCGGGTCATCTGCTTCCAAGTAAGATGGCTTAAAGTGTCTACCCCCTCGAGTAAGGTGGGCTATTCCAGTGGCTTTGTAAAGGTTGGGCTTTTTGTGGGGAGTATGTGTTTGTCTTTCTAGGAATGTGGGCTTTTGTGAAGTGAGTCTGAAGAATGAAGTGGGCTCTTTTTGTGGGGAAGTGGCCTTTTCTGGGAAAGAGATTGATTCTTTTGGTGAGGCTTGATTTGATAATGTGGGCTTTTCTTGTTCATTCCAAATATCAATTCTAGGTTTAGGAAATGGTAGTTCCTTGATCATAAGTTCTTCCCATATCAAGGTGTTGCAACTTGGGATGTCTTGGATCATGGCTAATAGCTCCTTTTGTGTCTTGCTTTCTTTTTCAATTAAGCAATTAATCTTTGGACCTTGCCCAACATCATGATTAGGGAGTGGGTTTGTGGTGATATTGGGTCGAGCTGGTGGAGATATAATCTCTTGATCAATCAAATCTTGGATAGAGTTTTTGAGCGCATAGCATTGATCAGTAGCATGCCCTGGTGTCTGATGAAATGCACACCTCTTGCTATTATCGAACCACTTTGGCAAGGGATTTGGTATCGGCTTGGGATCAAGAGGTCTGAGGAGATCCTTCTCTCTAAGTTTCTCAAAAACTTTACTAAGTGGCATATGCAATTCATGGTATTGCCTCCTGGGCCTTCCTTGTGGAGCTTGGGCCAATGGGGGTGAAGCTACTAACTGAAAAGGGGATTGTTTGATTATGGCAGATATCTCTAGCATTTTTGAGCTTGACGGACCAAAAGACCTCTTTGGCCTTATTACTTCTTCTCCTTTGAGGGTGCCAGTGTTAATAGCGTCTTCAATCTGAGTCCCAGTAGCAATCAAGGCCTTGAAACTAGGGAAATACTGGGCAAAAAGATACTTGTTGTAGGCTGGGAGAAGATTCTTCACAACCATGTTCAACTGTTCCTCCTCGTTGGGCCTAACAGTCATTTGGGCTGCCTTAGCCCTCCACCTTGTGATGAATGCAGAAAATGACTCCTTAGAGTCTTGCTTGGTTGTCTCAAGGTCTCTTCGAGTAACATCCACTTCAGTATTGTACTTGTACTGTTTATAAAACTCACGACCAATATCTTCCCAATTACGAGTTCGAGAATCATCCAAATTTAGGAACCAATGCAAAGCAGCCCTGTGAGTGTGTTTTGAAACATTTGGGCCATTAGCTCTTCACTAGCCCCTAAGGGTTGCAATGCCCTCATATACATTTTCAGATGGGCTTTTGGGCAGCCTGTGCCATCGAACTTGTCCAATGTTGGCATCTTAAACTTTGGCGGGGCCCTTGCTTGAGGAAAGAGCGAAAGTGAATGTAGATCCATAGCTTCTTCAACCCTTCTAGATCTCAGGAGAAGTTTTTCCATTTGGTCCATTTGATCAATCATCTTCTTCTCATTTTCAGTCAACCCCAAGCGATGGCTTTCTTCAGAATTCAATGATTCATTCAAGGCACTAGAAGGTTTATGAGAGTTCTTGTTCCCTATTTGTTGGATCAATGTTTGGATGTCTTTTTGGAGTTGGGCTTGTCCAGCTATCATGACGTTGAGTAACTCTTGAGTGGTGAGAGGTGGTTGTTTATGATCATTCATGTTTCGATCCTCATGGTTGTTGTTCTCGTGGGCCATTTCTGAAGTGAATGAATTTGGTGAAGAAATGATTATGTCTTCTTGAGTTAAACTGGTAAGGGAACTTTGGAATGGACTTGTAGGAGGATTAGGAAATAAGCTTTGAGAAGGGCTTGGAGGAGTATATAGGGAATTATAGTGGAATAGTGGATTTGAGAATTGTAGGTGTGGGCTTGTGTTTGGGCTTGTGGGTTCAAGAATTACTATAGGACTGGGACCTTGGTTTGAATTTGCTGAATCCAAACTTCTCTGTATTGAACTTCCTTGTGCTAAGATTTCTTGAGTTGGGCTTTCAACTGTTCTCTTGGACCATGATAATCTTTTCAATCGACCTTCACCATCTCTAGACCAAGTCCTTCCCTATACCCAAAAGTTGGACAATTTTTTAGTTTCTTATTAAGTTCGGGCCTTATTGGAAATAAATAAACAACGGCCAAACACATGCACAGGATGTTATGCATTTTATGGGATTGACCTAAGGATTAGTTCTATGGCTTCTTACGTGAAGGTAAAAGGTAGGCTAATAGGTTCCCCAAAAGCTAGGACGTTGTACCTCCCAATTTGTGACGTATGAACGCCGCGTTGGTCTAAACGGTAGAGTTTGTCCTTTACGAAACGCAAGAAAGATCAAGCGAGTCTTAGGCGATGGGGTGGTAGGTTCACCACTGGGTACACGAATCCAGGAGGACCGCGATCCATGGCTACAATTACCGTGGTTTCCGGGCAACATACACAATTCATATACAATTCCAATCATGCAAATGATGTTATGGCAAGCAAATATGACATATTATTAAAAGCAATAAACAAACAAATGACATGGTTGGCCACCATAACCTAAACTGGAGCCTAGCCTTCAACATCCCCAGTGGAGTCGCCACTGTGAAATGTACTCCCCCCTAGATCGAGGGTTTTACAATGGAGTCGCCACTTATTTAATTTAAAAGGGAAAATAAGAAAACCTTTAATAAAAAATACTTCTGTTGTATTAATGTATATTGCAATTTACATCAAATTTTGTAACAAAAGTTTACAATGCTTTTTGTCCTAGATACAATCTAAGAAAAGTAAATTACATTGCTTTATTTCCTAGTTACATTCTAAAAAATGTAAAATTACATGGTGTAAAAGCATAGTCTCTAGAACCCTTGATCTTGGTTCAGAGGCTAATTTACGAGATGGGAAGGGATTAAGCACCCATCTCGCCCGGTAAAACTGGTCTCCTAGGTTAAGGTGGCCAATGTCATGTCATGTCAAACAAATACAAACAATATGTCATATAAACATGGTAATTTGTAAGAATTGAAAACAAATATGTGTTAAGAGAATCAAATATAAAAAGACAAAAAAAAAAAAAATGAAACTTTTTAGATAACAATTTTAATGTAAAGAAAACTTTAAAGCAATGGCATGTTCATCCAAGAAATCAAAGTAAGCAAAGAATCCCTAGCCTAGACATGTTTATCTAAGCATGTGAGAAAAAAGAAAACAATGTTGTCATGTTATTTGTAATCAACATAATTGTAGAGAGAACCAAATAAAAATAAGACCTTTGAGCATATTTGATCATCCAAACAATTATGAAAAGAAGTAAAAGAAAATCCCTAAACATGTTTATCTAGAGGAACTCAAAATACTTAGACATGTTCGTTCAAGCATTTTTTTTATTAAAAAAAAGTAAAACAATTACCTAGACATGTTCATCTAAGTATTGAAGAGAAAGTTGTGTTTTAGCCTAGAAGTGCTCATCTAAGCATTCAAGAGAAAAATTGTGTATTAGCCTAGAAGTGTTCATCTAAGCATGTAAAAGGAATAATAATAAGAAATATAGGCATGTTCATCCAAAAAAAAACAAATAATGACATGTTAAACATTTATTCAAGCATGTGTAGAAAGATAAGAATATAACTAACTACTTACCAGCATAGAACATAAATTAAAAAGGGGAAGTGATCACTTAAAGGGCTAGGGAGAAAGCTAGGAAGCACTAAACTACAACCAAAGTAGGAACAATGGTTGCACAACAACTTTTCTTTTATGCTTTCTCACTAGCTCTCTAGAGGGAATTCGGGCTCCAGAAAATGGAAGAGATCTTCTCTATTTATAGGAGGAGGGATGGCTTAACTTTAAAGCTAAGTTGTTAGCTTTCTTCTGAAGCTAAGGGGAAAAATGAGCTGAAACGGATTGGGTTTTGGATCTCCATTTGAATTTTGAAATGATGCTGCACTTGCTTCGTATTTTGGCTCTAACTTTCCGTTCAAAATTCCAATTGATTCAAGGTGGGTGTTTTTTGAAAGGAAATTCAATTATCTACAACTTTATCAGAAATAGAGAAAGCCAAATTCCAACGTTATCTAGGCCGAAAATGTGTTTCAAATTGCTGCTGAAAATAATCACGTTTTTTGAGCATTTTTGAAAATTTTCCCAGGATGTATCTGTTTCTTATCTTATTTATTTATCATTTTTTTAAAAAACTTTTCTTCTGAAGCTAAAGGAAGGGATCAGTCTATTAGACAAGTTTGAACAAATTTGAGTTTGATCTCCATTTGAAATTTTGAAAGATGAGTGAAGATAATGCTGATTTTGTGTTATCTTCTGCACCCGTTTCATAATTTGGCCATAACTTTCTGCTCAAGATTCCAATTGATTTGGGATTGATGTTTTTTGAAAGGAAATTTAATTCTCTACAACTTTTATAGAAATAGAGAAAACCAAATTTCGATGTTTTTTAGGCCAAAAATACGATTCAATTTGCTGCTGAAGATAATGACGTTCCTGAGCATTTTTTGAATTTTTCCTATCTCCAAATATTTTCAAAAGAGCAGATAAGATGTCCTAAAGGAAAACATTTTTTTTATTTTTAAAAAATGAAATAAAAATGAAATCCAATCAAAAATTACACTGAATTAATTTTAAATTAATTCTTGTGAGAACCAATCAAAATTAAGTGTTTAAGATAGGACGTGACCGGACCCATTGTGTAGGTGAGCCATGATCATTGAAAATTGTTTGTATGATAACTTTTGATCAGGTGGTCCGATCAAAACCCATGACATACCATTATGATCATTAGAACATCAAGATTTGTTTTGTATCACAAATTTGAAGATTTACCGGTTGGTTAAATGCAAGTTGTAAAATGGAGTGTTTACAACAAGACGTCTCTTATCAGGACAAACCTTGCTGCTTGGACCTTCAGCTTCCGTGCAGCCTCCTTTCCATCCGGTAATTCGCCGTTCTTCAAGTAGGAAACTAACGGCGTAGTCCAATCACTTTTGAAGCCAGCCTCCTGTACATCGACAGAATTTATAAGTGGAGAGAGCTGAACGAAAGAGAGCACGTTACCCAGGGTGGCCATATGTTCAGCTGAGGCGGCTTTGGCTAGGCGATCAGCTTGCCTGTTTTCTCCTCGGGGGATCTGTGTAATTTCGGCTTTCTGCTCTTTTACCCTCCGCCTTGCTTGGTCCAGATATTTTTTCATCCTTTCGCCTTTACACTCATAATCCCCATTTATTTGGTTGACCACGACTTGAGAGTCGCAGTGAATTATTACTCTTTCCGCTCCTGCAGCTTTGGCGAGGTCAGGCCCTGCTATCAGAGCTTCGTACTCCGCTTTGTTGTTGGTAGTAGGGAACTCAAGGCGAATCATACATTCGACCATGTCTCCTTCGGGTGAGTGCAGTACGACACCGGTCCCCCCAGCCTGCCTATTGGAGGATCCGTCAACATGTATGCTCCATGATGGAGAATCTTCTACCCCCCTGTCCTCACCGTTTGTGAACTCGGCTATGAAATCTGCGACTACCTGTCCTTTAATGGCGGTTCGCGGGCGGTACTGGATGTCAAACTCGCTTAATTCTATGGCCCATAGTGCCAATCGCCCAGCAGCTTCTGGGTTGCTCATTGCCCGTCGTAATGGCTTGTCAGTTAGGACGATCACCGTGTGGGCTTGAAAGTATGGCTTTAGTTTGCGTGCTGCTGTTACTAGTGCGAATGCAAGTTTTTCCATGGGCGGATATCTTTCTTCGGCTCCGCGTAGCGCTCAACTGGTGTAGTACACAGGTTTCTGCACTTTCTCTTCCTCTCTGATCAAGGCAGTGCTGACGGCTGCTGGAGAGACTGCAAGATAGAGAAAAAGTTCTTCACCCAGCTGTGAGGGACTCAGCAATGGAGGGAAGAGAGATAAGCTTTCAATTCTTCGAACGCTTGTTGGCACTCGGCAGTCCATTCGAAAGATTTCTTCAGCATGTGGAAGAAGGGTAAGCACTTGTCCGTTGCCCTTGAGACGAACCTATTTAGTGCTGCTACCTTGCCATTAAGGCTTTGTACTTCCTTCACATTTTTTGGTGGTGCCATTTCTATTATAGCTCGAATCTTGTCCGGATTGGCTTCGATGCCCCTTTGGGAAACCATGAATCCTAGGAATTTTCCTGCCGTCACCCCGAAGGCGCACTTTCCTGGATTTAGCTTCATGTTGTAAGAGCGAAGAGTGTCGAATGTTTCCCTGAGGTCTTCCAAGTGATCTTCCTCCCTTCGGCTTTTCACCAGCATATCATTTACGTAGACTTGGACATTTCTCCCGATTTGTGGTGCGAACATTTTGTTCATAAGCCTCTGGTATGTGGCACCCACATTTTTTAGACCGAACAGCATTACCTTGTAACAGAAGAGGCCCTGGCTGGTCACGAACGATGTTTTCTCTTGATCAGCTTCGTGCATTTTGATCTGGTTGTAACCGGAGAAAGCGTCCATGAAACTTAATAGTTGGTGCTGAGCTGTGGAGTCTACTAAGGCGTCGACCCTCGGGAGATGGAAATTATATATGTGCGCAGCGGAAAAGTAAGTTTTGAACGGATCTACTTCATTCTATATTGTTAACATGCATAAAGTAAATTTCAAAATTTGAGAATAAGAGATCGTACCTTGAAACGGTGAATTACAAAACCGAAGATTGAAGCACTTGGGAATACTCTTAATCTTCACTCCAATTCCACTAATCGCCCAAGATGTGTGGTCTCTCAAATTGGTAACAAAGGGATGACAAGTGAATACCAAAAACTCACTTCCACACCACTACAATGATGTTTTTCTTACCAATTATTTTTTGTACGTTTTTCCCTTTGTTTCTAACCAATATATCTAATTGGGCTGGCCTTTAGGGCCTTACCAATTGGGCTTAAGTGTGTGGCTTGGAGTGGGACCAAAAGGGACCAATAAGACACTAGCTCCAATGGGCCTTGGGCTTTTCTGTCAACTCTTGACAAGTCCAAAGTTACCATTAACTATATTTAATACCACTATATAAATATAGTTGCACTCTAGGTCTTATCTATATATTATATCCCAAGACTTTATTATACATGCAACCCCTTCATAAAATATTCGTAGTAATACAAAGTTATTAATATAGACTGCCACTTTGTAAATTACTACATCTTGATCCTTGAGTACCCAGTTTAATCCTTTAATGTTATTCATTATATATTCATGAAATCCAATTCCATAAATATATACTTTAGTAACTACTTACTAAAGTGGTTAGGCCTAACTCTCTGAATAACAAACTCATTAAACTTATCTCAAGGGAATACTTTATATCTCCATTAAGAGACTATGAATTCCATCTTGAGAATACATGTTCCATCAACACTTAATGTGGCTGCCCAACATACTGAGGTTTTGACCATTACTTTAGATCTCACTTCTAATATATCAAAGCAACCTACATCTTATGATTAGGTCCATTATTCTCTCAGGATTAAGAGTTCATGCAAATACAAGTCATGAAATTTATTATTCATTTGACAGTCCTTAGGCAAATAATAAATCTCATGGCGGTCCAGTTCAATATGCCTTAACTCTTAAAACATATTAACACATCAACTAGAAGTCTCCACTTCCATGATCAAGACAAATCATCGTAGTTGATATGTTATAGTCTTCGCAGATGAAATGCCCAATTTCATCACCGACTACGAACTAAAATTCTGAGTTTACAAAGAACTTGTGATTTATATCTTCTGTGACTCTTCACATAAATCACATACTATGCATCTCATGGACTATATGATAATGTCCGAATATTCATGTTACCATTATTTCAGATAATAATAAAACAAATTTATTAAACATAATATTAAGTCATACATAATGTCAAACACAATGTCACACTTAATATCATACATAGCATCTTACAATAGGATTTAAGGGCACCAATCCTAACAATCTCCCACTTGCCCTAAAGACTATTGTGCACTAATCTAACTCCCATTCCCTCCAAATGTGACTCGAAGGTCCTTTGAGGCAAGGCTTTGGTAAATGGATCTGCTAGATTGTTTGCACTTTCAATCTTTGCTACCACCATATCTCCACGAGCAACAATATCTCGAATGATATGGTACTTCCTCTCAATGTGCTTTCCTTTCTTGTGATTCCTTGGATCTTTAGATTGTGCAACTGCTCCACTGTTATCACAAAACAATGTGATTGGAACTTGCTCCATTTTTATTACACCAAGGTCAGAAAGGAATTTCTTGAGCCATACAGCTTCCTTTGCTGCTTCACAAGCAGCAACATATTCTGCTTCCATGGTAGAGTCTGCAATACAAGATTGCTTAATACTCCGCCAACTAATGGCTCCACCTCCCAAGGTGAAAACACATCCTGAAGTGGATTTTCTGAAATCTAGATCCGATTGAAAATCCGAATCTGTATAGCCAATGGGAATCAAATCCTCACAACGGTAAACAAGCATATAATCTCTCGTTCTCCGTAGATACTTGAGAATATGCTTTACAGCTTGCCAATGTTTTGTTCCTGGATTTGATTGATATCGGCTGACCATGCCTACTGAATAGCAGATATCTGGTCTAGTACAAAGCATGGCATACATGAGACTTCCTACTGCAGAAGCATAAGGAACTTGTCTCATCATATCTACTTCCTCTTGAGTCTTAGGCCTTTGGTCATCAGACAGAGGAACTCCATGTCTGAAAGGAAGCAATCCTTTCTTGGAGTTTTGCATGCTAAACCGTTCTAGAACCTTATCTATATATCCAGCTTGTGATAAGCCTAACATCTTATTCTTGCGATCTCGCCAAAGCTTGATCCCTAGAATAAAGTTAGCCTCACCTAAGTCCTTCATATCAAATTGGCTTGACAACCAAACCTTTACAGATGACATTACCCCTACATCATTTCCAATGAGTAGAATATCATCAACATAAAGTACTAGAAACATTACTACTTTATCTTGATGTCTTTTGTACACACATGGTTCATCAAGATTTTGTTCAAAACCAAAAGTCTTGATTGCTTGATCAAATCTGATGTTCCATGACCTAGATGCTTGCTTAAGTCCATAAATGGACCTTTGCAACTTGCATACCAAATGCTCTTGGTTCTTTGCTATGAAACCTTCCGGTTGCATCATATAGATTTCCTCTTCAAGATTGCCATTAAGAAATGCAGTCTTGACATCCATTTGCCAAATCTCATAATCAAAATGAGCAGCAATGGATAAGAGAATTCTGATAGATTTAAGCATTGCTACTGGAGAAAAGGTTTCATCATAATCAATACCTTCTTTTTGAGTATACCCTTTTGCCACTAGCCTTGCTTTAAAGGTTTCAACCTTCCCATCTATCCCTCTCTTTCTCTTGTAAACCCATTTGCAACCAACAGGTTTAATGCCGTTAGGCGCCTCTACAAGATTCCAAACTTGATTGGAATACATGGAATCTAATTCAGATTTCATAGCTTGGACCCAATGATATGCATCTACATCATTCATTGCTTCATCATATGTGTAGGGATCCGATTCAACCTCTTCTGAGATAGCTTCATAAGTTTCTCCCAAACCTATGAATCTTATAGGAGGCCGAACAATTCTCCCACTACGACGAGGCATATGAGTACTAGACATGTCATGAGTAGTATCTTGCGGTGTATCTAATACAGCCACATCATCCCTAGTTTCATCTATTGGTTGTTCATTTACAGATTCATCTATTTCAGCCAAAACAACTTTACTTTTAGGATTAAAATTATTCACATAATCATCTTCCAAAAATTTGGCATGGGTACTAACAAACACTTTGTTATCCTTATGATTATAGAATAAATAACCCTTTGTTTCTTTTGAATACCCTAAAAACATGCATACTTCTGTTTTAGCTTCCAACTTATCAGACTTCCCTTTCAACACATGTGCTGGACATCCCCAAATATGGAGATATTTCATACTAGGCTTGCGCCCACTCCACAATTCCTTAGGTGTGTTGGGAACAGATTTTATAGGAACTAAATTTAAAATATGCATAGCTGTTTTTAGTGCATAACCCCAAAAAGAAACTGATAAAGTTGAATAACTCATCATGGACCTAACCATTTCCAAAAGAGTCCTATTCCTTCTTTCTGCTACACCATTTTGTTGTGGAGTTCCAGGTGCAGTCAATTGGGATACAATTCCATTTCGAATTAAGTAGTCCTTGAAATCCCCAAGAAGGTATTCGCCACCTCGATCAGATCGAATGGCCTTTATGTGTTTACCTAATTGATTCTCAACTTCAGCCCTAAACTCTTTGAATTTTTCAAAGGCTTCGGACTTCCGTCTCATTAGGTACACATAACCATATCTTGAGTAATCATCAGTAAAAGTGATGAAGTACTCATAACCTCCTTTAGCTTGGGTTGACATAGGACCACATACATCCGTATGAACTAATTCTAGCAATTCTTCGGCTCTTCTACCTTTTGTATTAAAAGGTCGTTTGGTCATTTTACCTTCCAAACAAGATTCACAAACTGGAAATTCATCAAAGTCCATGGGCCCTAAGAGTCCATCTTTGATCAGTCTTTGAATTCTGTTTGAATTAATATGACCTAAACGCAAGTGCCAAAGATATGCATCATTAGTAGAAGGAAACTTTCTCTTTAATGATTTTACATGAGAGTTAGCATCTAATTCAGAATTATATAATTCATGCTTATCAGGAGTTAAAATATAAAGACCATCCACAATATTGCCATAACAGATAAACACTTTATCCTTCTTTATTACAACATTGTCTTTTAGGATAACACAATATCCTTGTTTACCTAAGTAAGTAGCAGAAATTAAATTCCTACGTACATTAGGTACATACAAACAGTCTTCTAATTTTAGAACTCTAGATTGAAAACACAAATTATAAACTCCAACAGCTACAACTGGAATCCTGCTCCCATCAGCCAAAGTAAGAAACAACTCCCCTTCTTTAAGCTTTCTGGTCTCCTAAAACCCCTGCAAAGAATTGCAGATATGATTAGTACAACCTGAATCCACACACCAGGAATCCGTGGGATTCTGTACCAAACATATTTCAAGAAGGAATGTATCATTCATACCTTTATTCTTGGCAGCCTTGAATACTGGACAATTCCTCTTCCAATGTCCTTTCTCACCATAATGGAAACACTTTCCTTTGATCTTCTTTCCTTTATCAGCAACCCCTAAGGCAATTTGTTTACCCTCTTGTTTGGTGAAGTCCTTCTTCTTCTTCTTCTTACCCTTGCCTTTCGACTTAGGTTGAGAAGTAGAAGCTTCATCAACATTGGCTTCAACATTGGAAGTACCAAGAATGCCTTCTGCCGCTACCAATTCATTCATTAATTCAGACAAGGTATAAATCTTTTTGTTCATATTATAATTCAGTTTGAATTCCTTGAATGATTCTGGTAGCGACTGGAGTATCATATCCACTTGGGATTCTCCATCTATATCGGCACCTAAAACTTCCAATGTGTTCAGATTAGAGATCATTGTAAGACAATGATCTCTCACTGAACTTCCTTCAGCCATTCTAGTATTATAAATTTGCCTCATGGTTTCTTGCCTTGCAGAACGGCCTTGCTCACCAAACATCTCCTTCAGACTTAACATGATGTCTGAAGCTAGTTCTACATCCTGCATTTGATGCTGTAGAACATTTGAGATAGATGCTAGGATGTAGCACTTGGCCATTCCATTAGATTTCTGCCAACGATCATATCGTTGTTTTTCCTCAAGAGGAGCTTCTAATGAAGGAAAGTTAGGACATGGTTTAGTAAGAACATACTTATGTTCTTCAGCAGTGAGAACTATGTCCAAGTTTCTTTTCCAGTCAACATAGTTGGATCCAGTCAGTTTGTTTTGATTAAGAATAGCTACAAGTGGGCTAAAAGATGCCATGTTCAAATCTGAAAATAATAAACATGAATATAATGAATAAACTGGACATTATCTATTTAGCATACAAACATATAATATGGAACCTTAATAAAACCATAATATAATATATGCAACGACAACCCAATCCATGTCTATAATTCCTTGGTAGCAAGTATATTATAAACATATTAATTGGTTGAGAACTTTTCTCATTATTAGCGCTATCATGATAACTCTTATCAAACACTAATAATATGCCGTATCATCTTTAGCCTCTAAGTAATAATGACATAGCTCCTTTGGGAGGTTAACATTACACTTAGTCTAGTGTAAACCATTATCTTGAATCATGTGTAACCACATTTCATCTCCCTTTGTAGTGTTTAAACTTGTAGTACCATGGATCAAAACACCCTCCTTTAGGATCGCGAGGCATATACGCCAAGACGAGGTGCTTGTCCACACTACTTTAAACGGGTAAGTTCAATCTTGTAGTACTATGAAATAAACACCCTCCTTTGGGATCGCGAGGCATATACGCCAAGACAAGGTGCTTACCCCACACTACTATGAACCGATAATGAAGGCCATGAGATCCAACTCTTGTATCTCTCTCCCACTAGATATTTTAAAATAAAGGTTTTTAATTTTAAAACATGCATAATTTAATTACACATAGTCTTACTCTTTTAACATGTGAAAACACTTAGAAAAAATTTCTAATTTTCTTTCTTTCGATCGATCGAAAGTGCCCCTCGATCGATCGAAAAAAAAATAAGAATTTCGAACTGGATCATCTGACACTTTCGATTGATACTCGATTGCCTTTCGATCGATCGAAAAACAGATTCGATCGATCGAATAGCAATCGAAAAACTATCGTTCTAAAGCGTCTGATCACTGTCTCTTTCGATCGATCGAAAGTGATTTTCGATCGATCGAAAATCGCGAAACTCAAATTTCCAGAAATTTTCTAAGGCAGTTTTCTACGGGTTTTTATGAACAAACATCTTGAAAACGAACATGATAGATAGAGATCAATGTCAAAACTGAATTTCATTGATGTTATAGCCTTAAGATTGAATTTAACATACTTAAATTTAAAAATTAAACAACATCATAACACCAATTTCAGTTTTCATTAAATCATAGTTTCAACAACATGCAGAAAATTAAAAACTTAATCTTCTAACAATATGAAACTATCTTCTCCAATTCTAAAACTCACAAACATGTTAAACAATACGAAATTGAAAACCGCTCTGATACCATTTGATGGAAATTATATATGTGCGCAGCGGAAAAGTAAGTTTTGAACGGATCTACTTCATTCTATATTGTTAACATGCATAAAGTAAATTTCAGAATTTGAGAACAAGAGATCGTACCTTGAAACGGTGAATTACAAAACCGAAGATTGAAGCACTTGGGAATACTCTTAATCTTCACTCCAATTCCACTAATCGCCCAAGATGTGTGGTCTCTCAAATTGGTAACAAAGGGATGACAAGTGAGTACCAAAAACTCACTTCCACACCACTACAATGATGTTTTTCTTACCAATTATTTTTTGTACGTTTTTCCCTTTGTTTCTAACCAATATATCTAATTGGGCTGGCCTTTAGGGCCTTACCAATTGGGCTTAAGTGTGTGGCTTGGAGTGGGACCAAAAGGGACCAATAAGACACTAGCTCCAATGGGCCTTGGGCTTTTCTGTCAACTCTTGACAAGTCCAAAGTTACCATTAACTATATTTAATACCACTATATAAATATAGTTGCACTCTAGGTCTTATCTATATATTATATCCCAAGACTTTATTATACATGCAACCCCTTCATAAAATATTCGTAGTAATACAAAATTATTAATATAGACTGCCACTTTGTAAATTACTACATCTTGATCCTTGAGTACCCGGTTTTATCCTTTAATGTTATTCATTATATATTCATGAAATCCAATTCCATAAATATATACTTTAGTAACTACTTACTAAAGTGGTTAGGCCTAACTCTCTGAATAACAAACTCATTAAACTTATCTCAAGGGAATACTTTATATCTCCATTAAGAGACTATGAATTCCATCTTGAGAATACATGTTCCATCAACACTTAATGTGGCTGCCCAACATACTGAGGTTTTGACCATTACTTTAGATCTCACTCCTAATATATCAAAGCAACCTACATCTTATGATCAGGTCCATTATTCTCTCAGGATTAAGAGTTCATGCAAATACAAGTCATGAAATTTATTATTCATTTGACAGTCCTTAGGCAAATAATAAATCTCATGGCGGTCCAGTTCAATATGCCTTAACTCTTAAAACATATTAACACATCAACTAGAAGTCTCCACTTCCATGATCAAGACAAATCATCGTAGTTGATATGTTATAGTCTTCGCAGATGAAATGCCCAATTTCATCACCGACTACGAACTAAAATTCTGAGTTTACAAAGAACTTGTGATTTATATCTTCTGTGACTCTTTACATAAATCACATACTATGCATCTCATGGACTATATGATAATGTCCAAATATTCATGTTACCATTATTTCAGATAATAATAAAACAAATTTATTAAACATAATATTAAGTCATACATAATGTCAAACACAATGTCACACTTAATATCATACATAGCATCTTACAATAGGATTTAAGGGCACCAATCCTAACAGATAGCTGTCTTTGGGGCATGTTCTGTTCAGATCCGTGAAGTCTACACACATCCTCCATTTCTCGCTGGCTTTTTTCACCATCACTACGTTGGCTAGCCAGTCGGGGTAATAAACTTCTCTAATAAAGTTTGCCTCTTGTAGCTTTCGGACTTCTTCAGCTATGGCTTAATCCCGTTCGGGGGCAAACACCCGCTTCTTTTGCCTGACGGGTAGAAAGGAGGGTGATACATTCAGCTTGTGCACCATGACCAAAGGGTCTATCCCTGGCATGTCCTCGTGACTCCAGGCAAATACATCCCGATTTTCTCTGAGGAAGGCTATAAGTGTTTGTCAGATCATGGGACTTGCAAGGGTCCCAATCTTTGTTGTTTGGTCAGGTCTGGAGTCGTCAAGGGATATTTCTTCAAGCTTTTCAACAGGTTCCGTCGTACTTCGATGTTCTTCTATGCTCATGGCTTGGAGTTGATCATCCATTTCCATCATAGCCACGTAGCACTCGCGTGCAGCCACCTGATTTCCACGTAGTTCACCTATCCCGTGTTCAGTAGGGAACTTGATCATCAAGTAATAAGTCGGGTTGCCGCCTTCCACGAATTGAGGGTAGGTCGCCCTAAGATGGCATTGTAGGCGGACGAACAGTCGACCACGAGGAATGTCACGTCCTTTGTGATCTGCTGGGATAGTCGCCTGCCGTTACAGACAATATGACCGTGCCGAGGGGAAACACCCTCGTTCCTCCAAAACTGACGAGTGGGGTATTCGTTGGAGTCAATTTTTCTCTGCTAATTCCCATCTGCTGGAGTGTCGGGTAGTACAAGATGTCCGCCGAGCTCCCATTGTCAATCAACACCCTGTGCAAGTTGTAGTCCCCTACTTGCAAACTGACTACAAGTGCATCGTCGTGCGGATGGTGAAGACGTCGCGTGTTTTCTTCAGAGAATCCGATGACGGGGCTTTCTCTTCGTGCTATTTTTGGTACTAAGCTTGTCATCTGTATGCTTTGGACCATCCTGAGGTACATCTTTCGAGCCTTTTTGGATGACCCGGTAGCCGTCCCTCCTATAATCATCCTGATGTCGCCAATGGGCGGTCTAGGGCGTTCATTTTCCCGTCGGGGGTGTTGCTCCTGAGGTGGTGGATCCGTTTTTTCCTTTCTCCCAAACTTCTGCAATTTCCTTTGTCTTATGAGGGCCTTAATCTGTTGTTTCAGGTCGTAACAATCGGCTGTGTCATGGCCGTGATCTCGGTGAAAGCGGCAGTATTTGTCTCTAGAACGCCTACTAGGATCTCCCTTCAGCTTTCCTGGGAAAGCCAGATCCCCTTCGTCCTTGATCTGCATTAAGACTTGATCTATCGGGGCGGTTAGCGGGGTGAAGCTTGTGAACCTTCCTCCTGGCTGTTTAGAACACCCTTCGCCCCTTCGATCTCCTGTTCTCGGCCTCTTCTGCCCTTGATCTTGTCATGCATCTTCCTGTCTCTCCCTTTTTCTCGGTTTCTCTTCTCGGGCTTGCAGCGCGTCCTCAGCATTCATATACTTAGTAGCCCTGTAGAGTACTTCCGACATGGTCTTCGGGTCATTTTTGTATAGGGAAAACAAAAACTTACCCTTTCGCAACCCATTTGTGAAGGCTGCTACAAGTATTTTGTCGTTGGCCTCGTCAATCGATAGCGCTTCCTTATTGAATCGTGTTATGTAGGATCTCAGCGTCTCGTCCTCCCGTTGCTTGATACTCATCAAGCATGCCGTGGACTTCTTATATCTGTGGCCCCCAATGAAGTGTGTGGTGAACTGAGCGCTTAGTTCCTTGAAGCTGCTGATGGAGTTGGGCGTTAGTCGGCTGAACCATACCCTCGCGGGGCCTTTGAGTGTTGTAGGGAAGGCCCTGCACATGATCTCGTCCGCTACCCCCTGGAGGTGCATTAGGGTCTTGAAAGTTTCTAGATGGTCTAGGGGATCCTTTACTTCATCATAGCTGTTGATATGCGGCATGCGAAACTTGTGTGGTAGGGGGAAGGAGTTCACGGCCGCAGTGAAGGGTGAGTCGGTGCGGTTGACTAAATCGTCAAGATCACTTGAAACTCGTCCTTTGAGCGCGTTCATCATGACCTCCATCTGTTCTCTCATCGCCTGCATCTCTGCAATAATATGTGATGAAGTCGCATCCGTGAGGGATGGCATGCTCAAGTTTTGCCTCTCAGGTTTGCTTGGGGCGTGGCTGCCTTCGGGTTTCTCCCGATTTTTCTTTGGAGCGCTGGTCCCTTCCTGATCCTCTTGTTAGTCGTTCAGTGCTGCATTCTTCTGGCGCAGCTGCTCTTCCAAATTGTGGTTTTGTTTGGTGAGACACTCCACGATCGCAGCAAGAGTTCGAACTTGTCTCTCGAGTGCAGTCTTGGGCGGCTCCTCTTCCTGAATGTCGTTAGTGGTTGCCATTGAACGAGTGAGTACCATGCAACCCTTCAGTCCGGGAAACGATTGTATGGCTTAATCTGAATCTTTCCCACAGACAGCGCCAACTAATGATACCGAAAATCTCACCAGTGAGTTGCACAATGCTTGTACGCTCGAAACGACACCTGCACAACAAAAAAGGAGAAGACCTAACAGAGAGCACCGGTGTGGTGCCGGCCAAGTACCCTCCGAAGGTCAAGTCAGAACTTCTTTCAACTCTAGAGTGCTAGAGAGGGGTTAATTATGCGTACCTTAACATGTGAGGGTATTGGGGCTTTTATAGTAGTAGAGGGTTTTCCTTTTTTTCTTGAAGTAGAAGTATTTTCCATATAGGAATCCTTATGGGCATAGATTGCGGAATCCTTTCCTTATAGGACTCTTCTTTATAGAATCCTAGACTTGATGGACAAGGCTTTTCCTTGTGGAGAGAACTCATTAATGGTCATATCTCATAAAACCTTATTGGTGCCGAAATTCCATTTATGGGCTTTACAACTCAACTGGCCCACCCAAACTCGGCCCAGAAGATATGGCCCGTCAGAATTAAGGTCCGTCAGGAATACAGACCATCATACACACGCAAATTTTTCCCTCTTCAGCGGCCATAATAAATTCATTAGATGACTTATCCTCAGATAGTTCTAGGTTAACGACCTCTCTTTCATTCAATGAGAGGTTCTGCCAATGTTCAGCCAGGTTGTCCATCTCTATTTTCTCACTAACACTCGTGTATCCCTAGTAGACTACAGCGAAGAAGAGAAGAAAAGACTCAAGAGACCTACAGGTGACAACAGTTACCTAAGGTACAACGAAATCCTCACTCAAGGTAAGCTTCTCTGGAACCTAGGGAGAGCTAACCTAACCAAGAGAAACTTTGATAGTTAACACTAGTTTAGAGACGCGTAAATCATTATTATAGGATATTTATGACAAATAATATTATGATTGTATTACATCCTCCTTAAATTCAAATCTAATTTTCTCTTATATCATTTATAATGCGGACCAATAATTATTTAGAACAAAGTTACTTTTGAAAATTTTGTCAAAGTGCATGGTAATAGCAAAATCAAGAGTCCATAATACGTCTATGATATATAAAAATTTCTCAATTTGTTAGGTGAATGGTGTCCTTGGTTCAAGGTAAAACTAAAGCTTTCTTTTGGGTTTAGACCTTTGTTACGTGGAAAATCCACTTTTGAATTTCCAATTTTTGGGACGAAATGGGAATTTAGCCATAAAATCCTAACTATGTAGTTAGTTGGCAATGGTTAGAAAGAATATATATTACTAGCATCTCGAGTCTCAAAAACTCGATTTAGGGGCATAAATCGAGCCTTTGAGAGTCGATTTTTAAGGTCTCATCTCGTTTGATGTGGCATTTTTTCCACGTGGCGCCGACATGGAAATCGAGTCTTTAAGACTCGATTTACAACCTTTATATATATACTCAAAAATCTTCAGAGAAGACACCACAATATCAAGAGACCAGAGAAATTAAAAAAAAAAAAAAAAAACCAGATCAGAGAAAAACCCAGAACCAGAAACAGAGAGAGAAGATCGAGATCGGAGTGGTGGCTTTAGATCGGCTTCAAACCACCATCGGGCGCGAGACCCAGGCCGTGCGCAGCCCAGGCAGCGCATGACCCAGGCTGCGCGACGCCTGGGCCGCACGCGGCCTGGGCTGCGCGAAGCCCAGGCCGCACGCGTGGCTCTTTCTCTCCCTCTGATCTGAGTCTCTAGGATCGCGCTGCTCTTTCTCTCCCTCTGATCTGAGTCTCTAGGATCGTGCGGCTCTTTGTCTCCCTCTGATCGAATTTCTTTTTCTTAAATTTGTTTTTGGGTTTTTTGGCTGGTACATGATACTTAATTTTTTTTTTTAATTTCTTTGGTTTATAAATCGAGCTTTAGAGACTCAATTTTTATGTAGTCGCCACGTGGAAAAAGATGTCAGATCAGACATTGTCAAAGCATGGAAATCGAGTCTAAAATACTCAATTTACAGCCCCAAAATCGAGCCTTTTACGCTCGAGATGCTACTATCTTATTTTCTTTCCAAACCGGCCAACTAACTATAAACTTTGATTCTTATGGTTAGTTACCCAGATTCCCCCAATTTTTGTATTAGTAGCTTTGGAAATTTAGGAAATACTTAGCTTGGGCACAATGCAACTGAAAGTGAATGCATTAATTTTCAATCCTTCTCTCTCTCTTTTTTTTTTTCCTCACCGAATGTGCATGACATGTATGGCTTGTTTTCCATTCAATTGGTTTATTTATACGGCTGCTTAGTGGACTTGGAATTTTTGTGATCATATGCAGGTATGTGTTGGGTGATCTTTCACAACAAAGTATAAAAGCAGCAATTGAGAATGCTTGCAAGCTAGAGCAAAATAGTCTCTCATTTATTTGAGCCGACAAAAAGCCCTACCTGCTGATCTCTCCGTCATCGACTTCCTTTTATTACCTCTTCCATTGGCGGAGCTAGGAATTCAATTTAGGAGGGGGCAATGTTAAAAGAAAAATTAATCTAAAAAAAATAATTGATATTAATAGCAAACTAAATACACAAATATATATTAATGTAATTTGGAGATTAATCTAAATAAATAGAGTTTAAACAATCAATTTTATTTCTTATAAATTATTGCAAAAGTGTTAAGGGTATAACAATGTACTAGCAATTTTGTATCCTCACTGCCTTGAATGCTATTAAAAAATAATGTTGAATTCAACATTTTTTTCTCTATTCTTTTAAGCATTTAAAATGTGGATTATAGCAAAAACAAGATTGAAAAAAAAAATTAAAAACTAAAGAATAAGAAAAAGAGTGGAGGCTATGGTTTTAGTGGTATATATGAATATAAGTAGGCCATTTTTTTTTTTTTTTTTTTATAAAAAATAATGATTATGTAGAACCCACCAAGAGGAGAGTTGGTATTTTCACAAGTTGACACTGGTAATTATGTAACTGGTAGACAATAAAGCAGTGTAAGTGGTAGACCTAAATGAAAATTGAATGTTCAACAATTATGAAATTTATTGTGAGAAATATTGTATATACTATATAGTATTGCTTTGACAATTGTGAAATTTGTTGTGATAAAATTGTGTAAATTCATTATTTATTGTTAGTAGTTTGGAAACTTGTCAAAAGGACAATACTTTTAGTCTTATGTAAGGCCATTGAACTTTGTTTTCATTGAAAAAAGACGAAAATGTGCTATGTACTTGTACATGACATTAGACTACTTTCTTTTAGAAGCAGAGGAGCCTTCTTATTTGTGTTAGGGCAAAGTTGAGATAGAAAAATTTTGTAAAGGGGCAAATTGTTTTATAGGTATATTACATATGAGTTTTAGGGGAGGTCGATGGGGCACTTGCCCCTTCTCGCCCTCCTCTGGCTTTGCTAGTGATCTCTTCTCTCCCTTTCCTGCTGAAAGAGTGTCTTTTTCTTCTCAGCACAGTGGCCCAAAGATCCTGGGCCAAATAAATATTTTTTGGTGGACTGAGCTCGGTTCACCGCATCTAAAAGGGCTGTTTAAGAACCAAGTGGTGCACAAAACAAGCTTCCTACAATACAAATAGCTAACAAGCAAAAATATCTGTATTGAATGACATTTTAACAACAAAGGAATGCACAACAAGTGAAATACAATGCAAGAAAAGGTTAGGGATCCTCGAATTAGTGAGGTGCATTTTATTACTTTTCTTTAGTTATTATTACAATGCTCACTAAGACGTGATACAAGGTTCAATTAAGTTCAAAAATTACAGACTTTGATAGCTATTTAAGCTTCCAAGACTTGCAAAGTTTGAATTTGTTGAATCCGAGCATGTGCTATAGTGGTTGTCTCTGGGATACTGGGAGCGGCTCCTCTGTTTTCTTTTAATTTTACAAAGCTCTTTCTATAGTTCTATAAGACTTCAGAAAATGACCATGAATGCCTCAAATGATCTAATCAAAAATGAATCTCTATCTCCATCTGGATGCCTTTCAGCGTGGACCCCCTCCTCCTTTTATAGCACAGATCGGGCTCCGGGGTACTAGTGATTTCTCCCTTTTGCTCCTTAGAGTTTGTGCCGTGCCAGTTTTGCTCAGGGCTATGTCGTTTCCCTTTTTTCTCATAGCTTCTTACTTTTGGTCCGACCAAACGAAAGTCCCTTAGCTGGTTTTCTATTTCTAGCTTCTCCGTTAGCTGATCTTCAGCTATTTGGCATTTTTCACTTCTTCAGCTTTTTCAATTGTACTCTTCCTTGTCATTTTCTCCAAATGGTTGGAATCACGGCTTATGCGTTTTTTGCTTCGTACTCCCTGGTCCCACTACATGTCTGGAGCACGAGACCCGCATGCTTTTGTCTTTGATCCCTGTTTTGTTTCAATCCTCCTTTGCGTGCCCCAGGGATCCCTAGACTCTGGTGATTTCTGGGATCCCGGCCCAGTTCTTCTTACTGAACTCCCTTTGGTTTATTGGCCCTGGCCGGTTTGCCCCTTTCTCTTGGTTTATGTCTTTTAAACTTTGTTCTTTCACGGGTCTTTGGATCTCAATCCTTTGGGCCTCTTGCCCTTTTCTTCTTTCTTTTCTTTTTTTCTTCATTGTGTGAGCCCAACCCTCATTTTTCTCTCATTTTTCTCTTAGCTTTATTATTATTATTATTATTATTTTTTGTGAACTGAGCCCAACGTTTTATTTCTTTGGGCCTTAGTTTGTGACCAATTTTTTTGAACCTCAACATTTAGCCCCCCGAGCTCATGGGTTGCGTGCAGCCCATGCGTGAGTTTCTGCAGGATTTCTTCCATTTTGATCTTTCTTTGGGGATCTTGATCTTCAATTTTTAGTCTTTGGTATCCTGGCCCCTTCGCTTCTTTTTCTTGTAACTCCTCCCTTTTACATGGGATGTGGTAGTTGAATTTCAAAAAGGAACTTCCACCACCTACTTTTACGTTTCCCATAACTCCCATTAATAACTGCTGATAACTTTTCCCTCTTTAAATTTAATTCCTGGCAACTAGCGCGTCTTTCCATATATTGTCTTCTCTAACTGATCTTTTATTTCTTCATTCTAGCCTTTTCCCATTACCTTTTTTTCTTGTCTGCCTGAATCTTTTATTCCTAGTCTCTTTTTCTTTTCTTTCGATCAGTCTCGTTGCTACCTGCTTTCTTCTTTCAAGATACCAATTGCTTCAATGGCTTCTTCCTCTTCTTGAAAAAGAAAGGACCGTACTCCTAGTCCTTTTAAAGGTAAGGGTTTCTCTAGTTCCGTGCAAGATGGGTCTGTCATTGTGCGCCCTGCTTTTCCTTTATGAGACCCTTGGTACACTCCTAGCTTATTCTTCCCTCAGGTGTCCCATGGTAAGACCCCTCCATCCACTCATGCCTGGGTATTCTCTGGCCAAGCGGGTTTTGTTGGTTCTGCACAAGTTCCAGATCCTAGGGAGATTTTTGATCTCCAGATTAGGCGAGGACTTCGAAAGGCGGTCCCCATCTTTTTTGATTTTGTCGCTAGAAAGATCCAAGGCTGGCCCATCTGGGTGGAAAATGAACTTTCTGACGAGGAATTTGTGGGCCGCTTGGAACGCGTCGGTGTCCTGAAGGCAGTGGCTATTTCCAGGAATCTTGAGGGTTTTAGAGATGCCAAAGGCCTTAGGCATTTAGTGCACCATTGGTGTCCTCTGCATACTTTCTCTTTTTCTGTTGGTGAATTGACTGTCACCTTGGAGGACGTGGTCAACAATTTTCTTCTTCCGGTGTTTGGGGATGAAAACCCCTTTGATATTAATCTTTCTGACGAGGATTTCAAGGTGGAAGAAAAATTATTTGCTCACTTTGGTGGACGTATTGCTTCTCCTGGTGGGAAATCGGCCAGGATGGGTAGGTGGGTTATGAATCTTTCGCGCGTGAAGGATAAGGAAGTTAGGCGAGCTGGGTTCCTCGTGTTCTGGCTTAGCAAGTTTCTGTTCAGCGAGTTCCCTGGGTATGGAATCAAGTCCACTCTTTTTTCCTTGGCGATTAAGTTGGCTCAGGGCACTTAATATCCTCTAGCCCTCATGTTTTTGGGCCATGTATATTCTCAATTGGATTAGCTTCATGGAGATGAAGTCGAAGGTGATTCTTGTTATGTTATTACTTCTTCTCTTCATTGTGCCATTCTCCAGGTATTTATGTGGGATCGTTCTTCGGTTACTTTAGCAAGATGTAGGAATTTAAAGTTTGTAAAAAATAAGTTTCAGGGATCCCCTGATGTGATTAAAGGGCTTTGTGGCAGCTCAACTGACAACCACCCTATTATTTTCCGTTGGCTGAGTCTGAAAGGTGGCAACCTTAACTTGGTTGAATTATTTAATCAAGTAGGCCATTTGCCTTGGCGCTCTCCCCGGGAGTTTGGCCCCGGTTTTGTTTGTGATTCTGTGTTATCTCCTTTTCTGACTTCTATAGGAAATACTTTCGATTTACGTCATGGTAATGAAGGTAACTTAGCCTACTTGGCCTGTATTAGTCCTTCTTGGCTTCTTGTACTTTCTTCGAATGGCCCACGGTACACTTACTCGGCGCATCGAGTACTTTGACAGTTTGGTTTTGATCAGGATATCCCTCCAGTGTTTAATGACATAGTTTCCTCTCTTCCTTCCTTGGATCCTTTCATGAGACTTCAGGCCTTCTCTTATTGGTCACGAAGGAGTCCTCAGTTTTTAGTGCCCAACTTTCAGAGAGGAGTTTTTGCCTCCAGTGGTTATGCTAACTATTGGAGAAGGGTGCAAAGTCCTTTGTTGATTATGCTGGTTCTGGCATAATTGGGAGAGTCCCCAACCCTGGCATTTCTTCTGCCCCAACGCCCAATAAGCGGGTGTCTCTACCTACTGCTGGTGTCGTTTCTACCGCTGTAAGTAGTAAAACTGGTTTCGTAAAATGGCACGTTTCTAGGGAAGGTTAGGTGACTTATGCACAGGATTTCCTAGAAACCTAGTTGGGGTGTGACCTTATTGCTGGTGCTTCTGCTGGGGGTACCAATTAAGAAGGGGGCAGTAGAGGCCATAAGTATTGGTACTCCCGTTGGTATGAGTAGAGGAAAAACAATTAGGTAGGAAAAGTTGGAGGTTGCAGTTGAAGAGAGTGTAGGGGGTACTGGCCCTAAGACAAAAAAGAAGAAAACTAGGAAATCTCAGAAACACTTAGTGCTTACTGAGGAAAAAGAAGTTGAGCAACCCTTGGTCGTAAGGGGCCGGGTGAAGACTAAGGTAGAGTCTTCTTTTCCTAGGCTCCTGTGAGTTCTTCAGTCCATGGTTTTTTGGGACCCTCTGGACGTACCCGTAGTAAACAACAGAGACCCGGAGACCCTGTTGAGAGAGAGAGAAGGGCAAGGCTTCTTCACTTCTTTTCTCTTTTACATTGTAGTTTTTTTTTTCTTTTTTTTTTTTTGAACTGATGAGTGGTTGTCTTTTTCTGCAGTCCAAGCGTAAGTTGGATCTTATGAAAGGTAGAAGTCCTCTTGGTGAAGATGTGGTATGTTTTTTTTTTTTTTTTTTTTATTTTTTTTATTTTATTTTATTTTATTTTATTTTATTATTATCTATGCCTTCCTGCTGTCTGTCTTTATCCATTTTTTTTTTAGTGCTGTGTACTTGTGGCGCCCTTAAGCTTTTTGTTGTTCATGTTGCTCCTCCCCTTTTTTCTTAGGTGGAGGTCTCTCCCCCCGAGGTTGGTGAGACTTTGGAAGAGGAAATGGTTGCAGCTGGATCTCAAGGTACTAAAGAGGAGACTCCCAGTGGTGGCGTTGCTGGGGAAGCTAGGTAGCCAATGCAAGGTGTCCAGGCTACCCAAGATCCTGAGGTTCTCAAGCTTCCTGCGTCCCAGGGTCCCCAATCTGAGTAGATTCCCAATCCTATCAGGACTGTGCTACCTCAGATGGGGTTAAGTACAATGACTTTAGGAGGTGCGTCTCCATCCGGACAAACAGGTGAGCCTTATTCTTTTATAATATCGTTAATTATATTTCTTTTGCATCCCCCTCTTTTTTTTTTTTTTCCTCCCATTTTTTGAGTTCCTTCTTTCCCTTTTCTTTCCAGGCCAAGCCACTGTGAAATCTGCCTCTGGTGCTGCTTCTTCTTTAGAATCGGAGGATTCTGAAGGTGGGTGTTGATCGTTTTGGCTGTGCTTCCTCCTTCCCCCCCTTTTTTGTGCCCTTCTTTTGTCTTTTTATTTATTTATTTATTTATGGCCAAGCCCCTTGTATTCTTGCCCTCTTTTAGTCATTTCGTTGAGGCTTCCTCACATTTTCTTCAACTTGCTATGTGTTCTTTCTCAGAGTCCTCCAAGAAGTCAGAGGAGCAAGAGGAGGAAGCTCCGCCCCAAGAGGCTGATAATGGTTTCTCCTTCAACCTCTTTTATTTTCTCTTTTTTTTTTTTTTTAAAAAAAAGGAACTAAGTCTGTCCCCCCCCCCCTCCTCCTCTCCTTTTTTTTGCAGGAATTGCTATTGGTGTCAAAGATCCTAAACTTGTGATTCCTGAGGGGGGGTGTGGATTTACTTACGTTGCTGGTCTTCATACTGCCCAGAGGGTTGAAGGTTCCTCAGCCCTTTCAAGTGGTGATGCAACAATGGGGGAGGCTCCAAGGTGGTTGTTTTAGATCCGGCTTCAAGGCTCCCCACCTTTTTTTCTCGCTTTGATCGTCTAGAGTTCAACAGCCTCCCTATTAGTCACTTTCACCATTTCGGACCCTCCTATGGCAGTTTCTTGTGGTTTTCTGTGCCTGTAGAAGGCCTGCCACTGCTGGAAGGGCTGTTCAAAAGTTATGGGGATTTTACCATTGGTTACAGAGGAGGTGTATTTTTAGGGAACATTTTGATGGAACTGCTGTGTGCCGTGTTGATTTCTTTGAGAGATTCCTCGCTAGACTCTTTATCTGAGGAAAAGCTCTTAGAATGGAGGGGAGTGGTGCAGGATCTCTTAGAAGCCAAATTCAACCTGTCCTTTTTGCTGGAGTACCTGCGATCATTGGCCCACACGCTATTCCAAAGGCAAGCCTCTAAGAGTATTAATGCTGAGATTGCTGCTGCTGAGGAAGCTTTAGCTCATGCTCACAAGACTTTGCAAGATTTGAAGATCAAAAGACAGAGGGTCCTTTCTTCTTCGGCTGTCCCTGCTCTTTCCTCAGATGGCTCTTTGTTGGTTGGCCTTATTTCCTAACCTCTTTTTTTTTTTTTTTCCTTTTTTTTAGCTGGTTTGGATGTGTATGAACAATTTGGGGTTGTATAAGCTTTCTATCTCTTTGTTTGGACATTGCTTCTAGCTTCTCTTTTTTTTTTTTTAGATCTGCATTTGTGCTTTGAGACTGCTTCCATGTATTTGTGCTTCATGATTGCTTCTAAGTATTTGTGTTTTCAAATTGCTTCTAATATTTCTTAATGGCATGTGAATCTTCTCTCTCTTTTTTTTTTTTTTTTTTTTTTTTTTTGCACTGAGTCTTGGTCCATGATTCCTACAAGTTTTGCTACAGGTTCTAGCCAAGTACCCACCCCTTTTCTTCTTGATTGTGCAAGTACTGAACTGGGTACATTGGGCCATATTTTTTTGTCCTAGCTTATGAACTTGGCAGGTTTTTTTTTATCAAGTACTGGGCTAGGTATCCTCAGTATATGCCTAAAATCCTAGACCATGTATTTGAAACTTAACTGTTTGTAGTTATCTGTGGGGTGATCCTGGGTCATGCATCAAAAAGATTTTCCCAGGTATCCTCCCTTTTCTTCTTGGTTGCACAAGTACTGAACTGGGTACATTGGACAATATTTTTTTGTCCCATCTCATGAACTTGGCAGGTTTTTTTATTATTTTATATATCAAGTACTGGGTTAGGTATCCTTAATATATGCCTGAGATCCTAGACCATGTATTTGAAACTTAATTGTTTGTAGTTATCTGTGGGGTGATCCTGGGTCATGCATCAAAAGATTTCCCCAAGTATCCTCCCCTAATTCTGTCTGTGTTAGGATTTTGTAATACTTAGGATTTAATAGCTGAGAAATAAAGAGAAATTTCATTGAATTTAAAACATAAACATCAGTCAAGGAACATAGCAAATCTAAAAAAGATAGTAAGGATCATAGAGTGTCCTTCTACCACGGGTCCCCGAACAAAATTACTTAAGCGATAATATATAAAAAGAAAGAAACACTTAGCAGGTTGGAGAGTTTGGCAAAAAAGGATTCCAGTGTATTGAGACCTCTCCCTTTTTACGCATAGTACTGTTTTAGCCACTTCACATTTATGGGCTCTGTCAGGATTGTCCCATCTTCCTTTGTAAGGTAAGAATACCTGCTATCATGAGCCTCCTTGATGATGTAGAATCCTTCCCATTTTGGGGCAAATTTGGAGGGTCCTGGTAGGTTTTTTCTCACATGCTCTATTGTCCTTAGTACCATCTGCCCTTTAGTGAAAGTTCTTGGGCGAACTGCTTGTGCATATGCTCTAGTCATTCTTTGCTGGTACCTCTAGCTTCTTCTCTTGGCTAGCTCTCTTTCCTCCTCTACTCCTTTAAGGTTTGCTATTCTCCTTTCATTGTTTGTGTCTTCGGTGTCTTCCTGGCTTTCTTCAAGTACCACTCTTGGTGTGGGAACAATTAATTCTGCAAGGCTGATGGCTTCTGTCCCATAGACTAGGGAAAATGGTGAGAATCCCGTGGCTGTCTTTACAGAGCTCCTGCATGCCCAAAGTACATCTGCCAAATGGTCACTCCATTTTCATCCATACTCCTGCTTCATTTTTTTAAGGATCTTTAATATCACCCTATTGGTGGCCTCCGCCTGGCCATTTCCTTGTGGGTAGTACGGTGTGTACCTTCCATACTTGATGTAGTGAGCCTCAGTTAACCCCTTCATGTCTTTGTTTATGAATAAGGTTCCATTGTTACTAATCAACCTCCTGGGGATCCCAAACCTTGTAATGATATGCTTTCAAATGAAGTTTGCTACATCTGCTCTAGTGGCTTTTTTCAAGGGGATGGCCTCCACCCATTTTGTAAAGTACTCAGTAGCTGCTAATATCCATATGTAACCACTGGATGAGGGATTTATAGGTCCTATGAGATCAAGCCCTCAAGTGTGGAAAGGCCATGGAGTTGTCATATCTTGTAACATATTTGGGTGAGTATGGATTGCATCTCCGAGGCTTGACATGCGTGGCAGGTTCTGACTAACTCCTTGGAGTCCCTTTTCATTGTTGGCCAGTAGTACCCCAACAGTCATAACTGTTTATAGAGCCTCCTTTTTCCTGAGTGACTTCCACAATCACCAGAATGGACTTCCCTGACTACTCCCCTGGCTTCCCTTGGCCCCAGGCATCTTAGGGGATCCTCGCTGTATCCCTTTTTGAATAGGATCCTGTTCTGCAAAAAGTATCTGACTGCAAGTTTCTTGAGCTTATGGGCCAGTGCCCTGTCAGTTGGTAGGATCCTTTGAGCCAAATATTCCATGAAGGGAGTATTTCAATCTTCTATAATAAATACCGCGTAGCTTTCTTCCTTGTCCACCGAGGATTGGCATTCTTGACATTTTTCCTGTATAGTTGCTGCCTCTTTGTTCATATTTGGCCAGTAGTATCCCATGCGCTGCATTCTCTTATATAGGCTGATCTTTTCTGAGGTCCTACAAACTTGGGTATGTAGCTCTTCCAACTTTAGCTTCACCTCATTCTCATTGATACATCTAGATAGGATCCCTTCGGGCAGCCTCCTATATAGTTCTCCTTCTATTAGAGCGTAGTCCCTTAGCTCCTTGACACTCCCTCCGGATCCTGTTTCTTTCATTTTTTCTTTCACTTCGCTCCTCCAGTCCCATTGCTTGGACTCTCCGGGGGATATCCTTTGGAGGATTTTTAAGATGGAATGCTCCTGCTTTCCTATTTCTGACCAGAGTGTTTTTTCCCTTGAATGGTAGCTGGGACCCTAGGGTGGCAAACACATCTGCGAATCTGTTTTTGCTTCTCTGCGTGTACTCTATGCTAAAGGTCAGGAATTCCTGCTCCAGCCTCTGCGCCCAAGTCTTGTAGGTTGCTAAACTTTGTTCCCTTAGTGCAAAGTCACATTTCACCTAGGAGACTACAAGATTGGAATCTCCCAGTACTCTCATGTATTTTACCCTTATACTGAGTGCTATAGTTAGCCCGGTCAAGTATGCCTCATACTCAGCTGCATTATTGGAACAGGGGAATCTAAGCTTGAAAGACAGGGGTATAGTGTCCCCATCCTCACAGCTTAGTGCAACTCCCACTCTATTTGAGGTTGTTATGGCTGACCCATCGAATCTCATTGTCCATTTCTTTCCTGGGATTTCTGCTATTGCTACCTCACTTGGGATTTCTTCACTTAATGAGCTTTTCTCCTTCCTTGGGAACTGTGCTAGGAGGTCAGCTATGGCTTGACTTTTAACAGCCTTGTGGGTCCTAAGCCCTATGTCATATTGAGAAAGCAGAACCAGCCATTGTGCTATTCTTCCTGTTAGGAGGGGCTGATGCAGAAGTGCTTTTATGGGGTGTGATTTAGTCACTAAAAGGATTTGGTGAGCTGAGAAATACCTCTTCAGCCTCTGGGATGCGTAAATAATCACTAGGAAAGCTTTTTCTATCCTGGGATACCTGGTCTCGGCATCCTTGAGTGTCCTACTTACATAGTAAACAGGTTGTTCGTTCCCATCATCATCTTTTTGTGCCAGTAGGGCTCCTATTGCTTGGGCATTTGATGCCAAGTACAGTAACAGGGGTCGCCTTCGTACTGGTGCCTGGAGAGTGGGTAGATGATTCATGATCTACTGAATCCTTTGGAAGGCTTCTTGTTGTTCTGCTCCCCAGGTGAACTCAGTTCCTTTCTTTAATAGTTTGGATAAGCCACCTGTGACTAAAGCCAGCCTTGGCACAAATCTCCTGATGTAGGAGACCCTTCCTAGGAAGCTTTTGAGCTCCCTCACTGTTGTTGGCCTTTTCATGGTGGCAATGGCTGCAGCCTTGGCTGGATTTACACTTATGCTTCTGTTATGTACCAGGAACCCGAGAAACTTTCCCGTAGATACTCCAAAGGCACATTTCATGGGGTTCATGCGTAGTTTGTATTCTCTGCATCTTTTGAAAACTTGTTCAAATACTTGGAGGTGCCCTGTCCTGGTTTTTGACTTGACCACAATATCATCCACATAGTCTTCCATTTCCTTATGCATCATGTCGTGGAAGATGGCTGTCATGGTTCGCTGGTACGTGGCTCTTGCTTTTTTGAGGCCAAAAGGCATCACAGTGTAATAAAAATTTTCAATTGGGGTCCTGAATGCTGTATTCTCAGCATCCTTAGCAGCCATGCGAATCTGGTTGTACCCACTATATCCATCCATGAATGAGAACATAGAATTTGCCGTAGCTGAGTCCACAAGGAGGTCAATATTAGGTAGGGAGAACTTATCTTTTGGACATGCCTTATTTAGATTGCGGAAATCCACACATCAACGAATTTGGCCATTCTTTTTCTTTACAGGTACTATGTTGGAAAGCCATTTGGGATGTTGAATGGGTTTGATAAAACCAGCTGCTAGTAGCTTCTTAACCTCTTGGGTTATCTGAGTTTCTACATCAGTGTGAAAGACCCTAACTGGTTGGACTACTGGTTTGACTCCTAGGTCTATATTGAGAGCATGGGCCACGAGCCCAGGATCCAGGCCAGGCATCTTATCGTAGGTTCACGCGAACACATCCATGTATTCTTTGAGTAAGGCTACCGGTGGTTCCCTTTCTTGTGCTGTTAGCTGGCTACTTATGAAAACAAGCTTCTAGGATCCTAGCTCAGCCTCCAAGTTTATTTCTTCCAACTCTTCCTTAGGCTAGATTTGTGTCTCTTTAACTGATTCCTCTGGGACTTCCTTTTGAGCTATCATACATTCTGGTGATATGGGACCCTCCTACACGATGCACTCAGGTCTCGCGCACCTTCACAAGCGGTAAATTAATCTTCTCCCGGGTTCTCGCACTACTACACATTCCCGGGGTCCTGAGTGCTGGGCTTCTTCTTTTTCCTTTTTCTCTTCGGGAGGTCTCTTAAGTCATAGGTACCTCCTACTTCTTTTTTTTCCAAGATAGGTCCTGGGTCCCTGGCATGGGACTCTCATCGTCAAGTTCTAACTCATTATAGAACATTATTTCTACAAAGTTTACTTCTCCTTAGCTGAAAGGGTTATGGTTGGCAGGGATCTTTACAGGACTCCCGTTCAATCTCCCCTTAACACACTGATGGTATGTGGATGGTATAAGGCGGTGCTTATGAGCCATGGCCCTCCCAGCAATGCATGGTAGGACACCTTTGAGTTGATTACATGATATCTGGTCAAGGCTACCATTGGCCCCACTCTTAGGGCCAGCTGTATATATCTCTTGGTTGATTCTACTGATCCTCCAAATCTGGTTATCTCCATGGGAGCCCCCAAGATCCTTTTTCCAGCTAGACCCATGGCTTCCAAGGTGCTCAGGGCTATGAGGTTGAGTGATGCCTCTATGTCCACCAGTGCTCTTCTAATTTGGATACCGTTTATGGTGGCCATTAGATAAAGGGGTCTACGGTGGTCTGGATGCTCAACCTTCATGTCTTCATCAGTGAAAGTTATGGCGTTGGTTGTCTCCAGGAAAACTCGACTAGCATGTGATTCTGTTGTGAAACACTCCATTCCTGAATCTGCTGCTATAGTCATGAGAGACTCCGTGGTTACCTTTCTTACTTCTAGTCCAAATCCCAGCTGGTTGAATAGTGATTTGAACTTGGGATTCTTCTGGAGGGTCCTGATTGTGTTTGGGTGAAAGGATTCTTCTGGCTCTTCTGCTTTTACTGGGTTCCCATGGATTACTACAGCCACCACCTCTTTTCCTTTGTGGTTAGGTAAGGGGTTCCTTTGTACTTCGAGCTCCTTCTGGGTGAGCTTTAGGGTTCCGTCTCTTAACTTCTTGTGAAAGAGCCTGCGGAGGGTCTAGCAATCCTTGGTGGAATTCTTGACATAATTATGAATCCTGCAAAACAAATGATTTTTCCTTTCTTCCTCGGTTGGTGGTCTAAACACAGTGAATGGCCTAATCACTCCATCCCCGATCCATTTGTCCAGGACATGGTTTAACTCTTCTGCGGTACATAGGATCACCGATGGTTCCTTGAACATTTTTCCATCAGGCCTCTTCCTTTTTTTCTCCTACCGATGCTGTCATGGCTTGGGATGCTGGCATCCTCTTTGCCCTCATGGTTTGTGCTGTCCTTCTAGTTTTCTGTAACAGGTCAGCGAACTGTGTGATACATAAATTTTTGAGGTTGAGTCTGTAATCGAAAAGCATGTTAGATATGCAAGTCTCTACGAGTTCTTTTTCTTCATGGTCCCCATAACAATCTAGGGACACATCTTCAAATCTTTTAATGAACTGGACGGGATCCTCTCCAGGCCTTTGTCGTACCATCTGAAGGCTTTGGAAAGTGACCTTATCCTCATCAGGGTAATATTTTGCGCAAAATCTCTCCATCATCTCGTCCTAGGTCTTAATGGACCCAGGTTTCAGTGTGGTGTACCAAGTGTATACTCTGTCCACTAAGGACTTAGCAAACTCTCTTAGACACAGCTCTCGGTCTCCTGCGTAGGGGCCCATAGTGTGTACAAACTTACTCACGTGTTCTACTACACTTCCATTCCTTCCATCAAAAGGATGGAACTTTGATGGTTCATATCCCTTGGGGTATGGCTTGCCAAGGAGTTTTAGTGGGAATGGGGGATCCCGAGAAAATTGCTTGGGGATCCCCGAAAGTTTTTCCCTTTCTTGGTCAAGGAGGGCACTAACATCTGCCAATGTTAGGTACTGGGGGTTGGTTCCTCCTCCCACCGTTAACCCTCCTTCTGGTTGGGTTCTGCCTTGGTTGCCCACGAGGGGGGCATTGTCCCTGACTTCCTGTGTCTTGCCTTCTTTGAGAAGGCGAACTTCTTGTTGCAAGTCTTTCAACATTGCAGTCATCTGAGCCATGGGGTCTGGCTCCTGCCTTGCGTTTCTCTGTTCCAACACGACCTCCTGTTTTGTCTGGGGTACCTTGCCTCTTTGTCTAGAGGCCACTTCATTTTCTCCTATAGGCTCAAAGGTCGCGGGTGGCACATTGACACCTTTGCTGTTTCTTGGTCTTTGAGGCATGCTCTGCGAAGGGATTGCTTCTTCCCTTTTCTTTTTTCCCAGTCCCCAGCGGAGTCACCAAAATGCGAGAGTGTCTTTTTCTTCTTAGCACAGTGGCCCAAAGATCCTAGGCTAAATAAATATTTTTTGGTGGACTGGGTTCGGTTCACCGCAACTAAAAGGGCTGTTTAAGAATTGAGTGGTGCATAAAACAAGCTTCCTACAATACAAATAGCTAACAAGCAAAAATATTTGTATTGAATGACATTTTAACAGTAAAGGAATGCACAACAAGTGAAATACAATGCAAGAAAAGGTTAGGGATCCTCGAATTAGTGAGGTGCATTTTATTAATTTTCTTTAGTTATTATTACAATACTCACTAAGACGTGATACAAGGTTCAACTAAGTTAAAAAATTATAGACTTTGATAGCTATTTAAGCTTCCAAGACTTGCAAAGTTTGAATTTGTTGAATCCGAGCATGTGCTATAGGGCTGTCTCTAGGATACCGGGAGCGGCTCCTCTGTTTTCTTTTAATTTTACAGGGCTCTTTCTATAGTTCTATGAGACTTCAGAAAATGACCATGAATGCCTCAAATGATCTAATAAAAAATGAATCTTTATCTCCATCTGGATGCCTTTCAGCATGGACCCCCTCCTCCTTTTATAGCACAGATCGGGCTCTGGGGTACTAGTGATTTCTCCCTTTTGTCCCTAAGAGTTTGTGCCGTGTCAGTTTTGCTCAGGGCTATGTCGTTTTCCTTTTTTCTTATAGCTTTTTACTTTTGGTCTGACCAAACGAAAGTCCCTTAGTTGGTTTTCTATTTCCAGCTTCTCTGTTAGCTGATCTTTAGCTATTTGGCATTTTTCACTTCTTTAGCTTTTTCAGTTGTACTCTTCCTTGTCATTTTCTCCAAATGGTTGGAATCACGGCTCATGCGTTTTTTGTTTCGTACTCCCTGGTCCCACTACATGTCCAGAGCATGAGACCCGCATGCTTTTGTCTTTGATCCTTATTTTGTTTCAATCCTCCTTCGCGTGCCCTAGGGATCCCTGGACTCTGGTGACTTCTGGGATCCTGGCCCAGTTTTTCTTACTGGACTCCCTTTGGTTTATTGGCACTGGCCGGTTTGCCCCTTTCTCTTGCTTTATGTCTTTTAAACTTTGTTCTTTCATGGGTCTTTGGATCTCAATCCTTTGGGCCTCTTACCCTTTTCTTCTCTCTTTTCTTTTTTTCTTTATTGTGTGAGCCCAACCCTCCTTTTTCTCTCATTTTTCTCTTAGCTTTTTTTATTTATTTATATTTTTGTGAACTGAGCCCAACGTTTTATTTCTTTGGGCCTTAGTCTGTGACCAATTTTTTTGAACCTCAACACCTGCTAACTAGCTTCTCTGCCAAGCAGATTATCTTGTCGCAAAATCACAAGATCAGTCCAACGAATCAAACAACCACCACTCCCAAAAGGAGTGGCAAAAGACTAAACGAGACTTCGACGTGTCATTTAAGTAGGCAAAACTCTCCTACGATGTATGATAACATTGACAACAATTTCTTTCTTAAAAGCACATTATATAAGTTATAGTGTCGTTAAGCATTAAATATCACTAGTGTGTAGTTCTGTGCATATGCATGTATACAATTAAAAATAATCACAATTATACGGTTCAAATTATATTTTTTTTATTCTTTTTAGAAGATGTTAATGGGTATGAGCTTACACTTTTTTTAAACCTACATTTCTAAAATATGTAATAATTTCTCATATATATATATATATATATATGTCATTATTCATTAAAAAAAATGTCACATGAAAGATATATTATTATACCCTTTTAAAATTTAAATCCTTCTCTCTCAAATAAGGAACATAAAACTTAAAAAGATGATAAAAATAAAATCAACAAGAATTTCAGATATAACAAAGTAAAACTATATATATATATACACACATATATTTATGTATAAATTATCTAGAATTTGTAAATAAAGAGTACAGATAACCTTGTGTTTGTGCAAACACAAGAAAAATGGAAGAACACAAGAAACTGAAACATATCTGGCCCAACGTCTACTCCAATACATTTCAGCCCATTAATTATCATGCCTCCTTCTTTCTTTTTCTTCTTCTTTTTTCTTTCTTTTTTTTTTTTTTTTTTTTTTTTTTTTGAGAAGGCATTAATCATCATACTTAAAAATAATAAAAAAATTTCTGAGAATAAACATTTTGACTAACTATTAAAAAAAAAATGATTGAGGACAAAATTGAACTCAAAATATAATTTAAGGACTAAAATAGTAGATTGCTTCAAAGAGAACCAGTAGACTGGGTAGTATGAATGTATGATAGCGGGTAAAGATTAGATATAAAATTGAAAAAAAAAAAAAATCTTAACTTGCATTGCACTAAGAATGTAAATTTTAAACTAAATAAATAAATTTACAGGTAAAATAAACAAATGTGAGAAGTTGCAAATGTACTTAGTGAACCTATAATTGTAATTACAAGATAAACTTAAACCTTAAACCCAACAAAACCCATATATATATATATATATATATATATTCTGCTTGATTCAAAAAACTTGAAGGCAGACCGAGCAGCAGACACTCTCACTGTAAGTTTTACAATTCTCTTCTTTCTCCATCGCTTACTCTAACACTTCTGCCATTCCTCTCCTTTGATTCTATTTTTCTTCTTTATCCTCTGTTTGGCTCCGAGAAAAATAAGGGAAAAATAACATAAATTTGAAAACCACCTTATCTTCCATTTCTCATCATCCAGAAAACAGAAATCCATTCTCAATTAAGCTTAATATGTGCGTTGCTCTATTTTCTGAAAACCATAACAACATTGAATAGATGAAAATTTTCATTTTCCTTTTTACCTTTTCTCCTCAATTTCTCGGCGACCAAACAGTGTTTCACTCTTATCCTTGATGGGTTTGATTGGAAATAGCGTGAAGTTGTCTGGGTTTTGTAAATTTTTTTTTGCAGAATTGTCTTGTTTATTGAAACTTGTAGAAGTGTTCTATATCATTCATACTGGAAGGAAATTTTGTAATTTGGGCTTATACTATGGTGAAGTTGTAATTTTGTTTGTCACCCACTAATACTGGAAGGAAATTCTAGTTTTGTGAATTTATATTATATTTAAGCGTTGAGTTTTAAAGCTTGGTTGTTCTAATCACAGGGGGGGGTAGCAACTAACTTGTTGGGTTTTTGGGTGTAACAACTGTTTGATGAAATGTGTCCGAGAAAAGAAGCTTATAAATTATGGATTTTTTTTAAAGAAATTATTTATATATTATTTGTGATTTTTTTTTTGGGGTGGTGTTTTGGCAGTTGCTTTGAAGTTGAGGTAATACATATTGACAATGGAGAGTGAAGATGATGTAGTGAAGAAGACAAGGACGATGGAAGCCCGGGCAAGAAACATCAGTCACAATGTCCGGTGCACTGAATGTGGAAGTCAATCCATTGAAGATTCGCAAGCGGATATTGCAATTCTTCTCAGGAAGGTAGTTTGCTTACTTTAAACGATTATCTTTGCCTTACTGAAAACAGACAATAATATGCTTCTAATCCTTGGTGTTATAATATCACAAAGAATTACCCTATGTTTGGATGGAGGGACCCCTCTCCTCTCCCTCCATCACAAAGAATTACCCTTGGTGTTATATTTAGGCTAATGTTTAGACTTTTTCTAAACTTCTAGCTGTAATCAAAGTTGTGAAATCTTTGAATTTGAGTAGGTACAAGTCTGGTTTGAGTTACACGAAAATTGGAGCACTTGCTAGTGTCTTTAAGTTGATTTCGATAAACTGTATATGCCTATGCGTGTCTGCAGGCACGCTAACCCACACACACACACATATGAAAGCACATCTCTAAAGTGAGCTATTGGATTGATAACCCGTGTGCAACTGGTAAAAATTTTATTTCTTTCTGCCTCTTAACTTTTTGCTACATTTGATTAACCTCCGTAGATCACTGGTGGAGATTAATCAGGGGCATCCTGCAATAAGCCTCTTATTGGTATCAAGGTTTCCATTTCTTATTACCTTGAACAAGGGCTCCTTTTCTAATAGATCTCAATCTAGTGTCAACAACTGGGTTCCTTTCTTATTTATTTTTATTTTTATTTTTTTTATGGAGACAATGCAATTCTTTCTTTTCCCAATCAAGTTATGAGTTTACACCAGATTTTTGTTTTCTTTGCCAAATACAAATAGAGCTTAAATTATTAAAAGATGAGTATTTTAACAAGGAACAAGCTTCCAGTTTTCAACTAGATATTAATTGTAACTTCCGACTTCTAATTTAGTTTTTCAGTGTACAAATTTGAAGCATCGTAAAGAGGACCTGTTTTAGAAATTATAAAACACATAAAAAAGTCAACTAATTTCAGATAATTAAATAATAAACACCATTCTACTCATATAAAGAAAGTATCTTAAAGAGGACTTAATATTTCCTACATGAATTTTTCTGTCTTCTTTATGCTCTTTTTGATAATTTTTCTAATGAAAATTTCCAATCTGGATACTCATAATGTTTGCAATGCAGTTAATTCGTGATGAGATTCAATCTGGGAAGACTGACAAAGAGATTTTTAAAAAGCTTGAGGATGATTTTGGGGAGACAGTACTTTATGCCCCAAAGTTTGACCTGCAGACTGCAGCATTGTGGCTCTCACCGGTTAGTTTAAGGGCCTAAAAGCAACATTGTCATAGTGCTTAAACTATTAATTGTACTGATATTAACATGTTGAGTTTTTGGAGCAGCTTATAGTTGCAGGTGGTGCTGTAGGAGTATGGGCTTTCAACAAGCACAGGAAACAGACTAACGTTCACATCATGGCTTTAAACCTTGTTAGAGGGGTTTCATTGACCCCAAAAGAGAAGGAAACAATGCTAGATCTCCTCACACCTCCTCCTTCAGAAGGAACTACTCGCTCCTGGTGGAGGATATGGCAAGGTCAATGATGTCCATTTCTCCCATTGGTTTTTTATTTGTCTTGGCTAGAAACTTTGTGCTGGAAATTTAGAAACCGTGGTTAGTCCTGGATTTGCAAAATCTGAGAAGCAACTTGTTGGAGAATTTGTTTTGCTAGGCTGGACTTGGTCATGACAAAGAAGTTTGATTGCTGTACAATATTGTACTGCATAAGATGACTTTGTACATTGAGGATATTATTGTAGTTGATTTTATAATATAAAATATCTGATCCTTATCATGTTTGAAATATTTCATGTTTATCATGAGGTTTGAATATTTCAGCATTCTTGTCTGATTGAACTGAATGGATTATTGTTATTCATTTTATTAAAAATAAAACCTGAAGTTTATTTTTTTGCTTGTATGCATGTAACCAAACTTCTTAGACTGGGAACCTGTTTACTGACAAGCATCACTTGATAAAGATTACCTGACCATGGGATCATCAATTTAAAACCGTAATTTTTTTTCTTTTCGAAATTAAATATATGTTTTTATTAAAGGGAAACTGTCATCATCAACCGGTGGGCTCCAAGGTCTTGCATGCAATGGCATGGCCTAGATGCAGAATGGAATTGCAATATGGCTTATCATAGATAGCAGGGACACAAGATAATTTAGGACAAGAAGTTCAAGCCGCACTTTAAAGTCATAATTCAAAGATGAATGGGAAAGCAATTATGGATTGACTTGAAAAAATGGGATTTAGAAGTTTGTATAAGGCAGAATAGTCTAAATTGGTTTGCAGACCTTTGATGGGCATCGGAATGTTGTCGAAGCACATTGGTCTATCCTCTGACAAAAGGAAAAAATGGGTCCCTTTAAGTATTGTTTTTCTAGCTGAACTTCCATTAAGGTTCATGCTATTAACCTAACAAAGTCAGAAGTCTTTCATCATTTCAAGTAGATGGGGTAGAATTTCAGGCACATCCTATTGAGATCTGAAGTCAAGGATCTTAAAATTCTAGAAGTCTAATTTTATTTGGAATAGTAGGAATTGCACTTTAGTGTACACAACCTTTGTATCAAGAAAAAGATATATAGGGAAGAGTACGGAGTGGGATCACTCAAATGAGGTTGGTTGACTTGAATGACACTTCATTCTTCAACTTGTGTTCAGAAGGGTTCTTCAAGTTTAAATCCAATTGCTTCCCTTTGAGTGTCCACTGCCCAGTAATCATTTGCAAGATTTCTTAAAAAATCAGGCTATTAATTACAAGCCTGGTACATTCCCACTCATTGTCCTTCAGAAAGCAAATCAACTTGGCAACTAAAGTACTGATCAAATGGGTAGGGTCGAAGCCACCCAGGATGGAGAAATACCCCAACTTGGTGAACCTATTGGTTCATTTACTCCTAAGTTTCAAGAACAGAAGAATCAGGCCATTGGAAGCCCCTGGAGCACCGGATTATTCGACTGTCATGAACACCAGACAAATGGTAATAGTGTTCTTTAGTTATATTTTTGGCTTTGTTTTGTTGGTTTCTATATATCTATAGTTTGATGTGTCTGCTCAAAGATTTTTGCTAAAGACAAACATGTCTAAATCTTAGAAACACTAGGAGAAGATTTTAAAACCTCAAGTCGAACTCACTTTTTAGTAGGTTGGTCCAACTCATGCTTGATATAAACCAAGGCTTTTTTAGGAAGAAATCTGGACTCCGTTTCTAAAGTCGTGCATGTGTGTTTGTGTGTGTGTTTTGGTTTCAACAAATGGGAGAAGGGAAACTTGAATTCAAGTTCTCTACAACGGGAAAATTGGGCAATAACATTGAGTCACAAGACTCTTAGAAGTCTGAGTTGAATAAGTACTTCGAATGATTAGATATATAGACTCTAAACCATTGAGCTTATTGGAACACTGCAGCAACTGGCTGAGTGGTCATACCAACAGTAACTCAAGCTTCAAAATCATCCAAACTTGTACAAAAGGATTAGAATAGGCAGTTTAGAATCTGGCTACATGTACAACAATACTGTTTGACAGTCTTGAACATCATATTAAAAAATGGTAATCCTATCACATGATTGCTAACCTAAAAAATGGCAATCTTTATGCAATTTATTTAGTTTCTTTTAGCTGAGATTAAAGAATTTAGCGACTCTACTGATCATGAAAATCCTACAAAACTGTAACTTTTATTTTCTTTGAATGAAATCTGCTTGAGGGTAGCTTTACAAAAAAAATTGTGTTAACTTCTTTTGGCTGCTGAAGTCTAAGCTAGGCCAAAATGACTAGCTAATAGTAAGAAACTAATAATTTCTAAAGAATATGAAGAAAGAAGCGCTTAAACAGCACATTTCCTTTGCTTGAAGGAAAGAGTGATTGGTTTTATTAAGCCATACTAATGGGATCAGATCAAATGGAAAATAACACATATGTCAATAATTCATTACACTCACCAAAAAAATACATGTATATTGTTACAGAAAGAACTGCTCATGATCCACCGATTTTTTCAACAGGCCTCTGTATGATATAGCAATATGGTACAAGGCAGAACAATCAATCTAACTCGTTATTTATTTATCTTGGCAGCCATTATGACAGCCTTTTTACCTTGTGTGACATTTGGGCAGATAGCAGAAGTCCTTGATGCTGGAGAAATGAGTAAGGATCCATTACCCAATCTTCCCTATTTCATACTTCTTTCTCATCATAACCACCTAATTAGTTACATGGTTATATACTTATATGCATAATAATGGCTACAGCTGTCATTTTCCAATATTTCCAAATATAAGGCTGTATCATATTTCATGTTTTCTCTTTTTCACTTTCATCTTCATTTCATTATAGTTGGCCACACAAATATTATATTCTGTCCATTGTAACTTAAAACCATAGCAATAGTTAATTATGGTAGAAGTCCCCCATCTTTTCTTTTCTTTTTATTTTATTTTTTAATTTTTTTAATTTTTGGTGCTTATAACAAGTGGGAGAAGGGGATTTGAACCCAAGTTTGTTTAATGCAAGGAACTTGGTAGTGTGATTGAACTATAAGGCTCTTATCAAGTCCCCTATCAGTATGACTATTAATTCTAATATGATTGGAGAAATGGTTGCCACCTACTAATTGATGATGACATATTGGTGACTGCAGCTTGTCATTTGGGGAGTTTCATTTACCTCTTGATGATGCCTGCCTTGTGCTCTCAATGGATAATCGGCTCAAAATATAGAACAAAGCTGAGGAAGAAGTATGATTTGGTAGAAGCTCCATATACAGATGTGATCTCTCACATCTTTTGTCCATGCTGTTCCCTTTGTCAGGAGTTCAGAGAGCTTAAAAACAGAGGACTTGATCCTGCTCTAGGTACTACATCTCATTCTTTATTTATTTATAGGTCTCTCTTAGCATAAAAGTGCAAATGGAGTTTAAAAAGAGTGCTTAAAGACTGATGATTGCTCTAGAAGCTATATTTTTATCTACAGTGAAGAATGTCTCCTAAAAGGCACTAGAATGATTTAACAAAACTACTTTAAATGCAAAATATATATTAGCTTGCACTCGGAAGCATATTCAAGGGAGAGAGTGACATCTAATGACTATGATATATGCTAACTCTTGATGAAACATTTTCATATTATTTTTCTTGAGAAAGTCTTTCTATATCAACTTCACTAGTTTAATTTGATGCAACTCCACCAGGAACATGCTGATGTGATTGGAGATAATATTAACCACTTCAATTAGAACTAAGAAGTTTAAAATACACACTGACTCTGGTTATAATTTAAATTGCTGATTAACTAATGGAAAATTTTTTTTTCTCTTCATGTTGTTGAGGGGTCAGACAAAGACAATTTACACAAAATAGTTGAATTGCCTTTTCAAGCTTCAAACTTTTATCAGTTTTACTTCTCAAAAGATAACGAAAAGAAAAGAAATCACATTTCACATTCAATGTGCCAAAAGAACCTCAACATCTAGTTAGCATAACAAAGGTGGCGTTGCAAGTCACATCATTACTCAATGAGGCCAAAACATTAGAGCCTAAAGAAAGTTTTGGTTTCGAAATATGTTATAACATATTTTGTTTTCCTGGCTTTTTTAACATTTCAATTTCAAAAATGTTCAATTGGAGTTTGTTAATATTGTATGTAGGATGGAATGGAATTCTTGCTGAACAAGAAGGAAGAAGACATCATGATCAAACCGTAGCTGTTCCTCCTCCAAAGCAAGCCATGTATACCTAAGAGTTACAACCTCACATGGAAAGTTGTCAAATCTCTATATTTGTTTTTATTTTGTATCTTGTATTTCCGCATATTGAAGATTAAAAAGTTATGTTGGGCTCGAGTTTAATTACAACGACCCCTTTTTAAGCTTGTGACCATCCTGTTGAATCAAAGAAGTGATCGAAATTTTTAGTGTGCCTTTTATACGGGTAATACCTAGATTATGCAGATTTATGTGAAAACTTGGATGCACTAGGACTGTTTTGAGTTCTATTTCAAGCCTGTATTTAGTTCGATTTGTTTTTTGAAATTCATAAAACATTTTTTTTTTATGAAGAATTATTTTTAATTTCCTTATTTTGAATCCTCCAATATAGAAGTTAGGGGTCTATTGGCCTAAGGTCTGCAGCTCCCCCAAGGAGAACGTATCTTCACGAGGGTATGGGACCATCTTGTAAAGTTATAAGACATCTTTTTCATATTGGTGAGCCTCACACACGTAAAATTTTCATATTTTGAGAGGGGTGACCTTTGTGAGGCTATCTCATAAGGACTTGAGACATTTCATCCATCAGTCTTTTTTTTTTTTTTTAATTGTAGGCCCCAGATTTCTTATTCAACTATCTGACCAGTTGAGCTAACTGAAACTCAAAATACTATTTATCATTAAGTCAAGACACTCATTGATTTTTCAGTATAAGTGAGGTTTAAACCTTAATTTTCTTATTTGACCATAAAAAACTTTAGCAATTGTATTGACTAAAATCCGTATAGACAATAACTTTAATAATTGATACATGGGTGATGCATGTGACAGAGCTCTCAATAATGTTGAAGGTCAAATGTAATGGAATCATGGTCCCCTAGTAGTGATGAGGCATGAAATCTCAGTAACTTTGAAGGTACATTGAAATGGATTTATGGTTCCCTAGCGGGGATGAGATATGTATTAAAAATTAGAATTTTGCAGTAGGTGATTTATGTGTACCAAGGCAATTCTAAGAAAATTATGGCATTTACATCCACGTTGAGAAGTTTCCTAGAAACCCCCCACAAAGTCCCCAAAACTGTTTTTTCTACTTCACTTTTTCAGTCATCATTTCCTTTCAATTGTCCTTAATGGGGGTTGCAAATTACAACTCAGTGGCTTCCTTGCCCCCGTTCTGCCTTTACTTGCCAAACCCCGCCTCTCCTTAAAATTACTAAATATTTATTGATAATGCTAAGTCTACAATACTTTTACCATACTTTCATGACAAATTATAGGTAATAAGTTATTATTAGTTTTAATTTGAATTTATAATTAAAAGTACTTTTTTGCACACTAATAACAATCTGCCACATAATATTTTTTGTGAAAGTGTTGTAAAAATGTTGTGATCTTAACATTTATTATATTTTCAATAGTTTGTTTCGCCAATAATATTTTCTAGAAAATGAGTCATTTTCTAAAAAGTTTTTTTTTTATAAAACTATCTCATTTTTTATTTTTTATTTATATTTGGTAGCAACCTTAAATGAGTTGAAAAATAATCTTTTAACTTCTCTTATTTAGCTTACTATGAGATATAGTTGTTTTCCAAAAAAAATTTAGTAAAAAACAATCTTTAAAAATAAGCCTTGCTTTTTTATGTTGACTAAAAATAATTTTCTTTTGACTAATTTTTTCTGATGCTACTAAACACTAAAAAACACGAAAAATTATCTTTACGAAAGGTTTTCCATCGAAACAAATGAAGCGTATATTTATTTGTGAGTTTCATCCTCTCAAAGCTGTTCCAATGTCACAAGGATAATATTATATACTTGGTACATAATCGTGCATAAAAATGATCAATTTTTCTCTTTTCTTTTTTATGTTGTATAAAAAATACAAGAAGAAAACACCTGTACATTGTGTTTACTGGTTAGTGTGACTTCGTGAATAATAAAATAAAAAAAATACTTCAGTCAACCTGTTATTTATTGTTATTAAATCAAATGATCCAATTATAATGTCATTCACAAACAAAATATAAACAAATTTCTTCAGTATCATAGGCTTTTTTTTTTTTTTTTTTTTTTGTTAAAGAGAGTTTCAACTTATGACTTAATGATAGTTCTTTATTATCAGATCAAGACACTAATAAGTTTTTTGTATAAGCAGAGATTGAATTCTAGATTTCTTATTCAACTATCAGAGATTTTGTTAACTGAGCTAACTAAAACCACGTTTTAGTATCATAGGCTATTCCTAATCCAACTTCAAAGAATCATTGGTTAGCAAATTAAAAAGGAAAAAAAAAAAGTCAAAGACTACAAAGAATCCTGAATATATGCAAAGAGGAGGTACCTTTCTTTTTCAATGGCCAAATTAATTTAGTCCCCTCATAAAAGAACCTAAAGCTTTAAGGCCCATATCAACTCCATTTTTTTCTTACAACTAAAATAAGAAACCTCTCTTTTCTTTTCTTTTTCCCTTTTTCTCTCCTAATTTTTTTGATGTTTCATAAATAACAATGGGGGGAGCTTATTAAAAGAGGATTTTTATAAAGCAGATTTAAAAAAAGGATTTTTTTTTTGTAAGCTCAAAACAAAACAACACATAAGATCCATAAGAAAGAAGATTCAAAAGCTCATAAGAAAGGTATGCATCATTATACTCATTTCAATGAAGATTCAAAACTAGTTCTTTTCGAATAAAATTCATCACATGCCTCCACAAATAGATATATTATGACTTATGATTGTCAAAATATTTTGTAAAATGCAAATAAATATAAACAATTAAATCGTATTTTAGAGCAAAGTAAATCAAATAATGATTTTATGGATTTATTGGAATTGATCCCAAATTCTCAATCTCATTGCCATCAAGCATGAAATTCATTCAAAAAAGTTTTTTCCCCCCGATCTTGTAACAAAGGGGGGAGGATTAAAACTAAGACTCTCTTCTTTAAGACAATAGCCATTAAATCTTGGCATAAGTTAGTAAAATTTGTTGAAAATTCTTTTAAATTTTAAAGAAAAAGTTAAAAAGGAAAAACATCTGCAACCATTCCCTTTTACTAAAGAACAGTCTTCATGAAACCACCTTACGTGGGACTTAACTTTATAATGTAATTTTTTCAATATTGAGAGAGTAATTTACTATCATCAGGCAATCTTATAAGATAAATTTCTTATTTTTATAAAAAATAAAAATATAAAAATTAAGAGTCTTTATAAGTTTGCATTATACAGTATTTGCTATCTAAATTTACATTGCAAGTAAAAAAAAACTTTTTAAAATAATGTTATAAAAAAAAAAAATTTTTTTTTTAAATAAAAACCTTAAATCCCTTTCCATGACCATGAGTGCTATATCAAAAAAATTCCCTAGTGAAGTAGAACCATTTTTGTTGTTTACAGAGCCGTTAAAATCACACAAAACATTAAACCCCACCACCACCTTTGCCTTTCTGTTTTACTGTCAAGCTTCCCTTAATCCTTTCTTTCAATCAAGAAGTAAGCACACAAACCCAACTTTTATACTGTCTGTCATTCATTGATTGTGCCAAAAAAAAACGCCAACTACCACCTTGAAACAGTCACATGACACACCACACATAATATTGAAACCCAACCAAATCACACACGCAAACCTATATTTTTCAGCACCCATTAAAAACAGTCAACTACTTTCTTCAGCAATGAATTGTTCATTAATAAATAAATCTTTCAACTACCAGTTATTTAGGCCCCCTTTTACTTCTTCTTCTTTGCGTTTGGGAACTACTTTGTGTTGTTGTCTTGCTCTCTCTGTAAGGCGTATCAGGAGCCAAGCTTCTTGTTGTTGTGTCTCTGCACCTCGGTCTTACTCCTGTGAGTGTTCTTTTATTTGGGTAATTATCAAAATGAAAACTTGGGTTAGTGAAAAATCATTGAAATGAATGCAAGGAATGCAAGTGTTTTTTGGGTGTTATGCTTTGTGCTTGAAGAAATGACTGACTGATCTGGTCTGATTGGATAACTATGCTTGATTGTTTTACTGTTGGTGTTTAATGTATGTGTTTGCATGTATTTGTGTATGTGTATGGTGTTGTTAAAGACTTGAATATGCATGTGTATGTTGGTGGTCAACGAAAGTTAAATTAGGAAGTGGTTTGTTGTGTTTGAAATTGAATGTTGAGAATGCGAGTGGTTGTGAATTATGTTTCTTATAAAATAAAAACATATAGCAAAATGTTATCTCTTTTTTTTTTTTTTTTGTTGGTTTTGTTGCTTAGAATTCAATTTGGTTGAATTCTTGATAATAATAGAGAATATTTTTGGTTATGTACAATTTTATTAGATTAAAATGAAGTTATTGGTGAGGGAATGGGAGAATGGACAGGATAATTGAATTGCAACATTGTGTTTTTCATTGCATTTAAAGGTACAATTCAATGAAGAACAGCCATCAGAGTAGACAGCGATAAGGAAATCAGAAATGTGTTGTTTCATAGTATACTATCAATTATGGTGATGACTCCGCCCCCACCCAGGGTGCCTTAGCAGTAAGGGATAGTGCCTAGACTAACTATTAACCCAGAAATCTCTGGTTTGACTCCTAGCTGAGACATTTTGCGATTTACCCGATGCCTGCTCAGTGGGGGGTGTGTAGGCATCCAGCCTGATTATTAGTTACACCATTCTGGACCTTGATTGCCATCATTAAACACAACGGAGGAATTCAATCTCTCTAGGGTACAGATATGTATTTTGAGGTTTCCATTTAGTGTTTTTTAGTGAAGTCAAAATCACATTAATATATGAGTGAATTTGATATATATATAAGATGAGCACTATGAAGTTGAATTATCAAAGGGGATTAATGACATAAACATGTTGATGTGGCACCCATAAACAAATTACAAGCCCTTGTTTTGTGCTAGGGTATTCAGTTGCAAGGGCTAATGGGTTTGATGAACCATCTTTGTTATGCATGAATGCTTATATCTCACGAAATATGTTGCACTGATTTTTCTTCCATTCTACAGCGTCACATTCTGGGACATTTATGGAGGTGGTCAAAGCAGTTGGTCGGCAGGGCTCTGCTGCCCCCAATAGTGTTGCTATTAGAGCTGATCAGCAAAGTTATAGTTACAGACAAATCATTTCATCTGCAGTGAAGATATCTAATTTGTTAAACAACAGTGACATCAAAACTGTGAGCAGTTCACTTACTCTTATAACTTTAAAGATAGCATACCCCACTCTTGTGCATGAGACTTTTATATTAAGTTGGGAAGAAGTATGGAAGTTCAATAAGAATGTGGCTATTATGTTACACCAACCACTTAATTAGTAAATTTAGTGTAAGAATTTCCAGTTTGGTTCATCGATTTTTCAGCTATATTCTTTTTAATATACCTGTAAAGAAATTAATATTAGACTTTTTACCTTATTCATACAATATTTTGTACTCATTTATAATTATTGGGTGGTTACTCAGCCTTGTGAAGCAAGGAAAGATGAAAATCCTTCTCTTTCTATTGATGGCATGGTTAAACAAAGACATCTTGTTGGAGCTCGAATAGGAATTGTGGCCAAACCTTCAGCTGAGTTTGTTGCTGGAATATTAGGGACTTGGTTTAGTGGAGGCGTTGCAGTTCCGCTAGCACTCAGCTACCCAGAGGCTGAGCTCTTACATGTGATGAATGATTCGGTGTGTCCTTGAGTGCTTATTCTCTTTTGCCTTTAAATTGCAAATATTCATATTTCTATCATATTTTTTTATTGTTAGAAGTGCTTCTAAGGGTCCTTCCCTAATTCTTTTGTTCGAATTTGCAAATGGAAATTAGTGAACTCAAACTTCGTGTATTTGTGAAATTTATAAACCTAGAACATTTTTTAGTATCAACTGCCATCCCCGAAACAATAATATGATGCCATTTGACTTCAGAATTTATTTTATGGAGTTCACTATTATGGTTTTTACCCTTTTCGAAGATAGTCATGCTAGCTGATGGCATCTTATTTTTAGGTGAATTAGAGGTACTATGATTGCTTAAACTTTATAGCAATATATGTGCTGAAAGGAGGTTGTAATTCATGCCAGCATCCATCATCTTCATTTTGTAATATATATATATATATGTATATTTGAAATTTTCTGTTTTTTTTTTTTTTTTTTTGGACTTGGTTTTTTTCAACTCTTTCCACTATTTTTTATAGGATATCTCCATGGTACTAAGTACCAACGATCATCGTGAGTTACTGCAAGAAGTTGCTTCAAAATGTGCTGCTCAGTTTTCTATTATTCCACCTGTTCCCAGCACTTCTTCACTGAAAAATGCTCATGATAATTCACATCCTGGAGAAATAGATGAACTTGGAATTTTGCGTGGGAGTATTGAGAACTCAAGTAAGATGGTCATAAAACTTTGAGAAATTATAGAAAATTGTAGATGTTCACACTCACAGAAGACATTTTTTTTTCCTTCTCAATCTGCAGGTGAGGATCCGGCATTAATTATATATACAAGTGGTACAACAGGTAAACCTAAAGGAGTTGTTCACACTCACAGAAGCATCACTGCTCAGGTATGCAGCATGTAGAAATCATTCATGCTGATGACTATTCAAGAAAAAATCTTCTTGTAATTGACTGTTCTTCAGAGCATTTACTCTGAACATTGATTTCTTTTTACCTGCTGTCAGACTCCATGGTAACAACCAATGCTAAAATCACCTTGATCGAGCAATTACTTGAAACTATGCAATATTTTCTTATTTATATGGTATCTAAATTTTTTTTAATGATTTTTAAATTGATATTTGCTGCACTATTGGGTCAATTTCAGGTACAAACATTGACAGAAGCTTGGGAGTATACATCGGCTGATCAGTTTTTGCATTCCTTACCATTACATCATATCCATCATATTTTACATATTTAGATTGCAAAACTTTTATAGTTCTTCATATGATTACATCTTGAGTGTATGTCTTTTTTGACTACTTTTGTGAGCTGCTATATACAACTTGATTTGGAAATTCAGTGTTACAGTGATCCTTAACTTATAAGACACACGTTCATGGCCTTTTTAATGCTTTGCTAGCCCCTCTTTATGCGGGTTCAACGGTAATATATTCTACCATCTACTTTATGTTTCTATTAGACCAATGATTGATCCCTTTTTCCTTTCCTCAAGCTCAAGTTTTCTACTTTTTGTTCAGCTTAACTCTTAAAGTTCACTTTTCTTTCACCACTTTTGGTTTTAATATCTTTTATTGTGTTATTGAAGGTTGAGTTTATGCCAAAATTTAGTGTAAGGGGAATCTGGCAGAGATGGCGTGAGTCATATCCAGTTGATGGGACTAGGGCTGAAGATGCTGTAACTGTATTTACAGGAGTAAGTTTGGTCTTCGTCTTAAGCTTGTTTATGTGAATGGACACTTTTTATGGTACCTGTACTATTTTTGTGTACTATCTTGTTAGAATCTGGTGCATTGTATTCTGTATATTATTTACCTGCTGCTTGATGGTTATTTTGTTTTATATACTTCAGTCACTTAGAATATTACCTGGTTGGACTCTTTTATATACCTCTTGAAATTGCAAATTTATGTTCTTGTACCACCACATTAACTTAGTGGACTATGCCGTGGATTATGTGGATTTCAATTTTTTCTTTGGTTCATACAGAGTCAAGAGTGGGCGTGTCATAGGGTAATACCTAAAGATAGAAATAGTGAATCTTAGTTAGGTTCTAATGCACACTTTTTTTTATTATAAGGTACTTATTCCTAATACAGAGTGTTTATATTGTTTTAGTAGAATGGTCAAAGTTGAGAGTTGATGCAATGAATTAATTTGTAATATGTAGGTTCCAACTATGTATACTCGACTGATACAAGGTTATGAAGCAATGGATCCAGAGTTACAAGTTGCTTCCGCCTCAGCAGCAAGAGAGTTGCGACTTATGGTAAGTAGAAAGGGGTTTTTTCTACGCTGTGAAATATTTTAGATTTTGCAGCTTTTGCTTATATTGTGGATTGTCGTCTATATTCTTTTGGTTTTTATCCGTTGACAGCAGATAAAGCTACTTTTATTTCCTCTTTTTTGTTTTTGTTTTTTCCTTTCCCAGATGTGTGGTTCCTCGGCACTCCCTCTACCTGTCATGCAACAATGGGAAACCATCACTGGGCATCGCCTTTTGGAACGATATGGCATGACTGAAGTAAATGAATTCTAGTTTAAGTCTCTCTTTTTTTCAGGCTATCTATTAACTTTATGGAGGAGAGTATATACTGTGTCTAATCAACAGATGTTTAATGGTTTGTTGTTTTTAGTTTGTCATGTCAATATCAAATCCTTTAAAAGCTATGCGGAAGCCTGGGACTGTTGGGAAGCCATTTCCTGGTGTGCAGGTTAGTTAAGTTAAGGGTTTTTTTTTTTTTTTTTTTCTCTCTCTCTCTCTTGGCTCTAGCGGGTTATTGACCTCCATGATGAAGTGGATGATGTAGTATAACCACTGAACAGAAACAATTATTGTAAAGATTTCATCTAAACATTTATGAACAGCATATTGGAGTTTTATTTTTCGATTTATTAGAATTATATAAATGAAATGGATTTCTCACCAGAATAGAAGTTAATATGAATGAAATTGAAAATTATGTATGAATAATGAAATGATGTATTTGCGATAGGTCAAGATTCTAACAGAGGATGAGAATGGAGACAACACAGATGGGGTGGGTGAACTTTGCATTAAAAGCCCTTCATTATTTAAGGAATACTGGAAACTTCCTGAGGTACTTTCTGATATCATATACTTATTTCCGTGCATCAGTTATTATTCCTTCCTAATTGTTTAGTAGCTGATGCATTTTTCAAAGCCCACTCAGGATTATGGAGACAACTTCATTTTTCTTTTGTTGTTTAGTTATACATGCACTCAAGCAATTGAACTTGCGACCTCACCCTTCATCTCTTTCTACTTGGGGTGTGGGTGCAATCTAAGCTAAAGCTGATTGGCAGCGAAAACGACCATTATCATTAGGTTTTTAAATTTTACTAAGATGTGTATCCATTCCAAAATTTTGTCTATGTTCTATGTTAGTGCCATCTTTTTTTCTTTTCTCAGATCATTTATAACAACCAATGTAGAGAAATGTATGTTATTTGACCTTTATATCTCTGCACACACCCCCACCACCGCCCCCCCCCAACACCCCCCCCCCCCCCCCCCCCCCGGCCATTTTCTTTTTCCCCTGTGGAAGCCATGATCTAAGAATTTTGACAACATATAGTCCATGGGCTACAATCTCATAGGTCTCATTAATGTTTTAAATTTGGGTATACAATCATATTGAGATTCAAAACTAATTTAAATTCTGTAAAATATGGCCTAGATGTCATGCAACTTCAGAGTTTTAGTCTAAGAATGTCTTTGAATTGTACTTGTATGGGTTGAAAGATGAAATATGCTTTAGGAAACAGGAATACGTAGAAAAATGGAATAATGAAATATGGAAATGAGGAATATTCATACAAATTCACTTTTGCATTTTTTATTTATTTTTTGGGTTATAGGTAACTAAGGAATCATTTATTGATGGTGGCTTCTTCAAGACTGGAGATGCTGGTAGAGTGGATGAAGATGGATATTACGTAATTTTGGGACGTAAGGACATTTAGAATCTATGTGCATTGTATTGTTCTGTATATTTTGCTAAATACTTTTTATCTCGGATCATGCCCGAGACAAACTTTTTACTTGAGATCCATTTATGCTCGATGTGTTCTTTCGGTTCCATGCAACATGCCATGTGTAATATATATAAATAAACCTACTTATTAATATATATATATACACACATAAACCTGGTACTGCTGGTTAGTGAACACATGTATCTGGCTCTTTTAACTTGTCCAAAATATGCTCATGCCATTTTTGCCCTGGTTGGACTCACTCAGAGTAGTTAGAAGTTTTATAGTGAAAGTTTGCTAGTTTAAAACAAAAGACTAAAACTACTGTCATCCTATGATGGCCCTGCAAGTCCCAGATGAAGAACTTATTAATTTATATTTTTGAATTTTATGGGATTCAGTTCCAGCTTCATATATTAATTGCCTCTTACGCTGATAAATGGGCCCAAATTTTATGATTATCTGAATACTAATTACAAGTGGTATCAAGTTTAACATTGTTATAGTATTCCATAAATCAATGATCACATATTTATACGCTACTACACTGTGTGGTGTGTGTATCAGGTACAAGTGCTGATATTATGAAGGTCGGTGGATACAAATTATCTGCATTAGAAATTGAGTCAGCTATTTTGGAGGTAAGACTTCCTATCCACTCTCTTCCTGTGTATAGTCATGGTCCCTTTATTGCAGGACATTTATTCTTGTTCTTCTAAAATTCTTCACCCTCAGGTACAAACATTCAGAAAAAGGGGATTTAAAAAAAAAAAAAAAAAAATTTAATCACAATCAAAATATCTTTTGTGCAGCATCCTATTGTTGAAGAATGTTGTGTGCTGGGCTTACCAGACAAAGATTATGGAGAAGCTGTTTGTGCAATTATTGTGCCTAAAGCAGATTCAAAGGTAAAACAGGAGGAAGATTTGAAGCCTGCAATAAGCTTGGAAGAACTCCGCTCTTGGGCTAAAGAAAAACTTGCACCTTACAAGGTATTGGAGCATGTCCATCTTTCACTTCTTCCCTGCTAGGTCCAATTTTCTTTAAAGAATGCCTTCTCTCTCCAGTTATTTGTATGTTGATTAATGGAATACTGAAGCATGCTCTTTACACTAACATAATTGATAAATAGATTTCCAGAGGATAGATTTTCTGGTGAGTTTGATACTCATTGCTAGACTTGGGGCTGTGTTTCACGGAGACTTCAAAATTGGGAAGTGGTTGAGGCTTAGGCAGGAAACGTATGTGTTAATGATTGGGCATGCCATGTATACGAGCATACTGAATGTCTTCTCCAGTAGTAGATTTAGCCTGATGTGCTTGATTTATAAATCTGTCTATATATGCAGCGTCTTTAATTTTAGTAAATTTAAATATATTCCTGTCTGTTAGCTAAAAAATTTTGTTATTTCTCTCCAGATACCAACCAGATTATATTTATGGGACTCACTGCCCCGTAATGCTATGGGAAAGGTGAATTGCTTTCACTTTATATTTTTGCAAGAAAAATATTGTTTCGTTTCCATTTCTTACCATGAAAATTTCTGAGGAGTATGTACGAGTTTTTTTGTTACACTTCCTTAATGTGATAATATCTGATTCCAGGTGAATAAGAAAGAGCTGAAGAAAGTGCTGGCTGCTAAACAATAAGTGTATATTGACTTTAGATCAAAATGAAGCATGTGACATTCACTAAAGTATAAATGAAGCATGTAACATACAGCGTTTGTTTGCCAACAGATGTTCGTACGGTTTGCCTTTTTTTTTTTTTTTGGCTGGTCCCACGGCACTGATTACGAACCAGCCAACTTTAGTAAAACGCAGCAACAATGTTTTGCCTTTTAAAAATTATTTTGCTACAGTGTTTTCAGCAATAAATTTTTAGTTTTTAGTAAAATAAGCGATATCCAAATAGACCTTCAGTATAAAGTAAATTTCTTTCACTTTATACTTTTGCAAGAAAAATATTGTTTCGTTTCCATTTCTTATCATGAAAACTTCAGATGGGTATGTAAGAGTTATTTTTTTTACACTTAAGTTGCGTTTGACATTGGCTTAAAAAACCAGCTTTTTTTACTATCTAGCTTATTTTGCTACTATTCATAAGTCCAATTGCACTTTTTAGTACTATTCATGGGTCACACTGTACTATTTCAGTTACCTTTAGATTTATCTACCGTATTTTCATGAAAAAGTTCTCAGTTTAACTAAATAACCTATTCCCAAACACACTCTTAGGTTGCGTTTGGCATTGGCTTAAAAAACTGGTTTTTTTTTACTATTCGGTTTATTTTTACTACTATTTATAGGTCAAATTCTACTCTTTGATAATATTCATAGTTCTCACTGTTCCATTTTAACTACTTTTTAGCTTTATTTACAGTATTTTTAGCAAAAAAATTTTAATTTCAACTAAATAAGCTTTTTTCAAACGGACTTTTAATGTGATAATATCTTATCCTAGGTGAACAAAAAAGAGCTGAAGAAAGTGCTGGCTGCTGAACAGCAAATGCTTTTTTTTTTGATAAACTGCAATTTCATTAAACGAAAGTAGAACAACCAGGGAAATCTCCCTTACAGACAGCCTCAAGGGGGGGGAGGGGGGGTTGAAGTTCCGTTTATTATAACAAAAGACATGAAAAGAGTTCAAGGCAAGTCTAGCAGAGCAGTCACATGGGCTGCAGAATTACAAGTCCTCCGGACCCAACTAAATTTAAAAAACGGGACTAAACTACTGATATTACTAATGATAGTGTTCATAGACCAGTCCGGGATATGATCTGAGCAAGACAGCGCATCAAAGCAGCAATTTGCATCTCCTTCAAACAAGACACAACTCCAACGCTCTTGGATAGCTAGGTTCACTGCCCACAGGAGTGCCTCAGCTTCAGCTTGGGCTGAGGTACAGAGGTGATGCCTTGTTCCCCAAATGCGAATGACCTCACCGTGATTGTCCCTTGCTACAACAGCTAGTGCAGACCTGGTATCGTTTAAGGTGACATCCACATTGATCTTGATCCAGTCCTCAGGAGGGGGAGACCAAGTTGCTATGCTTTGTTCCGGTGAGGGGTAGATAATTGGAGAAAAACCTTAGAGAATTCAATGAATTTAGTGTGAACGTTTTGCTTGGCTTTTAACAGATCAGCTTTGCCATCTTGAAACAGGAATATGATTCCTAGCCCTCCAAATTTCGTCGATAATTAGGGCCATATCCAGCGATATGGTTCATTGCTCGTATGCAGAAGCAAAATGTATATTGACTGTAGATCAAAATGAAGCATTTAACATTCAGTTTTGGAATTTAAAATTTTTATGTGAAGGTGAACTCAATTACAAAATTTTGAACATAATAAAACCTTAATAATGATATATAGAGGAAAAGAAATGTTTTCTATATATTATATGTTTCATGCCATTGTAATTTGTTCATCAAGTTATCTTATCTGTTACATTTCTCCTAATGGATGCAATATGTCATTGTAATATTATGGACCTCGTGCCTGGTATTATATGGATGAAATTAGTCAAAGCTGATATATCAAAATGTCATGTAACCCAGAAAACTAAATAAAATCTCTCTCTCTCTCTCTCTCTCTCTCTCTGTGGGATTGCTATTTGGGACTTTGGTTTTGTAAATAAGCAGAAGTGCAGAGCACCAAAACTTATGCTGTTCTAGCCCAAAATGGCCAAGTACCATTGTTTGATCAAATATGTATGGATTTATCATTGTTTGCTAAATAATTAAATAATTAGAGATCTACTACTTTTTTAAAACTTGAGTTTGCCATGTAACTTGAGTTTCACAAACTCAAGTTCCATGGAAAATTTTTTATGTAACTCGAGTTTCACAAAAAATAGCACAAAAAATTTGACAGCTATTTTTTCAAAAAACTTGAATTTGTGGAACTCGAATTTCAAAAAGGTGATAAATTGCTAAATATTTTACAAATTGTGGTATATTGCTAAATATTTTGCCAAACAGTGCTGTATGACCATTTTAGTCCTCAATTCTAATGTTTGCTACTCTTGTTGGGGCTATCTTCTTCCAAGCCAAACACATCAGTGCGAGGACAGGAGCAGAAAGATGGGGGTGAATTGGTTTCAGCTCATGGAAACATTAGATTAGGATTCTTCATCCTTAAAAGTGACAATTACTACTTGGAATATGGTGCAGCACCAACCATTAACTATAGTATTTGGTGTTGCCAACCGAGACACTCCAATCTTTAACAGTTATGCAAGTCTTACAACTTAAAACAAAAAAGAAAAAAGAAAAAAGAAAAAAAAGGGATAATAAGGGATATAATAAATAATAAGAAATAGTGTGGTAATAGACTTATAGTACATTCTGGAACCATCCAAATTATAACAGGAGCAAGTTCCTCAAATGCTACATTGAAAACAAGAAGTTTGCTGTAACATAGTCCTAACATAGGATGGCAAAAACAATATGCGCCGAATGGCCCACCTCTGCCTGGCGTCCTAGAGTGAATTTTTCTCACTACAAAAAGGTGATAGGGCAGGGACGTGTTTTGCTCGCCCCATCCGAATGTATATATCAATATTCTTTTTAATATATATTTAACCTATTTATGCATATAATGTAATTTCTTTTCTCTATACATATCTTAGATATAATATCTTTTTTCTACATATTCTATTACTACCTTCAAAACATTTGTCTCTATTTCTCTCTTAAGTACTATCATAGTTTCCATTTCCCTTTATAATTCATCTTTATCTCATCAATGTTAGAACTAATCTCATTTGGATTAGTAAAACATCTCTTACCTGCCCCAAACTTGACTTACCTCACTATTGTACCAAGCAAGTTTTCCTTATCCTGAAGAGTAGATGGAGTGGGGACAAGGCACCCACGAACTGACACCCACCCGCCCTATTGCCATCCCTAAAAGATCTTATTAATAAGAAGAAGAGCACAAGTATTCTCTCTTTGTGATAGAGGAATAGATTATACCTGGACTTACAATCATCTACAATTAATAAAATAATTGCTGGGGAGTTGATACCTTAGGGAGACTATAATTGAGAGGCTAATATAGTTTATATGTTTGTGCCATCAAAACTTTTGTCATAAATGCAAATTTGTTAATATTGTTAGGAAATTTAGACATCGGTTGATAGAATTAACAAGTTTTAAACCCAAGTTGTTAATTAGATCTATTATGAATAATCTTTGTACAAACAAACAAACATCAATATCATGTCAATATTCAGCACAATGGAATAGTAAATAAGACAAAATATGATGGCCTAGGAAAACCAATAAAACAAACTAGTTTCACAGTGAAAAAACCTAGGGGGAAACATTCCTAAAAAATAATCCATTATAACAAAGAGAAGTTTTAAATCTAGTACAAAACTTTTGTCTCTAAACTCTACAAACCTAGTAGATAAACTTACAGTAGAAACTTTCTACCACTTCAGAACCTCTATACTCTCCAATATATGAACCCTTCACCCACAATCACACTGGAACCTTCAATTGACTTCAAGAACCTCTTGAATGTATAGCCAAGGAAAACCAATAAAACAAAATAGTTTCACAATAAAAAACCTTGGAGGAAACCTTTCCAAAAAGCAATCAACTATAATAAAGAGAAGTTTTAGATCTAGTACAAACCTTTGCCCTTAGGCTCTCCAAACCTAGTAGATGAACTTACAGCAGAAACCTTCTACTACTTTAGAACCTTTGAATTCTTCAATATATGAATGCTTCACCCATAATCACAATTGGAATCTCCAATCGACTTCAAGAATCTCTTGAAGGTTTTCTTCACAGCAGCAAGTCTGTAGTGGTTGTTATGACTTTAGCTTCTTCACCAATGAAATTTTCAGATTTACTTTGAAACTCTTTGATATGGTGAAATAGAGAAAACTTGGTTACAAAACCCTAGCAGCATAAACAGAGTGTTTCTCTCTCTAAAAAAGCCTTCTAATAGATGGCTTATAATGTCCTTTAAATATTAGTTCAAACGGATCTCAACTCGGGTTTTAAACGAATAAGTTATGGGCTTTTTCACTTTGCTAATTTTTGCTGATCCATGACACTCGATCGACCGAGCTTGTGTCGAGACTTCTATCGAGGAGATAGTAAGTTTCGAGCTTTAATCGAGAGGTATTGAGCTTCCATTGAGTTGCTATCGAGGTACATGTTGAAAAAGTGCTGAAAATATGTTTTTATTTTTATTTTTTTTTATATAGCTTTTATTGAGAAAACTTTATGTCTTCAACTTGGTCTTCAATTATAACTTTAAGACACATCAAAACTCAATAAAAGACACATAATTTGGCATGGCTTGACAATACCAAATCGCATGACCCTAACAATCTCCCTCTTTGTTAATCCATAACAAAACCTGAAGTATAAGAGTAAGCCAAATACATTAATAACCTGAATACAATGAACGAACTCATATTCAAATAAGCTAGCCTATTTAAAACAACCAGTCTTGAGAAACCATAGCATAAACTAGGATTGATTGTTTTGATTGGCTTCATACTTGTCTTTTCTGAAAGCACTTATCAAACATATAATGTGCACCATGTGAAAAACAATGACAAATAATAAACAAATAAAGTGCATTTTGTCATAGAATATGCTAATTACATAAAAATATGAACCTAACAAATATGTTTCAAAATTTTGTTCACTTGCAAGATCTCGTAGTTTGATAAATACATTACTTTGAGGGAGTCCACTCTAGACCTCAAAAGTGAAACTTTCATTTAATAATAATAGTTTTAGCATGCTTTCTTATTTAGTGTCAAGCTATATGAATAGATGGTTTTGTAAGATTAAATTAACATGTAACGGTAATAGACAGCCAATTACAGTCTATCATTTGTCACATCTGATCGTTTTAGTGGCAAAATATGCGTAAAATTGTGTGCCACTAAGATAGGACTTCAATAGATTGGTCACACATGTTAGAACGTGAGAATAGTTTATATTTATTTATTTATTTTCTATAATGGAGATCACAAACAGAACAAAATTTACTGAGGTCACCACCATATATAATAAGTTGACTATGAATAGAGATTCCTCCACAGATCGGACAGAGAGAGAGATGGAAGGCCATATTTCGGTGGAGACATCTCTGAAATGGCTTGAAGGTTTGTCAAAGGGCATGATTGGTGAAGAGCTTGAGACCATAACAATGGAGGGACTCAAGGTTGTCCAAGCTCAAAAGGGTTTCATTCGATGCCATTTTCTTGTCCCCAATAGCGTAGCAGTAAATGTTACCTATTTCTCATTGATAAATCACTCACTTTAATCCTTCTCTTTTTCATATATATATATATATATATATATGTTATCGTTTTAGTGCCCGTTTGTTTGGGCGTTTTGAGCCCAATATGCACATTTTGCAAAAAGCTGAAGCAATATTTGCGTTTGGTTCAGCCCAAAACGCAACTTTTTGGAAAAAGTTGCGTTTTGGGCCAAGGCAAATAACGCTATGGGAACGCGCAAAGTTTATGGAGCTGAGGAGGTCCATAAACAAAAAGGGAATGCGTGTCCTGGAAGCTATCCGTTGGCTCTTCCAAAAATTACCAAATTACCCTTGAAGGTCCATAAACATCAGTTCTCAGTCTGTGCTCTTCTCTGCCCTGCCGTAAAGCCCTGAAGCTCACTCACGCTCATCTCTTCTCTGCTCTGCCCTTTCCGTGGTAAGTCATCCGTGCGCCTCATTCCTCTCCTCTCATCTCATCTCTCCGCTCTTCCCTCACCGTTTTGCTACAAACACAGCACCACCCAACAAAATCAACACCATAATCAACCCAAAACACAATCAACAAAATCAACACTCAAGAAAATCAATAATCAACCCACCGGTCTACCACCACAATCAGCAAAATCAACAAAACCCATTTCAAACCCAACTCAAAATCAACCCAAAACAAAATCAACTCAAAATTTAACCCATTAACTGAAAACCCATAACCCAAACCCAAAATCAAAATCAAATACAAACCCAATGTTTCAATCATCTTCATCTTCTTCTTCATCATCATCATCATCATCATCTTCTCTCTTCCTCTCGGCTTTTGAATTGTCAAAAAAAAAAAAAAAAAAGAGCTTAGCAGTGGAAGCGTGGAACGTTTTGGAGCAAGTGAAAGAGAAAAAGGGGAAAGAAAGAACACAAAATGAAAAGTAAAGTGGAATGTTCTGGAGGGGAAAAGGGGGAAAGAAGGAAAAAGAAAAAAGAATAAAGAGAAGTGTACGTGTGTGGAGGTGTGTGGAGGAGAAAAAAAGATCGAGGGGGAAAAAAAAGGAAAAAAAAGAAAGAAAGAAATGTTATTACAGTATTTTCACAATTCTTTCACAATAAATTTTAAAGAGTAGGTTATTATTAGCTAATATTGGTGAGAAAAAAATAATTTTTTTAGAAAGAGAAAAAAATAATTTTAATAGTATGTTAAAATTAAAATCAATATTATTTTTTATCACAATATTTTCACAATACTTTTATAATAAATCTTAAAGGGTAGGTTATTATTAGCTAATATTGGTGAAAAAAAAAATAATTTTTTTAGAAAGAGAAAAATTGATTTAAGTATATGAAGTAGTTGATTTGAGTATGAAATAAAATCACATCCAAAAAAAAAGAAAAAAAAAAAGAAATAAACTCTCTTATATATACATTGTCCTTTTTGGTAATTTATCCCTCAAACTATCATTTTTATAAGTACTAACAAAACACTCAGCTTTTTGAAAATGCACTTTTTCATTATGCACTTTTTAAAAACTCCACTTTTTTCATTATGCACTTTTACAAAAAGCTGAACCAAACTCACCCTTAGGATAGAGAAGGGAATTGGCACGTGGGTGCAATGGCGACGTTAATCGACACCATTGGAGCTGCCGCTGTATTATCCTTAATTGGTCTTATCAACATTTCTGTACAGCTCAATATTTCATACTACTCCACGCCTAAGATTCAAGTTCACTCTCTTACCTTTCTTCACTTAATTTTTAATTTTTAATTTAATAAATAGGGTGTTGGGATTGAAATTTTGGATGTTTTCTCGATTTTTTTTTTAGAAACACCGAGAGAAGTCAACCCGTTAATCTACAAGGTTCTTTGTTTTTTTTCCCCCTAAATTTGATAATTACGATAGGAGGGGAGGTTTTAAATCTTAAATATCTTTATTAGAAATATCAAAAGAAGATGACAAGATGTCAGTCAAGATGCAAAATTTTTGACATTTTTGATTACTGATTTATTCATTTTGTTTTTCGGAAGAGAAGATTTGAATTTAGATATCTCCATTGGAAACATTAATTAGTTTCATTAAACTCCCTTCCTTTCCATTGTATCTCTTTATAAACTCCAAAATGAAAGTGTTAGGGCACCAGTTTAAATTGTTTTTGTTTTTTTGGATGGGTTGTTTTCAAAAATTATTCCCTCAAAAATCAAGATTATGTTTCTAATTTATTTTTATGACCTTGATAACTGAACTATGAATCTATGACAGGAAGAGGTTGAGATAGAGGCAAAGGTTATGGCGAGAAAGAAATATTAACATCTGTGGTGGTGGAGGTCAGCAAAAACGATAATGGAAAACTAGTTGCTTTGGGTAAGCAATAGATGACCACATGGTCCACATCCGAGATTAAACTTAGTGAAAAGAGCAAGCTTTGAGCACAAACCACCACAATTCAGAATGTATTTTAGTTTTAGTTCTACAAATCAATACAAATAATTTATACATTTGAGAAACGCAGGACTATGTCAAAATTCTGATCACTTACATTGCAATGCATTTCACTAATTCAACTTCACGGGTAATTTGCTCTCTCATATGAGTTGCCACCGCTTAGGACAGGAGGATTAATCAATTTCTCCGTGAGCAAATAATTATGAAAATACGCATTTCTTGGTTGAAAAAGTTCTTTCTTCTTCGTGTGTGTGTGTATATATATTAATCCTTATTCTGCTGTGATGTGAAGCTCAGCAACACTCCACAAAGGATGTATTTCTTATTGGAATAAGCGTAATATTTACTCATTTAGCAACGACCACTCATAGCCTTTGGAAACTTAAAAAGGGATTACATATTTCTCTCAATAATAATATCCTCTTGCATTCTGAATGTTCATCAATTTTTCATTGAGAAGTGGTTTGGCAATTCCATTGGGGACACTAAAGATGATACCTGTCTTAAGTTTTATATAACCTAACTTTTAGATCTTTTTTCTCTTTATTTTTTTTAGTTTTTTATGTTTTGGGAGGAAAGAAATATAAAAGAGTAGAAAAAAAATACAAATTTACCCATATTTTTAACAAAGGTTGATAATTGGAAATAAAAGAAACTTAATTACCTCAGGTGGGTAAAGTGTTAATTTTTAAACCAGGAAAATTTTTTTTTGGCAAACTATAATTTCCCATTTTAAAAATTAATTCAAATAGAAAGATTGTAACTTTCTTGTGATTTTTTTTCAAAAATTTTTAAACTATAAAAAGGGCTAAATTTCAATTCAGTCAGTTTTCCCCAAAATTTTAAATTAATCTTTAAATTTGATTTCTCCAAAAAAATAAAATAAAATAAATTTTATTTTTTGTCAATTCACGAATTCAGTGCCATTTTGTAAAAAATAAGTCAAAAGTTTTATTTTTATTTTTCGAAATTTATAGCTAACACAACATTTAAATATTCTTTCTTTTTAGGCAAAAATACACTTACCTTATATTATAATCAATTGTGATTTTAGTCCACTAAATTTAAAAGTTCTCATTTATTAATCCATTATCTTTGATAACGTTGGTCCTTATGTTCATTACTGTTAAAAATTCTTTGTTAACTCCCTTTAATTGATGTTGTTTCACATTTTTAATACTAAAAATAATTTTAGAGATTATTTTATTTAAACCAAAAAAATAAACATTTTTAAACTTAGCATATTAAAAGGACAATTGTTCATTCATAAAAAAGGCAAAAAGGAAAAAAAAATGAAAAAAAAGAAAGAAAATTGTTCAAAGTTAATGGACTACAATGACATTTGTTAAACTAGTATGTTGCCATTCGATGCATGAATAATGTTGTCCTGTTTTATGTAAATTGATTTTGGAGAATGTTATACATATATTATAACATATTTGCTATTAATGAGTTCATCATAGAAAACAACAATTGTAAATTTCATACACATATCTATTATAATTATTCAGTTCAAGTAATAAGTAATAATAATAAAAAAAAAAATTTTGGAGTAATATTGTATAATAAAAGTTGATAAAAGTATATTAATTCATTCCATATTATTAATCTTTATTATATGATGTAATAAAGAGCTTCATTATGATTTTTTTTTTTTTTTTTGGTTTCTTCAATGCTTTGTTATTGCAGTGTGGTGACGCTTGTAAAGCTTGTTGAGGGGTATGTTATCATCATCTGTTTCTTCATTTTCAACGTTTGAAGTTTAGCCCGTCCCTATTTGTTTAGTTTTTGAGTTTTCATCACTTTTTCCTTTTGTTGCGTCATTTGTGTTAATTTAATAACTAATGCATTGGCACTGGAAGATTCTTAATTGAATCTTACAAAGTTTGAACTTGTGGATTTGCTGCCATTAAGATTTTTCATAAGTATTTGCACTTTTGTTAAATTTTAGTGATGTGACAGTTTTTTTGTAAATTTTTTGTGTTAATTTAGGAATAGTGTAGCAAAAGAATTAATATAGCATATTGGATTGTGTGTGTATATATATATATATATATATTTTCTTCCATACCTTTTTGTCATTTGAAGGTACAAAAAAATCTTAGCAATTGTGTAATTTTCAAAACTATCTTTTAGATTAAATCCATTCAAATGAAGTAGGAAAATGCATTTTTTTCCAAAAATTTTCTTCAAATAATGTGAGATTCTTTCTCCAATATCAATATGTATATGAGGAATCCAATATATATTATGATCAATAGTTTTACAATAATTTAATAATTTAAATAAGTTGTACCTCAGTTTGTTTTTTAGCAAGATCTCTTGCAGATTTATTTAGAATTTTTGCAGTATCTCGATCAAATATCACAAAAATTATTTTGTTAGTTGCGTCCAAAACTTCAATTTGAAGCTTTAATTTGTATCCTGTATTTGAAGTAGTTTGCAATTATATATATAGTAGTTGTAGTGAGATAAATATGAGAAAGTATCTCATGAGACCTATGTCTCAATGACATGTGGGTCCCACGTGTGTGGGACCCACATGTCATTGAGACATAAGTCTCATGAGATCATCTCATACAAGAATTTTCTGATGAATATATTATAAATATTTGGAGAGTATTTAGTTAATGTGAGTTCCTCTAAACTTGGGATAGGGAGATTTGTTTTTGTTTCACATTTTGCACACCAAAATGATCCTGATTGTGGTTTGACCTTCCTTCCACAAAGCACGCATGAAATGTAATCCTAATCAATTGTTGTATTAATGTTGCTTATTGTTGTAATACCCTAGCAGTTCACATCTTGCAATGAACTTTGAAGTTAATACGTATTATTTTTTTAATGTAAATAATATGGTGTATTATTATTATTTCATGTAAATGATGAGTATATTTTGAAATGAACTTGTTTCGTATGTGATAATAGCTTAATTTTGCATATTTATATCATTATTAGAAAAACATTATCATACTTATTTTGAGTTAATTCATGCATTTTATAGTTGATTTAGGAATAATACTGAATAATCAATTTTGTGCTTAATTGAATTTTAATGCATGAATTTGTCTTTTGTAGGATAATGAAATTAAATAAGTGGATTTGTGCAAAAAAGAAAGCTAGTGGACTTTAATTTTACAAGGGCCATGATGAAGTCAAAGAAGGCCAACCCAATTAAATTCAAGTCCAACTGGAGCAAGAAATAAAAGGAAATTTGCACCTAATTCAAGTCCAATTCGGTTAGGATTCCAACTTGCGCACCAGTTAGTATTTGGAAGCATAACTTTTGGCTTAGATGTCCAATCAAGACGATTCAAGTTGGGCTGGAAATCTAACTTAAAGGGCTACAACTTTGTAGTTTACCAAAAGTCAAAAGTATGAAGTTAAATGGGCCAAAAATGTCGGTTAAGTGAAGCCTAAAAACCTGGGATTTTCTCCAAACAGGAATTCAACTTGTAATAGAATTCCTTAACCTATTTAAAGGCTCTCTAGGGCAAAATTCAGAGGAGAGCTGCTGTAGAACATAATTTAGGTTTTCTTAAAGTTTCTTTACAGTTTTTATAGGTCTATTTGTGTAATGGCTTGCTAAAATCCTTGCTAAGGCAAGTGGTGAAACTCAACCGTTTATTGGTATGTTCTTAACAATTATTTATTGGTTTTAATGCTTATGTTTTTATGTTTTTTATTGTTTTACTCATCTAGAAAAGTGTTTAGTTCTGTATAATCCTTTGATTTATCGTAGACTTCGGGCACGTTAAATGCTTAGTATTCCTTGCGAACTAATTCACTAGTTTTGTTTTACCTAAAATCAATCAATTGCATGAAACTATCTTAGACAATTAATTATTGAGTTTTTATTGTTAAATCATCTGACTAAGATCATCCTTCATATGAATTTTAGTTGAGTTATAAAATAAATATTGTTAAGACTACCAATAGATGTGTTGTGTGTGGATCCCTAAACCTTAGCGCCTTAATATATTGTTATTTTCTCTCAATTTAAATTACCTTTACTAAACTATCAAGAATCTCTTCAGTTAAACTTTATTATTTTAGTTTTATTCTCTTGTGGTTTGCTAATCAATTCCCTTTTCCCTATGGATTCGACCTCGGACTTTCCGAGTTATTACTTTGCAACAATCCTGCACTTATGAGCATTATTTAAGTTGCAGCATTATGATCCCATTTAATGCATTTTCTGCTATTGTCTTCATATTCTTTAAAGATAAATCCTCCTATGAAAATTATTTTGTATGTTTTTTTGGTATTTTTTGTATAGGATCATATTTTTTACCATTCCTATTATTAAAATTTTTAAAAGAAAATATTATGTAAATGGCATTTTATGAGGGGCAAAACTTAGATACAGTACCTTAGGTACCCCTTTTAAAATTAAAACACATGTCCACTTACTTAACAATGAAATTGCCATTTTCTTCTCCATTTGTTTCTTTTTCTTTCCCCTGTTTTTGTCTTTTTGACTCTTGAACTCCCGCCAAAAACTCTTCGCTCCTACCATTTTCTCTCTCCCTCTCTGTTCTTCTCTCTCTCTTTCTTTCCTTCTCTCTTGCTCAGATTAGATGAAATAGATGAATCCAGCTCTTTGAATTCTCTATCTCGCTTTGTTTTTGCAGATTGGTTGGCTGGCACTGAGAAAAATTGTTGGTATGTATTGGCTGAATCTCATTATAGGTTTTCAATTCTAGTTGTTGGGTTTGTGTTAATTTGAGGTTTGGTAGAGTTTTTCTTTGTTGATTATGATCTAGGTATCAATTTTTTTTATTGGGTATGTGTTATTATTGCTTTGGTTTGTTTTGATTTGGGTTTTCAATTCTAGCTACTGGGTTTGTGTTATTCTGAGGTTTGGTAGAGTTTTCCTTTGCCTATATCTAATAAAGGTTTCAATTTTGGTTAATGGGTCTGTCTTAGTATTGCTTTAGGGTCCGTTTGGATACCGTTGAAAACTGAAAACTGAAAACTGAAAACACTGTAGCAAAATAATATTTAAATGTGTGAATAGTACTGTGGAACCCATTTTTAATGAAAAAGTTGCTGAAAAGTGAAAATTGTGGGTCCGTGAACAGTAAAAGTTGTGGGGGAAAAGTCACATGTTGTGGCTACTGTTCAATGAACAGTAGCCGCAACAGTGATGCTACAGTACCATTTCGCTGGAAACGCGTGAAAAAAAAAAAAAAAAAGGCTGAAAAAACTCAAAACGTGAAACGCCCAATCCAAACGGAGACTTAGTTAATTTTGATTTGGGTTTTCAATTATAGTTGTTGAATCTATGTTTTTTTGAGGTTTGGAAGAGTTTCCTTTGGCTATTTCTGATGAAGGTTTCAATTTTGGTTAATGGGTTTGTCTTAGTATTGCATTGGTTAATTTTAATTTGGGATTTCAATTCTAGTTGCTGGGTTTGTATTATTTTGAGGTTTGGAAGAGTTTTCCAATGGCTAAGTTCACCTTGATGAAGATGAGTTCTAATTTTTTTTTTCAATGTCTGATATTTGTCTTTGGTGTTTCATTGATAGTTCAAATCAGAATTTTGAAATTGGAAAGGCAAAAGATTATTAGAACAGCAATCATATTCTAATTTTAGAGAATTAAATGTAAATTTAAACATCTTGATTTGCATATTTTGGAAGTTGCTGGATTGATATTAGCAATACCTGGAGATGTTTTAATGGCTAGTGAATTTTTTTGGCTTATTGGTTATATCTTCTAAGACTGCTCTAGTGACTAGTCATTAACATTGTAGCTTGACTTTTAAATGTGGTACGGCATTGATTGGTGGCTAATTTAGAACACCAATCCATGTTACTCCTGTTGATTCTTTCTTCATGCATATACATTATTGATGTGATTAATAAATCATGAGTCCTTTTTTTTTGGCAGACCATTGTGTTCTGTAGCATGGGCAAGGAGTTTAGCATGCAAGAAGTTTAGTGTGGCTTTGGATGAATCAATAATTATCAAGTATAACTTCTTTAATATTGGATACTTTTTCTAGTCCAAATTCACTATTGGCCTTTTGATAATTTGAACTGTTTTTGTCTTACTTTATTTATTACAATCATCTCAAACTTGAAATTTTTTTTCCCATACTTCAAGCACTACCATATTTTTCTTGATACACAGTGTTGGGTCTTGCTGCTAAATGCAGTGGGGTATTGCCGTTTTTTCCCTCTGCACTGGTTTCTTTGCATTGGGTAGCTACTGGATATCTGCACTAGATAGCTGTTGCCTACAGCATGTGGGCTACTGTTTTCTTGATGCAATTGCATCAATTGCACTCATTGATGCAATTGCCAGGCTTGCTTATGCATTTGATGGTGAAAGTGGTAATAAATACATCTGTACATAATATTACAGATTGCTTCATTCATTTCTTTTGAGTTGAATATTGCCAATTGTTGTACGTGTACAATTTTTTTGTGTGGATTATTTAATTAGTGTACTTGAAAATCTTAGGGCCTTCTTGGTTTTGGATGTGGGTTGTACTTATTGGATCATAAATGAATGTAGCCAATTGCTGTACTAGTTATATGCTTTGCCTTCAAACTTTTGTGCTCGCTGGATCATAAATGAACAGGAAAAAAAAAAAAAAAAAACTTGAAGCATTTTTTTGAGAATAGTTAAAAACTTTAGACATTAGGCCAATAGAGGGAGACTGCAGATATAGAGGAAGGGGCACCAAACCCCATCTAAGAGCTGATAATTTGTAGATAGATTACCCAGATAAAGTAATGATCCAGCCATTAAGGTTTTAGCATTGAGGTATGAACGTGTTATCATTTAGTTCAAGAGCAACCTTACATTTGTGGCTGTCAAGGACAGATGCATATATATTATATTCCCATGGCATACATTTGAAGGGCTTCAGACCCCCATCTTTCTTTGTTATTTCTTTCCTTGTTCTTGTGAATATGAATATGTGAATCTATTTTGTTTTTGCTTCAAAGCAGATGGAGAGCAGCCACTCTTGAATGGGCAATCTATAGGATGATAATGGAGAAACCAGCATTAAGGTGGAACCTATTGGGTACCAACTGCAAGGCTGGGCTATTTCAGGATTGGTTGTTTTCAAGGTAATGAGCAAATATGAAGTGACGATTGAGTTTAGGAATTAGATGACCAGCAAGTTGGTGATGTTGATAGCATCTCATTCTGTATAATTTTTTTGGGTTTTTGCCTCCAAGATCATATCTCCACTTCACGCAAGACCCGCTTGGAAAAATAGTACCTGCTTTGGTATTTTGGATGTCAGAAACTTGAAAGAAAGCATTGATTTTTTCATTCATCAAGTAAAATTTGCACCAGCATGGACTCAGTTGTAAAAGAGTATTAGGGGCTGTGAACGACATGTAAGTATAAGATCTAGATATTTTGTTGGTAATAATGGTTGTCTTTGATGTTAAAGGTTGTACTGAAATTGACTCCCCAAAAATCTCTATTTCAAATTTCCAAGACATGCCAAATTTTTGGCCTTCTGTGGTGATAGCTACAAATTTAAAATTTTAAACCCTGCAAACAAAAACAGATAAACAACTCAATGAGTGCATTCAATTTTCATTTTAACTCAAAAATCCAATTGATGGCTGGTATGAATAGCTGAAGAAATCATTGTTACAGATAATAACTTTTCTTATTGAGGTCCTTATGTTGATTTTTGCAATGGTATCCAAGCATTAAGCACATGTTTAACCAGTCAGGCTACAGGAGTCCTGCATGATCAGATCCACCATTTGAAATTACACATTGGATGTACAAAGTATTGAGCAAACTATCCACCAGAATCTCAAAAATGAAATGTATAAAGTATTGAGCAAATTTTCCATGAAATACACATGCCGTTTTTTTAACCAAAGCATGCAAGAATTCAACAAGTATCTCAAAAAAAAAAAAAAAAAAGTCTCAGAGAGAGAGAGAGATTCACCCCCACCACACAAACGCCCCCCCGCCCAAAACAAAAAGAAATATTAAAACAGAAAACATAGGAACGTCAAATAACCCTGCTGCTGAATTCAATGACAAAGATGAAATTGGGGGAACATGGTAATTAAAAATATTTCCACTAACGAGTTTTCCAGTTCACAAAAAACTTTTGAAATTTTGCAAGTTATGTTTTATAAAGTTACTAATTTGGTAACTTTTTCTGAATAAATGTTGTAGGAACCCCAATCCAAATCATGTCTGTGTACATAAAACAGGTCAAATGAAAAATTATCAATATCAATCTTGGAAGTGTGTTTATAAACTAAATTAAAAACCGATATATTTCTCAGCTTAACATGTCCAGCCAATACTAAACTAACAATATCATTTCACATCATGGAAAATTATTCTCATATACACAAATATGCACTTCCACACATAAATGTACTTCACATCTATACACATAGTCCTTAGTTCCCACTATTATCTTTAAGTGTAGGCAAATGAAGGCTGGCAAACTCTTTTTATAAAGGATGAGGCAACTTGTGGTGAAGATAGAGCCAAAACTCACAATAAATTCAAATGAAATGGTGTAAATGCCCCACTTATAACTCAAAAAAAGAAAAAAAAAAAGAAAAAGAAAAAAGAACCTAGTCGTAGTAACCGACAATTGATTAAGCCAATGAATGACTGAACAAGATAAAACTTCAAAAAATTAGCAACCCATTTCACAGAGGAAGCAAAGAGAAGTCCATTTAGCATTGATGTTTAAACAAACAAACAAAAAAGACTAAGCAAACCCAAACACTTCCTTCATTAATACCATAGACTTCATATACATAGAGACCTAAACTTTTTTCTAAAATCAAACACCACTTATTTTTATCTAATTTCTACAGACTCAAGCAGCGGTCCTCTTGGCTCTCTTAGTAGCAGGAGACTTAATCGATTTGGGCTGTTTAGGCTTAGCAAGAGTCGATTTCTTTGTCTTCTTTGAAATTCTATCAAAAATTACTATGAAAAACCATATCTATCCTATCTGTTAGGGGCATATGTTATGTAAATTGGCTAATCTTTTGGCAAATCGCATTTTACTTGTAAATGAGTAGATCTAGGATGGGTTTAGTATTTCAAGAAACAAGTGTTCAAGTTAAGTATTGAAACCATACAAATCTGACCAAGAAACAAGTGAAGAATGTGTTGCTCATTAAAGTTTGATAGAAATCTCGACTGAATCCTTTCTATCGAGAATTACTGCTGAAGCTTGACAGAAGCTCGACACAAGTTATATTTGTCGAGAATTACGAAATCAGAATTTTCAAATCTGATTTCATGCATGTTCCAATGTATTTGTGTAGGGTTTCTTTTCTCACAACCCTAGACATATATAAGGATTATTTTAAGGGTCATCACTAGATGATGCAAAAAGAATAATAATACATGCATTGTGTGGCCGGAGGCAGAAATTGCTCTAGTTCATCATATTCTCTGTAAAAGCTACTGTGTCTTTATGCCAAGGGTTTTGTGACCAAGGAGCTTCCTAATTTTCACTGTTGATGAATTGAAAAACTTTGCAGCCAACATCTTCTTCAAGTTGGTGAGTTAGTCACGTACTGGGATCCGTGCATTGAAAAGAGAGATTGCCGCTACAATACAAGTCCAATTGGGTATTGAGGTAAAGGTTCAACTGTAGATTGGTATTTTGGGATAGGCCAAAGGGTTTGGTAATATTCCTTATACTTGTAACCTCTTGTGATTGATAATAGTGAATTTTCGAGAGTGGTGACCTTAAATTCACTCGGTGGGGTTTACCTTGGTGGTTGTCCCCATTCGTAAACAAATCGCCTATGTCAAATTTAATTTTCGCTGCATTTAGTTATTTGGTGATTTGTTAGTGCTACCACGTTATTGTATGTAATTTGACTAGTTAATTAACTTGGATAATTAATTAATTAATTTGTTAAAGGGGTCAATACATTTTTGCCCTATCAAGTGGTATCAGAGCAGGAACACTCTAATTAGGTTTAATCTTTGCTTGTGATCCATTGACCCTTGTTGTCATGACAACAAGCAACATAAAAAGATTTTTTGCTTCAAATACATCTTGCTTTTCTAATCTCCATTTGATTGAGTGTTTCAAGAAATGCAAGTCTAAAAGTTATTTGAAAGCTATCTTGATGATTGCTGAAAAAGGCCTTAGTGTGGCAAAGAAGAAACTAGACTGTCTTAAAATGAAAACGTGCAAAGGAGTTCATTTAAGAAGGGTAAAAATTAAAGGTTTTGTTCATAAATGGCAGCTGAAAGAGAAAACCATTCCTATTAATTTGTCAAGCAAGCATTAAGTGTGCTTTATGATAAAGTCTGCATTTAAAGTAATGGACACATGTTTGTGGTACCTTGATAGTGGATGCTCGAGACACATGACTGGAGACCATTCTCTCTTTAAGGTTTCCGAGTCTAAGAAAGGTGGAAAGGTCACTTTCGGTGATGGGAGAAATCACAAATAAAAGGGAAGGGAACCTTCTCTCTACTTGACTGCTAGACATTACAAATGTATTGTATGTAGAAGGTCTGAGAGTGAACTTGTTGAGCATAAGTCAAATTTGTGATTAAGACTTCATGGTGATATTCTCAAAAGGGAAATGTCTCGTTTTAAATGAGTCTGGTAAGAAACTCATAAGCGGAGTCCACACTCTAGATAACTGTTATGGATTAGTACCTGATGCTGACATTGTGTGCAATAGTATTCGTTTGCCAAATGAAGACCTATGGCACCAAAGGATGGGACATGCTAGCTATAAACATCTGTTAGTTGTATCTAAGCATGAATCAATGTTAGGAATTCCAAAGCTCAGCAAGATTAGCAATGTTGTGTGTGGATCGTGTCAGCTTAGGAAACAGACGAAAGAAAAACATCGAGGCACTCAGACATTAGCTACATCCAGGCCTTGGAGCTACTACATCTAGATCTCATGAGTCTAACTAGAACTGAATCTCTTGGAGGAAAGAGATATATTATTGTCGTAGTAGATGATTTCACCAGATACACCTGGGTCATTCTTTTAAGATCCAAGTCAGATGCTCATGAGCACATTGAAGCTTTGTGTACAAGACTGCAAAATGAGAAGAACATGAAGATTGATCGAATTTGCAGTGATCATGGTAAAGAATTCGAAAACTCATACATGGAATTTTTTGCACTAGATCTGGTATATCTCAAGAATTCTCTACTCCCATTACTCCTCAGCAAAATGGTGTAGTAGAAAGAAAGAACAAGGTCATTCAAGAGATGGCTAAAGCTATGTTACACAATAAAGATGTGGCCAGAAATTTGTAGGGAGAAGTAGTCAACACCGTATGTCATATGGTTAACATGGTATATTTTAGACCCGGTACAAAGCAGACTCCCTATGAATTGTGAAAGGGATGAAAGTCGAATGTAAAGTAATTCAGAATCTTGGTAGTACTTGTTTCATCCTTAAGGATAGAGAAAATGTGGGAAAGTTTGACTTCCGAAGCAATGAAGGAATATTTTTGGGATACTCCTCTACAAGCAAAGCTTATCGGGTGTACAACAAAAGAACCAAGAAAGAGATGGAAACTGCCAATGTTGTTATTAATGAAGCTTTAGATTCTGGTTCTGAGAAAAGTAGTGAGGAAATACCTAAGACAATTCTTCCTTTAGAGCCTAAGGTTGTTCAAGAAGAAGTTGATCAAGAGCCCGTTTCTCCAAGTACTCCAAGTGTTGTAGAAGTCTCAATAGATATTCCTACATCACCTGAGTCTGAATCTCATGAAGAGAAATGACCTTCCTTAAGGATCAAGCTGAATCACCCTCCTGAAGTTATTGTGGGAAATATGAACGAACTTACACTAAGAAAGGGTACAGTTGATAAATGTGTTGCTAACTTTGTGTCTTATTCTTGTTATTTGTCGTAGACCTGACATTACTGCTAGTAGACCTGACATTAGTTACAGTGTAGGAGTGTGTGCTAGATATCAGGCAAACCCCAAATAGTCTCATATGATTGCTTTAAAAAGAATCATAAAATATGTCAAAGCCACTGTCGATTTCGGAGTGTGGTATAGCAATGACACAAATGATGTCTTATCTGGGTATTCTGATGCGGACTGGGCTGGAAATGCTGATGATAGAAAAAGTACATTGGGGGGTTGTTTTTATGTTGGTAATAATCTTATCTCTAGGATGAGTAAGAAGCAAAATTCCATCTCTTTATCCATTGTTGAGGTTGAATACATCGCTGCCGTTAGCTGTTGCACCCACTTTTGTGGATGCAAAAACTCCTTCTTGATTATGGTATTCATCAAGAACATCTTACCATTTATTGTGACAATACCAGTGCCATTAACATCTCTAAGAATCCTGTTCAACATTCTTGAACAAAACATATAGAGATACGACACCACTTCATTCGGGAGCTTGTCGAAGATGGCACACTCACTCTTGAGTTCATCCACTCTGATGATCAGAAGGCCGATTTATTCCCTAAGCCTCTTGATAGCAAATGTTTTGAATTCTTACGCCAAAACATTGGTGTAATCTCCATGGAGTGATCCTTCCTCTTTCTCCTCCTTTCTCATGCATTTGCATCTAGTTTTATACTTTGTGTGTTTCTTTATGTTTTTATTTGGTTGTTTTTTAGTTTGTTTTATTTAGCTTTTCATAAAAATATAAAAAAAAAATTGAAAAATACAAAAATAATGTGTGTTTGTGTATATTGGTACTTGTGTACCCTGGATGGCCATTGAAATAAAGTTTTCTAAACTTCGTATCTCTTATAGCTTAGATGAGCATCTTAATGCACAACTAAGTAAGTGAGCTTTGTGGCTCGTGTTTGTGATGAGTATGATTAAGATTGTCTCTTATATCTCATACTCATATCACTCTTTTTGATGAGAAGGACTAGAAAATCCTAGGAGAAAGGCATAAATAACCATCTCACCACTAAAGCCTGCCAATCATAAATAACATCTGTGTGCTTAGGCACAGCAAAATTTGGATGTTTCAACTTACATAAATGGGTATTTCTTTTCTCTCTCTTATATGCTCATGCATGCTATGCTCAAAAAGAAAAATATGCAAATAAAATAAAAGCAAAAACAATCAAAATGCTTTTAATATGATTGCAAGCGTGTTTCTAAGAGATGTGGGAGTTATAAGATGTACCTAGAAGGTGATAGTCCCCATCAAGCAGTTATGATTACGTGTGAGTGTATTTGATTTTCTCATATCTCATATCTTCATAATATGAGACACTTATACACTCTTGCTATATTTTCACACATAGCACACAAATTCTTTGCTACTTTTGATACATGTGTAGGTACAATGTGATTTGGCCATCACAAGGAATATATGTGTTAATATATGATTACTAAATTGTCTTAACTTGTTTTTGAAATATAAAATTGGTTAGACTTATTATTGTATGTGTGTGTTTTGGATTTATGAATGCTTTGCATATATGTTGAGAGATGTTTTAAGAGCTTAATATGTTGCTTGGATCTTTGGTTGAGTAGCTTGCTTGTTGCATTCATCTTTATATGTTTTTCCCTTTCTTGAAAAACCTTCTTTCTTCAAGCTCGACAGATCCTTGACAGATTCTCAACAGATTCATTTCTATTGAGCTTTCTTTCTTTAGCCTTGATAGAAACCTCGACAGATCATCGATCCATCGAGCAAAATTCCTGTGCTCTCCACCTCCTCGATAGCATTTCAACAGCTTCTTGATCCATCGAGATTTCTGGGTTTCTTCTCGATAGAATCTCGACAGCTTCTTCGATCCATCGAGCCAACATTCTTTGCTCTCTATATGCTTGACAGATCTTCGTCCATTGAGCTCTTTGTTTTGCCATTGACAGATCCTTGACAACACCTCGACATATTCATTTTTGTCGAGATTTAGTGCTTGACAGATTCTCGATAGAATCTTCGATCCATTAAGCTGGGTTTTATATTTAAAGCTGAGGCGCGATTTTAGATTCACTTTTCTCATTCTCTCTTGATAGAAACCCTTCTCTCTTGCCCCAAACACTCTCTTCTCACTCAAATCTCCTCACCCACTCTATTTTCGGCCTAGACAAGCCTTAATCTTCTGGTAAGTGTTCTTAAACCCTTCATTTACATGCATTCATGCATTTTAGACCTAGGTTTTGGGTTTTTAAAATTTTTTTGGGGTTTTTGAGATTTATGTGAAATTGTTGGGTTGGGTTATGTTGATTTGATGTTATATGCTAATGCATTGCATTCTCATTGCATTATAAAAACTAGCATTTTAACCCGCACATAGTGCGGGAACCTTTTTATTTATATTTATTAGAAAGAAATTTTTTTTCATAATTTTAAATACACTTTTCCAATGTACTAAACACCCAACACATATCTCCATTTACAAATCTAATTACAAATACCATAGGTAGATACCAAAAACTAATTTAACCCAAATCTAATACAAAATACTCAAAACAAAATATATTTTAAACCCAATACCATAATTAAAACCAAATCTAACTCAAATATCTAAATCTAAAACAATCCAACCAAGTACATTTGAAGATGTTGATTCAGCATCAGCTAACTTTTTTTTCTTTTGAATTCCAATGTGCCTCTACATTGCTTTTTGTGTGGTTATGTGCTCAATGCTCATTTCATATCTCAATTGTTCTTTTTGTTCTTGCTCCTTTCCAATCAACCAAATATTGTTTCCCCTTCTTATTTTCCACCTATCATGTCGCTTTTGTGAGGTATAAATATAGATCTTTGTAGATTCCGTTCAACCCCAACATTTATATACTGCACAAAGTAAATAAATCTTAGAAGCTTAGAAGCTTGATAAGAAACCATACAATTAAAAAAAAAAAAAAAATCATAAATGCATATAAATCACAAAGTTTGATCATAATCTACACTAAACAGTACACCAATTGTTTTTTTTTTTTTTACATAGATTCATTGCGTTATTGAAAGTGTATGGGGAGTTGTAACAGTAGGGCAGAATATGAATTGCAAAAAGTGTACCCATATCTCCTTGCAACCAAAATCTATTGCGAGTTGGACTACAAATTTGGTTATACAGAACAAAGTAAGTTTTCTTCTACATTCACAAACTTATACGCTTCTAATTCAAGGAAAAAATTCAAGTAATTAAAACATAATTAAAAAAATATAACAATAAAGAAATGTTAGATCCAGATGGAAGTTTCCATACCCAAAAAAAAAAAAAAAAAAAAAAAAAAAAAAACCTTAAGTAATACATGAATATTAATAGAAGTTCAAAGCCCAATAAAAGCTCAAATCTCTTAAAACAATACACCAATATAAGAAATTTGAGTGGTTTATTCTATCTAGGCACAAAGTTAAAAGTAACCTCCAACTTTTTATAGCTTATCCAGACCTTCTAATGCTTTAATATATTTATAAGTCTCTCATAACATCATATTTTGCTACTGGAAAATGATGGGAAAAACCTAATGGAATCATAACAGTTTTACAGTTCAGTTTAGTTCAGTCCAAAACAAAAACTAATTGAATCCAAATACTTTTAAAAAGATGACAAAAATATGCAGAACAAAACCAATACAAACCCAAATACAGCAATCAACAAAATTTAATCTAAAATATGAGATAAATACAGGGAAAGTCAAGCCACTCTAACCTGTTAGTTTGATCTAGCAACTCTTCTTACATAACACCCAAGTGTCTTATATGGCAAAGAACGCTATAAAGCTATAACTAAAAATTATTGAATCAACTTTAAACAAAATAGCTGATTAAAATTTGCAAGCAAAACCAAGTCAAACCCAAATATATTAATGGACAAAATCTAATCCAAAATATGAAATAAACATAGGGGAAATCAGGGCATCCTAACCAGTCAGTTCAATCAATCAACACTTCTTGTAGAATACCCAAGTGTCGTATTTGACAAAAGACGCTGTAAATCTATGTTTCAACAAAATGGAGTAATAAGGGTTTTTAATTTACAGGGAAAATGATGAAAGAGAGACTACAAAAGAAGTTGAAGCAAACGTAGTAATCTTGCAAAAAAGTGGAAGATTTTTCCCATATTACATTTTTTTTTTTTTTAAAACAAAGATAATTTTCAAGTTCCACATAATAATCTAAAAATTAATGTGTAAACAATACAACCATGTTTAGTAAACAAAGATAACACAATTTTAACATTCAGTTGGCTACCTTTTTTTTTTTTTTTTTTTAATCATAAATCAAAACCAAACATTTTAATTTATTTTAAAAAACCATAACTTAGATAAAATCATAACACTCTACAATTCAAATATAAAACATTCCAGGGAGAAATTGACTTTTAAACACAAAATTTCAGGGGAAAAATCCACTAATGATACCAAAACAAAAGCCATAAATGATAAATTGAAACAAAAGAATCCAAAGAAATAGAATGAAGTCATCAATTTACAAAACAATCAAAGAAGAACCCTAACCTATTAAGTAGGGAAAAGGCAGATGCTAATTCGAATAGGAAAAGCTTTAGTTTACAAAATTACAAAATATAGATATTAAAAAATTCAAATGCTAAGTAAAAGCAATTGTGGAATTTTACAGACAAAAAAACTTTAAAAAAAAAATGCTATGCCGAGGAAAATTTTAAAAAAATTGAAGAAAAAGCTGAATAAAATGTTCAAAATATAGCCAATTCAAACCCAAATACATCAATGGACAAAATTAATACAAAGTAGGAGATAAACAGAATGAAAATCAGGCCATCCTAAACTGTCAGTTTGATCCAGCAAATCTTATTGCAAAAATACCCCCAAGTGTCATACTTGACATAGAACTTAGTAAATCTGTATTTCAATAAAATGATAGGGTAAGAAAGTTTTTTAAATTACAGAAGAAAAAGATGAAAGAGAGGGTACAGGCATTAATAAAATGATAGGGTAAGAAAGTTTTTTAAATGATAGGGTAAGAAAGTTATTCAAAGGTAATTCAACAGTCTCACAAAAATAATGTAAGCATTAATATACCCGTCTTGTCCTCTATAGTTTTGTGAATTTTAAACCTCAGCAGAGTGGTACAGGCATACATTAAGGAATTTATGAGGATGTCCATATGTTTAGATAAGTTTGAAGAAACAATTAAAAGAAATAATAGAAGTCCTATAAACAAATAGAAAGAAGTACAAAGTGTGTCATATAAGAAAGGTGAAGAAAAATTAAAAGTTTAAAACTTGTGTTAGTGACAGATTGTTGAAGACAGTAAACGTTATCCCACAAAGAATGTTATCCAACAGCATTGGGTCTACCAATCATGTTGAAATTGCATCCTTTGTTGATAACGCTTCTGATTTTCTCATGTCTCATCACCTCCCTACTCTTTGCTCTCTGCGTAGAATGAAATATTAATAACATAAACAGAAAGTTTGTTGTCTAATAACACATAAATAGTAGACATCATAGGTTGAAATTCAATCATAACTCTAAAACAAAGAAAGAACTGATGAGATATCCAAAAAAAAAAAAAAAAAACTTAAGGAACATTAATAGTTTTTATGTCCACACCCTTATAATTCCAAAAGTTTGAAGGCTCCAACAAAAGGCAAACACAAATAGAGAAACCAAGATTTTGAATCAGGATATAACAAAAAACCAAAGACATGAATTTAAAAATGCTCATAATAGAAAAAAAAAATCAATAAAAGAAATAAAAAATTAGAATTCATATTTCCAAAAGGCAAGAATTCACAAATACTCCCCGTGAAAAATGACCAAAATCAATAAAAAAAATCCAAATCTAACTCAAATACATAAATCCAAATCTATCCAACCAAACGACTAAACATAAAAATCAAGTTATGGTGTAATATAAAAACGAATAAAAAAAAACCTTTACCTGTAGCAGTTAAACAGTGGAGGGAGGCCATTTTATTGGTGTATGGAGAGCAACGGTAGTGCCTGCCCACAAATTGCTCTCTCTCTCTCTCTCTCCATTGTTCTCTGTTTTTCTCAATGAATCCTTTCTTGTTTAGTTAAATAGTGTCTAACATAATACAATACAATGTAATAAACTCTCTGTTAAAATACAAACATATACAATGTCTACCATAAAACGGTATATCATTATATAACCTGCAAGACCAATGCTCCTTATTTTCCTTCCACCTCCATGTATTAAGAGTTCTAGAATAAAACAAAAAATCAGTAATTTTATCAAACAAAGTCTGTATAAAAAATTAAGTTGTTCTATTAGTAGAATTAGAAAAAAGATGTTAGCAATGAAAGATAAAGTATCATCAAGGATAACAGTAAAAGATGTTGGCAAAGGATTTGGCTTTCGTAGACCAAGGATATCCCAAATACATCCATAAAGCAAGATTAACAACAATAAAACTATATGCCCAAATTTAATCACGATACCACACTTCAAACAAAACAGTTAATTTTCGCATAACAGTAAACACTTTTTGCATAAACTTTATCTGGAAACTTCGTTTTCGTCTAATAATTTCAGATTTTAAATAATCCAAGGTAAATTTTGGCTTTTAACCACAATAGATAAGGACAAAATCCCTAATGTTACCAAAAATAAAAGAAGATAGGGGGATAATTTGAAACCAAAGCATCCAAAGAAAGAGGATCAACCCATCTATTTTTTTAAAAGGGGTAAAAGAACAACCCTAGAAAATTATGCAAAGGGAATTATTGGTTTTGAATTCAAAATTGAAGATTTAAGATTCTAATTTGATAGAAAAGGCAATGGTGAGGAGTTTCAGTCTGTCTTCTAAACAACAAAACAATATTTGAAGAGGAAAGGAGTATGCTAACCTTCAGTACAAAAAAGCAGAGACTATACCGGTGGAGGGTACGGGCCTCACTGTCTTCTCAAATTTGTCTCTCTCCACCCTCTATGACAGACCGAATCTCTCTCTCTACGTTCTGTAATCTAAAAAAAAAAAAAAAAAATTCCGTTTCTTTATAGTGAAAACCCAAAAAAAAAAAAAAAAAAAAAATTCAAAACCTAGTGTAATCCAAATACCTAAATAAATTCAATCCAACCAATCTTATACCCAGATCTAAGAAAGAAAGAAAAGAAAACCTTTACCTATGGTAGTTCCGACGATCTGATGGTAACGTGTTAATGACACTTAGTTTTCTCTTCCTCAATCTCTACTCCTGCGCGCCTTATGGACTGTCTCTCTCTATCTCCGTATCTCTCAATCTGATGGTAACGGTGTTGATGGCTTTCTGTAGGTGTGTGTTTGAGTGTCACCATTGTTGGGATCTCTCGCTCTCACTCTCGGTCTCTCTGTGTGTTAGGGTCTTCGGCGCTCGTCATCTCTCTCTCCTTTCTCCGTGTACCAATCTTTCTTTCTTCTCTTTTTCTTTTTGTTTTAAGCGGTTAATTTCTTTTTATACCAAGAGGCACTAAACAATGTTTTTTTTTTTTGAAACTCACTAAACAGTGTTTAAACATAGCGAAGCATGGTAATTTATCACTTTTTAACTTCCACGTGTCTGATTTTTAAATAGCTATTTTTCCTAACGTGGCAGCACCTCTTTAAAGGTTTCTGCTTTTATATATAGTATTAGATGTTTCATGCATTTTAAATGTGTGTTTGATTATTGTTGAATGTGTGCTAGTAGGTTTGGATTGGGTTTTTACCCATGATGGTATTTAAATTTTGCACGTCACATGTTCATGCATATGTATCTTTTCTTTCCTTTCTTAATTTGTGTTGTGATGTGTTCTTTTCTCTCTCTCTCTCTCTCTTTCTGATAAACTGCGCCATGGCACCCAAAGGGCGTAAATCCACTCAGGCTCGGAATCCTTTTCAAGGTTCCGGGTCTTCTTCCTTTGATCCTGTTCCCCCCTATCCATGTTCAATTCCGTGAGGAGAAGGCCCTAAAGGACTTCTTGGAGAACTTCCAAAAATGTGGCGTTCATACAGAACGCCAGGTTATCTTGTCTGATTTTGTTGACACTCTTCTCCCCACTGTCATTCGAACTCGGGGCTAGAAATCTCTTCTTAAGAGTCCCTTGAGGTGTCCCGTCATGTTTATACAGGAGTTTTACTCCAATATACATGGCATCGATACCACTGTACCTCGGTTTGCCACTACATTTTGAGGTACATGTATCATGGTTACCCTGGATCTTATATTCGAGGTATTACAGGTTCTGAGGGTAGTGCATCCTAACTACCCCAACTGTAAGTGTCTTTGAATTGTGTCTAGAGACGAGCTTCTATCTCACTTTTGTAAGACACCTTCCGTATGGGGTGGTAAGCTAAACACCCCATGCTCGGGCTTTGCCAAAGGTCCGAGGTTCCTTAACATGGTGATGAAATTTACTCTTACTCCTTTGTCTCACTATAGCTCTATCATTGAGCCTCGTGCTCACTTTCTTTTGTCTCTTTTAGAAGACCTCTCTATTGACTTCTTTTCTCATTTCATCACATCTACTCTAGATGTGTATCTAGATACTGTGACACATGATAACCTTATCTTCCCTTCAACTGTCACGCGTATCCTCCAACACTTTCACATCCCCATTCCTAACTCTCTTTACTTCACCACCATGGGTGCCATAAGCATCGGTTCTATTTGGCGGACGAGGCCTAGTTTTGACCAAAGTGGCCATGAGTGGAGACGGATGATCCTACTGCTCCTTCTCATGGCCTCATTCTCGACTCCTTCCACCTCTGCTCCTTTTTCTTCGATAACTAGTGTGACCCTAGAGGCCATCATGGTGTAGCTTTAGTGGATGGAGGCTGACTTTGGTGGTCGTCTTGACTATCTCATCGATAAGACGTGTCAGATAAACACCTGAGTTGGTAGCATTGCTCGTCGATAGTCTCGCTTTGGTGGTTTCGCTCCCTCTCCATCTCTTTCTCCAGAGGCTTTGACTGATGAGGATGTTGATGTTGGTGATGCTGAGGATGATGAAGCTAACTCTACATGTGTTATTTCTTTTCTCTCTTTATACACCTGTTTCTTTATGTATGCAATCTTTATTTTTGTTTCACACATGATGCCTTAATGAGTTTTGTTTAAGTGTTTCTAAAAGACAGGTTGTGAAAGTCTACCATGACATGAACTCTCTTCTTGCAAGGTTTTTCAAGAGTTTATGTTAGGGTTAGATTTATTTTGTAATACAACAAGTGATTATGAGTTTAGTGATTTAAGACTTCTCTCATGATTCATTTGTTTGTTGTGGTTTTGTCACTAATTGTCAAAGAGGGAGATTATTGAGGACATATATTACATAAATTGGCTAATCCTTTAACAAAATGCACTTTACTTGCAATTGGGTAGATCTAGGATGGGTTTAGTACTTCAAGAAACAAGTGTTCAAGTTAAATATTGAAGCCATGCAAATCTGACCAAGAAACAAGTGAAGAATGTGCTGCTCATTAAAACTCGACAGAAATCTCAACAGAATCCTTTCTATCGAGAATTATTGCTGAAGCTCGACACAAGCTATATCTGTTGAGAATTACAAAATTAGACTTTTTAGATTTGATTACACGCATGTTCCAATGTATTTGTGTAGGGTTTCTTTTCTCATAACCTTAAACATATATAAAGATTATTTTAAGGGCCGTCACGAGATGATGCAAAAAGAATAATAATACATGCATTGTGTGACTAGAGGTAGAAATTATTCTAGTTCATCATATTCTCTATAGAAGTTACTGTGTCTTTAAGCCAAGGGTTTTGTGACCAAGGAGCTTCCGGATCTTCATTGTTGATGAACTGAAGAGCATTGTAGCCAACATCTTCTGTAAGTTGGTAAGTTAGTCATGTACTGGGATCCGTGCATCCTTGGTTAGTCATGTATTGGGATTTGTGCATTGAACAGAGAGATTGCCACTACAATACAAGTCCAATTGGGTATTGGGGTAAGGGTTCAACTATAAGTTGGTATTTCAGGATAGGCCAAATATAAAGCAATATGGAAAAAAGGTAAAAGCATGCAAACAACGCTAAACACTAAGATGTGTTTAGAGAGAATCAAGATCTTCTGTACCATAAATTGTGTACCACTCCATGTACAACCAACAAAAACACTTCACTTATTTGCCTTTTTAATTCTCAAACTAACGGGAGAGTCAAACAACAAACGTTAATTACTCACCATTACAGCTATGAATTTGAGCTGTACCCTTGACTCCAGCCCTTTGTACCAACCCCCCCTCTCTCTTTCTCTCTCTCTCTCTCAAGGGTTGCTCCACCACGAAGGAAACCCTCTTCGATTTAATCAGTGTCTGAACCCTAGTGGATGAGGCTTCAGGTAAAGGTAATATCTTGGTTTTTGGGATTCTGGTCTTTGTTATGGTTAATGTCCCAATTTCTTCTCTTTTGCAGATTTTGGGGTTGCCATAGGTAACACATTGATAAATTTTCTCTGATGCGGTATGGATGTTGATTTTTTTTTTGGGCAAAGTTTGGATCTTTTTGGAGGTTGATTGTCTTTTGTATACACTAGATAGTAGCACAGAGGTAAGATGCCCAACATGAGTTCAAGTGATAATTTTTTGACTATCCAATATTAAACTCTAATTGAAATCCAATTTTTACACTAAATTAACTCACTTGTCACAAAAATTTAAGAGTTTAGATTAGATGAGACACATGGCGCAAAATTATACTCTAATTGAATTCCAATTTGAAATCTAATTGGATTTTCTCTCAGTTTTGGCTATTAATATATATATATATATATATAGATGTACGGGAGTTCCAAGGTGGGCTACAAAAACCTTTGATGAACACAATTTAGTTGTTGGGTTCATGAAAGTTTGTTTACAATGGGAGAACTAGAGAAAAAGATTCAAGAAACCAAATAACCAAGTGATGATAAAAGGAATACAATAATAGATTAGGACATGAGAATCAACACAAGAACATATTGTTACAGATTCATTCCTTTCTCATTGATACAATACATACTTAACCTCTCTATTTTTCTGAATCCTCTTTTAGATGGGGGTATTGCGCTATTTATAGTGGAGGAGTCCCCTTTTCAATGGGTTGTGGTGATGGTGGTAGAGAGATACTTGTTCGATCAGGTGTCTCATCCCCACTTATGTGGATCTTAATGAGATTTTAGGTTTGAGACATTATTCAAATCTATCATTTAGTAATAAATGCAACTCAAGTTAGGTGGGGTCACCTAATTAATGTGGAGGTGACTATTGCCTCTTTTAGACACTACCCCTTTTGGCTCTTCGACGTTCGTCGGGATGGCTATGGTTCTCGGGTTTCTCCTTGGCCAAGAATCCAATGTTACTTCGATTAAGGTGGGGAACATTATTCTTTTGACTTGGACCTTTAAAGGGGGATTTTTTGGAGTGGGCCTTTGGTTCCATTGGTTGCATCCAGACCTTGTTTATTCCCTTCTTAAGCCTTTGGACCTTGGTCTATGCCCAGGTAATGGCTACATACCCCTCCCACAAGACACATCGAGAAAACGTCCCAACCTTTTCGACTTTGTTTCAAAACTTCCACACTATAGCAACCTGGCCATGGGTACTGTCATCTTTTAAATCTACGTTACTTGTGCGAGTCATTAAATTAACACACGTCACTTTATAATTGGGTGGGAGGATCACAAGTAGGGGTGTTCACTAAATCACAAAAACCGCACCAAAACTTCCTGCAAAATGGCATAACCGCACCATATTGCAATTAACAGTGCACCGCTTCGTATAGTGCAGTGAAATTTGCAGTTTTATAATAAGAAAACCGCACCACACCGCACTCTCTCTTTGTATTAATATATTTATTGTTTTTATTATAAAATATATTATAAAAAATTTAGTAGCCCTAGTTTTCAAAAAAAAAAAAAAAAAATAATAATAATAAAATAGTTTAATAACCTTAGTATGTGTTGATTAGGAAAGCCAGCCCAAAACAAAAAAAAAACTAGCTCAATCGTTTAAAATTTGACCAAAAACACATGGAAAAACCAATTTTGGCTGGGCAGGAAAAGCCTAAAATATGAAAATATATCGACTTTAAACCGCATTTTATACTACATCGCATATTTGACCCCCCAAAAATGAGGTGTAGTGTGGTTATGGTTTTGGCTAAACTCTAAATCGCACCGTACATGTGACCAATTGAGTAGCTTATGCACTTAACAAAAAGAGAAAAATAAAATTTAACCAATAGTTCACGTGAAAAAATATATATTGAAAACACCTGCTACCTAATTAATCTAATCCGTTTTTAACCCATTTAAAATATCATTTTTTATTCGAATTATTTTTTGCCCTAATCCAATTGACCAAACTCGACCTGCACCTTTTGTCACGTGACTTAGAGATAGATTGTGGCAGGGGTGGGATCCAGTGTGACAACAAGGGGCTCATCAAGTTGATCAAGGTAGTGATTGGTGTTGATAGGAGGAAATCGACAGTCAGGATTTATGAGATGATGATGAGTGGGTGGGGGTCCACTTTAGAGGCAAATGAGTTTGTGGTTAAGGTTTTGGGTAAAGGGTTCAAAAGGCTTGGTGAACAGAGTTTGGCTGTGGATGTTAAGGGGCTCACTAGGGGTAATTTGGAGAAATTGAGAGTGTAGAGAATATTTTATGTACAATTTTGCTTCCAATTTGTTATAATATTAGGGACTAATTATATTAATATATTTTTTTTAAATACTTTAATAAATTAGTTGAACTTGTGGTTGTGGTTTACCCTCAAAGAAAAGAAATGAAAGAAAAAGAAAGTGTAGATATATATATATATATAAACTTGTGTGGGTTCCAATTATCTTAACAGGTTAAATCTCAATTCTCAAAAAAAAAAAAAAAAAAAAAAAGGTTAAATCTCTGATGGTTGAATGATCTAGAATTCAATTTCTGCCTTCCAAAAACTAATTGATGTTTTGGTTTAATGATAAAAGACCCAATCATCAGAAGCAAACAAGCTGGAGTTCAATTCCTACTTACACCAAAAATCGATTGATGTCTTGATTTGATGATAAAGAGCATAGTCATCAAAAGCGTATGCCAACTTAGTTTTTTTTTTTTTTTTTTTAAACTTATTTTTAATGATTCTATCGGAAGTTGTAGACTAATTTTAGTCAACTAGAAATGCATATACCCTTGTTTGAGATAAAATTGATTGTCATAAATGGGTTTTTTTGTTACCACTAGTTGAGGTATCATGCTTTTGATCACAAACAATCAAGCAAAAGTCATGTACTAGATATTTGTTAATAAAAGGCTAATTATAAATCAATTATTAGGACATTCTGGCATTTTACCCCTTTTTTTTATTTTTTTTATTTGACAATATGCCCATGTTTTCAAACTATATAGGGCGTACCCCTGTTTCGATACTCGATTACCTTAAAATCGAGTTTCAATTAAATGCTCGATTTGTAGAAAATCGAGTTATGCCCGATCAAACTTAAAAAAAAATATTTGCATGAAACTCGAGTTCCTGGAAATTGAGTTCCATGCAAAAAGGTTTTTAGTGTGATCGCCCCATACAAAGTTCAGGGAGCCTTATAGTGGTGTTTTTAAGCCCTATAGTGACGTTTCAAAGCCGTATAGCAGCGTTTTCCTGCAAATTTTTTTTTCTAAGTGGGATTGTCCCATGGCAGGTTCAGGGAGCCCTATAGTGGCGTTTTTAAGCCCTATAGTAACATTTTAAAGCCCTATAGCGGCATTTTCCTGTAAATTTTTTTTTCCTAAGTGTAATTGTCCCATGGCAGGTTCAGGGAGCTCTACAGTAGCGTTTTTAAGCCCTATAGTTGCATTTTTATTCCCTATAATGGCGTTTTAGAACTTGATCTCCATAAAATCGAGTTATATGCAAAATTTTTTTTTTTTTGATCGTGCATAACTCGTTTTTAAACCAATTGAGTTTTTCATTAAAACTCGATTTTAAGGTAATCGAATTTCGAAACAGGGGCACGCACCTATATAGTTTGAAAACAAGGGCATATTGCCAAAAAAAAAAGAGGTAAAATGCCAGAATGTCCTCAATTATTAAAATCAAAATCTTTTATATAGATAGATAGATAGATACATAGTGATCTTCCATCATATGCAAGATCAATAATAAATGAGGGCAAACTAAATATTTAGAAAGCATTGATCAATAAAATGATCTTTTTAAAACCCATTTTTGATAAATGAATTTCTCACAAATGTTAAAAAAAAAGAAGCCAAATTAAAAAATTATTCATTGAACTATTGAAATGAATTGGATAAGGGTGGCGGAATTTTATATAACTCAGTTTTGATTGTTATTTATTAAAATTGAAATTCTATCAAAAATTATTATGAAAAACCATATCTATCCTATCCAGTTATCTATATCATATCCCGTCTTATAATCTTAATAAGCAAATTATACCTATAATGGCACATGAAAATGTTGAAAATTTTCCTTTTAGTAAAAATTTCATATATATGCATATGTGTGTATATAGTTAAGCATTAAATCACTATTTAAATAGAAAAGCTATTAATGAAAAGTTGATATGAACAAAAAGGAAATTACATTCTATGTATTAATATATTATTAATAATTCTAAAAAAATTAATGCTAAAAAATTAATACTAACATATGTGAAATAGCCACATGGCTGTTTTTTAGGGAGGGAACCTAACGCACAATACATAAGGTACTGTATCTAAATTTTGTCTTATATTAAAATGTCTAAAATTTTGCTAAATGGTATAAGCACCACCATTGCAAACCCCAAAAAAATCATTCACATGGGTTACACACAAAAGCAGAAATCCATTTGGGTAAAATAAAGTTATATATATATATATATTGGTAATTTCTTTTAGCTCTTAATTAAAAGGAGTTTCAACAGTACCCAAAAAAAAAAATGATAATTAATGCACTTAGACATGCAAATCTAATTAATAAGAAATTAAAATGAAGAGGTTTCTATATAATAATAATAATAATAATAACTAGTCGTTAACTGGTTTGAGGCACGGAAAAGCTATTGACTTTGAAAAGAATGATGAAATATTTAATTTCTATATTTTTCCATAGTTTAGAAGTGTTGTCTAACATTTAACGTTATTGAGTTGCAAGTGCATAGTTACCAAAACCTACAAAGTAATTTACAATTCTTAAATTAATAAAGCAAGACTCCCAATAGTTATATATATACACACTCAAAACTAATATAAATTGTAAATATATAAACAAGGACCATGATATGAGGAAGACACACTAAGTTTCAAATTTGAATACCAATATAACTTTCTTGTAGTAATAACAATATAGACAATTCAAAATATGGAACAATATCAAAATTATAATAACTAATTCCATTATCTTTTACTTTGAATCCAAACAAATAATTAATTGAAATTAATCCAAACAAATAATTAATCAACCAAAAGTCATAGCTTTTAATAAGAAAACAAAAAATCACATGAACCTAAATAAAAAGCATTTAAGGCGAAGAATTAAGATTAACCTACTAAAATGCAAATACCAAAAACCCCAAGACTTAAAATTTCAAAATTTATAGAATCCCCAAATTCTACTTCAAAACCAAACCAAATTCAACAAATTTATATATAACATACTGAATAAAAATTTATCGTTCCCTAGGATGGAAGACATAGGTTGTAGTTTTGATTTTTCTCCAAAAAAATAGAGATATTTTTTCTACCATGTACAATATAAAGAAAATATTTAGTAGAAATTTAATCTAAAAACGAAACCCACGAAAACCATGTCAATATAAATATGAAGATTAACCCAAATACACAAAAAAAAAAAAAAAAAAAAAATCCAATTCTAAACATAACAAAAGAATAAGATAGAAAGAAAATCTCATGCACATATGAAAGCAAATAAAAATTTTGACATAAAAGATAAAATTCATGAATAACAATATAAACAAATATCCACATAGGTTGAATTGAAATTTTATTAATAATAACAATATAAACAAATTCGACATAAAATTCATTAATCAAAGAAGAAAGTTGAATCAGATTGCTCTTTTTTCCTTTTTCTTTTTATTTTTTTATTTTTTTTATACGTTAGTCTCTCGTGAGAGACCTCAAAAAGTGTCCCTCAAAAAAGAGATTCGGGTATTTTTTATGGCACCTCTCTTTTTGGGTAAGTGGTGTGGAGTTGCCACTTAATTTTTTATAAAAAAAAAAAAAAGGAAAAATATACAAATACATGACTGGATTGTTCCATTCATTGATCAAATAAAGAATTACATATAAAAAAAAATTTTGAAAAATTACATGGCTTTGGGTCCTAGTTACAATCTACTAAGTAATTACGTGGCTTTTTGTCCTAGTTACATTCTACACAAAATAAATAAAGACAATGCTAGATCTACTTAGCCAAAGACCTAAATCCGGAGGCTAGGTTACAGAATGGGAAGGTGTTAGGCACCCATTCACCCAGACAAAGTCTGGTCTTTTAGACTCTTGTGACCAATGTACCATTTTTATGCATGTCATGAATGATATGTTGAACATGTGAAAAAAAAAAATTAAATCACACAAATTTATTTATGAAAGAAATATCTTCTTTTTTTTTAAAAAAAAATTCAAATATGTTTTGGTGATTAAAAAAATTGATTTTGATTTGTCAAAATACCAGATTTGTTTTGGAGTATGTAGAAAAAATGGTTTTTGGAGATAAAAAATTCAGATCTATGTTTATTTCAAAAAATAAAGTTTTTTGATTTGAAAAATATCAGATTTTTTTTTTTTTAAGAGTAAAAAAAAAAAAAAGGTTTTTCGGTTTGTAAAAGATTGGATTTGTTTTATGATAACAAAAAAAAAAAAAAAGATTTTTAATAGCAAAAAAATCAGATCTGTTTTTCTTATATGTTAAAAAAATGAAAAGGATTTTTCTTTTAAAAAGAGAGTTTCACTCATAATATGAATTTATGCAATCATGAATTAAATAAACAAAAGCAAACACAATCATGTTTAATCTCTTTCTTTATTTTAAAAATCTATATATGTTAAAGAAAAATCAGATCTGTATCTAAGAAAGATGCAAATTAGTTTTTTTTTTTTTTGAGAAAAATTAAGATCTACATTTCATAAAGATGCAGATCCGTTTTTATTTGAGAAAAATTCAGATCTACATCTAAGAAAGATGCAGATATGTTTTTGTTTGAAGAAAAACTCAGATCTACATCTAAGAAAGACAGATCTTTTTTTTCTTTTTAAAGAAAAAGTCAGATCTACATCTTATAAAGATGTAGATCTATTTTTTTTTTTTAAAAAAATTGTTCTCATGCAGATTATTGATATTCAAGAAAAAGATTATAACAATCACATAAAAAAACAACCATTTTTTAAACAAAACAATAAAGAATCATTCATATTACGGATAAAACATTCATCAACCATAAAAAGAGAGCATAAAAAAGAGAAGGTGATTGAAAACAACCTCTTGCATTAGCACTCCTTGTTCTTGAGAGGATGTTTTAGGGTTCAAAGAAACTTATTCAGTTATCTTCGAAACCTAAAAACCCTAATTTAAGCAGCAAATCTTAGAGAGGATCAGCAAATATTAGCTATTTGAGAGCCTCAAAACATGTGCTTCTCAAAGTGTAGAAAAAAGGTGCTGAATTATGAGACCTAGTCCCTATTTATAGAGGCCATAAATCTCTAAAAATTAGTCCCGAAATGTAGAATACGAATCGAAACTCATCCTTTTGCGAAAAGATCGAAAAGGGTATGCCTTATCGTCACCCAAAGGCTGTTGGGCCAAAGCCCAAAAGATGCCAATTCGGCACTTTTAAAGTGCCGTTCAGCACTCCAAAAGTGCTGAATGGTGCTTTTGGATGCGGAACACTCTTTAGCGTTCAGGTGCCATTTGGACTCTCATTCTAGGGCTTTTTGATCCGGTCCTTGCACCTAGACGTGTTTTCATCCTCCGTCCATGATATTTTTATCCATTTTCTAGATAATTTAGGCTTTTTTAGGAACAATTATCTTTTTGATAAATACCCTAAAATAAATCTTGATAATGTTCAGATTTTCCACAATTTTATTGTTATCTAATCATCCCCTTTATTCCTATGCATGCATCCCTATTTTAAACACTAATTATCAACCAATCACAAAGTTATTTAATTAATTTTAATTTTTTAGCCAATCAAAATTAATTTAAATTAATCATATGTGGTCGACTCTACTAAGACACAATGCATGTTGACCGTGCAAACTTGATCATGCGATATCTTTTGATCTGATGGTCCGGTTTGGAAACCGGACACACTGTTGTGACCGTCAAAACCTCAAGATCATTTTTATGATATGAAATGAATGAATTGATGCATGTAATGCAAGAACAAATTAATGCATGTAATGCAAGAACAAACTGATGCATGTAATGCAATCATGGTTTTTTTTTATGGGCACGTGGATGGTCATTCAAGTCATTCTCCTTGATTAAATCATGGGTGCAAAATTGAGTGTATACAGAATGGCCCTCATTGACAGTTCTTGAAAAGTGAATGTCAATGTAAAACAAAGACACTGATTTTAGTGACCATGATATAATTGAGGTTGAATTTTCAAAGATTACATAGCCCTCAAACCTAAAACTTTGGAACATAGAACTAGCCTTATCTTTCGACAAAAAAATAAAAACACTTGACTAAGCTGGTAGTTGATGACTCTGGAAAGGATTCTTGATAAGTGGGGTGACCAAAAAACTTTTCCATCCTGTTCTTGAAAATGGAGTTGTCTTGTGACCAAAGGACTTCTCTGCCTTAATCTGGAGTTGTTTGCTACCTAAGGGCTTCTCTACCTCGATCTTGATGAAAAGGTAATCAAAGGACTTCTCTACCTTGATCTAGAGCTCTTTGCGACCTAAGGACTTCTCTACCACGATCTTGACGAAAAGGTAATCAAAGAACTTCTCTACCTTGATCTGGAGTTGTCTGTGACCTAAGGGCTTCTCTACCTCTATCTTGACGAAATGGTAATCAAAGGACTTCTCTACCTTGATCTGGAGCTGGAGCTGTCTGTGATCTAAGGGCTTCTCTACTTCGATCTCGACGAAAAGGGTATCAAAGGACTTCTCTACCTTGATCTGGGATTGTAGGTAACCTAAGGGCTTTGCTACCTCGATCTTGATGAAAAAGGTAATCAAAGGACTTCGCTACCTTGATCTGGATTTGTCTATGACCTAAGGGCTTCTCTACCTCGATCTTGACAAAAAGGTAATCAAAGGACTTCTCTACCTTGATCTGGAGTTATCTGCGACCTAAGGACTTATCTACTTCGATCTTGACAAAAAGGTAATCAAAGGACTTCTCTACCTTGATCTGGAGATGTCTATGCCCTAAGGGCTTCTGTACCTCGATCTTGACGAAAAGGTAATCAAAGAACTTTTCTACCTTGAACTGGAGCTGGAGCTGTTGCGATCTAAGGGCTTCTCTACTTCGATCTTGACAAAAAGGGTAATCAAAGGACTTCTCTACCTTAATCTGGGATTGCAGGCAACCTAAGGGCTTCTCTACCTCGATCTTGACGAAAAAGGTAATCAAAGGACTTCTCTACCTTGATCTGGAGCTGTCTGCGACCTAAGGGCTTCTCTACCTCGATCTTGACGAAAAGGTAATCAAAGGACTTCTCTACCTTGATCTGGAGTTGGAGCTGTCTGCGATCTAAGGGCTTCTCTACTTCGATCTTGACAAAAAGGGTAATCAAATGACTTCTCTACCTTGATTTGGGATTGTAGGCAACCTAAAGGCTTCTCTACCTCGATCTTGACGAAAAAGGTAATCAAAGGACTTCGCTACCTTGATCTGGAGTTGTCTACGACCTAAGGGCTTCTCTACCTCAATCTTGACAAAAAGGTAATCAAAGGACTTCTCTACCTTGATCTGGAGCTAGAGCTGTCTGTGATCTAAGGGCTTCTCTACTTCGATCTCGACGAAAAGGGTAATCAAAGGACTTCTCTACCTTGATCTGGGATTGCAGGTAACCTAAGGGCTTCTCTACCTCAATCTTGATGAAAAAGGTAATCAAAGGACTTCGCTACCTTGATCTGGAGTTGTCTACAACCTAAGGGCTTCTCTCCCTCGATCTTGACGAAAAGGTAATCAAAGGACTTCTCTACCTTGATCTGGAGCTGTTTGCGACCTAAGGGCTTCTCTACCTCGAACTTGACGAAAAGGTAATCAAAGGACTTCTCTACCTTGATCTGGAGTTGTCTGCGACCTAAGGACTTATCTACCTCGATCTTGAAAAAAAGGTAATCAAAGGACTTCTCTACATTGATTTGGATTTTTTTGCGACCTAAGGACTTCTCTACCTTAATCTTGACGAAAAGGTAATCAAAGGACTTCTCTACCTTGATCTGGAGCTGTTGAAATGTTTGATCAAAGTTCTTCTCTACTTCAATATGAAATTGCTGAAATGTTTGACAAAGGTCTTCTCTACTTCAGTCTCAATCTGGAATAGTTGCCTGCAAAAAGTCAAAATTTGGAATTAGACTTTAACTGATGTGTGCTTTGTCGTCCCACTGTTTTTAAGATGTGTGATCTTCATTTGTTCCTTCTCGATTTGAACTTTATCAAGAAAAGTTTAACTAACAAAGGATTTTTCTTTTGAAAAACATTTGATTTTTAAAACTTGGACGTTTTGAAATTGACATTTAAAATTTTGAGACTTTGAAACTTTGAGATTTTGAATCGAAATTTGGAACTTGAAATCTAAAATTTTGAGATTTAGGATTTTGAAAATTAAGGCTTGAAATTTTGATCATGAAATTTGAGGTTTGAATTTTTTTTGAAAATTTGAAAATTGAAGGTTTTGAAATAGAATTCTGAATTTTTGAAACTTTAGATCTTGAAAGTTTTGAAACTTGAAAATTTGAAAAATTGAAACTTGGGATTTTGAAAATTTGTGACTTGAAATTTTAAGCATGAAATATGAGGTTTGGAATTTGTGCAACTTGAAATTTTGAAACTTGAAATTTAGAGTTTGGAATTTGCAATTTGAAATTTGGAAATTTGGGACTTGGGATTTGAAAATTTGGATTGAGACTTTGAAAATTTGGATTTTTTTTTTTTTTTTTTGGGATGACTGAGTCAACTTAGTTTGTCTGAGTTGACTCAGCTTTGGTTGAGTCTTTAAGGGTGGGGGCCGAAATTTTGGCCCCCCACTCTTTTCTCTCTCTTTGCTTCATCTTCCTTCAACCTCTCTTCCTCCATTAACACTATTCATCTTCTTCTTTCCCTTGATTTTTCTTCTTCATCTCACCATCTCTTCTCACAAAGAACACTTTTCTAAGCTTCTTAACCTTCCCTCATCCAACTCCAACAATATTTCTTTAGATCCTTGTGTTTTGAGCATTTTCATCACACACCTATTTTGGGTAAAACCCATTTTCCAAATCCATTTTTCTTTGCATCAAGATGGCTTCCTCCTCCAAGGGATCTTCTTTTCTTTCTTTTCATGGTATGAAATATGATCCATCCTTTGAGTGGTATGATGATGATGGACTTCTTCAAGACCCTAGGACCCATGCTCCATATTGCCATATGGACACCAAGGTGAGTTTTTCTTTGGTTTCTTGGCTTGGAAAAATTGTTGCATGTTTCATTGAAAGTTTCATAATGAGATATTGTCATTTTGTGGTTGCAATTTTGGGGCATTGCATGATTGGTTATGTTGAAGAATGTCGGCTTGGAGCATTCTTGAAGTGTTGTGTTTTTTTCTTTTTAATAGTGCAATTTGGACAATGTTGCTGGTTTATGGAATTTTGACAATGTAGGTAAATTGTGATGTTGTTGGATGAATTTTGGCTTGGATTTTGGGAGTATTGGCATTGTGAAAAAATTTTGTTGTGGGCTTGGATGAATATATTCATGATGTATGTGGAAAAGACTTGTTGGCATGTGTAAACTTTGTTTCATGGACATGGCAAAATTTTGTGTGGGTAAATTTCTGGGTATGGAAAATTTTTGGTCATAAGAAAAGTTTGTGGGTATGAAATTTTGATTATGAAAAATTTTGTTGGACATGTGATGTTGGTTTTTGGAAATTTTTGTGATTATGATTTTGGCTATGTGAAAATTTATTTGTGCATGGGCATAAACTTGTCGAAATTCTTGTATGGCTATCTTGGGCATGTATGAATTTTTTCATGGTTTTGAAAAAAATTGGTAGTCATGTATGGACATGTGAGAATTTTGATTGTGTTGAAATTTTGGTGGGGCATTGATTTTTGTTGTGGTGGGGCACTAGTTGTGAGAATTTTTTGGTGAGGTGGGTTTGGTCATGGAATTTTTTTGGACATGTGAGTTTGGTCATGGGACATTTTTGAACACGTGATTTTGGTCATAGGACATTTTTGTACATGTGATTTTGGTCATGGGACATTTTTGTCATATGAGCTTGCTCATGGAATTGATAAGCTAAACTTTTGTGTTGCAAAGCCTCAAGAGTCGAGGCAGTCTCCAAATGTTGAAAAGTGCATGGGCATCCTTGTCTCCTAGCATCAAAAACATCGTCAATGAAGCAGGCTTCAATACTTTCTTTGAAGCTTTGTTGAGTCATGAGACGCATGAATATAAAGATCTTCAGTTACTCATAGCCTTGGCAGAGCGCTTTTAGGACACTACATGTACCTTCCACTTTCCAGGCATCGGGGAGGTAATGTTGACACTTTATGACTTCTCTGTTATCACTGGTCTGAGGTTGGGTGGTGAAAGAATCCTTGTCAATGATCCCTTTTCTTCATTTGAGCTCAAGAAACTTCTACGTATAGTGCCTTCTAGAATGAGAAGTAACAATATCCCTTTATCTTGGCTATGTGAGAATATTCCCCATTGTGAGACTGTAACAAAAGGTGCTCGCATGTTCACGCTTCTCTTTATTGGGACTTTCTTGTGTCCGGATCTAGGCAGTACTATGAATCTGTGCTACTTAGGGAGTTTGAGAAAAATTGAACATATCCAGAATTATGACTGGGGGCTTATGCTACTCTGATGCATTTCATGACCCAACTCTCCAGGCAGAGTCTTTCAAGCTTGGGTGGGGCTCCATTTGTATGGCAGGTAAGGTTTAGGATATTTTTTTGCTATGTGTAGGTTTTGGAAAATTATTTTGGCTATGTGGTAATGGTGTTGTGAATTTTTTTTAGGTCTGGATGTATGAATATTTTGGAGTAGGTCCTGAAATCCAGGAGGAAGTTGCAGGCATTTTTCCTAGATTCCTCTGCTCGTTGCCCAAACATCGTTTGTCTACACCTTCTAGGCATTCTTTGGAGATTTGACAATCTGACCGTTGATGATGTGAATTCTTTCTTCCTTCTTCTTTTAAATCTTTGGCACTTGGTTATGGCTTGGTCATTTCTCATTCTGGACTCTTCTTGGATTTTTCAGATGAACTTAAATCCTTGGGCTGGATATGAGGGGTATGCAAAGTGCGAGCAGGCTTTAGAGTTGAATGGCCGGCAGGTGTTGTTTGAGTGCGGGCACGAAAGGTACTAGTATCTTGGTGATAGGGTGTTGCCTCAAGTTGAACATGAGTACCCTCCTACTACAGTTCCACATCCTCCTTGTCTTACAATGCAGTTGGTTGATCTTCTGACTGATGAAAAGATTGCTTGAGCTCGTGATGGCTATACGGTTGTAGGAGTACAGGGGACTTATTCTGAATTCATTGGACTTCATCTGCAAGGTTGCTTGGTTGGCAGGATGGTAGTTCTCTTCCCTTCTAAAGTCAAATCTTCATCTTGTAAATTCCTTTTCCACATTTCTGCTTGGTAACAAAACTTGCATGTTGGATTTTCAGCCTCACCATGCTGGTAGTTCTCCTAGTGCCTTCAGGGAAACCTATCCTCATTTTCTGGCATGGCAGTATAATGTGATGAATCTTGATAGAACTTATAGTTCTGTGCCTTTGACTAGGCCAGAGCATGTACCAAATGTTCCTTGGCCTGATCTGATATATTCTTGAACTTTTGATCCTTTGTCTTTATTTCTTCTTAGCTTGATGAGTGGCTCTTAATCTGATGGCTCTTGATCTGGCAAATTTGTGCTTCAGGTTGATGTAGATCTTGTGGAGGAAAGCATGCAGATGATTGGAGGCTTGCAATCATTAGCTCGCACTCAATCCTCCCAATATGTGCTTAACCATTCGGACTGGGTATGCCGTGCTTCTTTCTGAGTATCTGTTGCTTGAACTGGGCTTGATGGTAGAATTAACACTTGATTCTGTTGACTTTTCAGGCACATAGAATGGAAACTGCTGATGCTGCCAGAAGAATTTTAGAAGAAAGTATTAGGAGCCTCGAACTTGAGAACCGTCAGTATGATCCTCGCTTCTTCTCAAGTCAAGAAGGAAATATTGAAGGTGGCTCCTCTAGAGGTGGATCAAGGAGATCCTCACGCAGGCAGACTCGAAGTCCTAATGATGTATGACTTGTATTTTTATTTTTCCTGCAAAAGAAAAGGAAGTGTTCCTTAGACAATCTTGTATCATATTCCATGCTTAGCTCTTTGTCCTTGGCATCACCTTTAATCCTATAGAAACTTTTACTAAGATAAGTTTAGAATTCACCTGATGAGGTCTTGTAGTATCAATTTAAACTTATCTTGATTAGCTCTGTTGGAATCTGCACTTGCTTGAATGAGGCGGAGCTGAATGCCCCTAGTTTAAAATGAATGCGTGATTTTTGGAAATCTTAGTATTTAAATTTTTTTTTTTTTGGAAAGTAAATGAGCCATGGGCGAATGCACCTAGTTTAAAAAGAAATGCATGACTTTTGGAAATCTCAATGACAATGTTTTCTTTTAAGAAAATGATGGTGGTTTTTATTTTGAAAGTGCATGAAACATGGGCGAATACCCCTGGTTTGGAACATAAATTCATGAATCTTTAAAAAACTTGGTTTGATAAAAAAAAACAATGATGCAAGTGATGATTTTTGAAAGCAAGTGAGTTATACACGTCAGAATGTCGCAATTTGATCAAAAAAATCTTTTTGAGTGCCAAACGATCTTAAAAAATTATCTAAGAATGCAAAATTGCATGGAATTGCATGAGTGTACGACTAAGAGGCTGCATGCCACTTGGCACGTAAGGAGTGCCATTCGGCACTTTTGGAGTTCCGTTTGGCACTTTTAAAGTGCCGGTCGGCACTTTTAGAGTGCGAATGGCACTGGGCTATGCCACGATGCTCACGCCATGGTGTGCCGACTCCTTACGATTTTTCAATGCATATTTCATGTTTTCACAATTTTTGAAAAACATTTATTTCATTTGTATAAATACTCTCCTAGTCAGCTATAAACTCTCTAAAACCTATTTCAAACCTGATTAGGAACTATTGTAGCTTATATAAATGAATTCTCCTGTGACAATTCTTTGCATAAAGGTTAGCAAAACACAATATTCTTAAGCAAAAAGTCATCTATGGCTAGCAATCACAGTTTTTCTCATTCAACAATTCACGATATCAACAGATGGGTTCATAGCTTTGATTTCAGTACCAAAACCAATTTTACAGCCTTCAAACTAGAGGGAATTAAGGCTTTGAGGAATGTTAAAATCAAGTAGGACTTTCTTCGTGCTACTTTGAAATTCTGGGATCCCGAAGATCATGTGTTACAATTTAACATTGCTGAACTCTATTTGACAATTGAAGAATTTTCTGCTATCCTGGGCTATGATCCATATAAAAAAAATCTGTAGCAGTTTCTTGTGATCCCAGGCATAAGGAATCTTTGTCTGATGCTCTCAGTCTTCCTACTTCCATTACTGATAGTATGATTGAAGGCCATATGGTGAATCTTCGTGCAATTATTTCTTGACTGATTGACGAACACACATATGGAGTGACCAACAATATGCAAAAAAACTTCGGTTTGACCTTGTGCATTGTGGGAAAATTTTTGCTTTGCTCTGGAAGATGTGGTTTTATGGATGCTTGCGCCATAAGTGTTGTGACTCAAACCAACAATGGTGATAATCCTATTTCTTTAATCTTGGAAAAAACTCTTCTAGGATTGGATGCTATATTCCATGGTGGAGAAACTCAAAACTTCTTAGGGAGTTCTTTAACTTTGCAGATATGGCTAATGGAGCGACTGGACATGATTGCCAAGCCTACAACCAGTAATTATGAGTCTAGTAGTTTTCTTAGCAAGGTTGTTGTTAAAACTGAGTGCCTAACTGAGAGTGAATGAGTGAAATTTTTGGACAAGAAATCTAGTACTTCAATTCAATGGGACTGTTATTGGTGGAAGTGCCCACCCCCTCTACTGTAGTCTCTTGGATCAGATCAGATATTCCTTGTAGGGTTGCGGAGGGCAACTTTCTACAAGGGAGATAGACTTTTGAGGCAATTCAAATATAAGCAAGGAATGCCTGGTGGTAACAGAAGAAGATCTTTCTCTCCCATGGACACAATTCCTACTTCTGTAAAGAACATGCTATTAGGTTTGGAGATGGCTGACCGAGTGGACTAATATTTTGTCAAGGTTCACTTTTACAAGATGACTACTAAATACTTTAGCTAGTTGATAGACAGGATTGTTGACAAGGAAGCTGAGACGGTTGCTATGAGAGAATAGTTTCTAAGAGATAACCAGGAAAGACTTGATGAAAACAACTATGAATTGAAAAGAAGGGACATGGATGATGAAGCTTCTAGCACAGAAGAATTCAATGATCAACAGAATGAAAAGACTGAAGACAAAGTGATCTTCTTATTTCTGGCTTTGAACATGCTTATTTAGAAGTTGATGTAAAAACTATTATGTTTGGTTAAGGGTTCTGTTTAAGGTGTAGGATTTTGAGGTTTGGTTATTTATTTATTTAAATTTTTTATGGTTAAGGCATGTGTTTCTGGATTTTGTGTAATGATATGGTTTAATGGAATGGTTGAATTTTTGGTAATTTTTGCTAATGGGCAAATGGTGGGTTTTGAGAAATTGTGACTGAACCAATGCAAGGTTGCCTATGTACCCCCTATGTAGAAGGATCAGGTCATCATGTAGTTCACTAATGATGATTTTTTTTATTGGCCTTAACTTTTGCCTAGGTCACCCTTTTGGGTTTTCAATTTAGCAGGCTCTCTCACTCTCACTTTTTTTTTGGCTCACCTTTTGCGTAGATTGCCCTTTCAGGTTTTCAACCTACCTTTTTTTTTTTTTTTTTTTTTTTTTTGTTAGCTCTAACTTTTTCCTTGACCGCCCTTTCGGGTTTTTAGCCTAGTGAGCTTTGCTTTATTTATTCATTTATTTTTCAAACCAAGGAAGGGAAATAACATAATTTACAATTACCACCTCAAATGTGGTACTTCTTTAATTGATTCATGTTGGTTGGCTCAGTGAAAGGGTTTGCATCTAAGTCCATCAATTTTACTGCTCCCCTAAAGTATACCTGTTTGATAATGTATGGGCCTGCTTGATTTTGCTTGAACTTCTCGTTTGCATCTTAAACCTAGGCTCAGATTTCTTTCAACACTATGTCCCCCAACTTCAAATCTTTGTTTCTCATTTTCTTATCAAAAGCTTTCCTAAGCCTCCTTTGGTAACCTTGAATATGATACAAGGCCTTGAGTCTTTTCTCATCTAGTATGCACAATTGATCATATCTACTTTGTAACCAATCTGCTTCAGGGATTTCACTTTCCAATACAGTCCTTAATGAACGGACACTCATCTCAATAGGAAGGACTGCTTCCATCCCATACACCAATGAATAAGGAGTAGCTCCTGTGGAAGATCGAATTGATGTTTTTTACTCCCAAAGTGCATAGGGCAATTGTAGATGCCAATCCTTATAATTCTTTTTGCTTTTCTTCAAGATTCGCCCTATGTTTTTATTGGTAGCCTTAATTGCTCCATTAGTTTAAGGACGGTAAGGTGAAGACTTGTGGTGCTGAATGTTGAACTGTCATAGTAGCTTCTCTGTTTCTCCCTTGAAGTGCAACCCATTGTTAGAGATGATTTCATGAGGTACCCCATATGCTTTTACTCATTTAGTGAAGTAGTCAATGGCTACCGGTATGAATTCATGACCACTGGATGCTGTTGGGTGGATCTTCCCAATAATGTCTATTCCCCATGTAGAGAATGGCTAGGGTGATGTCATAGAATGTAGTAGCATGGGTGGCATATGCTTCAGATCTCCATGGACTTAGCATTGATGGCATTTTCGAACATGAGCTACACAGTCTACTCCCATAGTAGTTCAGTAATAGCCTTACCTCATTATCTTCCTTGACAACATGTGTGCATTCAAATGTGGCCCATAACTTGACTCATGAACCTTTTCAATTATTTATTGTGCTTCCTTTGTGATTACAAAAAGGAGATGAATTCCATCATATGATCTTCTGTAAAGCCTTTCACCACAAATAATGTAAGTAGTAGACAGCCTCCAGATGGTTAATTGATCATTCTTGCCTGCAGACTTCAGGTATGTCTCATCCTTGAGGTATTGCAGGATGTTTGAATACCATTCATCATCTCCATTCTTTTCCTTATCTTCTTCTATTGTCATGCAGTAAGTGGGTTCTTCTTTTTGTTCCAACATTATTGATCTAGCTTCATCTTCTTTTGGCCCATCCATCATGGATTCCATGGTTGCTAAAGCATCTTCAATTTGATTCTGCATCCTTGGCACATACTAATATCAAATCTTGTTGAATTTTAAGTCTCCGTATACCTCTAACTCCTTCACTCCAAGACCTAAGGCTGCTTGTAGGCCCATAATGCAAGTTTCATATTCTGTGGCATTGTTAGTGGCAGGAAAGTTGAGCCTGCTAGAAAATGGGATGTGTGCCTCTTTTGGAGAGATCATGAGAACTCCAATTCCACTTCCGTTTTGATTTGTTGCTCCATCAAAATACATCTTCCATGATGTCTTCATTTGGAAAATCTCCTCGAATCTCTTCAGCTTCTTCTGGTGAACAATAGGCTAAGTGATCTGCAATTGCTCTCCCCTTTACAGATTTTTGAGTCACATAATTAATATGAAATTCTAACAGAAGCAAGACCCATTTAGCAGTCTTCCCATCCTACATAGGTTTTTCCATCAAGTACTTCAAAGGATACATTCTTACAATCAACAGAACCTTGTAAGCAAGCATATAATGTCTGAGTTTACGAGTTGCCCATACAAGTGCTACACATGTCTTCTCTAATGATGAATACATTTCTTCATATGGCAACATTTTCTTGCTAATGTAGTAAATTGCATTCTCCTTGTGAGCCTCTTCTAAGTATTGAGCAAGTAGAGCCCTCATTGCTGTATCTGTAGTGGTAAGATACAATAACAATGGCTTTTCAGGTACCAGTGGAACAAGTATTGTTGGGTTCATCAGATAACTCTTGATCTTTTCAAAGGCTTCTTGGCATTGTTCATTTCACACTGTAGGGACCTCTTTCTTAAGCAGTCTGAAGATTGGTTCACATGTCATGGTGAGCTAAGCTATGAACCTACTAATGTACTGTATTCTCCCCAAAAACCCTCGGATCTCCTTTTCAGTTCTTGGGGGTTTCATCTCTACTATTTTGATCTTGTCAAGATCAACTTCTATTCCCCTCTAGCTTACCATAAACCCCAACAGTTTTTCGAATGTGACTTCGAAAGTGCACTTCTTTGGATTTAACTGTAACTTATAGAATCAGATTCTTTCAAAGAACGTCCTTAAAGTTGGTATGTGCCCTTCACGGTCTTTGGACTTTACTATCATATCATCAACATAAACTTCTACTTCTTTATGGATCAAGTCATGCAACAAAGTAGTGGCTGCACGTTGGTAAGTAGCACCAGCATTTTTAGGGCCAAATGGCATGACCTTGTAGTAGTACGTCCCCCATGTTGTAATAAAGGAAGTCTTCTCCATATCTTCTGGAGCAATCTTAATCTAATTGTATCCTGAGAATCCATACATAAACAAGAGCAAAGCATGCCCTGCTATGTTGTCCACCAGGACGTCAATATGAGGCAAAGGAAAATCATCTTTTGGGCTAGCCTTGTTCAAATTTCAAAAATCTACACACATTCAGACTTTCCCATTCTTCTTTGGTACTGGAATCACATTAGCTAACCATTCTGGATAGTTGACTACTCTTAGGAATCCTGCATTGTACTGTTTCTCCACTTCTTCCTTGATCTTGAGAGTCCACTCTAGCTTCATTCTTCTCAACTTCTATTTGACTGGCATCATGGTTGGATCTGTTGGAATGCAATGCTGTACTATATCTATATCAATCCCAAGCATGTCTTCATATGACCTGTCAAAGACTTCCTTGACTTCTGTTCGCAGTGCCACTAATGCATCTTTTTTTGAAGCGGTTAGGGTATTGCCACTTGGACCATTTTGGGATCATCATCAGCTCCCAGGTTAACTGGTTAGGTTTCTTCTTTTATGGGTTCTAGGTATTCATGTTTTAATTCCTTATTATTAAGAGTTTCTTTACCAATTTCAGAAATAAAAACATTTAAAGCCAGCAAATAAGCAGAATCAGAAATCATATCAAAAGGGAAAGAGTTTTTAACAGACTTTACAGACTTAACAGACTCAACTAGAAAACTATCACAAACAAACTTAACAGGAACAACAATATTAGAAAAACTAGACTCAATGGGAACAGAAACAATATTCTTGGCTGGGGCAACTAGCTTATTGGTCTTGATCCTCTTAGCAAAAGTGACTGACTTGACCATCTTGATCTTCCTCATAGAGTCCTCCATAGGGTAGGCAGCTCCCTCCCATGCCCAGTTCTTCAACTCGGTCTTGGCTTCCACGATAGCAGGTGGCTCCTAGTAAGCTCCTTCTTCTCTTGACATCAGTACTGCGGGATATATGTCCATATAATCTGTAGCTTTTTCTTCAACCTTCATGTCTGTGGCTTGTTGGTCACAAAAGTATCTAGTTGCTCTATGCTATCCATCCATTCTTCTAACAAATCATGCTTGCCTCTGTTGCCCGAATCAGTGGGTTGAAGGAGATGCTCTAACTCACCTCCTTCTATCCTCTCATTACTACATTCAGCATTCTTAAGTGTCATGATTCTGAGACTGTGGACCATCAATATTTGGTCTAGAGCGACCAACCTAGCATCTATGTCATCCTCCTCTTCAATATATAAGGTGGATGAACTCAGTTCTGAATCATAATACGACCCCAATTCTGGAACCTCTCTTCCATGCTTGTCTTACCTAGGGCCGGACCTTGAGCTAACATTAGTGATATCACTCCAATCTGAAAGGTGCTCATAAGGATATTCATCATGGTACATTTGATTGGCTTATGCATTCTCTTCCCTTACATTCTTCAACACATTTATCAGTTTGTATTAATCACTATCAGCTTCGCTCCAACTGTTAACTTCTACATCATCTTCAATGACTCCATCATAATAGTCCACATCGCTATCATATTCCTCATAGAATAGGTCTGTATCTTCATCTTCTTTATCACTAGGGGGTTCACCCCAATCATCCCTATTATATGAGCTATCGTAACTTTTGCTGCTGTTGTCATCACTATCAGTGCTACTGTCACCATCATCTCCACTATCATTGCTGTTGCTGTCATTACTACTATTACTCTTGTCATTACTTTCATCCTTATAATCACTAAGGGCCGCTCCCCTTTCCTCATCTTCATCACTGGTCCTTAGTTCATATGGGCTTTTCAATGCATGCTAGCAAGCCTCTCAGTATTCCTTTTCTTCTATGTTGCAAATAGGATCCCCAAGAAGTGCAGTCATGGCATCAGGATCCATGTAATAGGCCCAATTAGTGGGAACCCAAGTTGTGTCTTCTTTCTTCGATTTTGGAACCTTATTATGGCAATCAAGTAGTATCTCAAATCCATGTACCATTATCTTTGTCACAGGATCATATCTTGGTTCAGGGAACCTCTAATATCATTAATTCTCACCAGCTTTTACAAACTTCCCATTCAATGTAGGAGTGTAGGGCTTCAAAGGTTCTGAAGGAGAAGGAAGTCCTTTTGCTTTAGCTTTGGCTCGAGCCATCCTTTTCACTTCCATCTCTAGTAGATCATCATTAGTGGGTTTATAGCCTAGCCTAAAAAGTGGTGTGGCAGTAGGAATCATCAGGTTGTGAACAGTAGGCTTCTTCACAGTTCTTCCCAAATTCATCCCCAAAAAGTAGTTCATTCTCCTCATCACTGCTACCACATTGTTGTTACCATAAGGAGCAAAATCCATTTGGATCTTTTCAACCTCTTCTTCTTTCTTTTCAAAACATGGCCTCTCAATCTCAAAACTGTCCAAAGTCAATGGCTTTTTCTCAAAATCAATGCCATAAACAGGTTTAGGCACAGTCAAAGTATCCTAGTAGATAGTCACAATAGCTCTTTCACATGGAAATCGAACCTTTTGATATAGAGAAGAAGGTATGACCTCTGTGTCATGGATCCAGGGTTGCCCAAAGAGCATATTGAAGCATGAGGCTATATTAAGAACTTGAAAATCCACCTTCTTAACCATTGGTCCTATGGTAAGCTCCAATCTTATGGTTTCCAAGACCTCTCTTCTACTGTTGTCATATGCCCTCACATGTTGATCAGTAGGCACAAAGTCTTCAATGCTCAGGCCGAGACAGCTTGCAGTTTTCAAAGGATACATGTTCAAGGCACTTCCATCATCTACCAAAACCATTGGCATCCTCTTCCCCATGGCATCTACAGTGATATGCAATGGGTCGTTGTGGTGCTTCCCCTTCTTGGTCAGATCCTTGTTAGAATAGGAAATGGTGAGTTCCCTGTTGATGGACCCAATCATAGCATTCAGATGTTAGGAGGTTGTGGTTGTAGGGACTTGGATTTGGTTGAGCAAGTCTACTAGGTTTTGTCATTGTTTGTATGAGGCCATGAGTAAACCCAATTAGGATATGTTGGCTTGTGTCTTCTGAAGTTGCTTGAAAACTTCATCTTCTTCGGCAGGTGTTTGATGAGTGGATCTATTCAAGGCTTCCACTAGGTTGTTGGTCTTTAAATGTGGGGGTTTGAAGTGTCTCCCCACCTTTTGTGATGTGGGCAATTTTAGTTGGGGTTAATGTATTGGGGTTTGAAATGTCTCCCCCCGTTTGTGGATATTTGGTTGTCCTCTTAGGGTTTGAAGTGTCTCCCCCCATTTGTGGATGTTGAGTAGTTCTCGGGTTCTAATATTTCATTCCATATGTCATATCCTGTGGTGGTGGTAGATGTCCTATCCATTAATTCTTCCCATGTCATAATGAAGCGTTCGAGTAGGTCATAGATTAAGTCAAATAGGTCTTCCTTATTTTCTTCTTTGGTAATCAAGCAATTAATCCTTGGTCCTTTCCCAAAATTGTGTAGGCGACGCTATCAACTTGTTGTCTATTAGATCTTGAATTGCATGATAAATGGTGAAACAACGGTCAGTGTCATGACCAGGGACTTGGTGGTAAGCACATCTTTTATTCACATCAAACCTTGCGGGCAAGGGGTTTGGAACTAGTCTTGGGTCTAAGGGTTATAGTAAGCATTTTGCTTTTAGCTTGTCATACACTTGGCTTATGGGCATGTACAACACATGGTTTGGAACTGGTCTTAGGTCTACGGGTTTCAGTAATCCTTTTGCTTTTAGCTTATCATATACTTGGCTTATGGGCATGTACAACACATGAAATTCTCTATTAGGTCTAGGCCCTTGTGGTACTTGCACAGGTGCAATGGGTGCAATCAATTGATAAGGGTCATTTTTATGGATGTTGGAAATTTCTACAACCTTAGATCCTACATTCTTTTTAAATCTTGGTGGGTCATTAGTCTTTATGGTTCCACTGTTTATAGCATCTTCAATTTGGGTTCCAGCAGCAATTAAAGCTTTAAAATTGGGAAAGTATTGTGCAAACAAATATTTTTGGTATATAGGTAATAAGTTCTTTACAACCATGGCTAATTGTTCTTCTTCATTTGACCTATTCATCATCTATGCGGCCTTGGCTCTACACCTGGTAATGAAATTAGAGAAGGATTCTTTTGGCTCTTGCTTGGTAGTCTCATGGTCTCCTATTCTCGTTATCTTTGAATGATGGATCGTGATTAGTCTTGTCCTCCTCTTGAAATTGTTGCATCATACGGTTCATGTCTTCCCTTCGCTGAATCTGACTGGCTAACATAGTGTTGAGTAGCTCTTGGGCGTTCATGGGTTCTTCTGTGATCGGATGTTCTCCTTCTTCAACCATAGTATGGGGAGCTTCGGGCTTCTTGTGGCTTAAACTGTCTTGGAGGTCAAAGATGAGGTTGAGATGTTGTAGCAGTGGAGTTTCTTCTATGCCTGAAGGCTTTATTATTGTGATGGGAGTGATGGGCTTGGAACTGGAGCTACTGGCCTGAGAATCGGGCTTAGGTTCTCTTTATAGCCTTCCTTCCGATCTTGACCAAATTCTCCCCTAATGACAGGCTTGGTCGGGTTTATCAAAGCTAAGACCCCATCCATATCCATCAATCAACCAAAACAAGCACACACAACATGCAATGCAATTTTAATCAGGACCAGCCTAAAGATAGGTTCTAGGTCATTAAGTTGTAGGGTGGGTTCGTTATTTCATTGCTTCCTATAGCTAGGACGTTACACCTCCCAACTTGTAATGTAATGAACATTGCGTTGGTCTGACCGGCATGGTCTATCCTATACAGTCAACAAGAAATGATCCAGTGACTTAGGCTATGAGTTGGTGAGTTTGCTGCTGGGTACTCGAATCTAATGAAGACTGGTGATCCATGGTTACTATCACCACAAAATTGTTGAAGAGGGATGTATACATTGTTGTTTGGATGGCACACACAATGATAGTAAGGGAAAGATTTTAACAAACAATACAAACAACAAATTCCATACACCAAAATATTGTTCAACATCCCATCAAACATAAATAAACAAACAAAAAATATATCATGCAAGACCATGCAAGACAAAGGTACATATTTGGTCATATAAGTCTAATACAAAACTTAACCCTCGACATCCCCAGTGGAGTCGCCACTGTGACAGACCTCGAAAAGTGCCCCTTAGAAAAGAGATTTGTGTACATTTTAGGGCATCTCTCTTTTTGGGTAAGTGGTACGAAGTCGCCACTTATTTTTTTTTTTATACAAAAAAAAAGAAAAAAATATATTCAAATACATGACTGAATTGTTCTGTTCATTAATTGAATAAAGAATTATATATTTTTAAAAAAAAATTGAAAAATTGCATGACTTTGGGTTCTAGTTAGAAACTACCAAGTAATTACATAGATTTTTGTCCTAGTTACATTCTACCCAAAATAAATAAAGACAAGGGTAGATCTATTTAGCCAAAGACCTAAATTCGGAGGTTAGGTTACGGAATGGGAAGGTGTTAGGCACCCATTCTGCTAGATGGAATCTGGTCTTCTAGACACTTGTGACCAATGTACCATTTTTATGCATGTCATTAATGATATGTTGAGCATGTGAAAAAAAATTAAATCACACAAATTTATTTGTGAATGAAGTCTCTTCTTTTCAAAAAAAAAAATTCAGATCTGTTTTGGTGATTAAAAAAAATTGATTTTGATTTGTCAAAATACCAAATCTATTTTGGAGTATGTAGAAAAAATGGTTTTTGGAGATAAAAAAATTCAAATCTATATTTATTTCATAAAATAAAGTTTTTTGATTTGAAAAATATCAGATCTGTTTTTTAAGAATTAAAAAAAAAAATGGTTTTTCGGTTTGTAAAAGATCATATCTGTTTTATGATAACAAAAAAAAAAAAGATTTTTAATCGCAGAAAAATCAGATATGTTTTTCTTATATGTTAAAAAAATGAAAATGATTTTTCTTTTAAAGAGAGTTTCACTCATAATATGAATTTATGCAATTATGAATTAAATAAACAAAAGCAAACACAATCATGTTTAATCTCTTTATTTCAAAAATCTGCATATGTTAAAGAAAAATCAGATCTGTATCTAAGAAAGATACAAATCAGTTTTTATTTTGAGAAAAAATTAGATCTATGTCTCATAAAGATGTAGATCCGTTTTTATTTGAGAAAAATTCAGATCTACATCTAAGAAAGAAGCAAATTTGTTTTTGTTTGAAGAAAAACTCAGTTCTACATCTAAGAAAGACGCAGATTTGTTTTTTGTTTTAAGAAAAAGTTAAATCTACATTTTATAAAGATGTAGATCTATTTTTATTTTTATTTTTTAAAATTATTCTCATGCAGATTATTAATATTCAAGAAAAAGATTATAATAATCACATAAAAAAACAACCATGTTTTAAACAAAACAATAAAGAATCATTCATATTATGGATAAAACATTCATCAACCATAAAAAGATAGCATAAAAAGAGAGGGTGATTGAAAAAAACCTCTTGTATTAGCACTCCTTGTTCTTGAGAGGATGTTTTAGGGTTCAAAGAAACTTATTCAGTTATCTTTGAAACCTAAAAACCCTAGTTTAAGCAACAAATCTCAGAGAGGATCAGCAAATATCAGCAATTTGAGAGCCTAAAACATGTGCCTCTAAGAGTGTAGAAAAAATGTGTTGAATTATGAGACCCAGCCCCTATTTATAGAGGCCAGAAACTCTAAAAATTAGCCTTGAAGTGTAGAATACGAATCAGGACTCATCCTTCTGCAAAAAGATCGAAAAGGGTGTGCCTTATCGTCACTTGAAGGCCATTGGGCCAAAGCCCAAAAGATGCTAATTCAGCACTTATAAAGTGCCGTTCGGCACTCCAAAAGTGCCGAATGGTGCTTTTGGATGCTAAACACTCTTTTGTGTTCGGGTGCCGTTTGGACTTTCCTTCTAGGGTTTTTTGATCCGGTCCTTACACCTAGATGTGTTTTCATCGATGATTTTTTTTTTTTATCACTTTTCTAGATAATTTAGGCTTTTTCAGGAACAATTATCTTGAAGATAAATACCTTAAAATATATCTTGATAAAGTTTAGATTATCCACAATTTTATTGTTATTCAATCATCCCCTTTATTCCTATGCATGCATCCCTATTTTAAACACTAATTATCAACCATTCACAAAAGTATTTAATTAATTTTAATTGTTTAACCAATCAGAATTAATTTAAATTAATCATGTGTGGTTGACTCTACCTAGACACAATGCATATTGACCATGCAAACTTGATAATGTGATATCTTTTGATTTGATGGTTCGATTTGGAAACCAAACACACCATTGTGACTGTCAGAACCTTAAGATCATTTTTATGATATGCAATGAATGAATTGATGCATGTAATGCAAGAACAAATTAATGCATATAATGCAAGAACAAACTGATGCATGTAATGCAATCATGATTTTTTTTTATTTGTACGTGGATGGTCATTCAAGTCATTCTCCTTGATTAAATAATGGGTGCAAAATTGAGTGTCTACATCTCTATTTTTGTTAATCCTAAAGTGAAGTTATGTTTAGGGTTTTAAGGTGGTAATTGCTAAGGTTTTGAGGAGGGAAAAACGACTCCTAACAAGAGTCTTTCTCTCTCTTTTTGTTTTTTCTTTTTTTTTTTTTTTTTCTTAATCCTAACTTCTTTTTTCCAATTATGTGAGTGTCTTTTTTTTTTTATTTTTTTTAAATCCTAAAGTGAAGTTAAGTTTACGGTTTTGAAGTGGTAATTGTTAGGGTTTTGAAGTGAGTCTCTTTTTTTCTTTGTTTTATTTTTTATTTTTAAAATTTTTTAATTTTTTGGAGTTCTATTAGAATTTTTGTTTTTATATAGATTATCAATGTTTGAGTTTGAGTTTGAGCTTCAGTTAGACTTATTAGAAAGTTAGAGTTTTACTTCTTATTAAGTTTTGATTAAACAAAAATAATTTTGTTTAAAAAAATGATAATGATGAGTTTGCATTTAAGTTCGACTTGTTAGAGAGATAGAGTTTCACTTCTTGTTAAGTTTGGACTAAACAAAAATAATTTTATTTAAATATTGTATTGATGTGGAAAATTATGAGAGTTTCAAAGGTCTCGGTTATATATATATATATATATATATATATATATATAATAGGTGAAACAGAAAAAAACTCAAATCAAAATTCTAAATTAGAGCTCCAATTTTGTGCTATGTGTCCTAAATTATTTATTCTCAAATAGTTTTGTTTCTTAATTTTAGAATCAAATGTGGGACCACATCATAAATATTCATCCAAGTGAGTTATTAAGTACAAAAACTAAAGAGTCTAAAATAAATGTGTTAGGTTTTTAGACCTCTTAAACAACAATTGGATTAACCTAGTGAATTAGCCAAGTGATTAACTTAGTCAAATTATGCAAATCTAGGTTAATACAATCAAAGAATCATATCAAGCATATAGCAGCGGAAATATAAATAATACAATGATATGATCACCCAGGAAAACCAAACCGGTAAAAAACCTAGGGAGGATTTGACCTAGTTATCCTTAAGGTAAACTTGAATCCACTATGTGAAAGAATTGAAGTTCATACAATAAGACTTACAAGTCCCCACGCTTGACTTCCTATTGCTACCCACCAGTAGAACTTACTGACACGACCACGTGCAAGCTCCGAATCTACGGACTCCTTCTTTCTTGGATTCTCCAGCAAGTACAAGCACTCCCGCTTGTTTTTCTTTAAGCTCTAATGGCAGCAACTGAGTTGATCATCAAGGTGTAGATAACATCTTCTCCTTGAAAACCCTAAGCTTTGTGTAAAGGAAAACTCCTCAAGGATCTTACAAGAAATTCACATAAAACTGCAAATATGAGCAACAAGAGCAACATGAAAAACGTGGCTAGGGTTTGCCTTATATACCTAGGGGCAAAACATAAAACCCTAAACATTTTAATGAGATAGGGCTAAGTTGGAAATCTGCAGAAAAACGCAATCTGGCCGACTTTTGATCGATCGAGTCTAAACTTCGATCGATCGAGCCAAGCCGAAAGTAACAAATACTTCTGCAGCCTCTTGATTCCAACTTTACATAAAAGACACAACTTTGAGCAAGCCTAAATAAGACTAGACAAACTGTTTTGATCATGGTTTGCCAACATTACACATTAAAGTTTTAAATACATAAAATCCTAAATCTTTAGAACCTAACAAAATTAATTGTAAAAAAAAAAGTGCTTCACAATAATTATAAAAAAAAAAATGGACAATTTACATTTTATACCTAATAATATTATTACAAAAATTTTTAAAGTGTTAACAAATATAAAAATGACTATCAATAGTATTTCAATTACATATATAGGAAGTATATTATGCATTTTATTATATATCTTTAAGTGTATTTATGTATATGCATGAGGTTATAAGCTAATGATGATTAGAGATAGATATCAACGATAATTTATCTAATTGGCAAATCCAATACCAACCCCTTAGCAAAGCCAATAATATGTGTAGTGTACCGAGTATTCATTCCATCCAAAAAGAATCATAGTAGGCCTATATCAATATGAAATGAACATTAATGATATAAGAAAAAAATAGAACAGATAATAGTACATAATATTGCTACAAAGAAATATTTTTACTATACCATGAGTTGAACTCACTTGGTAATGGTATAATGTTATCACAATACTAGGAGGATTTGTCAACAACAGTGGTTTATATACATTAAACACAAAAGTGAAGGGGCATATCACAATTCGGTTTATATACATTAAACACAAAAGTGAAGGGGCATATCACAATTCGAAACGTATTGGTCACTAAATTCTAATTTCTTAGTTTATCAACAACAAATCCATCTTCATTTGGTATTAGGGAAAAGAAGGGCTACAGAACCAGAAAATAGAGACAGCCACACAGGTTATGAAGCACGGATTGGGAAGAAGGGTAAGACGGAAGCAGATGACAAAGATGATGACCAGATATCGGCGAGGGTGGTGGGTCACCCTTGCTGGAAGCAATGAAACTATTGAGTTGGAACTGCCAAGGGCTTGGGAACCCTTGGATAGTTCGAAGCCTTCGCAAAATAGTGAGGGATCAAGCTCCCACGGTGTGTTTTTTGATGGAAACAAGATTGAATAAGGAGGGTTTTGATGAACTTTGTGGTGATTTACCATTCCTTAACCGGTTCATTGTGAAGTATCCTAATACAGAGGGTGGACTTGCATTAATATGGAAGAAGGAAATTCAATTGGATGTTGTGAACTACACGGCTAACCATATTCTGGCCAAGGTGGTTAAGGAGGATGGATTCGTGTGGTTCCTTTCGGGTTTGTACGGTTGGCCGGAAGTAAGAGAGAAAGTTATGTTAGGATTAGTGCCCTTAAATACTATTGAATGATGCTATGTATGATATTAAGTGTGACATTGTGTTTGACATTATGTATGACTTAATATTGTGTTTAATAAATTTGTTTTATTATTATCTGAAATAGTGGTAACATGAATATTCGGACATTATCATATAGTCCATGAGATGCATAGTATGTGATTTATGTGAAGAGTCACAGAAGATATAAATCACAAGTTCTTTGTAAACTCAGAATTATAGTTCGTAGTCGATGATGAAATTGGGCATTTCATCTGCGAAGACTATAACATATCAACTACGATGATTTGTCTTGATCATGGAAGTGGAGACTTCTAGTTGATGTGTTAATATGTTTTAAGAGTTAAGACATATTGAACTGAACCGCTGTGAGATTTATTATTTGCCTAATGACTGTCAAATGAATAATAGATCTCACGACTTACATTTGCATGAACTCTTAATCCTAAGAGAATAATGGACCTGATCATAAAGTGTAGGTTGTTTTGATATATTAGGAGTGAGATCTAAAGTAATGGTCAAAATCTCAGTATGTTGGGCAGCCACATTAAGTGTTGATGGAACATGTATTCTCAAGATGGAATTCATAGTCTCTTAACGGAGATATAAAATATTCTCTTGAGATAAGTTTAATGGGTTTGTTATTCAGAGAGTTAAGCCTAACCACTTTAATAAGACTAAAGTATATATTTATGGAATGAGATTTCATAAATATATAATGAATAACATTAAAGGATTAAACCGGGTACTCAAGGATCAAGATGTAGTAATTTACAAAGTGGCAGTCTATTACAATGACTTTGTATTACTATGAATATTTTATGAAGGGGTTGCATGTATAATAAAGTCTTGGGATATAATATATATAGATAAGACCTAGAGTGCAACTATATTTATATAGTGGTATTAAATATAGTTAATGGTAACTTTGGACTTGTCAAGAGTTGACAGAAAAGCCCAAGGCCCATTGGAGCTAGTGTCTTATTGGTCCCTTTTGGTCCCACTCCAAGCCACACACTTAAGCTCAATTGGTAAGGCCCAAAAGGCCAGCCCAATTAGATATATTGGTTAGATACAAAGGGAAAAACGTACAGAATTTTATTGGTAAGAAAAACATCATTGTAATGGTGTGTAAGTGAGTGAAAGTCACTCTCTAATAATCCCTTTGTTACCAATTGAGAGACCACACATCTTGGGCGTTAGTGGAATTGGAGTGAAGATTAAAAGTATTCCCAAGTGCTTCAATCTTTGGTTTTGAAATTCACCGCTTCAAGGTACGATCTCTTGTTCTCAAATTCTGAAATTTACTTTATGCATGTTATCAATATCGAATGAACTAGATCCGTTTCAAAACTTACTTTTCCGCTGCGTTCATCTTTAATTCCATCAAATGGTATCAGAGCGGTCTTCAATTTCGTATTGTATAACATGTTTTGTGAGTTTTAGAATTAGAGATGATAGTTTCACATTGTTAGAAGATTATGTTTCTTAATTTTCTGCATGTTGTTGAAACTATGTTTTGATGAAGACTGAAATTGATGTTATGATGTTGTTTAAATTTAAATTTAAGTATGTTAAATTGAATCTTAAGGCATTAGCATCAATGAATTTCAGTTTTGACATCAAACTCTAACTGTAATGTTCATATGTTGAATGTTCGTTCATGAAAAACGGAGAAAACTGCCTTAGAAAAATTCTGGAGATTTGAAATTCGCGATTTTCGATCGATCGAAAATCACTTTCGATCGATCGAATGAGACAATGATCAGATTTTTTAGATCAATTGGTTTTCGATTGCTAGTCGATCGATCGAATCTGTTTTTCGATCGATCGAGAGGCGATCGAGTATCAATCGAAAGAGTCAAATGATCAAGATCGAATTTCTTAATTTTTTCGATCGATCGAAGGGCATTTTCAATCGATCGAAAGAAAGAAAATCAGAAATTTTTCTAAGTGTTTTCACATGTTAAAAGAGTAAGACAATGTGTATTTAAATTATGCATATTTTAAAACTAAAAGCCTTTCTTTTAAAACATCTAGTGGGAGAGAGATACAAGGGTTGGATCTCACAGTCTCCATTGTCGATTCATAGTAGTATGGAATAAATACTTTGTCTTTGCCTTGAGCTTAGCATTCCATGCGGAGAGTATTTATTTTATGGTCCTACAAGATTGAATTTCTTGGTTTATAGTGGTTTGATCAAACACCTTGTCTTAGCCTCGAGCTTTGCATTCCATGCGGAAGGTATTTTCTATCATGGTACAACAAAATAAGCTTGTTAAGGGGATGAAATGTGGCTACACATGATTCTAGACAGTGGTATACACTAGACTAAATATTATAGTATCCTTTATGCTAAGTTCTTACTATCATTATTTAGAGGCCAAATATATAACGGCATATTATTAGTGTTTGATAAGAGTTATCATGATAGCACTAATGATGAGAATAGTTCTCAATCAATCATAGTATTTTATATTCACTCTATGCTGAGGGATATTGAATATGGGATTGGGTTGTCGTTGCATATATTATATTATGGTTTTATTAAGGTTCCATACTATATGTTTATATGCTAAATTGATAATGTCCAGTTTATTGATTATATTCATGTTTATTGTTTTCAGATTTAGAACATGGCATCATTTAGTCCACTTGTAACTATTCTTAATCAAAACAAACTGACTGGATCCAACTATGTTGATTGGAAAAGAAATCTGGACATTGTTCTTACTGCTGAAGAGCATAAGTATGTTCTTACTAAACCATGTCCTAGCTTTCCTTCATTAGATGCTCCTCTTGAGGAAAAACAACGATATGATCGTTGGCAGAAATCTAATGAGATGGCCAAGTGCTACATCCTAGCATCTATCTCAAATATTCTATAGCATCAAATGCAAGATGTAGAACTAGCTTCAGACATCATGCAAAGTCTGAAGGAGATGTTTGGTGAGCAAGGCCGTTCTGCAAGGCAAGAGGCCATGAGGCAAATTTATAATACCAAAATGGCTGAAGGTACTTCAGTGAGAGAGCATTGTCTTACAATGATCTCTAATCTGAATACATTGGAAGTTTTAGGTGCCAATATAGATGGAGAATCCCAAATGGATATGATACTCCAGTCGCTACCAGAATCATTCAAGGAATTCAAACTGAACTATAATATGAATAAAAAGATTTATACCTTGTCTGAATTAATGAATGAATTGGTAGTGGCAGAAGGCATTCTTGGTACTTCCATTGTTGAAGCCAATGTTGGTGAAGCTTCTACTTCTCAACCTAAGTTGAAAGGCAAGGGTAAAAAGAAGAAGAAGAAGGATTTCACCAAACAAGAGGGTAAACAAATTGCCTTAGGGGTTGCTGATAAAGGAAAGAAGATCAAAGGAAAGTGTTTCCATTGTGGTGAGAAAGGACATTGGAAGAGGAATTGTCCAGTATTCAAGGCTGCCAAGAATAAAGGTATGAATAATACATTCCTTCTTGAAATATGTTTGGTACAGAATCCCACGGATTCCTGGTGTGTGGATTCAGGTTGTACTAATCATATCTGCAATTCTTTGCAGGGGTTCAGGAGACCAGAAAACTTAAAGAAGGGGAGTTGTTTCTTACTTTGGCTGATGGGAGCAGGATTCCAGTTGTAGCTGTTGGTGTTTATAGTTTATGTTTTGTATCTAGAGTTCTGATATTAGAAGACTATTTGTATGTACCTAATGTTCGTAGGAATTTAATTTCTACTACTTACTTAGGTAAACATGGATATTGTGTTATCCTGAAAGACAATGTTGTAATAAAAAGGATAAAGTGTTTATCTGTTCTGGCAATATTGTGGATGGTCTTTATATTTTAACTCCTGATAAGCATGAATTATATAATTCTAAATTAGATAATGACTCTCATGTAAAATCATTAAAGAGAAAATTTCCTTCTACTAGTGATGCATATCTTTGGCACTTGCGTTTGGGTCATATTAATTCAAATAGGATTCAAAGACTGATCAAAGATGGACTCTTAGAGCCCATGGACTTTGATGAATTTCCAGTTTGTGAATCTTGTTTGGAAGGTAAAATGACCAAACGACCTTTTAATGCAAAAGGTAGAAGAGCCCAAGATTTGCTAGAGCTAGTACATTCTGATGTTTGTGGTCCTATGTCAATCCATGCAAGAGGTGGTTATGAGTATTTCATCACTTTTACTGATGATTACTCAAGATATGGTTATGTGTACCTAATGAGACGGAAGTATGAAACATTTGAAAAGTTCAAAGAGTTTAGGGCTGAAGTTGAGAATCAATTAGGTAAACACATAAAAGCCATTCGATCTGATCGAGGTGGTGAATACCTTCTTGGGGATTTCAAGGATTACTTAACTAAGAATGGGATTGTATCCCAATTGACTGCACCTGGAACTCCATAACAAAATGGTGTAGCAGAAAGAAGGAATAGGACTCTTTTAGATATGGTTAGGTCCATGAGTTATTCAACTCTACCTATTTCTTTTTGGGGATATGCCTTAAACACAACAATGTATCTTCTGAATTTAGTACCTTCGAAGTCTGTTCCTAAAACACCTGTGGAATTGTGGAATGAGCGTAAGCCTAGTATGAGACATCTCCATATTTGGGGTTATCCAGCACATGTGTTAAAAGGAAAGTCTGACAAGTTACAGTCTAAAACAGAAGTGGTTTTCTTTGTTGGGTATCCAAAAGGAACTGTTGGAGGTTTATTCTACAGTCATAAAGATAATAAAGTGTTTGTTAGCACAAATGCCAAATTCTTGGAAAATGACTATATGAATGATTATACTCCTAAAAGTAGAGTTGTTTTGGCTGAAATAAATGAATCTGTAAATGAACAACCAATAGATGAAACTAGGGATGGTTTGGCTGTATTAGATACACCACAAGATACTACTCATGACATGTCTAGTACTCAGGTGCCTCGTCGTAGTGGGAGAATTGTTCGGCCTCCTATAAGATTCATAGGTTTAGGAGAAACTTATGAAGCTATCTCAGAAGAGGTTGAATCGGATCCTTACACATATGATGAAGCAATAAATGATATAGATGTACATCATTGGGTCTAAGCTATGAAATCTGAATTAGATTCCATGTATTCCAATCAAGTTTGGGATCTTGTAAAGGCGCCTAACGGCATTAAACCTGTTGGTTGCAAATGGGTTTACAAGAGAAAGAGAGGGATAGATGGAAAGGTTGAAACCTTTAAAGTAAGGCTAGTGGCGAAAGGGTATACTCAAAAAGAAGGTATTGATTATGATGAAACCTTTTCTCCAGTAGCAATGCTTAAATCTATCGGAATTCTCTTATCCATTGCTGCTCATTTTGATTATGAGATTTGGCAAATGGATGTCAAGACTGCATTTCTTAATGGCAATCTTGAAGAGGAAATCTATATGATGCAACCGGAAGGTTTCATAGCAAAGAACCAAGAGCATATGGTATGCAAGTTGCAAAGGTCCATTTATGGACTTAAGCAAGCATCTAGGTCATGGAACATCAGATTTGATCAAGCAATCAAGACATTTGGTTTTGAACAAAATCTTGATGAACCATGTGTGTACAAAAGACATCAAGATAAAGTAGTAATGTTCCTAGTGCTTTATGTTGATGATATTCTACTCATTGGAAATGATGTAGGGGTAATGTCATCTGTAAAGGTTTGGTTGTCAAGCCAATTTGATATGAAGGACTTGGGTGAGGCTAACTTTATTCTAGGGATCAAGCTTTGGCGAGATCGCAAGAATAAGATGTTAGGCTTATCACAAGCTGGATATATAGATAAGGTTCTAGAACGGTTTAGCATGCAAAACTCCAAGAAAGGATTTCTTCCTTTCAAACATGGAGTTCCTCTGTCTGATGACCAAAGGCCTAAGACTCAAGAGGAAGTAAATATGATGAGACAAGTTCCTTATGCTTCTGCAGTAGGAAATCTCATGTATGCCATGCTTTGTACTAGACCAGATATCTGCTATTCAGTTGGCATGGTCAGCCGATATCAATCAAGTCCAAGATCAACACATTGGCAAGCTGTAAAGCATATTCTCAAGTATCTACGGAGAACGAGAGACTATATGCTTGTTTACCATTGTGAGGATTTGATTCCCATTGGCTATACAGATTCACATTTTCAATCGGATCTAGATTTCAGAAAATCCACTTCAGGATGTGTTTTCACCTTGGGAGGTGGAGCCATTAGTTGGCGGAGTATTAAGCAATCTTGTATTGCAGACTCCACCATAGAGGCAAAATATGTTGCTGCTTGTGAAGCAGCAAAGGAAGCTGTATGGCTCAAGAAATTCCTTTCTGACCTTGGTGTAATAAGAATGGAGCAAGTTCCAATCACATTTTTTTGTGATAACAGTGGAGCAGTTGCATAATCTAAAGATCCAAGAAATCACAAGAAAGGAAAGCACATTGAGAGGAAGTACCATATCATTCGAGATATTGTTGCTCGTGGAGATGTGGTGGTAGCAAAGATTGAAAGTGCAAACAATCTAGCAGATCCATTTACTAAAGCCTTGCCTCAAAGGAATTTCGAGTCACATTTGGAGGGAATGGGAGTTAGATTAATGCACAATAGTCTTTAGGGCAAGTGGGAGATTGTTAGGATTAGTGCCCTTAAATCCTATTGAATGATGCTATGTATGATATTAAGTGTAACATTGTGTTTGACATTATGTATGACTTAATATTGTGTTTAATAAATTTGTTTTATTATTATCTGAAATAGTAGTAACATGAATATTCGGACATTATCATATAGTCCATGAGATGCATAGCATGTGATTTATGTGAAGAGTCACAGAAGATATAAATTACAAGTTCTTTGTAAACTCAGAATTATAGTTCGTAGTCGGTGATGAAATTGGGCATTTCATCTGCGAAGACTATAACATATCAACTACGATGATTTGTCTTGATCATGGAAGTGGAGACTTCTAGTTGATGTGTTAATATGTTTTAAGAGTTAAGACATATTGAACTGGACCGCTGTGAGATTTATTATTTGCCTAATAACTGTCAAATGAATAATAGATCTCACGACTTACATTTGCATGAACTCTTAATTCTGAGAGAATAATGGACCTGATCATAAAGTGTAGGTTGCTTTGATATATTAGGAGTGAGATCTAAAGTAATGGTCAAAATCTCAGTATATTGGGCAGTCACATTAAGTGTTGATGGAACATGTATTCTCAAGATGAAATTCATAGTCTCTTAACAGAGATATAAAATATTCCCTTGAGATAAGTTTAATGGGTTTGTTATTCATAGAGTTAGGCCTAACCACTTTAGTAAGACTAAAGTATATATTTATGGAATGTGATTTCATAAATATATAATGAATAATATTAAAGGATTAAACCGAGTACTTAAGGATCAAGATGTAGTAATTTACAAAGTGGCAGTCTATTACAATGACTTTGTATTACTATGAATATTTTATGAAGGGGCTGCATGTATAATAAAGTCTTGGGATATAATATATATAGATAAGACCTAGAGTGCAACTATATTTATATAGTGGTATTAAATATAGCTAATGGTAACTTTGGACTTGTCAAGAGTTGACAGAAAAGCCCAAGGCCCATTGGAGCTAGTGTCTTATTGGTCCCTTTTGGTCCCACTCCAAGCCACACACTTAAGCCCAATTGGTAAGGCCCAAAAGGCCAGCCCAATTAGATATATTGGTTAGATACAAAGGGAAAAACGTACAGAATTTTATTGGTAAGAAAAACATCATTGTAATGGTGTGTAAGTGAGTGAAAGTCACTCTCTAATAATCCCTTTGTTACCAATTGAGAGACCACACATCTTGGGCGTTAGTGGAATTGGAGTGAAGATTAAAAGTATTCCCAAGTGCTTCAATCTTCGGTTTTGAAATTCACCGCTTCAAGGTACGATCTCTTGTTCTCAAATTCTGAAATTTACTTTATGCATGTTATCAATATCGAATGAACTAGATCCATTTCAAAACTTACTTTTCCGCTGCGTTCATCTTTAATTCCATCAAGTTAAGTCTTGGGCACTCCTAAGGCAACTTAAGCAGATTGTGGAAGGACCGTGGGTGTGTATTGGCAATTTTAATGCAATTCTTCATTCCACAGAGAAACTGAGCAAGAGACCACCAGACCATCACCAAATGGATGCATTTCGAGAGGCATTGGATAACTATCAATTAGAAGACTTGGGGTTTCGAGGTATCAATATACGTGGAATAATAAAAGGCCTGGAGATGCCAACACTATAGAGAGATTGGACCGAGCCACGGCAACTACAGATTAGAGAATAAAGTTTCCAAGAAGCACAGTGACCCATCTATCTTCTCACGCATTAGACCACCTTCCCATTATTTTACAGGTTATTAGTTCAAAGAAGGTATGGCATAAAGGAAGCAGAAGGTTTCAATTTGAAGAAGCTTGGCTCTTGCATGAGGATTGTGAAGAAGTGATAAGGCAAGTATGGGAAAGTGGTGGGGCCTGTTCATCACTATTGGATTTGGTGAAGCAAAAAGTGGCTACTTGTGCAACAGAACTTCATGCATGGGGATCTTCTAAAACTCATCCCCAATCTGAGGAAATAAAGAGGCTTCAAAGGCAGATTGAATAGCTTAATGAGGCAGAGCTAACGGAGGAAAGTAAAGTAGAATTCTTGGTGGCCAGCAAAAATCTTGATGATTTATTACTTAAGCAAGAGATTTACTGGGCACAGAGATCTAGAATTTCTTGGCTGAAACATGGAGACAAGAATACGAAGTTTTTCCATTCAAAAGCATCGTAAAGAAGATGGAGAAATCATATCCAAAGCATTAAAAATGCAGAGGATGTGTGGGTTGAAGAGGAAGATGGTATAGCTGGGGTGGCGGTGGAGTATTTTGAGAATTTGTTCAAGGTAGGTACATGTGAGAGGGTAGAGGAGTGTTTGAATGCTGTCACTCCAAAAATCACTCCAAACATGCAGTATATTTTGGCTAGTACATTCAGTGCAGACGAGGTCAAAACAGCATTGTTCCAAATGGGACCAATAAAAGCTCCAGGACCCGATGGTATGAATGCTCTTTTTTTTCAGAAATTTTGGCATGTTATTGGTGATATGGTGGTTAAAGCAGTATTAGATTTTTTTAAATTCTGGTCACATGGTGTCTGAGATAAATTCTACTTATATTGTTCTTATACCCAAGGTGAAATCCCTCGAAAAATGTCTGATTTTTGACCCATTAGCCTTTGTAATGTCATATATAAAATAATATCCAAAGTCCTTGCCAATAGATTGAAACAAATTCTACCCCAAATTATATCTCCAACATAAAGTGCTTTTGTCCCAGGCCGTTTGATAACTGATAATGTGTTGGTTGCATATGAGACATTACATACCATGCATGGTAGGAAAAAAGGAAAAACGGGGTCTCTTGCACTTAAACTGGATGTTAGTAAGGCTTATGATCAGGTTGAGTGGAGCTTTCTAAAGGGTATTATGATTAAAATGGGATTTCCTAATATTTGGGTGGATAGAGTCATGTGTTGTGTTACTACACCATCTTATTCTGTCCTAATAAATGGGAAAACATATGACCATATTTCTTCTTCTAGGGGTCTCCGACAAGGAGACCTTCTTTCACCATATCTATTTCTTTTATGTATAGAAGGATTCACATCTTTGCTTCATAAAGCAGAAATGGAGGGACAAATTTGAGGTGTGTCCATTTGTAGGAGGGCCCCAAGAATTACTAATCTATTGTTTGCAGATGACTCATTGATTTTTTGTCAAGGTACTCAAAATGAAGTCCAAGTGAGTTCAAAGATATTGCAGGTGTATGTTGATGAATCGGGTCAATGTATTAATTTGGAGAAATCTTCTATTTACTTTAGTGGTAACACACCATTAGAGTAGAAGAGTTGGATTAAAGACTCTTTGGGAGTAAAGGAGGTGGACCGGTTTAAGACGTATTTGGGCTTGCCCATGTTGGTGGGGCGAGCAAAATACCAATCATTTGCTTACCTGAAAGATAGAGTATGGAAGAAGCTCCAAGGGTGGAAGGGAAAGATGCTATCTAGAGGCAGGAAAGAGGTTCTAATAAAGGCAGTGGCTCAATCTATCCCCACGTATTCCATGGAGGTATTCCAATTACCCAAGAAACTTTGTGATGAACTCGACGCCATATGTGCCAAGTTTTAGTGGGGGCAAGAAGGAGAGGTGAGGAAAATCCACTGGAAAAGTTGGAACAAACTAACCGAAGCTAAGAAGGTGGGAGGTTTGGGATTTAGAGACCTAACTTCCTTTAATCTTGCCATGTTAGCAAAACAGAGCTGGAGGCTAATACAGCAGCAAGACTCTCTGATGGTCAAGTGCTTCAAAGCTAGGTATTTCCCATGGAGTCATTTTTTGGATGCTTTTGCTTCTCCTAATTGTTCTTATGTGTGGAAAAGTATAAAGGCAGCTAGTCCAATCCTTAAATCTGGATGTTGCTGGATGGTGGGAGATGGATCTAATATTAGAGTTTCCACAGATAAGTGGATCCCGAATCACCCATCAAATGGAGTCTTGCATCCACCAAGCATGGAGGAGAGTGGCTGGTTTGTTTCGGAACTTATTAACCAGGAACAGAAAGTGTGGTGCAATGAAATTATACGAGCAAATTTCCATGAGGAAGACGCTGATGCTATTCTCAGAATTCCCCTAAGTCACAGACAAACCTCAGACGTAGTAATGTGGTTACATACAAAAAAGGGAGTTTATTCGGTCAAATCGGGCTACTATGTGGCAAGACAAATTCAGAAAATGGAATCGTGGGCAGAAACATCAACTGGTCCGATTGGTGTTCAGGTGTGGTCAACACTATGGAACCTTAATGTGCCTAAAAAAGTTAAGGTGTTTGGATGGCGTGCCTGTCAGAATATCCTGCCAACCCGTGCTAATCTCAGGCGACGGAGGGTCATTGATGAAGATACGTGTACCCTCTATTCAAGAGAAGCCGAAACAGGGGTTCATGCATTGTGGGATTGTGCAGTTGCAAGGGATGTTTGGGCAGGTAGCTTGGTCCGGCTGCAGAAATGGAGATCGGGGCAACATGATGTCCTCCAATTATTTCATGAACTGCTGATCTGATTAACCATAGTTGAGTTCGAGCTTTTCTTGGTTCAGGCTTGGCTGATCTGGAACCAACGAAATACTGTAGTTCATGGGGGAAAGATGAGAGACCCAAAATGGCTGAACAAAAGGGCGCGGGATTACCTTGTGAGTTTCAACAGTCACAAGACTAGTTGAATATTCAGCTGTCAAGATTGACTGCAAACACCTGGGATGCCCCTACGGATCTAGTCTACAAGCTGAACTTTGACGCTGCAATTTTTAAGGAGTTGAACTGCTCAGGTGTTGGAGCAATAATACGGAACGGGAAAGGCGAGGTCATGGCAGCTATGTCTGCAAAAGGGCCACTGGTTGAGGATAGTGAAGAGGCTGAAACGTTGGCTTGTAGAAAGGCAGTGGAATTCGCAATTGATGCAGGATTTTCTGAGCTGGTCATCGAGGGAGACAACGCAGCAATTATGGCCTCACTTTCACATGGTGGGCCTAACTTGTCTCGGCTTGGTCACATTGTGCATGATATCCAGTGGCTCGCAACAGGCCTTAGATGGGCTTCTTTTAGTCATGTGAAGCGAAGTGCTAACTCAGTGGCACACCTACTTGCTAAGCATGCTAAAAATGTAATGGAGGATATGATATGGTTGGAGGAAACCCCTCCACCAGTCGTAGAAGCACTGTACTATGATTTCTTGCATTTATCTGAATGATTGAAATGGCCGTTTTCAAAAAAAAAAAAAAAGATAAAAAAAAAAAGATAAAAACTAGAAAGCACTCTAAGATGAATATTTATCTTTAATTTACATATTTCTTTTTTTATAAAAATTTTACAATGTGAGAGTTGTGGAAGGCATTAATTATTGGGTTTAAGTTAAACTCTATAAACTAAAAAGATAAAGATGACAATTTATTTTGAAATTTTAAAAAAATAAATGTGACAATTAATTAGTTGGCTGCATGATAAAAGTATAAAACAGTGGAGCAGAGAAAAGGTTGAATGGGTGGTCAAATTCTCTTAATCCTAATTGGAAAACAACTCTATCTCACATGATGCTAAATAAGGGAAAATGTATCTCAAGCAAAACTAGATAAGGGAAATTAAGATATATTTTTTCAAATCATTTCAAGGAAGCTACCAAACAAAGGCAAATGACATAGTTTTCTTGAAAATGTTGATGTCAAAACAAAGAATGTTGTGCTAGTTGCAAAAATCCTATTGCAAAACGTAACTAGGTAATATAATGTTGCCAAATTTGATGATTATAGCATTGAATGTGGGATAATATTTGGTTCTATAAAATGAGAGGCATTTAAAATGTCAATTTACCCAACAAAATTTGCATTGAAGAGTACACTATGATTTCAATCAATAGAATTGTATTGTTGCAAATTTTTCTTGTTCTGTTTTTGTCTAGTTTTCACAGGGTTAAGGGAGGGCTTTTTGAAAGGAAAAGAGTATATGTAACATTGTTTAATGATTTAGGCATGAATGTTACTGTTCATTGTAAATCTGGGGATGGCAATCTTGGCCCTCATTTCATCCAGTATCCAAATGGCTTCTACCAATTCAACTTTAAACCAAATCCTTTTGGCACTACCGATTACTACTGTAATTTTCAATGGCCAAATAATTTCCAGTGGTTTGATATCTACCTATTTGACAGAGATCACCCTCAATGCGGTCGCTGCAATTGGAAGATTAGGCCTGATGGTGTTTGTAAGTTCAATTACGAGACCAAAGATTATGATCTTTGCTATCCCTGGAACCCAAATTAACTCGATGCCCCACCTCTGTTTTCATAAATCAATGTCGACTACTTTGTCACAAAATAATTATTTCCCTCCTGTTTTGTGGGGTTTTCCCCCTTTTCTTGAAGCGTGTTTCGTTCGTTGTTATGAGAAGCAGCATTCAAAATGAATCTTTTCTTGTGTCAAAAGTTAAATAAAGGGAAAACTTCCTTTTTGTATTTTTAATCCCTTTCTTTTATTGTCCTAATACTAAGATTTATGCATTATTTATTAAATTTCAGTCATTAAATGTCAGTTTACCATGATGTATTGTGAAAGATGCCATAGCAATCCTAGCAAATTATTTAGAACCCTGAACCATGCCTTATACGGCTATATCATTTCTAAGCAAAATTAATACGATTAGTCCAAGTGTATGTGATTAACCCATTTTCATCAACCAAGAGCTACGCAAAACAAAGCATATCAAATATAAAGCAATATGGAAAAAAAGGTAAAGGCATGCAAACAACGCTAAACACTAAGATGTGTTTAGAGAGACTCAAGATCTTTTGTGTTGGGAAAAAATTCTATATAATTGTGAATAAATTTCAGCAAGCACAGCGGAAGCACAACCACACAATAACACAAAAATTTAAGTGGAAACCCTTTCTCCTTTAAGTGAAAAACCACAGGACAAATTCCGAATAATTTCACTATATTAAATAGAGATTACAACACTTAGAGATACAACTTGAGTAAAGAAAAACTCTCTTTTTCTTTTCACTCACTACTCTCTTCCTCACTTTGTATTTTCTCTCACTCTCTATATTTTTCTCTTCTCTTTTGCTTGCTCTCACTCACGCAGTTCTTCAAGACTGCACCAGTCCTCACACTTTGGGACTTCACTTCTTCAGCCCTCTCTGCCCCAAATGGCCGAATGGCCTTCCCTTTTATTTCTTTCACCTTTTCTTCCTTTCTTCATTTCACACTCTTCTCATCAAATCACAATAAATGCAAGCCACTTACTTTGACTTTACTTCAATCAAATCTCTTTTCTTCAACTCTGCCATAGCCGAATGACTCTTGCTTTTGTTTCTTTCTTCAACATGTCCAACACGCCTAAGCCAACCAACCCCAATAACTGATGGTGACTTTTGTACATAATAAAGAAAAATTAAGAAACATGAAGACATGCTCATTAAATGAGCATGTCTATTACGTGGGCTGGACTCATGGTGCAGTGCACCCAACAATCTCCCCCTCCAACCCACTTATGGAGGAGATCTTCAACTCAACTCTTCAATTATAATACATGCCGGCCAAGTCAATACCAGACTCAACCTTCTTCATTATCTTCACTAACACTGAGAGAATTTCATCAAAATTAATACCTTTCTTTCTCAAAGAATTTATATCACTTTGGATATCCTTAATCCAATTTCTTGGCTCCCCTTGCTCAAGACCTTCATGATCTTTCACTTCATCATTCTTCCTAGCATCATGATATTTTTCATCAAATATCACTTTCTCATTTAAATCACTTTCAAGTAGAGAGAATTTTACTCTTTTGGCTGCAACACCATTAATATCAACTCTTAACTGTGGAGTTTTCTCAAAAGCTTTGACTGCATTGGACTTTTTCTTACAAGCCCTCACATGAGTTCTGTACATGCCACAACAAGTACTCCCTCTAGCAATAACTAATAATCCTTTACAAAGTTTCCATCTTCCATTGCCAAGATGGTTACTATAACCCGCTCGATCCAAAGCCAAAGTAGACAACACATTCATCCTTAAATCTAGAACATGTCGCACATCCTTCAATATCAACGTGCAACCAACATTGGTCTTGATACACACATCACCAATTCCCACAATTTTTGAATAACTGGAGTTACCCATTTTCACAACACCAAAGTCGCCTGCTTTGTATGTGCTGAACAACCTTTTTATGGGGATAACATGGTGGGAAGCTGTTGAATCAACAACCCATTCAACATCATTCTTAGCAACATGCTTACACTTTTGCTCTTCAAGAGAGAGCATCATAACATCCTTATGAAACACAACTGCTGCAGTATTCTTCTCATCATCATTCTTTTCATCTTTCTCTTCAGCTTGTTCTTTATTCCAATGCCAGCAGTTTCTTTTTATGTGACCCTTTTTCCCACAATGGAAACATTCTCTTATCTCTTTAAACTGAGATCTACCTTTTGATTATGACCTGTCATTGGATTTGGCCTGATCATCAAGCCCTCTGCTTCTATTTCTGCCCCTGTTCTCCATAATAAGAGCTTGATCTTATGCATTGTTTATACCAACATCTCTTCTGCGAACCTCCTCGCTTAGAATCAAATCTCGAATATCATCATATTTAAGTTTACTCTTCCCTGTAGAATTGCTCACTGTCGTTCTCATGGCCTTCCAACTATTTAGCAAAGAAGCCAAAACAATTAATGCACGAATCTCATCGACGAAATCAATCTCCACAGAGGACAATTGATTTGTGATGGTGTTAAACTCAGTCACATGCTAAGCCACAAGAGTACCTTCCACCATCTTCAGATTAAACAATTTCTTCATCAGATGCACCTTATTGTTAGCCAAAGGCCTTTCATACATACTAGACAAAGCCTTCATCAGATCCACTGTGGTCTTTTCCTTCATAACGTTGTGTGCAACTGATCTTGTCAGAGTTAATCATATAACTCCTAGCACCTGTCTATCAAGAAGGCTCCATTCTTCTTCTTCCATACTATCTGGTTTCCTTCCCAAAAGAGGAAGATGTAATTTCTTCCCATACAGATAATCTTCGATCTGCATCTTCCAATAGTCAAAGTCAGTGCCGTCAAACTTCTCGATTCCTAATGTCTTTCCTTCTTATCCGACCATTGCTCCCAATTGAACCTACACTCTGATACCACTTGTTGGGAAAAAAATTCTATATAACTGTGAATAAATTTCAGCAAGCACAGCGGAAGCACAACCACACAATAACACAGAGATTTACATGAAAACCCTTTCTCCTTGAAAGGAAAAACCACGGGACAAACTCCAAATAATTTCACTATATTAAATAGAGATTACAACACTTAGAGATACAACTTGAGAAAATAAAAACTCTCTTTTTCTTTTCACTCACTACTCTCTTCCTCACTGTGTATTTTCTCTCACTCTCTCTATTTTTCTCTTCTCTTTTACTTGCTCTCACTCACGCAGTTCTTCAAGACTGCACCAGTCCTCACACTTTGGGACTTCACTTCTTCAGCCCTTTCTGCCCCAAATGGCCGAATGGCCTTTCCCTTTTATTTCTTTCACCTTTTCTTCTTTTCTTCCTTTCACACTCTTCTCATCAAATCACAATAAATGCAAGCCACTTACTTTGACTTTACTTCAATCAAATCTCTTTTCTTCAACTCTGCTAGCCGAATGACTCTTGCTTTTGTTTCTTTCTTCACTGTGTCCAACACGCCTAAGCCAACCAACCCCAATAACTGATGGTGACTTTTGTACGTAATGAAGAAAAATTAAGAAACATGAAGACATGCTCATTAAATCAGCATGTCTATTATGTGGGCTGGACTTATGGTGTAGTGCACCCAACATTTTTTACCATAAATTGTGTACCACTCCATGTACAACCAACAAAAACACTTCACTTAGCTGCCTTTTTAATTCTCAAACTAACGGAAGAGTCTGGCAGTAAACATTAATTACTCACTGTTACAACCGTGAATTTGAGCAGTACCCTTGACTCCAGCCCTTTGTACCAACTCTCTCTCTCTCTCTCTCTCTCTCTCTCTCAACAGTTGCTCCACCACGAACCCTCTTCAATTTAATCAGTGTTTGAACCCCAGTGGACGACGTTTCAGGTAAAGGTAATATCTTGTTTTTTGGGATTCTAGTCCTTGTTATGGTTAATGTCCCAATTTCTTCTCTTTTGCAGATTTTGGGGTTTGCCATAGGTAACACATTAATAACTTTTCTCTGATGGGGTATGGATGTTGATTTTTTTTCTTTGGCAAAGTTTGAATATTTGGGAGGTTGATTGTGTCTTTTGTATACACCAGATAGTAGCACAAAGGAAAGACGCCCGGCATGAGTTCAAGTGATAATTGTTTGACTATCCAAAATTAAACTCTAATTGAAATCCAATTTTTACGCTATATTAACTCAGTTGTCACAAAAATTTAAAAGCTTAGATTAGATAAGACACATGACACAAAATTATACTCTATTTGAATTTCAATTTGAAATCTAATTAGTTTTTCTATTAACTTTGGTTATTTATATATATATATATATAAGATGCACGGGTTAAAAGTTCCAAGGTGGGCTCCAAAACCCTTTGATGAACACAATTTAGTTGTTGGGTTCGTGAAAATTTGTTTACAATGGGAGAACTAAAGAAAAAGATTCAAAAAACCAAATAACCAAGTGATGATAAAAGGAATATAGTAATAGATTAGGACATGAGAATTAACACGAGAACGGATTGTTACAGATTCATTCCTTTCTCATTGATACAATACAAACTTAACCTCTCTATTTTTTTTAAATCCGCTCTTAGATGGGGGTATTGTGCTATTTATAGTGGAGGAGTCCCCTTTTTAGTGGGTTGTGGTGATGGTGGTAGAGAGATACTTGTTCGATCAAGTGTCTCATCCCCACTTATGTGGATCTTAATGAGATTTTAGGTTTGAGACATTATTCGAGTCCATCATTTAGTAATAAATGCAACTCAAGTTAGGTGGGGTCACCTAATCAATGTGGAGGTGACTGTTGTCTCGTTTAGACACTACCCCTTTTGGCTCCTCGATGTTCGTCGAGATGGCTGTGGTTCTCGGGTTTCTCCATGGCTAGGAGTCCAATGTTACTTTCGTCGAGGTGGGGAACATTATTCTTTTGATTTGGACCTTCAAAGGGGGATTTTTTTGAGTGGGCCTCTTGTTCCATTGGTTGCATCCAGGCCTTGTTTATTCCCTTCTCAAGCCTTTAGGCCTAGGTCTATGCCCAAGTAATGGCTACATACCCCTCCCATAAGACACATCGAGAAAATGTCCGAACCTTTTCCACTTTGTTTCAAAACTTCCACACTATAGCAACCTGGCCAAGGGTATTTTGATCTTTTAAATCTACGTTACAGTCATTAAATTAATACACATGTCACTTTATAATTGGGTGGGAGGACCACAAGTAGGGGTGTTCACCAAATCACAAAAACTACACCAAAATTTTTGGCAAAATGGTATAACCACACCATATTTCAAGTAACAGTGCACCACTCCATATAGTGCAGTGAAATTTGTGGTTTTATAATAAGAAAACATTACCGCATTGCACCACACCCTCTCGTTGTATTAATATATTTACTGTTTTTATTATGAAATATATTATAAAAAGTTTAATAACCCTAGTTTAAAAAAAAAAAAACAAAAACAAAAACAAAATAGTTTAATAACCCTAGTATGTGTTGATTAGGAAAGCCAACCCCAAACAAAGAAAAAGTAGCTCAATAGTTTAAATCTTGACCTAAAACAAAGGAAAAAGCCAATTTGGGTTGGGCAAGAAAAGCCCATAATTTGAAATATATACTGACTTTAAACTGCATCTTATACTGCATCGCATATTTGACCCCCCAAAAATGAGGTGCAGTGTGATTATGGTTTTGGCTAAACTTTAAACCGCACCACACCGTATATATGACCATAAAAATAAGGTGTGGTGTAGTAATGGTTTTGGTTAAACCACAACACAAGGTGCGGTGCTAAAAATGGCCCAGAACTGCACCGCACCACGAACACCCCTAACTACAAGTATAATAATTGAGTAGCTTATGCACTTAACAAAAAAAGAAAATTTAAAAAATAGTTCATGTGAAAAAATATATATTGAAAACACCTGCAACCCAATTAATCCAAACCATTTTTAACCCATTTAAAATACCATTTTTTATTCGAATTTGTTTTGCCTCAATCCAATTGACTCGACCCAATCCGCATCTTTTGCCACGTGACTTGGAGATAGATTATGGTAGATGTGGGATCCAGTGTGACGACAAAGGGATCATCAGGTTGATCAAGGTAGTGATTGGTGAAGATAGGAGGGAATCGACGATCAAGATTTACGAGATGATGATGAGGAGTGGGTGGGGGTCCACTTTGGAGGCAAATGAGTATGTGGTTAAGGTTTTGGGTAAAGGATTTAGAAGGCTTGGTGAACAAAGTTTGGCTATGGATGTTACGGGGCTCACCAGGGGCAATTTGGAGAAATTGAGAGTGTAGAGAATATTTTATGTACAATTTTGTTTCCAATTTGTTATAATATTAGGGACTAATTATATTAATCTTTTTTTAACTACTTTAATAAATTAGTTGAACTTGTGGTTGTGGTTTAATCTCAAAGAAAAGAAATGAAAGAAAAAAAAAGTATATATATATATATATCAACTTGTGTGAGTTCTAGTTATCTCAACAGGTTAAATCTCTGATGGTTGAATGATCTGGAATTCAATTTTCGCCTTCCAAAAAATAATAGATGTCTTGGTTTGATGATAAAAGACTCAATCATCAGAAGCAAACGAGTTCTGGAGTTCAATTCCTACTTACACCAAAAACCGATTGATATCTTGATTTGATGATAAAAAGCATAGTCATCAAAAGTGGACGCCAACTCAGTTTTTTTTTTTTTTTTTTTTAACTTATTTTTAATGATTCTATCGGAAGTTGTAGACTAATTGTAGTCAACTAGAAATGCATATACCCTTGTTTGAGACAAAATTGATTGTCATATGTGGGATTTTCTATTACCACTTGTTGAAGTATCATGCTTTTGATCATAAACATTACTGATCAAACAAAAGTCGTGTACTAGAAATTTGTTAATAAAAGGCTAATTATAAATCAATTATTAAAACCAAAAATTTTTAATAGATAGATAGATACATAGTGATCTTCCCACATGTGCAAGATCAATGTAAATGAGGGCAAGCATTGATCAATAAAATGAACTTTTTAAAACCCATTTTTGATAAATGAATCTCTCACAAATGTTTAAAAAAAAAAAAAAAAAAAGCCAAATTAAAAAATTATTCATAGAACTATTGAAATGAATTGGATAAGGGTGGCGGAATTTTATATAACTCAGTTTTGATTGTTATTTATTAAAATTGAAATTCTATTAAAAAATTATTATGAAAAACCATATCTATCCTATCCAATTATCTATATCATATCCCGTCTTATAATCTTAATAAGATAAGTGCAAATTATACCTATAATGGCACATGAAAATGTTGAAAATTTTCCTTTTAGTAAAATTTTCATATATATATATATATATATATGTATGTATGTATGTATGTATGTATATGTGTGTGTGTATAGTTAAGCATTAAATCACTATTTAAATAGAGAAGCTGTTAATGAAAAGTAGATAGGAACAAAAAAAAAAAAAAAAATTACATTCTATGTATTAATATATTATTACTAATTTAAAAAAATTAATGCTAAAATATTTTTATATGACTTAGTTAATATATTAAAATGTCTAAAATTTTGCTAAATGGTATAAGCACCACCATTGCAAACCCCCAAAAAATTATTCACATGGGTTACACACAAAAGAAGAAATCCATTTGGGTAAAATAAAGTTTATATATACATACATATATATATATATATATATATTGGTAATTTCTTTTCGTTCTTAATTAAAAAGAGTTTCAACAATACCCAAAAAAATGACAATGCACTTAGACATGCAAATCTAATTAATAAGAAATTAAAATTAAGAGGTTTCTGTATAATCTATATATCTGTATATCTGTACATCTATCTATAATAATAATAATAATAATAATAATAGTAGGTGAAACTGAAAGAAATTCTAATTAGAATTTCAAATTAGAGTTCTAATTTTGCGCCGTATGTCCTAAATTATTTATTCTCAAATAGTTTTGTTTTTTAATTTTAGAATCAAATGTGGGATCACATCATAAATATTCATCCAAGTGAGTTATTAAGTACAAAAACCAAAGAGTTTAGAATAAATGAATTGTAAAAAAAAAAAAGTGCTCCACAATAATTAAAAAAAACATGGACAATTTATATTTTATACCTAATAATATCCTTACAAATTTTTTTAAAGAGTTAACAAAATATAAAAATGACTATTAATAGTATTTATCTATCTATATATATATATATATTTATAAAACCAAAGCTTTGCTCTCTCTACAATTTTCCACATCAGCATTTTTTATTTATATTTTTTTAATAAAAAAATTAATAAACTATTAATTATCTAATAGTGGGCCGTAGCTTCAAGTTGATCAGGACACAAAAGCAAACCTAATTAAAAAACCTATCTTTCTTCCCCCAAAGCTGAACCCGATAAAACTCCTAAAACAAACCTAATTAAAAAACCTATCTTTCTTCCCCAAAAGCGAACCCATTAAAACTCCTTAAACAAACCTATTTTGCTAGCAAACTAAAGAATCAACGAAGAAACAACAAATCAAGCAAAAGATTGTTATCTATCCTCTCTCAAACGCTGACCCAAGCACGACCATGGGTGTCCCTCTCTCAAACGCAGACCCAAGCTCGACCATGTGTGCCAACGTTTTCAATCTCCAACCCGGCCGCCATATCAGATCATTCTTTCTGGGTATTTCTCAATTAATCTATGCTAATCTCTTTTCCTATTGTCTTCAATTAGGTTTTCTATCAATTTAGGGATTTCAATTCCTAACCCTTTTTTCCTTTCTATTCTTTTTTGTTGAACTCAGGGAAACACTAATAGAAAATCAAATTCTACAGGTTTTGTAAGAAAATATTGTGGATATGAATGGGTTTCGTAGTGGAGATAGTATTGAAGAGCCTCCTAACCCTCAAAATCTGACAACAATCCTACATGTTTTGCTTTATCTTCAAGTTCTGTTTTATTTGCTATTTAGGTTTTTTTAGCATATCCAATTTACCTTAGCTTAATCGTTTGTTTGGTTGAATAATTATTTGGCTACCTAAAATGCCAGCCTTCTGCCTCTTCATTATAGAGAAATAGGGAACTAAAAATGTGTTGATGAAATTTTTATTTCTTGCTTTATAATTAATTCTTAATTTGGTGTGTATTCTAGAGTTGATTTTATTTTGTAGTTTATAATTTTGAATTTGGTTGGAAATTTTTATTATTATTTGTGAATTTGAAATTTAAAGCAGTTGAGTATGAGGATATTTGTAAACCTGTAGTTTGGCTTTGCGTGTGGTTCTAATATATATCAAATTTTAGGAAGGGGTTACTCAGTATGTGGTTTGACCTATAAAACTTCAATGCTGCCCCATGATGGTTGAGATGGTGTGACAATCCATGAGTATACATATACTATATCCTCCTCCTCTCAGGTTCTCACATTTTCTTATTTTGTATTTTAATTCCTTTTTCAATTTGGTTGGAGATTTGTACTTCTCTTTATTTTTTTGTTATTATTAGCAGCCTTGGTTGGAGTTTCTTAATTCCTTTAAGATATTGTTTGAAATACAAAGTATTTTGGCTGAATTATTATGTAAGCATCCAATTAAGAAGTTGTATAACTGACTAGAAACTCAGATTCAGTTTGTTATTTTCTATTTGATTATTGAATTCCCTGTAGATTTTTGTTTAGGGCAAGGTTGGAGTAGACTGTGTGTATCTGTGGGAGTCTTTTTTATATCATTATTGGTTTATTAAGTTTAATCTAAAATGTATATGCAAACCTTTCCAAACTGCAAAGTGATAACCCTGATGCCGTTTCAGTGAATGTCCCTATTTTTCCTCATGCCAAGTCACGCATTGAAGTGTCAACTCAAAATCAAGAATTAAATGAGGTGGACGCTACTCCTAATTTTTCTCATGTTCAGCCTTACATTAATGTGTCAACAGCAGGTCAAGAATTAAATGAGGAGGTAATCAATTATGAGGGGGACTCTTTGGAGGCAATCCCGCTTGAGGAATTTAATATTGGCCAAACTTCTACTTCTACAGGCAAAAAGACCTCACGTGGAAGACCTAGGAAATTCACACAGGGAGATTTGTTGGCAACTGGGATTACAAATCAGGTTTATTTGGGAAACTCTGTACAAATAGTCCATACTCCAAAAAAAACATGGAAACGTATTGCTGTTAAAAAAGAAATTTCTGCAGATAAGTCAGTAGCAGGTCTTGACATTGGTGAGAAGAGAAAAAGTGCTAATTTAGATGGCAAGGAAGATCATTCTGTTGATGGGGAAAAGAGGAATAAGATTGAGGTATGTCCTACTAATCCAACGGCGGAGGTTGCTCAGCAACCCCGCCGAGCACAATGAGTCTCTTAAGCTGGAACTGTCGGGGGCTTGGGAACCTTCGAACAGTTAATGCCTTGGCAAAGGTAGTGAATAAAGAAGAGCCCATTATTGTCTTTCTTATGGAGACAAAGCTAAAAAAAGATTGGCTGGCATTGATTAAGGAGAAATGTAAAATGAAAAATTGTTTTGTTGTTCCTAGTATTGGAAGTAGTGGTGGTCTTATATTGTTGTGGAAAGAAGAGTTGAAGGTAGATATTAAGACTTTTTCTCAAAATCATATTGATGCATGGGTCAATGGTGGGGAAGTTGGTTGGTGGCATTTTACAGGTTTCTATGGTCATCCGGATACGACTAAAAGGCATGAATCTTGGGCAAAATTGAAGCATTTAAAAAGATCGTCTTCTTTACCATGGCTGGTCATTGGTGATTTTAATGAGATTATGGGTCTCTCGGAGAAGGAAGGTGGAAGTATTCGTCCAAGAAAGCAAATGGCTGACTTTGTATCTACTATTGATTATTGTGGATTGTGTGATTTAGGTTTCATTGGATCTAAATTCACTTGGCTATATCAAACAACTAGTGGGGTTCAAATACGAGAGAGATTGGATAGGGCTTTGGCTACATTGGAGTGGAGGTCTCTTTATCCAACAGCTAAGCTTCACCATTTATCTTCTTCGGTGTCGGATCATTCTCCATTATCACTTCATTTGTTTCAACAACGGAAGAAAAGGAGACACAAAAAAATTTTTCGGTTTGAGTCAATGTGGTTGAAAGATTTAAGATGTGAAAGGGTTGTAAAGGATGCATGGGAGAGTGGTCAATTGATAGATTCGGATTGGGTTCTTCACAATTGTTTGGAGAGGTGCAAACTTGAATTGTCTTCTTGGAATGCTACGGAATTTGGCCATGTGGGAAAAATTATTAAGGAACTTCAAACTAAATTAGAATGGTTAGAGATGCAGCCCACATCCATGGAAGTAGTGGAAGCAATGAGACATACTCGAATTGAACTAAATTGTTGGTTGGATAGAGAGGATGATATGTGGAGACAGCGATCAAGGATTGATTGGTTTCAAAATGGTGATAGGAATACAGCTTTCTTTCATGCCAAGGCTTCGGCTAGACATAGAAAGAATTTAATGGAGGGTTTGCTAGATAATGATGGGGTATGGCAGATTGAAGAAGATAAAATGGAGGAGATAGCAATTGGGTACTTCGGGGATCTTTTCTCTACAAGTAATCCGGTGGATTTTTCAGATTTACTCTTGGCTGTGCAACCTAAGGTGACTAATGCTATGAATGAAAGGCTGGTTCAGCCTTTTGTAGAGAGTGAAGTGAAAGTAGCTTTGAAGCAAATGTATCCACTTAAGGCACCAGGTCCTGATGGGATGCCTCCTCTATTTTTTCAACACTTTTGGAGCACTTGTGACACGGTGGTTACCAAAACGGTACTTGATTTTCTGAACCTTGGTATTCTTCCACCTAATTTTAATGAAACCCACATTACTCTTGTCCCAAAAATTAAAGAGCCAAAGAAGATAACGGATTATAGACCTATTAGCTTATGCAATGTAGTTTATAAAATTGCTTCTAAAGCTATTGCAAATAGGTTGAAAAAGTTTTTACCTTCGATTATTAGTGATACACAGAGTGCTTTTGTCCATGGGAGATTGATTACTGATAATGTTTTGGTGGCTTTTGAAGCTATGCATCATATTAGCCAAAAAAAAGGGGGAAAGGTTGGGGAAATGGCTCTTAAATTAGACATGAGTAAGGCTTATGATAGGGTAGAGTGGGTTTGGCTTGAAAAGGTTATGGAGAAATTAGGTTTTGCTAACCGGTTTAGGGATTTGATCATGAGATGTGTTTCTACGGTTACCTATTCAATTAAAATTAATGGGACTCCGAGAGGACATATTACTCCATCTAGGGGAATCCGTCAAGGGGACCCTTTGTCACCTTACCTTTTCCTTTTATGTGCAGAAGGTTTGTCTGCTTTGATTCAATCATCAGTGAATAGGGGTCAACTGGAGGGTGTTAAAATTTGTAGGGGTGGTCCTAGATTGTCTCATTTGTTTTTTGCAGATGATAGCTTGATTTTTTGCAAGGCAACGTTAAAGGAGTGTGATGAACTACAACGATTGCTTGCTTTGTATGAGAAAGCTTCCGGTCAAAGTTTAAACCGTGCAAAAACATCTTTGTTCTTCAGTAGCAACACTCCAAGGGATGTTCAAGAGGAGATAAAAAATCGGTTTGGTGCCCAAATAATTAAGCAACATGAGAAGTATCTTGGCTTACCTTCTTTGGTGGGGAAAAATAAAAGACTCACCTTCAATGCTATCAAGGAGAAATTGGGGAAAGTGTTGGCGGGTTGGAAAGAAAAATTGTTGTCCAAGGCCGGAAAAGAAGTTTTGATCAAAGCCGTGGCTCAAGCAATTCCGACTTATACTATGAGTTGTTTCAAACTTCCGGATTCGCTTTGTGAGGAACTGATGGGGATGATCAGGAATTTTTGGTGGGGCCAAAAAAAAGAGGAAAGGAAGATCGCATGGCTTAGTTGGCAAAAAATGTGTGAGCCTAAATGTAATGGAGGATTGGGTTTTAAAAATTTAAAGTTGTTTAATATGGCTTTGCTCGCAAAGCAAGGTTGGAATCTTCAAATGGGGGGTGAGTCTCTTGTTTATAGGATACTCAAAGCTAAATATTTTCCAACAACTGATTTTGTTCATGCTCCGATTGGACACAACCCTTCTTATCTATGGAGGAGTTTAATTTCTGCCCAAAGCTTAGTCATTGAAGGTATGCGATGGAGAGTTGGTAATGGAGCAAATATCAAGATTTGGCAAGATAAGTGGCTGCCAGGGGTATCATCTCATAAAGTACTTTCTCCAAGGTTGTTTTTGAGTGCTGATATGAATGTTGCTGACTTGATTGACTCACAAACGGCAAGGTGGAAAACTGAAGTGCTTGACAACCTCTTTATTCCTCATGAAGCCGACTTGATCAAGAGTATTCCTTTGAGTGTTACTCTACCAGCGGACAAACAGGTTTGGGCTGAAACTTCTACTGGAAATTTTACTGTTAGAAGTGCTTATAAATTAGCGGTTAATTTGTTTACAACTGCAAACCATGGAACTACTTCTGATGGTCGTTTATTGAGAAAATTTTGGAACAAAATTTGGTCTTTGCCCATTCCCCATAAGGTGCGGCACTTTTGTTGGCGTGCTTGCCGTGATACTTTACCAACCAAAGTCAAGTTAAGGAGGCGTAATGTGATTACAGATGATATGTGTGTTTGCTGTCATGAAGAAGCTGAGACGAATGGACACATTTTTTGGGGCTGTCCGAAAGCACAAGAAACTTGGGCTGCTTCAAAATTACAACTGCTGCATTTGGATGTTCATTGTGGCTCCTTTATGGATCTGTTATGGCTTGTTATGATGAGTAATGAGTCAGGTGAGGAAAAATGTTCACAGGTGGTCACAATGGCTTGGGCACTTTGGAGTAATAGAAATGAAATTCTTTATGGTGGAGAAGGCAAAACAGGTCCGGCCATTGCTCTTTGGACAGCACATTTTCTTCAAGAGTACTGGTCTGCTACGGGTTCAAGCTTTAAAGCTACACCAGATTCGGTACAGCACATACCTGATGCACAACATCAGCCTATGCTTGCGGCCTGGCTTCCTCCTTCAGCGGGTTTCTTTAAAATCAATGTAGATGGGGCTCTTTTCTCATCAAAGAAGCAAGCTGGGATTGGTGTAGTGATAAGAGATGTTCAAGGTAGATTGAAGGCTGCTTTATGCAGAAAAATTAAAGCTCCAATGGGGTCTGTCGAAGTTGAAGCTAAGGCCTATGAGGCTGGTCTGTTGCTGGCAAGGCATTTGGAGTTGCGAGATGTTGTGTTGGAAGGTGATTCCTTGATAATTTCCAATGCTCTCAAGCGGCATACAATACCACCCTTTTCTGTAAATGCTATCTTGGAAGGCATTCATGAGTTAGGTGCTGAACTTGGTGTTGTTTATTTCTCTCATGTACGTAGGATTGGCAATAAACCAGCCCATATTCTAGCAAGACAAGCTCAAAACCTTGTCAATGATGTAATTTGGATTGAAGAGATTCCTTGCTGTATTCAGCAAGCTCTTATCCATGATGTATCTGTACTGTGATGTCGTTATAATAATATTTTCAGTGTGTTTTCTATCAAAAAAAAAAAAAAAAGAAGTATTTGCCATATAAAATATTAGTAGTAAATAGTGTTAGGGTATGAAAATATCAGAACACAAGTACCGTTTTACGTATAATTTACCCGGCTGGCTCTGGTAATTTAGTCTTTGCACATTCATGATATCATTATAACTACGGCGTGTAGCTCTGGACAGGTGCTTCCAATAATTGGGTTATTGGATTTAATTTTGTGAATTCTTATCTGGGTTCATGTATGGCTGCCAATGTCTAAATTCTTATTGTAATTTATGCACGATTGGGTGTTGGTTACCTGAGATTTTAAGTTTATTTTAGGTTTCTAATTGTGATGGGAATGCCCTGTTTCTAAATATCCAGCACAAACTTTGTGATATTGATGGCTGACAGACCGTTATTATTCTACTGTTATAAGTATGAATATTTGATCTAAATTCAATGTGTTTCAAATCCTGCTGCAGTTGCATGAGCCCTTTGTTGCATGCCATAAATGACCTATGAAAATCTTAAAATAAAATGAGAGGTAGCTAACCTAGCTTCTAGCTAGCACTTCAAGTCTTCAAGAGACAATGGATCCTCTTTAAATAAATTGAATCTATAAATATTGAAGCTGTAATGTCATGTTTCTGTGCATTGTCCATACCCTCCTTACTTAAGAAGTGTCCAACAAGTACATGTGATAGGAGGGTCCACTGATGGGCCTGAAATTAACAATCTCAATTCTCTAGCTCATCTTTTCAGTTTCAACGTCGACCATTACATTTTATGCATGAATGGCCTTTTTGTGATGGTGCGAAAGTATTTAATAAGGTCAATTTAATTGGCTCTGCCAACCCTGAGATGCAGTGCATTTACATTGGAAGAAAGAAAGGGCCACTGCATTTCAAGTTGAATGCTGAATTGTACAATGTCATATATACATCAGTGTATTCATTATTGTACCATAGATATAAGTTTATATATAGATAATTGGTTTTTTTTTTTTTAATGAATCTTGTGCATTGCAGGAGAGTATAACTTATGGTTAACAAGTGGAACAAGAGTTTATATTGATTTGGATTCACATTTTTAATGTATTACAATCTCTACAATACTATGTCTAATATCTTTATGTAATATAACAGGCTGGCGGAAAATAACCAACCAATGGTACAAATGCCAAAGCAATTCAAACCACAAGTGACAATTCAAGAAGAGATGAACATGAACAGAAGAACCATAAGTGAAATAAAAAAAAAGTTATGTGGGACTCTGGTAATGAGGTAAGAAAAAAGAAAACCTTGAACAATAACATTGTGTCCTTAACATTGCTTTATGTAATATAGACTTGCTTTTACAAAATTTAACTATAAAATTATGAATTGATTGATATCAAATTCAATTTCTAGAAAAATATCTTTACCTATTAGGGAAAGATTATAAACATTAAGATAGATAATTTTGGTTGGTATTTTATCTGTTGCGAAGTATGTCGTAAAAAGGTAAAATCAAGAGATGAATTTTTATGGTGCGACAATTGCATCAAAAAGGCATGCTTCCTAATCCCAAGGTACACAAAATGAAAATGTTTACTTTTTATATTAAAATACACAATAACTAATATGATATTAACATTATATATGTCATCTCTCTTATCAGGTATAGAATTCAAAAGCAATGTGCAACTCACACTAACATCTATACTCAAGGAAAACCAAAGGACATATTCAGTGACTACTACGAAGCAACAAATGAAGAAAATACAAAAAACACTTTAAAGTTGTCTTTCAATTTATTTTAAATATTGATTAAGTAGTTCTTTAAATTTGTGTTTCATACATTTTATGGATAATTGAGGATGTTAAAGATTTAATTCTTCATTTGATTTTAAACTCATGTTTGATTTCTATTTTTTATTATATAAATTAATGTTTCATATCAAGATTAATATTATCAAGGATAGGAAGCTATAAATTGGAATCCTAATGTACAAGCAAAGAGGAAGAGAAAAAGAATAGCTTACATCTTTATACACTAGCTTTCCTGTGCATCGCACGGGTTAGCGACTAGTATTATATATATAGGAAGTATATTATGCATTTTATTGTATATCTTTAAATGCATCTATATATATCCATGAGGTTACAAGCTAATGATGATTAGAGATAGATATCAACGATAATTTATCTAATTGGCAAATCCAATGCCAAACCCTTTGACTCTTTGAGCAAAGCCAATAATATGTGCAGTGTACCGAGTATTCATTGCATCCAAAAAGAATCATAGTAGGCCTATATCTATATGAAATGAACATTAATGATATAAGAAAAAAATAGAACAGATAATATTGCTACAAAGAAATATTTTTACCATACGATGAGTTGAACTCACTTGGTAATGGTATAATGTTATCACTGTACTGGGAGGATTTGTGAACAATAACAGTTGTTTATAAACATAAAACACAAAAGTGAGGGCATATAGCAATTCAAAATGTATTGGTCACTAAATTCTAATTTCTTAGTTTATCAACAATAAATCCATCTTCATCTGTTATTAAAAATGTAAAGTTGTAATTTACAACTAGTTTTTATTGGCTTTAATTCCGTACCAAATTTGATTGTAATTATGTTTAATCTTATGTACCCTGTATTTCTTGTGGGATTTATTTGTAAGGGTTGTATGAGAGAGAAAGAGTGTGTGAAGACTCAAGGCAATTGAAGACTAAAGTTGTTTTCGCAGGTAGCTCGCGAGTAAGCTTCCCGCAAAGTGATGCATGTACCCTACACATGACTGGAATGCAAAGAGTTAGGACAGGATGGAGACAGCTGGTTTTCGCCAGTGTCTCGCGGGTAAGGCCTTCTCACGAGAGACCTGCGAAACATTCTATTTTACTGAACTGTCATATCTGATGCACACTATCTGTACCCACACTATATATACCCACATTACCCATATATGTTGAGGAGTGCTTTTGAGAGAAAACCCTAGCCACAAACCTTGAGAGTTAGAGATTGTTATACCCACATTTCTCTACACAATCCATTGTGGTTTTTCCTCAACTCCTATCTCTCCATTTTCATATCCTTGAGAGTTTGATAGCCCAAACACTTACCACACCCTTTCAGAGTGTCAAGTGAGGTTTTGGTGCCGTTGGGAAGTATTAGAAGAAGCCATGCTTTGGTGGATGCAATCAAGCATATTACGGGACCCGGAGAGCTAGACAAGACACAATTCCGAGAAGCCTTGTTAGAGTAGGAGATTGGAGGGCTCAGGTGCATCGGGTAGATTAGGCTTGGAGGGTCTCTTGCTATTCATGTATTCCAACTGATTGTCTAGTGGATTGATTTATCGCTTGGAGGGCAGCGAAGAGGTTTTACGCCGAATACTTCAATTTCCTCTTCGATAACACATCAGCGTGTTATCTTGTGTTTGCATTCTTCTTCCCTACTCTTTTAGCTTTGATTTTACTGCTGTGTTTTATTGATTATGGCTTAGAGTAGTTATATTGTTTATCCGCTTGCATTTACTTTATTCCGCACTTAATATAAGTTAGAGTAAAATTAATCGAGCCGTAACATTTAATTTGGAGGTCTAAACAGCTCTTGTGTTTTTAACACATTTTCAAGCTTTCAATTGGTATTAGAGCGGGTATACTTGCTGTGGTTTTAATACCTAAGTGTGATCCTAGACCTCTTGGCTTGCCATGGATAGTGCTATGGCAAAGGCCAACATGAAGCATAGTAAAGGTGTTTGTGAAAATGACTTTATGAGCATATTTGGAGATTGTCCTAATAATGAGCTTTTGGAGTTATTCAAATCAGAGAAACATGCTAGAATTTTTATACACATGCTGAAATTCTTAGTACATAAGAATCATGATATTCATAATAGCTTGTGTGAGTCAAATTCCCTAATTGATAAATATAAGAGAAGGAATAGACATTTGTGTGATAAACTTGATTGTTTGAAAAGAAAGCTTCACTCATCTATGAATGAAGTAAAGAAAGATGAGTCTTGCTTTGATAGTCAAGAATGCCTATCTCATGCGTGTCTTTTTGTTCATACCGCATTGAAAGTATTTAATTCATGTTTGTGGTATCTTGACAGTGGTTGTTCAAGACATATGACCAGAGATAAATCTTTGTTCAAAACTCTCAAGGAGAAGGAAGACGGCTTTGTGACATTTGGAGATGGTAGCCACTCACAAGTTCTTGGAAAGGGAACCGTTGATATTCTGGGACTTCCCTTATTGGTTGATGTTTTGTACATTAAAGGATTGAAAGTAAACTTGCTGATTATCACTCAAATATGTGATGAAGACTTCTTAGTTCAATTTTCAAAGAAAGGGTGCCTAATCCTAAATGAAGAAGGTGTTCAAGTATTGAAGGGACTTAAGACCACCGACAATTGCTATGGTGTTATTCCCAAACCAAGCATAGCATGTCGAAGTGCTCGAGTGAACCTTTTGGAGTTATGGCATCAACGATTTGGGCATGCAAATTACAAACAAGTGGCAAAAGTCTTAAAGCTTGAAGCAGTGGTTAGTTTGCCAAAGTTTGGAAAGATTGAGAAGAATGTTTGTGGACCATGTCAATTAGGAAAACAAACAAAGTCAACCCATCCTAAAGTAAATGTAGTTGCTACTTCTCGCCCCTTGGAGTTACTTCATGTGGATCTAATGGGTCAAATGAGAACAAAAAGCATGGGTGGAAAGCGCTATGTTATGGTGGTAGTTGACGATTTCTCAAGATACTCTTGGGTGGAATTTCTTAGAGAAAAGTCAAAAGCATGCGACAAGATGGAAATGTTATGCAAGAGGCTACAAAATAAAAAGGGAGTTCCTATAGTCAAAATCAGAAGTGATCATGGTAAGGAGTTTGAAAATGCAAAATTTAAAGCATTTTGCAATGAGCATGGTACCAAGAAGGAATTTTCAGCTTTAAAGACTCCACAACAGAATGGGGTGGTTGAAAGAAAGAACCGGGTGATCCAAGAGATGGCAAGAGTAATGTTACTCAACAAAAACATTCCACAAAAGTTTTGGGCTGAAGCGATGAATACTTTGTGTCACATTGGGAATAGGATCTTCTTCCGAACAGGAACAAAGAAGACATTGTATGAAATTTGAAGAGAAAAGAAGCCGAAGGTGAAATATTTTTGAATTTTTGGAAGCAAGTGTTACATTCTCAATGATAGGGAGAATCTTGGAAAATTTGATGCTAAGAGTGATGAAGGAATATTCTTAGGATACTCCATAAATAGCGGAGCATATAGAGTGTACAATAAGTGCACTAAGAAGGTGATGAAATTGATAAATGTGGTCATAGATGATACCATCTCAGAAAAGGATATTGATGATGATGGTGAAGGACCAAACCTTAAGAAGAATAAGGGTGATGACAACATGTCTCAAGGTGATGATGTTGAGAAAGAATCACCAGAAAAGGAGTCTACACCTCCTATATCAAGAAGGGAGACTAGATCAACACAAGGATCTTCAAGCCCACTCACCCCTCCGGAAGTTCAACCTTCAATTTCCCATGATGGGGAACCTTCCACTTCCAAGAGAACATCATCAAGAGTAACTCTCAATCATCCCACAAGCAATATCATTGGTGATTTAGATGAGGGACTTCGTTTAAGAAAATGACCGGGCTATAGTGTGAATCATGTGACGTACAATTGTTATCTTGCTCAATTTGAACCCAAAAAAGTGGAGGAAGCTTTGAAAGATGAGAATTGGGTAGAGTCCATGCACCAAGAGTTACATCAATTTGTTAGAAATGATGTATGGGAGTTGGTACCAAGACCTAAGGATACACATGTAATTGGCACCAAGTAGATCTTCCAGAACAAGACCGATGAAGATGGTGAAGTTGTCTGAAACAAATCTAGATTGGTGGCTCAAGGATATACTCAAGTTGAAGGCATAGACTTTGATGAGTCATTTGCTCCAGTTGCAAGACTAGAGTCAATCCAAATTCTTCTCTCCATAGCGTGTATTATGAACTTCAAGTTATACCAAATGGATGTGAAGAGTGCTTTCTCGAATGGGTTTTTAAATGAAGAAGTGTTCGTTGAACAACCAAAGAGTTTCATGACCCTTACTTTTTGGACCATGCGTTAAGGTTGAAGAAGGCATTATATGGGCTGAAGCAAGCACCAAGAGCTTGGTATGATCGCCTCACCACATACCTATTAGATCATGGCTTGAAGAGAGGTCAAGTCGATCGAACACTGTTTGTCAAAAGAGATAAGAAATTTTTCCTTGTTGCTCAAGTATATGTGGATGACATTGTCTTTAGATCCACAATCAATCACCTAGCTCATGACATTTTGGAAGAAATGAAAAGGTAGTTTGAGATGAGCATGGTGGGGGAGCTAAACTACTTCCTAGGGCTTCAAGTGAAAAAAAGGAAAGATGGGATATTTATTTCTCAAGAGAAATATGCCAAAAATCTTGTAAAGATATTGGGTCTAGACTCTAAGAAACATACTTCCACTCCTATGAGTTCCTCAGCAAAACTAGGCCGTGATGCAGCCAGTGTAGAAGTGGATCCAACACTCTATCGAAGCATAATCGGTAGTCTTCTCTATCTCATTGCGAGTAGACCGGACATCGATTTTAGCACCCAAAGAATCACACTTGACTGTAGTTAAACGAATTATCCGCTACATCAATGGCACATTCAACTATGGAATTTGGTATTCAAGAGACTCGAATGAGTGCTTAGTTGGGTATTTGGATGCTGACTGGGCCGGGTGCATTGATGATAGGAAGAGTACTTTCAATAGTTGTTTCTATCTTGGAAATAACTTGGTGTCATGGATGAGCAAAAGCAAAATTCAATTTCTCTATCAATGGTTAAAGCTGAATACATTGCAACAGCGAGTTGTTGTGCACAATGATTATAGATGAAGAAGCTTTTACATGATTATGGAATTACGCAAGACACTATGTGTGTATTCTATGATAACACGAGTGTCATAAATCTATCAAAAAATCTAGTTTAACACTCAAAATCAAAGCATATCGAGATCCGGTATCACTTCATTCGAGACTTGGTGGAGGAAAAGATTATGTATTTAGGGTTTATAAACACTTACAACCAGAAGGCAGACATATTTATCAAACCTCTTGATGGTTCGAGATTTCAGTCTTTGCGTAAGACCATTGGTGTTGGTATCATTCCTTGAACTCCATCTCTTGTGTGACCTTAGTTTGTTAAATGTTGCATTCTTGTTGTATAGGTCTCACATGTTTTGTTAGGTGATGTTTCTTTTACAAGTTTTGTTTTGTACTTGTTGTTTTTGTTGATATTACTTTACTTGTTCTGTTTTTGAGTGTGTTGAAAAATTCAAAAACTCATAAAAATTGAAAAATCTCTAAAAAGTTTGATCGCTTGTGTTGTGTTATGTTTATCACATGTGAGTTTGGCCTAGTACCTTCGTACTAATGGTGAAGTGCATTTACGAGCTTAGCTTGTTATGTATGCACATCTATCTTTGTGGGAAACATCTTGAAATCTATGTGTGACTGTTGTAAATCGATCTTCAAGCTTGTCATGAATGATTGGTCAATAGTTTTGTTGGTTTTGATACATGCATAGACTTGTGCCTATAGCTTTTCCCACCTTTACTTTTTATGTTTTTGCTTAAAGAGCTCACCAAATATAAATCTCAAAATGAAAAGAGATAATGAGCTGCAATAGCCGTCGCACACTAGTATTTGACTAGGAAAAAGGGAAAGCGACTTTTTTATTGAAATGTATGGTGTTAAAAAAGCCAAAGGCTTATTCTCAATATTGAAATATCAAAAATTTCAAGCACCAATCTCAAAATGAGCTGTACTGGTCAAAAAATGATCAAATGTTATGATTTGTATAGAAGGCAAATGAAAAGCTTCTAAGTTATGTAATCATTTTATTGTGGGAGATCATATATGTTCTTTTCTATAATTGAGATAGACCACTTGACTTAGTACCAGCTGTGTATGACTTGATTGAATTGATCATTGAAGCTTCATTCTGGACTAAGGACTATTCTACATTTGATACTCATACACAACATACAAGACTTATGTTCAACAAATGCTTATTTCATTTATGTGATTGTACATGATCAAATGTGATGTGTATGCTCAATTGCTTGCCAATCAAACCCAAAAATATTTTTGAGTATTTTATATGTTTTTGAAAGTGATTTTATAAATTTGTGTTTTAAGTTTTTGTTCAAAACATTTTTGTGTTGTTTTTCAAAAACTTGTTCAGAGGCCTTTTCGCAAGAATCTCGCAACTAAGCACTTCCCGCGAAAAGAGGTTAAGTAAAAACTAGAAATCACAAATTTCAGATAAAGACTTTCGCGACTGTTTCGCGACTAACAGCTTCTCGCGAAAGATTCTGAGCTTCAGTGGTGTTTTTTGCTAGTAATTCCGCAACTATCTAACCCGCGAAAAATGCGTGTTTTCAGTTTTTAGGGCTGATGTGAGTGATTTTTAAAACACTCTTGAGTTCCTTCCTTTGCCTCACTCGAACCTCTCAACCCAAATTTGTCTTTCACTCAAAACCCTCCAATTTCAAGCACAATCTCTGCACAATCAAATCAAAGGCATGTTTTCAACAATCTTTTTCCTTCGTTTCTTAGATTATACAGAATTTGTTTTGGGGTTCTTGAATTGGGGGTTTTCAAAAAAGGGGGTTGGGAACTATGATTTTGGGCAAAAAAATTTCAAACTTTTGATTAGGCTTTGCCCTATTTGACTTGATTGTATCTATGTTGGCCCCTTGTGGCAATTTGAACTTGTATTTAGGCATATTTCAATATGTTCATGCATTGCCCATTTGTGTAGTGTAATGTTGCACTCCAAGTGTTTAACAAAATGCTCAAGTGGCATTTTTGTGTTGGTTTGGACTCCAATGAGTTCCATTCTTTGGGTTTACCCTTAATTGAACTTGTTTAACATGTTTTGATCTTTGGGTGTGTGTTTTACACACTTTGACCCACATGTGCCTCACCATGCCTTGCCATGCATCACCTAGGCACACAGTAGGCACACCTTATGCACACTAGATGCACACATATGCACAGTTGCTATATTTTTGCATTTTTGCTAATTTTTACATGGTTTAGCACTTATAGCATTTTTTTTAACTCTATTGTGTTCTGTTTTAAGTCTTTATACTTATGTTTAGGACTAACTTGACACTAATCAAGTTTGTGTTCTGTTTTGTGTTTTTGTACCTGTTTCTTTTTGTTGTGTGTCTCCATGTGTAGAGGTCTCCATCCAAACACTCTGCTTCCAAGAAATCCTCCAAGCGTCCTCGCACAGACTCTATTAACTTCAAGTCCATTGAGGCAGACATGGCTTATAACGGTTGTTACAAACGAAGCCATAATCATTATGGAAAGAGTTGTTAGAAAGGAGACTCTTGAGATGTGTTCAAGGAGAGGACATGGACGAAACAGCTGAATCCAAGTGGAAATGTGTACTTAGAAATCATCAAAAAGGTCTTTTCAAATGCTAGTGTGGATGGAGACCACATTAATTGTTGGTTAAGACACAAGGAGTTTGTTATTACAAGGGAATCAATCCAAGAATTCCTCGAAGTTCGTCCACCTTCTCAGCAAATTACCGTTCAATATGATGATCGATTGGATTCTCTTGAGCCAATGGTGAGACTTCTTGGTGGTATACTAAACAAGAATTCAATGAACACCCTTCCATTCAATCTGGAAATGAGGACTCTAGCATATGTCATGATCCACAATTTGTATCCGGTCACCAACTTTATGACATTGTCCGCTCCGAGGACAATTTTCTTATACGATCTCTTCGCACATAAAGAGATTGACATTTGTGGACACATTTTCCATCTCCTGACCAAGAGCATTGAAAAGAGGAACTCCAGAACTATCATGCCATTCCCCACTCTCATCATGGGCCTCATTGTAAAGACAAGGCTCAAACTTCCGAGTGGCCTCACAATAGTACAAAGAGACTATCCCATTGGTGCTAACACTGTGACTAGGAGCAAAGCTCACATCACCGGATCCAAGACTGGCGTCTCACAAATACCAAGGGATCATGTTGAGGAAGAGGGTGGAGATATTGATGAGGAGATTGATAGATTCACCTAAACACTAGAAAGTTCTGTTCAACCATCCTCTCAAGCACAAGCATGGGGACCCGATCTTCTTGATTACCTTATTGCTAGGGTAGAGCAGATGTATACCATGCTTGACTCCCATGTGTAGCACACCACGGACCAGATTGCATATAGCCAGGGTCAGATTATTGCACTATCTTCTCAGATTAGGGATATATCAATGGCGTAAGGATCCGATTCAAATTCCAAGCAGTTCTAGCCTCTTTGGCCATTCCGGTCAAAAAGGGGGAGAAAATTTTGAAAGGGAGTATGCACAATTGAGGGGGAGTATAGCATAGTTATTGATTTATTGGTTGATTGTTGGCAATTTAGCATTTTTATGTTTGGTTTAAACTTTGTTAGTTTTTATAACTCTTGGATAGTTTTATTGCTTTCTTTTAAAGCTTAAGTACTTTGGTTTAATTTCAGTTTAATATTCAATACTTGTGTTTATCTCATTGCTTTGTAGAATTTTTTTTGTACTTTTAGATGTTGCTAAACTATCCTGAGTACCTTACACTTGTACCCTTGTAGGATTTTATATCCTTGATGCAAATACTTTGTGCATTTTGCATTGGTTGTGTGTTGGACATGCAATTGATCATTGTGATTGGTCTTTATTGCATTGCGTGTCCGGATGATCATTGTAGTCATTCTCCAATGACTATTCTTGTATGATCAAGATATGCTTAACTGTTTTATAGTGTTTATTACCTTGATCGCACTTTACTTGTGTATATAAGTACCATGTATTCAACTTGTCATAAGCTTAATGAAAGTTTTGTTTGTGTACGAGTGTTTCAGGTTACAGGTACATACATGCAAGTGCTTCACAGCTTCTAGATTAGGTGTGAGTGAGTTTTGCCACTGTTCCCAAACTCACATTTAAGTCTAGATTTTGTTTTAGGGGTTTTGTCACAGAATAGCCAAAGGGGGAGATTGTAAAGTTGTAATTTACAATTAGTTTTTGTTGGCTTTGATTCCGTGCCAAATTTGATTGTAATTATGTTCAATCTTATGTACCCTATATTTCTTGTGGGATTTATTTGTAAGGGTTGTGTGTGAAAAAGAGAGAGTGTGAAGACTTAAGACAATTGAAGACTAAAAATTTTTCGCATGTAGCTCGCAAGTAAGCTTCCTGAGAAGTGATGCATGTGCCTTGCACATAACTAGAATGCGAAGAGTTAGGACAGGATGGAGACAGCTGGTTTTCACGAGTGTCTCGTGGGTAAGGCCTTCCCGTGAGATACCTGCGAAACATTCTGTTTTGTTGAACTGTTATATCTGATACACACTATTTGTACCCACACTATATATACCCACATTATCCACAGATGTTAAGGAATGCTTCTAAGAGAAAACCCTAGCCATAAACCTTAAGATTTAGAGATTGTTATACCCACATTTCTCTACACAATCCATTGTGGTTTTTCCTGGACTCCTACCTCTCCATTTTCATATCCTTAAGAGGTTGATAGCCCAAACATTTACTACACCTTTTCATAGTGTTAAGTGAGGTTTTGGTGTTACTGGAAAGCATTGGAAGAAGCCGGGCTTCAAGGAACAAGGTTTCAAGATTAAGTGTTAAAGCCATGCAAGTCTGTCCAAGAAACAAGTGAAGAAGTGCTGGATTTTAAAGTTTGACAACTATCTCGACAGCTAGTATCTATCAAGATTTAAAAAGTTGCTGAAACTCGATGCTCGATAGCTAGCTCGACAAATAAGCTATCTATCGAGGTTTATGAAATTCATTTTTTCAGAGCTAATTTCAATCTAATCTAGGAATACATGTTTGGGCTTTCTTTTCTCACAACCCTAAATATATATAAAGATTGTTTTAAGGGCCGTCAAAGGTTGCAAGAGTGTGAAGTAGAGTTGTGTTCATATAAATTGTGACTGGAGATAGAATTTTTCTTAGTTCATCTTTCTCTTGAAGAAGCTGCTATGTTTGTACACCGTAGGGTTCTGTAACCAAGGAGTTTCGTGATTTTCATCGTGTGATGAACTGAAGAACTTTGCAGCCAACATCTTCTCAAGTTGGTGAGTAAGCCACGTACTGGGATCTGCGCATCGAACTAGTTAGTCACATACTGGGAGCCGTGCAATAAAAGGAGAGATTGTCACTACAGAACAAGTCCAATTGTGTATTGGGGTAAGGGTTCAACTATAGATTAGTATAAGGTACTGGGATTTCTTTACTTGTAACCGCTTGTTGTGATAATAGTGAATTCTCGGGAGTGGTGACCTTAAAATCACCGGTGGCGTTTTTGCCATGTAGGTTTTCCCCATTCGTAAACAAATCACTGTGTCAATTTAATTTCCGCTACATTTAATTAATTGGTGATTTGTTTATACTACCATGCGTATTGCATGCTAATTGAATTAATTAATTAACTTGGCTAATTAATTTGTTAATTTATCACAAGTGGTCAATACATTTTTGGCCTATCAATATGAAAATTGAGGGTATTTTTAAAATTTTTATTTTTAATGAAGCTTCTCTAATACCCTAAATGACTTATATAAATATGTATTTTTCTAAATTGATTTTTAGAAAATTGAAAAAAATACTTCTTTTAGAATTTCTTAAGTTTATGATGGATTTCGGGTCTATATTTCCTTGATTCATCAAGGTTTCTTTAAACTATAAAGAAAGTTCCCCTCCTTGGTTAAAGAACAACGAGCTAGGACGTTTCCTGATGTTGTGCCACCATGCTATTGTGCTGGTATATTCATGGATTTTACTAGCATTACACTTGTTATTGTTCCTTCTGTTTGTTCAATGGAATAATTCTAACTTAAGGTTGCAATTTTAACTCTAGTTTGATAAATGAAATCAACCTTTTATCTCGTGCTTTTAAAATTACCAGATTAAGCAATCACAATCAAACTATCTCTTACTACAAATGCCCTAAACATATCCTAAAATATTATTCCAAATCCCAATTCTAATGTAGTACCGATCCAATTTTCCGTTTGTTTTCAAGGGAAAACCATATGTGAAGATAGTTTTTTTGTATTTTTCAGTGTATTTTAGTATTAAAAAAAAATTATTTAAAAGAAAACTATTTCTTCCCTTATTTAGCTTAACATGAGATATTGTTGTTTTCCATGAATATTTCTTTGGAAAACAACTCTATCTCACGTGATGCTAAATAAGGGAAAATCTATCTCAGGCAAAACTAAATAAGGGAAATTAAGAGATAGTTTTTCAACTCATTTCAAGGTAGCTACCAAACAAAGGAAAATGACATAGTTTTCTTGAAAATGTTGATGTCAAAACAAAGAATGTTGTGCTAGTGCAAACATCTAATTGTAAAATGTAACTAGGTAACATAATGTTGCCAAATTTGATGATTATAGCATTGAATGTGGGATAATATTTGAATCTATAAAATGAGAGGCATTTAAAATGTCAATTTACCCAACAAAATTTGCATTGAAGAGTACACTATGATTTCAATCAATAGAATTGTATTGTTGCAAATTTTTCTTGTTTTGTTTTTGTCTAGTTTTCATGGTTAAAGGAGGGCTTTTTGAAAGGAGTGGAGTATATGTAGAATTGTTTAATGATTTAGGCATGAATGTTAATGTTCATTGTAAATTTGGGGATGGCGATCTTAGTCCTTATTTCATCCAATATCCAAAAGGCTTCTACCAATTCAACTTTAAACCAAATCCTTGGAGCACTACCGATTACTATTGCAATTTTCAATGGCCAGATAATTTCCATTGCATTGATATCTACCTATTTGATAGAAATCACCCTCAATCACTACAAAAAAATCGACCTGTCCTAGGGTTTTTTTGTCGGCGTTTTTACAAACCGTCGTAATAGATAAGCCTGTACCAGCGTTTTTTGAAAACGCTGGTATAGGAAATCCTATTACGGCATTTCTCAAAAACGCTGGTATAGGAAGCCCAAAAGCGCTGGGATAGGGTTACTGATTTCCCTTATGGGAAAGACCTATCTCAGCGCTTTTAAAAGCCCTGGGATAGGGCTTAAAAGCACTGGGACAGGTCCCTCCTTTCCCGTATGGAAAATGACCTATCCCATCACTTTTAAAAGCACTTTTACGAGACCAATGATTATGGTCTTTGCTACCCGTGGAACCCAAATTAACTCGATGCCCCACCTCTATTTTCATAAATCAATGTCTACTACTTTGTCACAAAATAATTATTTCAAAGTAGCTACATACAATAAGCTTTGATACAATCTAATATTAAAATTATTCTTTAAAAAAAAAAAAAAAAAAAAAACCCTGTTTCTATTGTTTATGTCATCACTTTTTTTTTTAAGAAAAGTTAATGGGCACCTTAAGGATATTAGTTTATAAAATATTTTTATAAGAAAATGAAAAATAACTAATATATTTGTTTAACTTTTTGTATTTTTTTATAAAAGTAGTATCAAAACTTTCCTAAAATAGTGCAATAAAAAATGCCCTAAGACACTCGTTAAGAGGACCCATCTTTTTCTTAAGGAGTTGTTAATATCATAAATTCATAATCTACGACGGCAACATTGGACTTCCAATAAATTGGTCATACATGGTAGGAGATGTGTGAATAGTTTTACTATAATATAATAGAGACCACAGACAAAACAAGTTGACTGAGTTCACCAACATTACAAGTTGATTGTGAATAGAGATTCATCCATAGAAAGGATCAGAGAGAAAGATATGGGAGGCCATAGTTTGGTGGAAATATCCCTGAAATGGCTTGAAGGTCTGTCAAGGAGTAAGATTTGTAAGGAGGTTGAGACCATAACTATGGAGGGCCTCAAGGTCGTCCATGCTCAAAAGGGTTTTATTCGATGCCATTTTCTTGTCCCCAGTCGCCTTGCAGTAAGTTTTACTGATTTTTCATTGATAATCACTCACTTTAATCCTTCTTTTTTTTACCTAATATATATGTTTGTGAGATCAAAATAATGATGGAAGCTATATCTGATTGTTTTAGGATAAAGATGGGAATTGGCATGTGGGTGCTATGGCAACTTTAATCGACAATGTTGGTGCTGCAACCGTATTCTCCTCAATTGGTCTGGTCAAAGCTTCCGTAGAGCTCAATATCTCATACTACTCCACGGCTAAGATACAAGTTCGCTCTCTTATCTTTCTACACTGATTTTTTTTTAATAAATTTGATAGATGCGAGTGGAGGGGTTTGAACCATAAATATCTCAATTAAAAAGATTAAGAAATGCCAACCAGTTAATCTTGATATTTTTTTTATTATAAATAATTTGATAGTTATAACGAGAGATGATGAGTTCAAATCTTAAATGTACATGTTAGAAATGAAATAAGATATTAGTTGAGTTACAAGTTTCTTAGAATTCTTTTTATTGATTTATTCATTTTGATCATATTTTTAGTTTATATTAAGATTTACTTTTTGGTATGTGGAGCCAAACCAAAGTTATTTTTGTAAGATTTTGTGAATCTTAAATGTCTCTATTGGAAACACTAAAAAAATACCATTTCTTTTTTAGAAAAATTCAACCCAATGATATTTACTAAAAGGTCCCAATTAAGTTACAATAATTCAAATTTATAAAAAGAAAAAAATTAAAAAATAATAAATAAATAAATAAAAAGAAAAAAAAAAGGGGGAAAGAGTTGTTTTAAAAGCTTTTTCCTAAAACTTTTTTTAAGCGGTCCACACTAGTTGACTTAAGATTATGGAGCATATCGAAATAGCCAAGATTTTTGTTCCTAATAATACAAAAATAGGAATTATAAATGTTTGGTTTAGATTCTAGTTTACCATATTGTTAGGTTCTAAAAGTTTAGAACAATTGACAAATCGTGAGTACAAAATTGTCGATATAGATCTTAGAGTCTATAGGTATTATTAGACAATACTCAAGGTAATTCAAGACAAGATTCAAGAACATACAAGCTGTGGAAAGAAGAGTTCAGAAACTGCCCAGTTCGATCAATCGAAAGACAAGCTCGACCGAACAAAACATGTATCTGCAGAATTCTATTTCAACCCAAACTATTGGGTTTCAAGTAAAACACTACTAGTATATAAAGGAAACCCTAAGCACGTTTTTATAAAGCTTTTTAGAGAGAGAAGAGAGGGCCTCTTTTGTATCTAGGGTTTTGTACCCAAAAGCTCTCTAATGTCTTCTATCAGTGTTATTCCTTGAAAAATCTCAAGATTTGGTGTTGTAGAAGTTGCTGCCTTCTCTAATCATCAAAGGTGCTGATGATCTAAACCTTCAAGGGTGGTCTTGGAGTCACAAACAAGAGAGTTTGTGTTTTTTATCACAAGTGTGAGGGCTTGTGTTGCAAAGGCCAAGGAAAGAAGTAGTCCGTGGATTCGGAGCTATCATTGGGTCGTTGTAGTAAGTTTTCTACTTGAGGTAGCAATAGAATGTTAGTGGTCTAAGTTCTATTGTACAAATTTCAATTCTTTCATAGTGGGTTTGCTTTTTACCTTGAAAATAGTTAAGTTAAATCCTCCCCAAGTTTTTTACTGATTTGGTTTTCTTAGATCATCATATCATTTTGTTATTTATTTTTCCGCTGCTTTGCATAATATGATTGTTTTGGTTTAACCTAGAATAATAAATCTAAATATTCACTTGGTTAATTAATTAGGTTAAACAATCTAGTTTACAGGGATCTAAAAACTAACACATTTATAGAAGAAGCTTGTAAAAATTAAACTTTTTTTTTTAGGTGGGGGTAATTTTTATTTTTATTTTTTGTAAAAATGCTTGCAAAATTTTTTTTTCCCCCTTTTCTTTGTAGATGTGAAATGTTTTCAGAAATTGTTCCCTCAAAAATCTAGATTATGTTTCCAACTTATTTTTATGACCTTGATAACTGAACTATGAATCCATGACAGGAAGGGGTTGAGATAGAAGCGAAGGTTGTGGCAGACAAAGAATATTAACATCTGTGGTGGTGGAGGTCAGAAAGAAAGATAATGGAGAACTAATTGCTTTGGGTAAGCAATGGATGGCCACACTAAAGGTTAAACTTGGTGAAATGAGCAAGCTTTAAGAGCACAAACCAACAAAACGCAGAGTGCATTTTGGTTTTATTTATTTATTTATTTATTTATTTATTTATTATTATATTTATTTTTTTATGAATAGAATGCATTTTGGTTTAGTTCTACAAATCAATACAATGAATTTATACATTTAAAAAACACAGGTGCATGCCAAAATTAATTTTGATCACAAAATGAAATGCAATGCATTTCACTAATTCAGTTTACAGGTAATTTGTTCTCTCTCATATGAGTTGCCACAACTTAAGACAGGGAGATTAGTCTGTAGAGAGGGAAAATTCCCGACCTATCACAAGCTGACACGTCACACTACCAAGTCCACAAAATACAGCCAATCACAAAGCACCACATACTACTGCTAGGTTTTACTACTGCTGTTCAGGAGCCAACAGAAATTTGCCAAGTGTCATGTACGAACCAATCATGCATCGACTCGTGTAAGCGATGACCCAAGCAACCTCGCACGTGTAAGCGATGACCCAAGCAACCTCGCACGTGTAAGCAATGACACAAGCGGACCAATCAGATTGTGACATGTGTCACCAGTCAAATTCCGCCACGTGTCGCTCATCCACCTCCAAATTCCTATAAATAGAAGCCTTCCTAAGACATTTGGAGGACACCAAGCTATCTGAAGCGCAGAAGTAGAGAAGCTCTGCAGGAATCAAGCCTCGAAGCCTCCAAGAACTTCAAGAACTTCAACCTCAAATCGAAGAACATTCGAAGCAGAATCATCCAAACTATCTGCCTAGATCCAAAAGTTTGCGGGAATCAAGCCAAAAGTGTCCGAAAACATCAATAAATCACAAATTAGTAAAGTTCTACGGATCCAAGCTTCTAAAGTTCCGAAGAACTCCCACCACAAACCTTCGAAGATGAAGAACACGCGAAGAACACGAAGAACGCGAAGAACAAAGGATTTCTAACAAGCTTATAGCCAGAGATTCATTGTAATTCCGTTTCAGCGATCTTCGATCCATTCATCAACCAAATTGAAGGATATTTTGTGTTCAAGTCAAAATTACATTACCATAAATCCAATCAATAAGTCTTACAAGGAGATCGAATCAAAGGATCAATCTTTTGTAATTTCAGAGAACTGTACCACACAATCATCAATATAAATTCTCATTTGTGAAACTATTTTACTTGTTTGATTTATTTCAAACTAGAAATTTAGTCGTCTACAAATTCTGGCACGCCCAGTGGGACATCTCTGCCTCTCATCTCTTTCTCCTTCAAAAGAAAAGAAATTCGACATCATTTTGCTACCAGCTTCAATGGCCTCTAGCAAGGATGTCCGAAAATCAGTAGTTGATACTTCCAGTGCTAATGATTATGTCAACCCAATCACTCGCAGTCGATCCAAAGCTTTTCAGCCTCAACCAACCAAAGAAGGCGAGCTTTCTACCGTCATCTCTCTAGGCTTTCTTGCAAATAGGAAAGTTACCACTAAGGATTCATCTGTCTTAAAAGATTTGGAGATCAGTAATGAATCATCCCCAACAAAGACCTTTTCCATCAACTCTTCACCTGCGATGAGAAACTTAAGGAATGAAGTACCTTTGACTCATCCGGTTTCGTCATTTTCTCCATCATACCTAGAGGTCATGCCAGTGATGATGACTAACACCTCTACCATGGAAGAAAAGATGGCTGAAATGGAACAAAGAGTCATCCTTCTCACCAAAGCACTTGAAGAAAAGGACGTCAAAATTGCAACCCTAATGAACAAGCTAGAGGTACAAGATTCGGGTGAATCAAGTCTTGGCCTTGAGCACCCACCTGGCTTTACCTTGAAAGGAGGAAATCCCGGGGATGATAAAGGAAAGGGAGGTGAAGGCCCTTTTCAACACGGACATTCCACCTCAATGGCCTCGATATCTGTCCAACAATTGCAGGACATGATAACAAATACTATTCGAGCACAATATGGAGGTTCTTCTACAAGTTCTCTCATATATTCGAAGCCCTATACAAAGCGCATTGATAATATGAGGATGCCAAATGGGTATCAACCTCCCAAGTTCTTGCAATTCGATGGCAAAGGAAACCCTAAGCAACATATTGCTCACTTTGTAGAAACCTGTGAGAATGCAGGAACTCAAGGAGGCCTCTTTGTAAAGCAGTTTGTCCGTTCACTAAAAGGGAATGCCTTTGATTGGTATACAGACTTAGAACCCGAGTCAATTGATAGTTGGGAACAACTTGAAAGAGAATTTCTCAATCGATTCTACAGCACACGACGCACAGTAAGCATGATGGAGCTTACCAATACCAAACAGTGGAAAGATGAGCCCGTTGTTGATTATATCAATCGGTGGCGTTCTTTGAGTCTAGATTGCAAGGATAGACTTTCTGAAATATCTGCTGTAGAAATGTGCATCCAAGGCATGCATTGGGGACTTCTTTACATCCTTCAAGGGATAAAACCCCGAACATTTGAAGAATTGGCAACTCGTGCGCATGACATGGAATTAAGTATCTCCAGCCATGGAAATATGAAACCTCCCGTACCTGAGGAAAGGAAAGAAAGACGGGAAATAAGGAAAAATGACAGGAATGCAAAAAGTAATATCAAAGACTCAATGAATATCAACCCTGCTCCAGCTAAAATTTCAACAAGGAATGAGAAGGCTAATGAGAAAAGGCCCGAGGGGAGCCAACAACGTGAGACGCGTCGCTCATCACTTAAGGAATGGGAAAAAAAGGTGTATCCTTTCCTAGATGCTGATATGCCTGAAATGCTAGAACAATTGCTCAAGTTGAAATTAACTGAATTGCCAGAATGTAAACGACCGGAAGAGATGGGAAAAGTTGATAACCCGAACTATTGTAAGTATCATCGCATCATAAGCCATCCAATCCAAAAATGCTTTGTTCTTAAAGAACTTATCATGAAGCTAGCCAAGGAAAGGAAAATCGACTTGGATTTTAATGACGTTGCTCAGTCAAACCTTGCAACATTTGCTTGTGGGTTACCTAGTTGCATTTCTCCAAGTACTAAGCAGGGGGCAAATAGCACTCTCATCCAGTTTGGTTCTCTGGAACCTGTTCAAGTTCAGCTCTCACAAAAAGTATCTTATCATAATTCAAATGACAATAAAAGGTCAACAATGGATGAGGAAGAAGGCTGGACAATGGTTACTCGTAGGAGATGGAAAAAGAGATGAGCATTCCCTCTTCATTTGGTCACCTAAGAGTCCAAAAGAGCTCAAAACCAGATTCAGCCTCGGTCAAGAAGAGAGATTGACAAAAGGCAAGAAAGACTGGGAACAAAAATGAATGACGATTCGGCACAAACCCAAAAACTTCGAAATCTCATCACATTGGAAGAATTCTTCCCCAGAAGATTCTTTCAAAATGACTCAGCCGAGGCCGTTCACACGGTCTCTCATTGTGAAATTCAAGACGAAATGAAGGATGTTGACCATGGTGGTCCAAATGAGACTTTGTCATCTTTGGAGGAACTCCAATCTCAGGTTGATGAAGTTGAACCCTTGCAATTCTCCATCTCACCAGAAGAACTGCTCACTCAAGCTCTTGAAAAGCCAGAGATATACACTCCTTCTACCAACACGCTTCAACAAAACCAAGAATGTTACGCGTGCTCTCCAGACTTAACTTTCACTGATGAGGATCTGTTGTTAGGCACTAAGCCCCACAATCGTCCACTTTATGTCTCTGGTTATGCTCGTGAACAAAAGATCGATCGCATTCTCATTGACGGAGGTTCGGTTGTTAATATACTACCAAAAATGACGATGAGACGACTTAGTCTTACTATGGAGGAATTATCGCACAGTCATTTGGTCATTCAAGGTTTTAACCAAGGAGGACAACGCGCAATCGGCATGATACACTTGGAATTAATCATTGGAGAATTGACAAGTAACATTTTGTTCCATGTCATTGATGCCAAGACAACCTACAACATGTTGTTAGGACGTCCATGGATCCATGGAAATGGAATAGTGCCATCAACTTTGCATCAATGTTTCAAGTATCTTCAAGGTGGAATAAAGAAGGTCAATGCCGACTTAAAGCCTTTTGCTGAGACTGAAGCTCATTTTGCTGACGCAAAATTTTATGTAGAAGATAACATTGCTAGTGAAGTTCTCCCAGTTGAGATCCCGTCTATGAAAAGCAAGCAGAGTGAAAAGAAGCATGTTAGATTCATCACTGAAAAGGATAATCCTTCCTCAAAGAAAGGTCCAGAATATGGGAATGATCATTCTAGTGAATCTACCAGTAATGCAGTGAGAGCGAAAATTTCAACACCTTCTAATAACCAGCCATTCCTTCGGTATGTACCATTATCACGCCGCAAGAATGGACAATCACCATTCGCAGAATGCCTTCAATCTACAGAAGACATAGGAAGGCCTCCTGCAAAGCTCACAATGGAGGATGTAGTCATATTGAAAGAAAATCATGTCATGCCTTTAACTTCATCCACAAATCCTTTGCCCTCGAAGCCACTAAATGGATTCGTGAGGTCTTCACAAAGTCTGACAGAGCATGGTATTCTACCAAGTGAGCGGACGAAAGAATGGTTCGACCCAAAGGCATGTAGACTGTTAGCCAAAGCAGGCTACGATTCCTCAAAACCAAGCGACTTAGGGGAACTAATTCCAGAAGCCACTGGAGAAAAGATGCACGGCCTTAGCAAAACACAAAGGAAAATGCGGCTTGAAGGGCATAAGATTCCTATCCCAAAGGTCGGATTAGGTTATACTCCAGAACAACCAGCCCAGATATGGATCAAGAGGAGAACCAATGCTTCAAGTTCCCAATACATAACAGTGGAGGTCGGCGAAAGTTCGGATAAAAGAAAAAGATCACTCTTCATCACGTGTCTCAGTGTTTGATCGCATCGAGGCCTCATCATCACGAGTTACAGTGTTCGACAGGTTAAATACAACTTGCTTAACACAAAATCGTGACACTCTTGCTTGTAGAACAGTCTTTGATAGATTGGGGGCAACAAAAAGGCCTGTTGATAGTCAGTCTCAAAATTCAACAAACTTTGAGATTCAAAAAGAAGAGAAAGCTAATGATGAGATTCGCAGTAGCATTCCTTCACGCATGAAACGCAACTCTACCCTAGACATCAGCACTGAAGGATCGCTCAAAGTCAAGAGATGAATGATTGTACACACTAGACAATCATTTGTTCACAATGAGCAGATTGAAGAGGTATCATCCTCGTTTCATATCACGATAGAAAAAGGTGCAATTTCAAATGTTGAAGAAGCCAATGAAGAGGTTGATGAAGCTCCCCCAGCCTTGGAAGATGGAGTACAGGCTACAGTTGATGAACTTAAAGAGATCAATTTAGGAACTACTGAAGAACCTCGACTAACTTTCATCAGTGTGCTTCTCACTCCTAAAGAAGAAGAAGAATACCTTAAGCTCCTAGTAGAATACAAAGATGTGTTTGCTTGGACTTACAAGGAAATGTCTGGGCTCAATCCAAGTATTGCTCTACACCATTTGGCAGTAAAAAAGGGCGTGTGCCCAGTTAAACAAACCCAAAGACACCTTCGGCCGGAGATTATTCCCCAAGTAGAGGCCGAGGTCAATAAGCTAATTGAGGCGGGCTTCATTCGTGAAGTACAGTACCCTGAGTGGATAGCCAACATTGTCCCTGTCAAAAAAAAGAATGGACAAATCCGGGTGTGTGTTGACTTCCGTGATTTGAACAATGCATGTCCCAAGGATGATTTTCCATTACCCATCACTGAGGTCATGGTTGACGCCACTATCGGTCATGAACCTTTATCTTTCATGGATGGTTCTTCAGGTTACAACCAAATTCGAATGAATCCAAAGGATGAAGAGCTTACAGCTTTTTGTACTCCTAAGGGCATTTACTGTTACAAAGTAATGCCTTTTGGTGCTGTACATCGCGGCACAAGAAAAGTCTTTGGGTGCTCTTATGGCACAAGAAAATGAAGAAGGGAAAGAAAGAGCCCTTTATTATCTAAATCGAACTCTCAATGGGGCTGAATTAAATTATTCTCCTATCGAAAAGATGTGCCTCGCTCTTTTCTTTGCCATAGACAAACTGGAGCACTATATGCAAGCATATATGGTTCGTTTGATAGCAAAAACAGACCCGATTAAGTACGTCCTCTCTAGGCCAGTGGTTTCAGGTCGTATAGCTCGATGGGCGGTCCTGCTACAATAACATGACATCGCGTATGTTCCACAAAAGGCTGTCAAAGGACAAGCATTGGCAGATTTCTTTGCTAATCATCCAGTTCCATCTGATTGGGAGTTCTCCGATGATTTTCCAGATGAAGACGTGTTTTACATTGAAGTAATGCCACCATGGATGATGTTTTTCGATGGGGCTGCACGTCGAGAAGGAGCGGGGGCAGGTGTAGTGTTTGTCTCTCCACAACGGCAAATACTTCTATACTTGTTCTCATTAAGCGAACTTTGCTCTAACAACGTAGCCGAATATCAATCATTGATTATTGGTCTACAAATGGCCATTGAGATGGGCATATCGCAACTTGAGATATTTGGGGATTCCAAATTAATCATCAACCAAGTCTTGGAACAGTATGACGTCAAAAAAGAAGACCTTATCCCTTATTGCAAATATGCAAAGAAGTTGCTAACAAATTTTGAGGCCATCACATTGGAGCATATACCAAGAAAGGAGAATAGACAAGCCAATGCTTTAGCTAATTTGGCTACCGCCTTAGCATTATCCCAAGAAGAGACAACCAAAGTTGCTATTTCCCAAAGGTGGGTGGTACCTCTCGTGGTTGAAGAAGAAGAAGAAGAGCAAGCCAACATTATTTCGGTATGCCTTGTTGAAAAAGAAGATTGGCTACAAGCGATCATTGAATACTTTCAACATGGAAGACTCCCGGATGATAAACGCCACAAGACCGAAGTTCGGCGAAGGGCTGCTCGATTCATTTACTATAAAGACACTCTCTTCCGCCGTTCATTTGATGGATTGTTTCTCCGTTGCTTAGGAGAGGAGGAGGCCAAACAAGCCTTAGAGGAGGCTTACTCTGGAATATGTGGCGCACATCAGTCGGGTCCTAAGTTACACTACATGATCAAACGAATGGGTTACTATTGGCCTACAATGGTGCAAGATTCCATGGAGTGCGCTAAGAAATGTGAAGCTTGTCAGTATCATGCGAACTTCATCCACCAGCCGCCAGAACCTCTACACCCAACTGTAGCTTCTTGGCCTTTTGATGCATGGGGGCTCGTCGCAATAGGACCATTACCAAAGTCATTCGGTGGCCATTTGTACATCTTGGCCGCAACTGATTATTTCTCGAAGTGGGCAGAAGCTGTGCCCCTTAGGGAAGTGAAAAAAGAGGCAGTGGTCAATTTCATTCGAACTCATTTGATCTATCGGTATGGTGTCCCTCGTTATATCATAACCGATAATGGAAAACCATTCTACAACAGGCTGATGACAGAACTATGCGAGAAGTTTGAATTTAAACAATACAACTCCTCCATGTACAATGCCCCGGCAAATGGACTAGCTGAAGCGTTTAACAAAACACTTGGCAGTTTGTTAAAGAAGGTGGTATCCAAGACAAAGCGAGACTGGCATGAAAGAATTGGAGAAGCATTATGGGCATATCGAACAATGTTTCAAACCCCTACTCAAGCGACACCATGTTTTCTTGTCTATGGAGTGGAAGCCGTCCTTCCTTTGGAACGTCAAATCCCATCATTACGGATTGCCATTCAAGAAGGATTGACTGGAGAAGAAAATGCCAAGCTCAGACTGCAAGAATTAGAGGCACTTGATGAGAAAAGACTTGAGGCCCAACAACGCCTTGAGTGCTATCAAGCTCGTCTTTCAAGCGCATTCAATAAAAGAGTTAAACCACGATCATTCCAAGTTGGTGACTTAGTCCTCGCCGTTCGAAGACCTATCATCACAACTCATCATACAGGCAATAAGTTCACTTCAAAATGGGATGGACCTTATGTTGTGCAAGAAGTCTACACCAATGGAGCTTACAAGTTGATTGATAATGATGGTGTAAGGATTGGCCCCATCAATGGGAAGTTCCTTAAACGCTTCTATGCTTGAAAGTCGACGATTTACTCCTTGGTAAGAGTTTAAACTGCCCACTGTAGCGCTGCAGGAGTATATGATGTCCTCCCAGTACCTTTGACAGCGTACCAATAAGGAGAAATTAATCCCACTCTATGTCACCAATTGCTAGTGTGGCGTAGTGGTTGGATGCCCATGTCGCCCTTGAGAGGTCTCGGGTTCGATTAGTGGTGATACCCACCATTACACACTGAGCCCCCTTTTTTGCCAAAAAAAAAAAAAACAACAACAACAACAACAACAACAAAAAAATTTTTAAAAAATACCAAAAAAAAAAAAAACCTTTTGAACTACGTGATAACTTAATCCCTCTCGAGGGTATGTAGGCAACTTAGTATATTTTGCTAAGTTCAGTCTCGCACTAAAAAAAATTATTGTCATCAAAAACAAAAAAAATGAAGGAGCAGATAATAAAGCCTTCTTTATTGACTGATAAAAGGAAAATAGTACAGGGGAAGGCTTGATAACACATATGAAGGGAATTAAAATTACAACATCCATTTCAAGTCTTTCAAGCTAGAACAATTAGCTTCTAGAAGGGCTCGTATCTTCTCTAACGCCTCCATATCTTGGTCTTCAAGTACGGGAGTGGATTTGACTTCTTCAAGTTGTTCTTCTAAGGCTTGCACAACATCATCTTGTTCAACTTGATGAGATTCAATTTGAGACATTGATTGCTCTAATTGGACAAGCTCGGTTCGCAGGTCAGCCATCTTTAACCTGATGGTATCAAGCTCGGTCTTCAAAGATTCTTTCTTGTGCGTTGCTTCAGAAAGGAGTAGTTCAATTTCAGCCTCATGTCGAATTAAGTTGACAGGACTGGGTCGTTTGTTCAAAGATTCTTTCATCCTCAAAAAGTCTGCAACCCCCTCACAATGTTTGTCAACATGTTCGCGCAAGTGTTGAAGATCCACTCCAAGACTTTCAATCCCACTGTAGATTTCATTTATTTCAACTTGTGGGAGGATGTTGTCCACAGAAAGATTCGAAAGCTTGTTTAAAAGAACATCTCCCAACATAGAAGCCCCTTTCCTACGCACGGAAGAAACATGCGCCATGGCTTGAAACATAGAGACTTCCGGAGGATTCGTCGGTTGAAATGTCCTTCCTGTCTCGGTCAGAAGTTTGGACGACGTACCGACATCAGTAAACTTACGCCTCTTAAGTTCCGAACTCTTCGTAGATGGCTTCGAGATGGAAGACTCACTATTTGCAAGAAGATGCACATGATCGATAGAAGTCTCTGCATCAACACCCTTTATTGGACCCTTTAAATGTTTCCAATTGTGGTCTAAGTCGTTACACACCTTCTCTTCAGAAATTTCAATGGCATCCCTAGCTAGTATGACAAGCGAACCTTTGGTGCCTTGACTTCGAGCAACTCCGGTATGTCGAGATGAGTCTTTTGAATGACGACCATCTTCGAGAGGATGACGTGCAAACTCTGACAAGGGCTGTGGAATGTATGGGTCTTGTAGCTCCCTCTTTCCTTTTTGAGATTTGTTGGGTGTTAGTGATTTAACATGGAAGGAGGCAATGTCAGCCAAAAACTTTGTTCCTTTAGTAAAATCATTTCCGCAAACTCCTTCCCACCATCGCTTGTAGCTATGTCTGACCCGGCTTCCAAAGTCTGTGGCAAAAGCCGAAATGAGTACCTTTGAGTCTGTGTTGCAGCGAGTGAAAGATTGGTAGAATTGGTATAGATCTTTTAAAGAGCCTGTACGAATTTCTTCCTTCAAATCACTTGGAATATCTTGATGAAATCCAAAGCGCCGGCTAAATCTGTGAGGACTATATGCTTCTATAGTGTGTTGGTCTTCACATCGAAGTGACAAGTACCCCGAACGGAGGCTCATAAAGTAGTCAAACTTCTGAACAGGTAAATGATCATTGTCAATGAATGTCTGGTCATAGCTTTTCTTGAAAGCAGTCCCGTGCCAAAGGAAGTCGGTGGCAGTTCGTATATGTTTTCGTGCGAAAAATTCACTGAACGGATAGGCGTAGCCTACACCAGAAGATTTTGTCATCAAAGGATCAGATAGTTTGTCATTGATGATGCAATTGCTTCTGAAAAAATGACCTACCCAGGCGTAAACATAATGAATGGCAAAACTAGCTCCAGACTTGCTCGGAGTAGGAGAAGAAGAAATGGTGTTAAGTCCGCGATAAATGCTAGCCAATACTGGGATGGCAAGGCCAAACGAACGACCATTAGCCATAGACCTAGCAATCTTGAAAGTGCCTGGACGGATGCTATTTGGATCCTTGATAGGAAAGACAAATATGCACAGCCAACAAGAAAGAAGTGCTGATAAGTAAGTCTCCTCCTTTAAGTCATCCTCAATTTGAAGATCCGCAAAGACCCCATGTTCTTTATCAGACCATGGTCCGTGCTCGTTTATCATGCCAAAGGGATTCTGACTACACTTAGGAATGGTCGTCCGTCTTGCTGGTCTTCTAGGAGCTGGGTACCTGCCATTTCCTCTATACCAGAAAGTAATCCAGTCACGAACACTCACTTTCCCTTGTCTTTTCAACCGGTTTTGAAGATGATGATATGCCATGAAAAGGAAGCGACAGCTGTACAGCAGTAGGGTAGTCCTTGGTCATTGGTTCCATCCAGCTCTTGCACGTTGGGTACCACTTCATCATAAAACGCACCTGTGCAAGGAAGTCCACCGAGAATGGAAAGATCCCATGGTGTGATGGAAATTTCTCCAGATAAGGTATGGAGAGTATTCGTCGATGGGCTCCAACACTCACAAAACGCTTTCATGAGATTCTCATCATAATCATATGTGAACAAGGAGGCAAAGACAGCACTGTAAAGGTGGGTTACATCAAGGAGGTGTTTGCAATGACCAAGCACATCTTCTAGCCAATCCCAATAAAGAGAGAAATAGGAAAACCCTCCGTTCGCGCTAAAGGAAGAATCCCAGTTGGCGCGCTTTGCAATTATCTCTCGTCCCAAAGTGTTGTACGGTTTTGATTTAGCAACATTTTTGTGATGCGAAGCAAGAAGGATAATGGCCTCCAAGTTAGAGCTACCATCAGGAGGAACGACCTGTGACCATTTCGGCAAATTGAGAGGATAAGAGTTATGGCCCCACCTTTCTGAAAATCTTCCAATTATGGGCGGACGAACAATCAAAGTTGTAGGCTTTGCATCCTTTTCATCTTTCTCTTTGTACATGAATAAGGCTGGTTCTTGACCAATCTTCGAATCCCTAAAAAAGGGCATCGTGATAGCTGAAATAAAAAAAAAATAAAAAATAAAAAATAAAAAGAGAAAGGAAAAAAAAAAATAAAAAGAAGAAGATCAGTACAGGCAAAACGTTGCTATTAAAAAAAAAAAAAAAAAAGAAAGTAGAAAAAAGGCAGAGTTCTCTGCACTAAAGAATAGTACACTACCCACTCTACTGAAGACAATGCTTGTACAAACTCGTGCATGCTCCAGACAGCTTTATATAGGGATGCTTGAAAAGCTTGAGGACAAAAGAAAAGATGTGCATGAATGGTTACGGCGCCATATTTTCAAAGGATACTGCACCGAACCTTGGAAAAAAGTGAAGAGAGTAAATGCTCAAAGAAATTGTCACACTAGACCCGGTCTACAAAGGATAACATGTCTTCTAAGAATAACCATGGCACTGATTTTGGATGAAGCTACAGGCCGGCAAAGAGGAGTAGCTTGTTTCACTGTGTCACCAACTATTGAGAACAGCAGAGACACTCAGTGGATAGCTTGGAACTACTCCCAACCTGGGTTGTCAACGTTGTCAGAATAGCAACGCCAAAGAAGACCAAAATGCCAGCAAAATCAATAATATCTGCTATCCAAATTTCTAAAACGTCTGACAGGGGTTCACAAAATTCAACCCACAGAAATCTTCTACGACCTTCAATTTACCTAAACTGAAAAATCCAGGTCCAAATGCCCAGCCACGTGCTGCCATTCGCCGCCAAAAGCTTCAGAGAATCGCAGCCTGCTCCTTCATATTCGTACTAATCCAGACTTTATTTCAAGAAAATGGTATTACCACTCAATCCAGCGGCCCTCGATGTACAAAATCCAGAAAGTTCATCAACAACAGAGCCCTCACGTGCCTCCACGCGCCGCTACAACCTCTCAAATGAACCGCGGCTTAGCCCTTCAAATCTGTGCAAACCTGTTCATAATTTCACAAAACTGACCCTACAGGGGTCTTCTACGGCCTACGATCTACAAAACCCAAGAATTTCGGGACTAAACACGGTGCCACGCGCCTCCACGCGCCGCCAGAATGTCCGGCGGTCATCGCCCCATTTTCACGCACTCCCCCGCGCCTCCATCATTCCTCACGCGCTCACACACGCCGGAACTTCGCTCACACGCGCCACGCGCTGTCACGCGCTTCACCCTTACAGGCGCCTTAGTTGCATGACGTCATGGATGACGTCAGCTGACCCGGTTTGACCGACCTGGAAATCTGACCCAGTCCGAACCGCCAGAAACTTATAAAAAAAAATAATAATAATAATAATAATAATAATAATAAATGCTTTGACCAAGTTTGACTTTTGACTTTGACCAAAAAGTCGAAATTTTCAAAAGGGGCCTGTCCCACTCGATTTTTCGCGTACATTCCAATTTTGGGATCCGTTTCTCTGTTCGAGATTCAAAAATTGTGCAAACTGTCCAATTTCTAGAAAGTTGACTTTTGTACAAATCCTAACCAAAAGTCAAAATTTTCAAGAATGACCTATTTTGCCTAATTTTTCATGTAGATTTCGATTTTGGGGTCTATTTCTTCATTTGAGAATCCGAAATTGCTCAAGTCGTGTTTTCTACAATTGTTGGCTCTAATGTGAACTTTGACCAAGAATCAAGATGTCCAAGCAAAGCTTGTCATATTCAGATTTTCACGTAGATTTTGATTTTGAAGTCCGCTTATTTGTTTTGGACTTGGAAACTACCTATGTGACCCACTTCTCCGAAGTACTAGCAATGTCCAAAAATTAAGCTCCCAAAATCAAAATTTAAGATTCATCCACTTGGTCTAGATTCCCTCAGGGTTATTCTCCATACTTCGGCAAGGCTTTCCTTCCAAAGTACAAATGAACTCTCACAAGTATGTCTTGAACTTGAAATTACACTGGGTCACTTGTTCAACCTACCATTCCCATTTGGTGCCTACCAGTCTCCGACCTACCATTCTTTTTTGGTGCCTACCATTCCCACCTATCGTTCGATACCTACCAGTCAAAAATCTACCGTTCTCTCCAAAAATTCTCAACCGCCATTCTCAACTACCCGCCTACCATTCTTCGTTTCTCCACTATAAATAGAAGGGCCGGGTTCAAAAAAAAAAAAAACTCATCAAAACATAAAACAGAAAAAAAAAAAAAAAAAAAAAAAAAAAAAAAAAAAAAAACATACTGAATCGTGAAATGAAGATTTACTTCTTTCATATTTTCAAGTCCTCCTTCTCACAGCCATTTCTCACTATGGCCTCATCATTCTCAACACTTAGCAACCAATGTTGCTTCACAATCCGTTTGAAATCAACCCTTTCATGGTTCGGTAGAAACCCTCTTCACAACATCATTGTAGTTTTGAGATCCAAACAAATTTTGTTTCTCTCCTTAACGACCATATTTGTTCATAAAATTACTCATAACAAGGTCTGTATCGGCCTCTCATGCTTCCGTGGATTTGGTTGGCCAGGGCATCCAAGTCTAGTAGAAGCACCTGTTCCTAACCTCAGGTCTCCCGTAGTCTCTTTCCAATTGCTTGGTTTTCCAGCAGAGGCAACGGTTCGGAATAAACAGCAACTTGGCTGGTTTCTAAGACCAGAATCACAAGTTAGCTCCATCTTTCATTCTTTTGAGCATTTCCAACAAGAAACAGTGAATGAAGATGGTAAAAAGTGTTGGGGTATTCTACAAATTGTCTTTCATCCAACATTTGAAGCAACCTCCAAGGCACCAGCTCATCAGAATTCAGCCTTTGGAGCCGGTAAATGGTCGCCAGAGCCTTATTCCATGTCCCAACCACAGTGGGATCCAAAGGTCATCGTTGCTGGTACCTCAAAACACACTTTCTGGAATTACTCCAACTTAAATTCAGCTTGAAGTATTTCAGAAGGTACCCTTCTGAAATTACTTCAACTTAACGTCTGTCGGCATGGTCCTATCACGCAGGCACATTCTACGACTTGCTGTCAGACCCCAAGCAACATGCAGTCAGTCGCAAATCCCAAGGTGTACTTCCCAGAAACATCTACACCAAAGGATCCCCGACGTACAAGGCCAGCGCCATGGTGTCATATGTTTCACTCGTTCACTTTGCTTCATCCCCATCTTCTTCACACAGTCACCATCTCCACTTCATCTCCATCGTCTTCTTCACACTACCACCAACATCCCCAGAATCCCTAAGTTTCTGAAATTACCTCAGCTTAACCTGAATGATGCGATAACACACGCACATTCAACCATATTCCCACATGGCCTCACCTTAATCCGAAGTATACTCTTCTGAGATGACTTCACCAGCAGTTCTTAAAAACACGAGGCAAACCCCATGACTCTGCATGCTGTACCCAGCCACCATCCTCGCATCCTCCCCATCTTCTACACCTTGTGATCGCCGCCAACGATCCAAAACATATTTCTGAAGTTACTTCAACTTAACCTCTACTGAGAAGGCTCAGTCACGCAAGCCCATTCAAATACCTGCAGATCCCTTTTCAGTCTCATCAAAGCCTTTCATATGGGTGGGTCTACTCCTCGGAAATTATCTCATCCTACTGAAAGTTCCACCACCTTCAAGAGCCAAGTGTAAAAATCTGTTTTCGAAACTCATTCCCACACCACGCTCTGAAACTGTGTGCGTGAACGAGTCTCGAGGGGGCATTTGTAGAGAGGGAAAATTCTCAACCTATCACAAGTTGACACGTCACACTACCAAGTCCACAAAATACAGCCAATCACAAAGCGCCACATACTGCTGCTAGGTTTTACTATTGCTGTTCAGGAGCCAACAGAAATTTGCCAAGTGTCATGTAAGAACCAATCATGCATCGGCTCGTGTAAGCGATGACCCAAGCAACCTCGCACGTGTAACAAATGACACAAGCAGACCAATTAGATTGTGACATGTGTCACCAGTCAGATTCCGCCACGTGTCGCTCATCCACCTCCAAATTCCTATAATTAGAAGCCTTCCTAAGACATTTGGAGGACACCAAGCTATTTGAAGCGCAGAAGTAGAGAAGCTCTGCAGGAATCAAGCCTCGAAGCCTCCAAGAACTTCAAGAACTTCAACCTCAAATCAAAGAACATTCGAAGCAGAATCATCCAAACTATCTGCCTAGATCCAAAAGTTTGCGGGAATCAAGCCAAAAGTGTCCGAAAACATCAATAAATCACAAATTAGTAAAGTTCTACGGATCCAAGCTTCTAAAGCTCCGAAGAACTCCCATCACAAACCTTCGAAGACGAAGAACACACGAAGAACACAAAGAACGCGAAGAACAAAGGATTTCTAACAAGCTCATAGCTAGAGATTCATTGTAATTCCGTTTCAGCGATCTTTGATCCATTCATCAACCAAATTGAAGGATATTTTGTGTTCAAGTCAAAATTACATTACCACAAATCCAATTAATAAGTCTTACAAGGAGATCGAATCAGAGGATCAATCTTTTGTAATTTCAGAGAACTGTACCACACAATCATCAATATAAATTCTCATTTGTGAAACTATTTTACTTGTTTGATTTATTTCAAACTAGAAATTTAGTCGTCTACATGGTCAATTCTCTGTGAGCAAAAATAATCATGAAATTACTCTATTTTGGTTGAAGTAATTATGTGATTATAAATTTATAATAACTCAAAGTTGTTCTTTGACACAAACACACACACTCTCTCTCTCTCACTTAATAGATGCATCATACTTGATAACATTCAAAATTAAATCGTATTCAATTTTTTTTTTCTTATAAACACAAAAGAGAAAAAAAAAAATCCTTCTATATATGAACATACTTATGCAACTCCTGCTTAGTGGATATAATTAGTCAATTAAAAGCAAAAGGTCACTGGCGAGAGTTGAAGGTCACTAGACAATGTCGCAGTTGTTGCAAAATTCCAAAGCCCAAAATTATGCATTGTGCCATAGCTGAGCTCTTTATAATGGAAGGTTGTTGATAAGTTTGTTCGAGAAAACTTCTAGGAATTCTAGCTTAAAGGAAGTACCAAATGAAAATTTCAACGTAGCTTAAAGGTTTTTTTTTTTTTTTTTAATTGTATATTTTTAATATTTTTTTATATAGTATATCTAGTTAAAATATGAAGTATAGATTTGAAAAGGCAAATTAAACAACTAACCCACATCTATGGCCTTCCTCTTAAAACAAAAGAAAGATAAACACTTTTTTAAGTAATAAAAAATTAAACTTAATCGGTGCAATCTTATTTAAAGGGTTAATTAAGTCAAGAAATGTTATCAGTTTGTATACAATGTGCAAACCACCCATACATTTATGCACTCAATCATTGGCAGAAATAACCAAAAAAAAAAAAGAGGAGTCAACCCTACAAATTTTAAATATTTTAAAATTTGGGCCCAAAATAACAGTACTGGACCTCACAAAAATTAAAAATTGGGCCGAGGACCCCAACAAATGAATTAATAATCTGGTCCATTCGTGTAAGTACGCATTATAAGACCTTGTGTGCCTATGTGGTGTGTTATTTGTTTTTTACTTTTTTTTTTTTTTTTTTTACATCAAAAGATGTTTGTTAATTGTTGATTTAAAAAAAAAAGATCAAAGGGCAGGGTTTTAAATTGTTTAACTTTGGTTGTTACCCTAAGTTAAAAATTGGTACTTTGGGGGATTTGGGTACTATCATGATGTAGTTTAGACAACTAAATGACTTATTTGTGGGTTTTTTTTTTTTTTTTTTTTTTTTTTTTTTTTTTTTTTTAATTTGACATTACTTTTGATTTTTTCAATTAAAAGAATATTACTTATAGATTTTTTTTTTTTTTTTATAGGACTACTTATAGATTTAGATAATAGATATAACTTTTATTTGATTTGTAGATTATGGGAAAACTAGCTACAAGCCTACAAATAATTCAAAAACATATTCTTTTATTTTGTTAATACCAAGTAAATGATAGTCTGAATTTTCATGAAAATCTATTAGTTCATGCTTGTACCCCTAAGCTGAAATCTCAATTGCACTCTTGATAACTTTCACAGAAACCAACAATTGACAACATTTTTATTAGTGACAATCATAATATGCAGCTTCATGAATTATGAAAAAGATTGTGAAAATTTGTGTCGCAATTCGTGGTATGTAGAGGTGGAAAAGTGTAAAGAATTATATAGCATGATCATTAACCAAGCCAATTTAGTCTTTAAAAATCTAGTTTCATTTGATGTACAGAAATTATGTATGCTGGCGAGGAATATTGTAGATAGTATATATGGAATAAAATTGAAGAGTAATTAACATCTTTAATTAGAACTTGAAGTTATATCATAGTTTCAAAGACGATAGTCATCATTATACTCCACTACATAGGTATACCTCACAAACATTCACCACAAGCAGCACAAAATGGTTAAACAGATATCAAACCGTTTGAAGTCTTGGATGGAAAGTTTAATGATTCTTCTTTCACCTTTAAACCTTTCCCTTGCTCTTTAACTTCATTCGCCAATTTGTCCATCCTTAATTTCTGATACTAATTCAACACCTGCAGGTCCATAAATCCAACTACAAACAAAAAAGTACAGCAAATTTGTAAAGCTCAACACAGCCAGAAGCCAATAGTAATTGTCATAATGACCCTTGTCAATATTCTTTGAAACCCAGCTATCTTTTCCTCCACTTGAAGTAATTTTATTAACAGTGCTCAGTATAGCACTAGCTGTCAAGCTTGCAAACCCCATTCCTAATTGAAAGAGAGCCATGGCAATACTTGACATACTCTTTGGCAACTCTGCATAATAAAACTCAATCTGGCCTATTGCATTAAAGGCTTCAGCTAATCCAATCAAGCAATATTGTGGCACAAGCCACAAAGCAGACATCTCTGAGTCTTCATTTGCATTGTTCATAAACCGTTCCTGTATCGCTCTTCCACGTCGAATTTTCTCTACATTTGCGGAAACTACCATGGCCAAGCATGAGAGAAATACTCCAATTCCCATTCTTTGCTTTGCACCTAGCCACATTGGTTTACCTTTGATTTTTTACGCTAAGGGAATGATCACGCGGTAATAAAGAGCAACCCAAACTATTAGAGCAACGATTGAAAACAATCCAAAAGAGGCTGGTGGAATTTTAAAACTTGAAGTGATGTGTCTGTTCATGGACTTAGCTTGAAGCAATGGAAATGAGCTCTGAGTAGTGCTTATTGACACCATGATCCCCGTAGACCACAATGGTAAGACCTTAATCAGTGCTTTTTGCTCTTCCACTTGCTCTATTGTGCAAAAATTCCAAGGATCTGAAGCTGCTGATGCATTTGGTGCTATCTCTTTTACAGTATTTCTAATGATGCAAGCTCTGTTTAAAAACCTAGTAATAACAAAGAAAATCAACAAAGGTTTTATGAATGTTTGAAATTGAAATGTTGAAATTGAAACTATATCAAATATATGATACCTCTTAGCTTGTTGGTTGGCAGGACAAGCTTTGAGCCCTTTTGATAATACCACTTGTATCTCAAGTCCGTGTGTGGCAGTGGGAATTTTCTTTTTCTATAAGCAGCCACAAGCACTTGAAGAAAGCTTGTGAAAAAGCTCTTGCTGGGTTTCTTCATGACATATAAGGGTGAAGCAAGGAAAAAGAGGAAAGCAGAGAAGAACATAAGAATGACAGGAACTCCAAAACCCACTTTCCATCCTAGATGATCTTGAACGTAGACAATTCCTGTGAAGGCAATCAAGATTGAAAGAGCTGTAGAAGCATAGTACCAGCCAAAGAAGCTTCTTAAGACTCTCTGGCTTTGGGGATTATCTCTCTTTTCTAACTGATCTGCACCAAATACTAAGGAACATGGCCTAGTTCCACCGGCTCCGATGGACATGATTGCAAAGGAGGAGATTAGAAGAGTCATTTGAGCACTTGTTGGAGATTTGCAGCTATGCATCGTAAATGGGTTGCATGGAGGAGGCCGTGCTTCTGGAATCATGGCTGTCAAACATAGGAGTAGCATTCCCTACAAAAATGAAAACTTTAATGTTATTTTTCTTAATAAAAGCACAAAGAAAGTTTGCTCTTTTTTTTTCTAAAGGATAAGGCGTGATAATTTCATTCTACTACATAAAGTATACAACTGGAGCAACCAGTACAAGGTAGATGAAACACCTCCATCCGAAACCAACAATAGAGACAGCAATACAAAGGCTTCTGCTATATCTAAATCAGCTGTCATTTCCATCTAATTCTTCAAAGCAACTTAAAAAAATAAAATAAAATAAAATAAAAGGAACTCAAGTAAGACTACCAAAATTAGCCTCTACATATTCTAAGGTATGAGGGCAGTAGCTTTTCTAGCTAGGGATGCAGGGTTAGGCCTTGGAATGCCTTGGCGAGACTTCATTCCGATTGTTCCAAATCATCCCGCTAGTTGTAAAACATATTGTAATTTCCGGCTCTTCTAATCCATTTGTCACTTGGGCATGTATTCATTGAACATGTAATCACATTGATCCTAGAGCAAATTAATAAACACAAAAGAAATTTCTATTTTAGTACATACTGCATTAATTTAAGAAATCGTTGGCCTCTAGTTAATTTCTAATGATTTGTGCGCTCTTCATCGTGGATTCAATAACCTGTGTCCATGATGCATGCAACATAAGACCAAGAAGACCTCCGGCAACCAAGTGAAATATAGCTAAGCTGCCAGAATCTCTTCCTATCACGCTGATCAGTCCTTGTGTGGCCTAATAAGCTCCTTAATTAAGACTGACAATGTTACAGCGCTCTATAATTTTTTATTAAATGAGTATATTGGCAAATAACCATTAAATTACATTTCCTTGTTCTACTTTACATGCTTACAAAATATCAAACTAATCAAATATTAATAACTATCACATCAATTCATGTTTAAATTTCAAGTATGTTTAACTTTAAAATTATATGCAAAATATGAATTTATGAATCAAATAGTAAAAAACATCCAATTAACATAGAATTTGGCATGGACATTAAAAACAAGAAGAATATGTGATCAAACAATGGAATTCTCAAAATATTAATCTAATAAAAAGTTATGGAGTGGTTGATGGCACAACTGTAGCGTGGTTAGAGAAGCAATATCTTATGAAGTGGTAGATGGAGCAACCATAGTATGGTTCTCCAAGAAGCAATATTTTATTTTATGCTTTATTTGATTATTTCTAAAGTCAAGGTTATTTTAGTAATTTTGAAATTGTTGGGATGAGCCATAGTTGTGGTCCATGGGTTTTCTTTTATATATTAACAAGTGAGTCCTAGTTAATTTAGTTTAATACTCCTAATGCCCTTGAGCCAAGTTTTAACATCTCCTACTAGAACACTTATATAGACCCTAAATCTTAACATTGTGTTACTTCTAGAATAACACACTTATATACCTTAAATCTTAACTACTCCTACTAGAATTAAAACCTCTTCTTTGACTAGTAAACCAAACCCTAATGGAATTGAACTAAATTAAGCTCACACATAAAGATACTCCTAAATCCTAATATGCTTATGTCAAACCTTAATAGTGTGTTACTTCTAAAAATACCACACTTAAATAGAGACTTTAAATCTTAATTTCTCCTGCTAGAACTAGAACCCCTTCTAATAAATCAATCCTTAATGGAATTGAACCAAAGCTCACACATAAAGATAAACATATCTATAAAAGAGTGTAGTGAAAATGAGAATATTAAGATAGATAAATGTGTCAGCAAAAAAAAAAAAAAAGAAAAAAAAAGAAAAAAAAAAAAAGGGAAAGATAAATGAGAATATTTCAATCTTTTGTCCCGTATGTGATGGGTGAGATCTATGATTAATGCACAATATCATGAAAAGTGAACAATTTTTTTTTTTTTTTGTTGCTGCAAGCTGTATCGGCAATAGATCTACGGGGTATAAGTGCCAGGAGATATTGCCTTAAATTATAATCTATTAGATAGAAAAAAGAAATGTCATAAGAAAGTTAGAAGAACAAAAACCATAGTACGTACCAAGAGACTGGCAATTGAACCCAAGGCAATGGTGAGGAAGCGACCGAGATATGAATCAGCAAGGAAAGCCCCGAAGAGAGGCATGAAATGGGTGGCAGCTAACCAGTAGAAGAGTATGTTGGCCCCTTCGGCTAATCCCAGATGGTACTCTAGCATCAAGTACATTATCATATTTGGAACCAGCCCCCAGCTTGCCACCTTCTCAAGTGCCTCATTTGCTGCAATTATTAATTTCAACAAAACTTCATCATAAAGCTGCAAGATCATGCAACATATAGTATACTTCAAATAATATTAAAAATCTAGCGAAGACATTAAAAAAAAAGATTCTCTTCTCTTTCCTTTTTGCATGTACCTATTATGAACGGTATGGTTACCAAGCCTCCCTTTGGTCTTTTAGCTGGAACATCTTGGTGGGTATTCATTTCTGTGTGTGTGCGCGCGTGTGTGAGTGAGAGAGAGAGAGAGAGAGAGAGAGAGAGAGAGAGGAGCAACTAGCTATGTGGCTTCCGATATTCTTTTTGATTCTTAATATCTCTTTGAATGTATATAGTAACGTAGTGCTTGAAGATTCAGCCAAAAAAAAAAAATTGGTTGATATGGAGAAGGCACTTGACTAAGCAAAACATATATTTATTGAGGACAAATTTTGGATTTTCATACCATGGAACTTCCAAAATTATAATATAAAAGATGCAATATTGGAGTATTTGGTAATCTTTCAAAAAAAAAAACAAAAAAAAAACCAACCCAAACATGCTATCAACGTATACAACTAATCATCAAAAAATATATATATATATATATAATAAGAGGCCTCATGCAAAATTGCATGAGGTTCTATTATGTCGCGCTTTGTATGAGTACTTTTTCGTTTAGCCTTTTACTTCTCATCTTTTTATCAATGATTAGTTTAAGCTATAAATGTAGAAAATTAAAAGATTTGGTTCTTCTCTCTTTTCCAACTTCTTGAAACTCTTCCACTTTTAATTTCATTAATTTAAAAAATGAAAGATTTTCTTCATTCAATGTTAGTTTTCATGTTCTTTTATATATATTCCAGTTTCACAAAATATGAAAAGGCCAAAAGAAAAATAGGACTGGAGAGATAGAAAGACAAAGAGTGAGAAATTAGTGTCAAAAAGAGTATGAAATTGAATTTGGTTTCAAGTGCATATGCTCTAAACTCCTTAACAACACTATCAAAACTTGATACAATACTTTCACAACATATGGGGTTTCTAAAAAGTATGTGTTTTTTGTTTTTATTTATATTTTTGGTAAGTGTTTAATCTTTGTAAGTGATTAAGGTACTTAGATTTAAGTAAACTCATTAACAACACTATCAAAGCTTGATACAATCTTTTCACAACATATGGGGTTTCTAAAAGGTATGTGTTTTTTGTTTTTATTTATATTTTTGGAAAGTGTTTAATATTTGTAAGTGATTAAGGTACTCAGATGTAAGTAAACTCATTAACAACACTATCAAAGCTTGATACAATCTTTTCACAACACATGTGGTTTCTAAAATGTATGTGTTTTTTGTTTTTATTTATATTTTTGGAAAGTATTTAATCTTTGTAAGTAATTAAGGTACTTAGACGTAAGTAAAATTGTTTCTCAAAAAAAAAAAAAGATATAAGTAAAATTAAACGTAAGATACGAAATAGTATAAGTTTATATTTCCCTGTTCAATTATTGTTTTATTTTTAGTCTCTTGGCATGTATATTTAGTTTTAAGAATTAAAAATTATAAACCTTAAACCTTAGATGTTTAGCCTTCAAAAGTTCACATGTTTTCTTTTAAAAAAAAAATACTTCTAAAAAGAAAAAGAAAAGGAAATAATAATAAAATTTATATTGGAAATGGTCAAATGTAAGAACAAAAAATGCATGTACACCTGATCAAACAAAAAAGGCATATAGTGCCATTTTTAGAGTCTAATTAATTATGGTTACTTATGGATATATTGTGTTACAAATTTTTTTTTTTCATTCATTATTTTAGTGACGTATATAGTACATAATCGAAATTAATTTTTCAAACATTATAACACATATGAGTATTATAAAATAACTAATAACGAACGCATGCATCACGCTAGACATCCAGTAGTTAGTTATATATAAATAAACTAAAGACTTTACTGGTTGTAAGTTGTAACTCAAGCTTATTATAGGATTATTTAAACTAGTAAACAAAAGAGAATTTCATAAAAACAAATAGAAAAATATAAATGACAAAAGCATTAATTCATACTTTTGTATACAATGTTCACATCTTGGAATAATTAAACAATGAGTCAAATTTCAAAGTTAAAAACTAAATAATATTTTCGATAAAATATTGGAAAAATAAAAATGAGATTGAGATTGAAAAATATTGATACCATTTATTTAAAGGTGTATCAGTGTATGGAGTCTTTGGATCTAAACACATAAAGGAAGAGACTTTTTTGCTTTAACAAACTTAAGACAGATTAAATAATGTAGTACAATTAATGAGCTTGATGATTAATTGATTTTCTTGAATAAAATCTCTAAAAAAAATTGTGCAAAACTAGAATAGCGCCGTGTGGTAAAAAATAGGTCATTCTAGAGTTTATGGACAGGACTGTTTTCCAGCTTATCCCTTTTATATATTTTCTTAGGGTTTAAACTTTAAAGATGTTCTGAAAAAATGGTGTGACTTACCTCTATTACTTTTTTAAATAGATATGTCTTTTTGTTTTAAGGATAAAACTAATTAGATACAATACCTTAAGTTCTGTTCTTTAAGTTTCTCACTTAAAATTAAGTTATATGGATACTTAACTAAAAACTACACTTCAATCCCATGAGGAAAAATTCACATGGCAAAATCTTAATAGAGGAACCTAAAAAACAATATCTAAGTACTGTACCTAAGTTTTGCTCTTGTTTTAAATATACAATAATATGTGGTAGTGGGTTTTTATCCCCACCTTTTATTTAGTTAGTGGTGATGTAGCAGTCTCTCATTAAAACAAAAAGAGATTCATTTTTAAAAAATATTAGAGATAAATCAAACCCTTGGAAAAACTGAAATCCAAACATGCCAATTTTTAATTGAACTAGAAAATTAATGTCAACACATATATATTTGGGTTGTATCAATAGAATTATATTATGGTTGAGCCTGGGTTAAATTACGATTGAAGACGACAAAGTTTCTATAGGCTCAAAAATGAGTAGTAGATAGTCTTTTACCCATATATTTTAAACCATAATGAATTTTTAAGTAAAACTTATAACAATCAAAATTAGGCAACCAGGTTTTAGACTTTGGGATCATGTATATCGACTCAAAATCTTATATTGTGCCTATAAAAAAAAAAAAAAAAAAAAAAAAAAATCTTATATTGTGAAAGAAACGGTACTAGAAGACTAGACGGGAACAACCCAGATTTTGTGGTTGAGGTTTTCTCTATTTTAGAAGCTATGCCTAGAGCACTGTGATTCTATGAGTATTTGTAATCTATGTAGTTAATTTAGGAAAAAGTTTGTTTATTGATTTATTTTTTGTTTATGGGTAAAAGGAAATACTTTACTAATAGGAAAGATGTTTACTAATTTTATTTATTTATTTCACTTCTGTAGAGAACAGAAAATTGAGGCTTTAAAATAGGTAGTTGTCCATGTTCATCAGTTTGAGTAGTAATGCCAGATATTTACCGTTTTTTCTCCTTTATTCTCTATAGTCTCTTTCTGAATCATTATTGGTAATATGTTTCTAGGAAGAATAAATTCTTTCAAACAATCGTGTAAACCTTTCACTTTTAGAAATATAAATGTACACACATGAAAATGAATATTTCATTTTTTTATGTTTTCTAGCAAACGTAGTTTTAACTTTTAATGAGCATTTTGCCTCATAAAACTTTTGTTCTTTCCCCGTCTTCCATGTAGACACTGAATATTGAATATAAAATTTGATGTTTGTGAAGTTCTTTTGTGCTCAGATTTGTATTACTAGAAGGGTCATTTTTTAGTGTATGTTTCTTGAAGTTGTTCTCTTTGAATTTTGGAACTAACTTTGTATTCAATTTAGTTTAGTGTAGTTGTTCATCTTTTCTTGGTGAGATCTCCTATTGTCAGTCTCTCAAAGTTTGTCACTGTACTACTAACATATGTGATGATTCTTGACCACAACACAACCATTGGGAAAACACCAGTTTGACTTTAAAAATATATAACAAACTTTTGGAGAAAACATCATTGTCTGATCCTTTAAGCAAAAATATAGATACTAATATAAGAGTGATTTGCACAATGAAGGCACCATTGTCATCTTTTGTTCATGATGAGTTTCACTTTCATAGTTGTAGAACCAATTCACAACTATAGGGTGCTAATGCTGGCTGGCACAATGACAAAACAATAAACCATATAGAGCAAACGGACGGAAGTCTATATACATGAGGGTGGTCGATGCAATAATAGATTTGCCATGAAGTGTTCATAAAAGAAATGTTCAACCTGTGTTGATGCAAAGGATAACTTCCACTCTTCTAAGTTTATGAAATTTTATATGTATCACTTTTGTGATCTATTGCCTCTATGAAATTGTATATATGTTTCTGTAAATATTGTGTTTTAAAATGTGACAAAATGTATTTTTTAAGTGTCGTAAACTAAACAAGAAATGGGAAACCTTTAAATATTTGAATTCTTATTTTCAAATATACCAGGAAATTGAAATTCATACAAGTTGTGAAATGAGTCTCTTTTTAGGCTCGAGTAGTTTAGATATAATTACAAATTTTGAGAACCTTTTCAAATTTGTACATTAAGAGCTGTTCTAAAAAGTAAATTTTAAAGTTTTCACCCATAATTTTAATTCCATCACTTCCAAGCGATAAATCGATCCACTAGAGAATAAGTTGGAGTACACGAATAACAAAAGACCCTTCAAGCCTAATCTATCCCATGTACTTGAGCCTTTCAAGCTCTTGCTACTAACTGGCTTCTTAGAACCTAGTCTTATCTAGCTTTCCCGGATCCTTCAATTTAGCCCGATTGCATCCGCCAATGATTAGCTTCTTCCAATGCTTTCCAACAGCACCAAAACCTCACTTGACACTCAGATTTGGTGTGGTAAGAGTTGGGGCTATCAACCTCTCAAGGATTTAGAGATGAAGAGGTAGAAGTAGAGGACAACCACAAGAAAATGTGTAGATGATTGTGGGTATAACTGTAACATCCCAGTAAGTCAAAAAAGAAAAAGAAAGTGTAAGATCAGATTTTTTTGGGTTCCCACGTGCGCCACCTAACCCCACTACCCGCCACTTATTTCAATCTACCTCACCCTCTCATATCCGGCCATCCCTCTCTTCTTATTTTCTTTTCTTTCTTTTCTTTTCTCTCATACACTCCTCTTTATCACTTGCTCATCCTCTCCCACTGGTACAGCCATACCACCATCTCCACCATCATTTTTCCGACAATGTCATTGGAAAATCCTTAGGAACCTCTAAGCATCTTCATCTTTTATTTTAGGTAAAAGTTTCTAATCTTTTTGGTGGGTTTAAATGCTTTTGCTTGAGGTTATTTTTATTTAAGCTTTAATAATGCTACCCATATGATTTATGAGCATTGGAATTAATATTTATGTGTTTATATGTATGAGTTTGTATTGGTAGAATTATTTGATGAGTGAGTTTATGGTTTGTGCTAATGATGACTACCTAAGTTTTATGTATGGCGGAAAATTTGGGGGTTTTGAGTTATGACATGTGATGGTTGGTAAATCTAATTTTTCAATTGTCATTGGGTTTATTTGGGGTTAGTTAAAGTTTTAAATTTCTTGTCTTAGAGGATATTTTGATTTTGCTTTCATGGGTCTCTTAATGATGTACTGTAAATTTTCTGGAAGCTAGTCATGATGTTGGAGATGATATTAAATGAGTTAACTTTATAAATTGGAGTTTATGCCTTGTGAATCAATTTGTTGAGAAACTTTGGAAGTGGAATATATTATTATTGATGAAGTTAAATACTAGCCTTACCTAATTAAGTGCTTATTTGGCAATTCCTAAATTGTAGATAGATACAATTTTAAACTTTATGCTTATTGTGTTAGGTTTGTTTGATATTGTTGAGGTTCTAGTTAATCTCCTTTGGAGCTTGGAGAATTAGGCTTTTTGCGGGTTGCAAGGTAAGTAGTTTTTTAATGGGAATTTTGAAAAATAACCATGTTGCATAAATGTTGTTTTTGGGTTAAACACACTTTTGAAAACTACCAATGGAAACTATATTTTCCTAAAAACTATTGTGTCGTAACCTTAATATATCTATATATATATATATATATATATGAAAATGCATCCTATTTGGTATTGTATTTAGGGAAATGCATGAATTGTTGATATGGAAAAATGAGTATCTTTTATTTAATCTTTGATAAGGAAATCATGGATTTTATAGTATATTAGAAAATTCAAAGATGCTTATCTTGTCTTGTTACGTGGGAAATTGATAGAAAATCTCTTGATAAGAATGAAGTTGAAAACCTTTCAAACTTTGTAGAAGTTAGATTATTTAAGATTTTTCTGAAACTACTTGGATGTAAACTATGTGTTTCAAAGTAATGTAACCTGTGAGCTTTATGTGGTTTTAACATCATGCCATGTGTGATTTCTCGGTAATCACCCGGTTTGGTTTTCGTAGTCTTTGTGACAACGGAATCAAATTTAGGCTAGTGCCTTTTCACTTTGGATGACGCGTTCTTCCCTGCTGCCCATGGAGGAAAGAGGCTTCTTGATTATGTGTGGGTGAGACTGCTGCCCATGGGGCCAAGAGACCACATGCAAAAGAGGTCCTATTTGACGCACTCTCTCTGCTGCCATGGGGGGAGAGAAAAACCTTGAGGGTATGAGTGAGGCTGCTATCCATGGGGCCAAGAGTCTGCATACCATAGAGGATAATATCATGCCAGTTGTGAATGGGTGGATCCCCTGACCGGTCTATGTGGTAGTGTGGTATATTTTTGATAATTTACCCTATGTTAGATATTATGGCTTTGGAAATTATATTGTTGGTGCTCACAGATTATAGTATATTTCAAGGTATTTACTTTGAGAAACTTTATGTTTCAATATTCAATCATTTTTGTCATATCATATTATTATTATTAAAGATGAAACTTGCATTTCCCTCACCTCCATTAATTATGCTATTTACTAGGCGTTAGCTTATCCCACTCTCTAACAATTTTTCAGATTTATTAGCTATACCTTGGGTATGGAGCTTACTTCCTTGGTGATGATTAGAGTGCTATGTTAAATTTGGAGACTTTTGTTGTAAATAGTTGGTGATTCGATCTTGCTATGTTCAGCAAGACCTTAATTAATTCTATTGGACGTGGATCGCTTGAGGTTTGTTAGCCCTTGGCGTGGTAGGCCTAGACTCGATGTTAAGGTCCTTATTCTCGATAAGATTGTGACTTTGTGTAATTTAATCAGAGTTTTGTAATATATTCATGTATTATATGGAGACACATGATTTTTAGTTATTGTTCATAAATGTGTTATAGAGCTCTGACTTGTAATGTGGAGATTTTAGTATGGTTGTATATTCTTATCATTTGGAAAAGAAAGGAAGATAAAGATCTCCTATAGTTTGATTTGTCAAAAAGGAAAAATCTACAGGTGTCTTTGGGATATTTTTCTCATGCTTTGGACCCTTTTGGGTTTGGGGCGTGATAATAACAATCTCTAACTATCAAGTGTGTATGCTAGGGTTTTCTCTCTAAAAAGCACTCCTTACAATATGTGGGTAATAAGGGTATACATAGTGTGGGTAAAGACTTAGTAAAACAAACATGACAAATTAGCCAAACAGAATGTTTCGCGAGTATTTCACGGGAAGGCCTTACCTGCGAGACACTCATGAAAACACCAAGCTGTCATGACTCTTCGTATTCCAGTCATGTACTCTACACGTGGCTACTTTGCGGGTTAGCTTCTTGTAAAATCCACTTGTACTTCTTTTTAAGCTTGAGTCTTCACACTCTTTCACACTCAACCCTTACAATTAAAAACCCCACATAAATACAGGGAAAAATGATTGAATAAAATTAGAATCAAATTTGGCACAGAATTAAAACCAACACAAAATAGTTGTAAATAACAACTTTACACTAACAAACCTCAAAAACCAAAGTCTTGTACTCGAGAGGAAGATGTGTGACCAAGTCGGGCATGCCGAAGTGCAAGGGACGGAATAGAAGAAATTGCAGCAGCAGCAGAAACATGAGTAATAGGTGGAAGACGAAGGTTGTCCACGGGAAACATATGCCCAACTTTGGGACCAGTCCCAAGCTCCTGTTCCATCCTCAGATCCTGCATAGTACACCTAGAATAACCAAAAGTAATGTGATAACCCAACTCAACTAATTGTCCCACAGAAAATAAATTGTAAGAAAGGTTAAGAACATTAAAGACCCTAGGAACCGAGAGGTTGGAGGTCGAGATAGAATCTATATTATGACCAAACATTGTGGAACCATTTGCTGTGGAATATTAAGAGAATGTGGTGCAGGGTCAAGATAAGAAAATAAGGATGAGTGAGGTGTCATGTGATTGCAACAAGTAGAAGTAACAAGTAGAATCCATAAGCCAAGAGGAAGGAGACAAACTAGATAAAACTGATATAGAAGAGGAATAAGATGCATTACCAACCATGCGAATGCTATTAGCGACGATGTTTTGAAGGTCGACTGTGGAAATACTGATAGTGGATCCAGAAGACATGGACTTTGTGGAGATGGGAGCCATTGGTTGGATACTCTCAATGTTAGTAACAGTAGTAGTAGAAATGCAAACAATTGATTTGTTGCGATGATAGCAAGTCTCAATATTATGACCAAGACGTTTGCAAAATTGCAAAAACTTTTGTTGGATTGTTGGCAACAATTGTTGTAATAAGAAGAAGACATGTCCTTATTCTTCATTTAGAAGCAAAATATGCAAAAATGAAATTTACGAGAAAAATTGGGTAAGGAGAACCCGGACTGCAAAAAGTCAACTCTGACAAAAAGTCAACGGTCAAATAGTAGAAAGTCAACGGTCATCCATCAGTCCAAGTCAACTGAAAATGACATCAATAGAATCAACAGATGACATGGGAGATGATGACAACAGGTGAGTCAACTAGGGCTAACATGGCAGATGATGTCAATAGGTGACGTTAGCGGATAAGCCAAATGACGTTAGCAAGATTTCTAGCAGCGTGTGGAGGAAACTCACCGAATGTTTAGGCGGCACGTGGAGGTGCATGCGATGTTCGATAAGGACGATTCTTGCGGCGTTGAGCAGATCAGTTGACGATCTATATGGCGATATGTCTTATGTCTTAATCGGAGGTTCGGAGGGACAAATCCGACGAAGGCAGTGTTCTTGGTGGCAAGAGCGAGCTTCTGGTGGTGGAGATTCAACCTGAGGACCTCTGACAGAGGTGGAGCAGTCAGGAAAGGGAACCGAAAATGTTTACTGACCGGAGAAGATGATGCAGCGGAGAATACCAACAAAGACAAGACTGCAAGACACAAGAAAGTTAGAGTAGTGGCTCTAATACCATGTTCGAAATACTGCATGAATGCATTGTATTTCTCAAGTAATAAAATATACACGAGTGTCTTTATATAGAAGGTAGAGTGTGTAGTACAAGTATATGTGACATACAAGTAAACAAGGTGGGCCTAAGACCCACAACCTATTACACGTTAACAGGAGAAATATTATAGAATAAAAATTAATATAAAATGTGTCTCTCTTTCTCCTTAATTCTAAAACAAAATATACATCCTAAACACCCACAGTTAATCACATCATGTACAAAATCCACAATTTCACAACGTCCGACCTTAACATCAAAATCGTAATTTCCATTCTCACTCAATATAAAATGCAAGCCTCCTTCCTTGGTTGTAACCAACTTATACAAGTTAGAATTAGATGAAACAACAATGTTAGAGCTAGGTAGGTGTCGTCGAAAGATTGAAGGTAAATGGCATCGATTTTGGTTTGTGTGTATTTGATCTGGGATGGCATGAAGGGTTATGGGTAGGTATATATAAAAGGGTAGAAGTGCAAGAGGTGAAAATGATGAATTAAAAAGCAGAGAGTTTTGTGTGTATGTGTGAGGGATGAAAAGTCTTGAAATATTGAGCTAAATGATACAAAGAATATTTATTTTTTAATTAGAACTGTCATGAAACATTGGACCAAATGATACAAAAATTCAATATTTAATTTCTTCTTATCTCTGATATGGCACTTGAGAATATTTCAACTTTGCATAGAATGCGCCATTTGGCAAAACTTCATGTTCTTCCACATGTGGTCTCTGCTTATATATATATATATATATATATATTTGATTGATTGATTTGCAATATGATGCCATATCTTATAAGACATATATGCATTACTTAAATCTGTGTATGGTTCAATTCACTTGTAGATCATACATCACTTTCTTGGGTCATGAGAGTTTAGATTGCCCTTGATGCTGATAGAGGTCTTGAATACATCCATAAGCACACCAAAAGTCATTATGTACATCGAGATATCAAGACAAGCAAAATCTTACTTGATAGTAGCTCCAGGGCAAAGGTTCAAACATAGTGCATCTTATTGATGTAATATGTATATTCTTTGTATGCATGTAATCCATCTTGCTAAATATGTTTTTATCCCCTCTCTGCATCTAGATTTCAGATTTTGGATTGGCAAAACTTGTTGGAAAAAAAGGTGAGGGAGAAGCTTCAACAACCAAAGTTGTTGGCACATACGGTTATTTGGCTCCAGAGTAAGTAACTACTTATAGCTGGCTACTATGGTCCTTAACAAGTAGTTCATCTAGGATCAATTGTTTTCTTGTTTTGATACAGATACTTGAGTAATGGTCTTGCCACAACCAAAAGTGATGTCTATGCATATGGTGTTGTTCTTTTTGAGCTTATATCTGGAAAGGAGGCAATTATACTAACGGAAGGCATGATGATGAAAAATATTGAAAGACGCTCACTGGCATCCATTGTAAGTTCTGCCAATGTGACAACATTTGTCCAATACATAATATTGTCTTGATTCATGAAATGGTTTTCTCCTTTAAAATTAATGTTTTATGTATTTGAGGTGCTCATTCTACTAAATCTGGAATATGATCAAGTGATAGGGTATGTAGTAGGCTAGCTTGAGAATTGCCTCATGGATAATTCAATTCTTGGTTCTGTAATCCGAATCCTATGCTTACTACTTATGTTGAAGTGGGTTGAGGACTTAAGTTTCCAATTCTTTTGGCAAAGATTAAGATTTGAGAAGGGTGTTTGCATAGTTTTCCAATAAATAAAAAAAATATATTCCCTAACCATATTGCTCCCATTTCAGAACTATCATATCTAGGAGACACATCAATTCCAATCTAAGGGCTTAAACATGGTGTTAAAATAATAACAAAACAAAAACAAAAAAGATAAATTGGGGTAATTCTTCATGCATATTTATCTTATGGTTCACTTTGATTCACAGACTCAGTAAAGTCTTAGACCTGTGAATGGTTCACTTTTTACTTTAATTAATTTCTTGCACATAAATTCTCTTCCTGTATTAATTATTATTTGTTGCACCGTAGGCTGTGTTTTTATGTTGGAACTGCTTTCTTGTGCAAGCATGCATGTTGGGTGCTGCTTTTCTAAAGCTTTCCTGAAATTGCAGATGTTAGGAGCTTTAAGGAACTCCCCTGACTCCATGAACATGTCAAGCATGAAGGATTACATTGATCCAAATACGATGGATCTTTATTCTCCTGACTGCCTATTTAAGGTAATCTATAATCACCTTTTGATCTCTTTTAGTTTATGTTTATTGCAGATGTTTGATTTTATCTATTATTATTTGCCTTAACAATAAGAGTCTTAAAAGTTTTTCCACAGCCTTTTTGGGACAATACTTGGTTATAGTTAAACCTTGTCCACTACAAGGAAATGATTCTTTTTTGGATGGGGGTGTTGGGGGAAGCCAACGAGGAAATGATCAAAAAAGAAAATTCTTACTAATTGATAATATTTTTATGTATAAAGTACATTGATATGTTGATTTGTACAAGAAAGAAGCCCTTATTCTCTCTTTGGATAGAAGCAAAGGGGAAGCATGATCTATACCAATAAAGTGATATTGGCCTGTATAAATCCGCAAGCAATTGGAATATGGGACTTCTGGTGGTATTTTTTCACATGATATCCCACCTAAGAAAGAGACATCAATCTATATACCCTTGGTGATTCAACATATCTTCAATAGTTTGGAACCAAGCCTATATGATCCTAAGCTTTATTTCTATATCTAGTTATCATGATAAGGAAACCTGGGTGTTGATGTCTATATTACCAACTTGTAAGCAAAGAAATTCTCATTATTGTCTCTATTAGGAAATAAGCCCTTTCATTGATTTTTTAAAACTGCCTAGGAAGTTGCACTATATAGTGACTTACCTCATCATTATTTTGTTCCTGATTTTGCTTCTGTTTGCATAGTTGGCCATGCTGGCAAAGTAATGTGTGGATGAGGATCCAATTCCTCGTCCTGACATGAAGCAAGTTGTGATATCTCTATCTCAGATTCTCCTGTCCTCTGTGGAGTGGTAAGCAACTCTTGCTGGGAACAGCCAAGTATTCAGTGGCCTTGTCCAAGGAAGATTGCATAGTGGAGCAAGTTTCTTTTCAGCCCACTTACTACCTTTTTTTTTTCCAGCTTACGGCCTATATATCCATATTAATTATTTGTGTACAGTAGTTGAGTTACCCCAGTAAAGTAGTAAGATGGCAGTATGCATCATCTTTTTTTGTCTTCTGCTATAATTTTTAAATCTTTCAAATGTGGTATTCTTTTTGAAGTTAGTGTGAGAAAATTTTGATGTAAAATGTGGTTGAGGGGTGTACGTCGTTTTCTAATACAAGCTATTTAAGTAGCTCATTTTCATCTTTACATCAATCATTATATTTTGACCTTTTCTACATAGTTGTTCTGCCACAAACTTTGAAACTCTCAAATGTAAATTGTGTTGGATGAAACGCAACTTAAAGCAGTCTACCTCATAGATGCTGATATGAATAGTTTGAATTATCACAAAGCATGGTTACAAAATATTTTGTTGTGCTTTAGTCATGGTTATGGCCTATTATCTCTTTTTTGGCTGAGTAAGACATTCTATTACCAAAGAAAGGAGAAAAACTAAAAACAAAACCAAAGAGAAGGGATAGGACTTAGCCATCACTTTGGATTTGAATGCATGATTTATTTGAACTATTTAATATTTTTCAATTCCATTACCAGCTTAATTCCTTTATACATTTATAGTTGGACCTAGCCAGGTCAAGCAGCGTAGGTTTATAACTGTTACAGATAATGTTAAGTTAGCACACTTGTATTCAAAGACTAATAAGGGATCATAATCGCATTCAAATGGAAGAGATGGCATACAGAAATCTAAGGATAAATCCTAGTTGAAATTATCTCTACTGATCTTATTGTTTAAATTCAATTTTATTATCTGTATAGTTGTTATCCAATTGCCGTAAATTAATCAACGTTGAGTTATATATACAATAGCCTTAACCATCATTCTTGTTAAGGCATCACATTATATTACATTTGTTATTATCTTTACATGGTATCAAGCCAATAATTTTTTCTTTACTTCTTCCTTTTGCCTCCAATAACATCAGCATCACCAATTCTTCATCTTCCACAAACATCTCTCTCACCAATCGTAACAACGTTCACCCTCAATCAAACCTACAGAGACAACTATCTTTTATGGAAGGCTCAACTTGTTCCCTACTTGAAAGTGCAACACATTTATGGCTACCTTGATGGATCAACACCAATTCCACCACAAGCCATCACTACTCAAATAGACGGTGAAAATCAATTCTTGATGAATTTAGGATCAAATAATTATCGGTGCTATCATCTCCTCACTTTTTGAAAAATACTAGCAAGTGGTCAAATGCACCATCTCATGAGAAGCATGGCAGACATTAGAAATAGTATTCACATCTTAGTGTCAAGTAAGGATAATGCAGATCCACTACCAACTTATTACCTTGAAGAAAGGGAAACTTCTCTAAGCAGAATATTTTCATCAATTTACAAGTCTTGCCCCTATTGATCAACCGCTCAATGACTTTGAGCCATTTCTTTCTTATTGGTTGGCCTCAATTACAAATATGATTGCTTTGTGGCTTCGATTATGGCGACGCTTAAGTCATAAAGGAGTCATATTCGGATTCAAGGCCAGCCAATAAGAAACCAAAAACCCCAAAATCATTGAGTTGTTGATCAATAGTAGCAAGAGTGTTGGCAAACTGGTAAATTGATGAGAATAGTTTGTTATAGAGGAGTTTTCTTTCTTCAAGGTAGCAAGTTGGTAGTGAATTTGCATAATCCATGCTCGACATTAAGATGTAAACATTTTTCTAAAATCTGCCATAATTCTCATGAGGTGGTGCATTTGACCACAAAACTAGTATTTTTTCAAAAAGTAAGGAGGTGATAGCCCCGTGATAATATGATATATCCTAGGAGAAGAATTCGTGGAGGCAAACAAAAAAAGGGGTATGCATATAGTTTCATGTATGGCTTGGGTCTAACTAGACAGGTAGGTTAAATTTTCACCCAAATTTCTATTGTGGAGCTATTGTAATAGGTTTTGTTTGTGCAAACTGATACTGTTGATACTGAAGAAAAACTATAGAAGCAGTAGCTTGTATTGAAGCAAGAACAGCAGAGAAATTGTGATTGAATATTGAAGAACTAAGAACAAAGATTGAGAGAGAGAGAAAGAGGAAGAGAATGAAATTGAATAAACTTGTATTTAATTTCTTGCTTAATTACAATCTGTAGCTCAGAGTTCTATTTATAGTACAAATCCTATCAATAATTGAATAACAATTATCTTCAAATTATGCAGATCAGATCCGTAAAACCAGGAATGAAATCAACTAAGCTCAAATGATTTTCGCGCCACCGCCAACTGATCTTTGAACTCATGATATGACACCGTTTTCAGTCTATTACACTCAGCCGCCAATATAAGTGAAACCATGCATTTAACAATAGCACCTTTAGTGATACGGTGTATTTCATCATCATTTAAAAATCCCAATGGTAACTCTCAAATCATCTTCTTCCTCAAGGCTTCTCTGATTTCACAGAATTCAATCCCTTTTCTGATTTCTCAAATTTAGCATCTTCAGCATCCCCCCTCAAGTGACAGGGGGAGGAATCAACCAGGAGTTTGCATCGTTAATGAAGAAAAGAAGGGGCAGACAAGGGTTTGGTAAAAATGTCAGCCAAATTATCTTTACCAAAAAAAAACGAATACATAAATCTATGCGTAAAACCTTCTCATGCACATAGTGATAATCGACCTTTATATGTTTTGTGTGAGAATGAAAAACTGGATTGACAAACAAGGCAATAGCAAAGACATTGTCACCCCAAATGACAGGAACATGAGAGAGAAAGATTCGCAATTCTTTAAACAAGATGCGAAACTAAGAGAGTTTTGCAGCAATGGTGGCCAAGACGCGATATTTAGCCTCAGTAGAAGAGCGAGACACAATAGCTTGCTTCTTTGCAGACTAGGAAATGGGGCATGGACCAAGGAATACAAGAAGACTAGTGGTGGAGCGACAGTTCGTGGGATCATCAGCCTAGTTTGCATTTGAAAATGCAGTGAGTCAAAGGGTTAGGAGAGAAAGAGATGCCATGATGTAAAGTACCACGAATATATTTGAGAACCCGTTTGGCAGCCCCTAAATGAGTGGAAGTAGGCTTGCTCATGAATTGGTACAATTGATGCACACTAAAGGCAAGATTAGGTCTAGTGAAGGTCAACTATTGAAGTGCCCCAACCATACTCCTATACTTAGTGGGATCAGATAGAGAGACACCACCATGAGGGAGCAATCTAGTGGATGGATAACATGAAGTCTTAGTAGGCTTAGAGTTCTCCATGTGGAACCTGTGAAGGACATTAGAGGTAAACTTGGACTGTGTGATAGAGAGGCCAAACTGAGTTCTAGTGATCTGGATGCCCAAAAAATATTGTAGAGAACCAAGATCTTTAATATCAAGAATAGCACTCAAGGCAACAATGAGATGTGAGATATGCTTGGACTTGTTCCCAGTGATGATAATGTCATCTACATAGAGCAGAAGGTAGATGATGGTGCTAGTGGAATGGAAAATGAATAGAGAACTATTAGCCATAAAGGCAGTGAACCCAAGATGAAGGAGATGAAAGGTAAACCTCTCAAACCATGCCTTCAGTGCCTCTTTAAGTCTATAGAGTGATTTATGTAGTTTACGCATATAGGAAGGATGAGCAGCATCTATATACCCTAGAGGTTGCTGCATATAGACCTCCTCCTTGAGGTTCCATGTAAGAAAGTATTAGACACATCCAACTATCTCAAAGGCCAATTACAACTTACTACAATAGCAAGGACAAGTCTGACAGTGGCTGGCTTGATGACTAGACTGAAGGTCTCAAAATAGTCAATAACTGCCCGCTAAGGGACTCCTTTAGCCACAAGCCTTGCTTTGTAACGAGCAATGGTGCCATCATTGTTTAGCTTAAGCTTGAAAACCCACTTACATCCAACCAAATTGGCATAAGGAGGAGCTGGAACCAAAGTCCAAGTGTGCTGCTTTTGTAAGGCTTGATATTCAGCATCCATGGCTTCACACCATTTAGGATATTTAGAGGCTATTTTGTATGTAGAAGGTTTTGTGTAGGTGTAATCTAGGACTGTCTTATAGCATAGTTTGGTGTTAGGCTTAGTTATGCCATTTTTGGACCTAGTTTGCATAGGATGCAGATTAGGAGCAATAGGGGGAGGAACTAAAGATGGAATTGGGATAAGAAAGGAAGCTTATAGCAAAGGTTTAGTGGCCATGGATGGAGGTATAGGGTGAGGTTGAGAGGGATTGGCAGGGGTGGAGGGAGAAGGCAATGGTGCAGAATCTGGCTGTAGAGGTGCAGATTGAGCAATAAAGGAATTGAGAGGAACTGATGAAGTGGTTGAAGATGTGTAAGGATCCAATAGAGATGGTTGATTAAAAGAGTGAAGATAAAGAAGATTTGATGACCAAAGGGAATCAGTTAACACTAAGGTTGGAGAAGATGAAGAGTGTAGGGAGTTACTAAGAGTAGGGAAAGGAAACCTAGTCTCATTGAATATGACATGCCTTGAAGTGTATAAGTGTTGATATTGAACATCAAGATAGAGATATCCTTTACAAGTGAAGGAATAACCTAAGAACAGACACTCTTTGGTTCTTGGTTCAAGCTTGTGAGTGGGGTAAGATCTAAGGTGGGGATAGCAGGCACAACCAAGAACCTTCAATTGTGACAAATTTGGGTGAGATGAATAAAGCTTGAACCAAGGTGAGACAAAGTTTAGGATAGATGTAGGTAGTAAATTGATGAGAGAAACTGCTGTGAAAGCAACATAGGACCAGTAGGTAGTGGACACAGAAGCTTGAGATAACATGGTTATAGTAGTTTCAATAAGATGCCTATGTTTTCTCTCAACAAGGCCATTTTGTTGTGGGGTATAAGGACAAGATAGTTGATGAGTAATACCATGTTGTTGAAGATAGGATTTAAAGGCAAAAGAGGTATACTTACCTCCACCATCAAACCTTAGTGTTTTTATTTTGGAGGAAAACTGTATTTCAATCATGGCTTTAAACATTATAAACTTGGAAAAGACCTTAGATTTTTTACTTAAGAAGATAAATCCAAGTGAAAAGTGTAAAGTGATCAATAAACAGTACATAATATCTAAAACCATCAATAGATTGCACAGGGGAAGGACCCCACACATCAGAGTGTATCAATTCAAAGGAGAAGATGCAAGAAATTGAGACTTAGGAAAAGGAAGATTATACATTTTTCCATATAAGCAGTGATTACATGAGTGAGGTACATCAGTACATTTATTTAGAACATATTTGAAATGAGGAAAAAGAAGTTTGAGAACTTGATCATTAGGATGACCTAGTGTCATGTGTCGAAGTGTTTTATTGAAACTAGTGGACTTAGCAACATTGTTGCAGGCCTTGGAAGACAAAGCAAGCTGAGAAGCCTTATGAGGATAGATGGGATAAACTCCATCTTCACTCTTGCCCTGGTAGAAAACTTTCCTTGTGGCCAAAGCCTGAATTGAAAGGATATTCTCATCAAAATAACACTAACACTTGTTATCATGACAGATTTTGTGAATAGAAGCAAGATTGGAGCAAATTGATGAAACTCTAAGAACATTGTTAAGATGAAGAAGGGATAAGTGTTTTAACTATGTGAGTGATTGGTAGATTTTGCCCACTGCCAACAGTGAGGTGATCTTGGCCAGTATAAGGTTTTGGAAAGTTGAGTTGATTTAGGCTTGCAGTGACATGTTCAGCAGCTGTGCTATTAGCTAGCCAAGGTTGCTCCTGTGCGAGGCAAGCGTTAGAAGTTGTAGCCATTACTACAAGCTTGGAAGGTGGATGTTTGCCTTGATAGGCATAACCCATCCTATGATAGCAATTAATGGCTAAATGTCCAAGCTTGCCACAGATCTGACAAGTTGGCCTTTTTGATCTGGGACTAGCAACAATTGTATTGGATTGGTTTGATTGAAATTGAGAAAATTGATTGAAGTGAGGTGATTGATTATCTGAGCTTCTACCTTCTCTTCCATCTCTATTGTTGTATTTCCTCTACCCTTCCTCTATTGTATTGATTGTAGTTGCCATTAGGCTTTGAGGTGGAAGTAGCTACCAAAGCAAAGATTGGATCTTTAACATCCAAACCTTCATTAAGTGATTTCCTTTTTGCATTCAGCATGGTTGAAAGCTCATCAAAGCTTAATTAAGTGCTCCTGGTCCTTATTGCAAACCTGAAAGCATTATATTCTTTAGGAAAACCTTTGATTGTGATCTGCAGAAGCTCTTCATCATCTATAATCACACCTACAGCTAGTAGTATATCCCTAACTACTTTGATTTTTTGCAGATAAAGATCCACAGTGTCTGCTCCTTTCTGGAGGTTATGCAATTTACCTTTAAGATTCATTATGTATGATTTGGAAATGGATGAAAACCTATTCTACAAGACTTTCCAGACCTCCATAGCAAATGAGCAACCTACTGTAAGAGCCAAGATGGAAGGTGATAGAGTGGAGCTTATGAATGTAAGCAAAGCTTTCTCCTTTGACCTCTAGAGTAAGTAATTTGGATTCAGAATTGTTGTGGTAACACTAGAAAGATCTTTCAAGACCTTCTTAAAAATCAATTGAGGTTCTTCCAGTAATTCAAAGAGTGAATAGGTTTCCAAAACCATTGAGATTTGTTGCTTCCATACTATGTAATTTGTGTTGTCTAACTTAACAGTCATCATATTGGCCATGTTTGAAAGGAGTGGCTGATTCATCACATTTGTTGAAGAAATCGAAGAAGTTGAAGAGGTAGCCATTGTTGAGCTTGAGGAAGCCATTGTTGAACCTGAGGAAGCCATAGATGAACTTTGAGCAAGAAGCGTTGGCTTTGATACCATGAAAAAAATATATAGAAGCAGTAGCTTGTATTGAAGCAAGAACAAAAGAGAAACTGTGATTGAATATTGAAGAACTAAGAACAAAGATTGAGAGAGAGGGAGATAGAGGAAGAGAATGAAACTGAATAAACTTGTATTTAATTTCTTGCTTAATTTCAATCTGTAGCTCAGAGTTCTATTTATAGTACAAATCCTATCAATAATTGAATAACAATTATCTCCATATTATGCGGATCAGATCTGTAAAACTAGGAATGAAATCAACTAAGTGTTGGGCTTTGTGGAGCCTAGTTTATGTTTGATCCGGTTGACGACCCGACCTGGTCCGAATAATGTTGCGTGGTTTTTAATGGGAGATTTATTGCGGCTTAGTCCATAGAGAAAATTTTTTGGCCCGTTTTGTAGCCTATTGTGCATTTTGTGTGCAGAATGTAGAAAATGCAGCTTGATGATTAGGGTTTCTGTTGTTGTCGTGTTTTTAGAGAGAGAGAAACATTATAGCCGCAATTTGTAATTTTTCCTTAATAATAGTGAAATCCTTGTAACTCCGTGGACGTAGACAAATTGCCGAACCACGTAAATACTGTCTTGTGCGTGTGACTATTTTCTTTGGCGTGTGTTTTCTCTATTTTTTTGTTTCTTACAGGTTGGGATTTCGGGTTGAATTCCCTACACTAAGCTCAATTGATTTTTGCGCCACTGCCAACTGATCTTTGAACTCATGATATGACACCATTTTCAGCCTATTACACTCAGCTACCAATATAAGTGAAACAATGCATTTAACAACAGCACCTTTAGTGATATGGTTCATTTCATCATCATTCAAAAATCCCAACGGTAACTCCCAAATCATCTTCTTCCTCGAACTTTCTCCGATTTCAAACCCTTTTCTAATTTCTCAAATTTAGAAATACCATCATCTTCAACAAATACTTCTCCACAAATGTGGCATAAACTGCAAACATAGTTTGTATGCCATTGCAATACTTCATTTATACATCTCCATAATGCAGCCTAAAATTGAATAATTTCATACCAACCAAAAAAAACATTTGCAGTGTGAAGATGCACCGACACTACTTGCGAAGTGAAGCTAGTATACGGCGAGGTGGATCGAATAATCTTCGGGCATGAAGGGCTGCCCAATTATCCAGCAAAAGAACATCGCCTTTCTGCCAAGGAAAGGCTACACTTTCCTCTTCAAGGATATTTACACAATCATAGATGATATCAGCTGGCAACGGTTTGCCATCTCCAAAGGTAACAGCTTTTACAGGATCATTCCTGGCATCCTCCCAGCCTGTATAAGCAGAAACCATGCTGTTAAACCAAATCTCACGCTGTCTTGTCTTGTTGAATTTAATAGCTGGGATTGGACCCATTATTGTTTTCACTGAATCCTCCAGCCATTCCAGCTTCATCCCCAAATTAACAGCCCTGTCAAATGTGTTGGTAGAGCCATATTATCTCCTGGTCCAAATAATAGATATTATACATGTTAAGGCTTTGTAATTGCATACACTAATCTACTTTGAAGCCATCGTATGAAAAGATGATCTTAGCTATACAGATAGCGCAAGAACTTAAATTGAATATATGGGACATCTATAAGATGATTAGTCCTGAATGTCCTGAACAATGGCCTCATGCAATACTTTTTGCAAGGCATTGAGCCTGCTAATATCTATCAAGTAGAAGCTATGCAAGAAAACCAGTTCAGCAAATAGAACGTGTGCAACAATATAGTTGTTGCTCTAATGAGTTTAAACACAAGAAGTTCACCTATACTGATCATATATTACAGTGAACCTGAGCACCATAAAGATAAAATCTAGAGCATTGGCATATCATAGGTATATAGCAGGTCATATGCAAATAATTCTGCTGAAAAAATGCCATCACAGCTTGCAACATGGCAACTTTTTATCCCTCATCACTGTACAACTTGGGATTTCAAAAGAAACATATACTGAAGTGGTTTCAACAAGTCTTGGAATAACACTATTGTCAAGAACATTAATAAGTTGTTATGGTGTAGGAACTATGATCAGGTTAATGAGAGCTAGATTTGTGTCCAAAGTAGATTGCGCTTTTAACTTGTTTCACCTATCTCATTGCATGTATTCCCAATCAAAACAGGACCATGTCTGGTTTGTTCATGTTTTACAAGAATCAACTACCAGATAAGGAACCACAGCATGTCATGCACAAATGCCTTGAATAAAAATCATTTCAAATATCAAACAATAGTTCAAATCACAAACCTTTCCTCAGCCACACTCTTCTCTTTGTTCAAGAATGTTGATTTCCACCCACGCCCGATATGAGATGACGGGTCATCATCTTCTCCTAATACCCGCGTATATAACAATCCATGCTCTTCTAGTCGTTCAACAAATTCTGGGTGTCTCTCTTTCACCTTTTCATAGACAAGATGGCTAAGAACTACAGGAGTCTCTCCCCCACTTGCAGGCTCCACTTCACAGAAGAAAAATAGCTTGGAAGGGAATGTAGTAACCTATTAATAAACCCAAATAAGTCCTAAACAAAGCTCAAGAAGGTATGCTGATAAAAATATCTTAAAACTCGAATACCACTGTGTAACTATCATCACTCAATACCATCTTTTGCTAGAACCAGGTGATACAAAAATGACAACACCTTCAATGTAAAAGCTCAATAGAAAATTGCTTCGAAAAAAGGGATGAAATTACGGAATATAGCTGAGCCATTTCATGGTGAAAAGGAATCTTCTGGTCTGGCGGGGAATCATTGGTGGTGGAGATACGACCCACAACTTTGCTCCGAGGGGCAGCTCCACCCACGTAAGGAAGTTCCTCGAAGCCAAAGGCCTCAACGACGTCGTTGAAGTCCGAGGCTGTATTTACAGGAAAGCCCCTGAGGAGTACAGCACCGGACTTGTGGAGAACAGAGTCGAGAAATGTTTTCTTGGTTTTGATCGCTTGGGTGAAAAGAGACAGAGAGGAAGGAGGGATCTGGGACTTGGGGTTGGGTGATAAAACTAAAGGGAATTGAATTCCGTTGAAAAGCTTTTGGTGTGGGATTTGGAATTCCAAGAATGTCTCCGACATGGTTATGCTCTGTTCTGTTCTGTTCTGTTTATTTTTCTGGGATCTGTTTGTTTGCTCTGTCAACTTAATTTGGTGGGAAAATTGGTGAAGAGCCTTTGCTACTTGCTTGTTGCCTGTGTCCAGGTTCAATGAATGGTGGTTTTGGGCTTTTAGATATGACTATGGCAGTCCATCCAAGTTTGCATAACACTTCTAATGGGCTAGCCCATATGTAAGTTGCAACTAAAACCCACTCTTAAATACTCTGTCAATAGAGTAGTAGAACATAGAAACAATTGTGTTTTCGGGATAATTTCCATCGACTGATTTTTTTACTTTTAAGAGCTTAGTTGTATTTTTAGAATTTTCACATTGTTTAAGATATATTAATCTTCCAACAAAAGAGAATAACACTTGAAACGCCCTATTATTAAATTTACATGTAAAAGCAAATTGGATATGACAATTATGAGATGCTAGCAAATTCAACAAGAACTCACATAAAATAAAAGCCCCTAAAAATAGGGGAAGTTTGTATAGAGATTGTTAACATATGGCACCATCAATTATTGACAACTAGTTGATATCTTACGTGATTTGCAATGAATTTTTTTAAAAAGGATCAGGTTTAGGTCCAGTAATACTAGACCCACTGAAATAGTGACATGTGTCCACTTTTGGATATGTGTCACCATCTGACTAGATTTAATGCACTGGATGCATTGGACTTATACTAATTCCTTAAAAAATTGTAAGAAATTATCTTATAATCCATTGGGTTCATAAATACTATTTAGTCATAATTAATCTTAGAATTTTGCTAGTAAAACTAAATTCAAACATAACCTTAGTTCATATCCATTTTTTCAAGCCATTTTTTCCGATTCCAAAGTTGGTATCTTTTGTCATGTAGTGCTCTGTCATGAATTGTAAGAAGTGAAAAGAGACAAATACATTTTACAATGCTTAAGAAATCGTAGACATCAACATTAAAAAAAAAAAAAAAAAAAAAAAAAAAAAAAAAAAAAAAAAAAAAAAAAAAAAAAGAAGTACCGCCATCCACGTCAATATTTAATAATAATAAAAAAAAAGTATCCCCTATAAAGCTTTCAAATCTTCATTGTACACAGAACATTTTACAAATTTACATATCAAATTGCCAAGTACATGTCTTCAAACTATACATTATTATAAAATTAGCTTAACAGAGAGCATATAAACAGAATATGTACTACTTTATTGGTAATTATAAAATTAACGCCCAAGAGAAAGGGCATGATATCAAATTTCAAATTTAAATCTAAATACGTTTCTCAAATATTAAAATTTAGGTATTTTAGTTACACTCACATGAATGAAAGTTGGAAAGTAAGAAAATGGGACAAAATGGACTTTTTGCCCTTTACGGGCAAATTAATTAGCTTTATACCCCATTTCCCAAACTAAGTAGGGAAATGCCCCTCTTTTAAAACTCGATTTATGATAAATCGAGTTAGAAAAAAAAATTTCTGAAGCCCTATAGTGGCGTTTTAACAAGCCTATAGTAACGTTTTTTAACTCGACTTCAATGAAATCGAGTTATAGGCAATTTTTTTTATCTATAACTCGATTTCATTGAGGTTGAGTTAAAAAACGTCACTATAGGTCTTAAAAAACGTCACTATAAGCTCCTTAAAACGCTACTATAGGGCCTAACTTGATTTATCATAAATTGAGTTTTAAAAGAGGGGCATTTCCCTACTTAGTTTGGAAAATAGGATATAAAGCTAATTAATTTGCCCGAAAAGGACAAAAGCCCATTTTGTCCCAACATTTTGATATAGCCACCCTCTAGCTTCCCTAAGGACAGCAAACACCCCCCCACCCCCCAAAGCTCAACTTCATCATTTATTTATTTACTTGTATTATTGCAACTTTTAGATGTAGTCACCTTATAGCTAGTTATTGCCGTTTTGTATATGCATGTCCGTAAATTTCAATTAAACTCGCATTTGGCATTTCCCTTCCAATTGTACAGAATTAGACGTTCTATCATCTATACGCAACATTCAACTAACTAAAAACATTAAAAGCATAATTATATGGGCCGGAGTCCAAACAAACACAAAAAAGACTCAAATCTACTATCATCATTTCCCTACCCATTATTCTTTAAAAATTGAAATCAAATGATAGCTCACTCGTTCCAAAGTCACAACAAGTATTGTTTATATTTTTCAATCTACCTTCTTCTTATTTATTTATTACTATTCTATATTTCTATAACTATATCTTATATATGATTCATTCCCTTATCGCATAGATTATTCTATTGAATATTATTATTTTTAAATATATAATATTTATCTTATTTTTTTTATACTGCCCCAAAGATTGATATTATGGTAACAAATTTCATAAAAGAATTTTGAAATAATTTTGAATATATTTTATTCTATTTAATATTCCGTAAGACCATAATTGATACTGTAAATAATTTTAGTACGAATTATTGTATTGAATATCTTTGTTGATTTAATCATGATGATTATTTCAAATTAAATATTTGAGAATTTTCCACTTTATATAAAGATTATTGTATTTATCTTTAAAAAATTTATATAAATCTTACCATATTTTTTATAGTGAAGCTTTAAAATATAAACATATTATACCCTTATTATATGCGTACCACTCTTTCCCCATTTTCATATTTTTATGCCGAATTTTTGAAACATAATTTTCATGAAAGATACCGCATAATACCCATCCATATACTTACTGTATTATATGTGTACTTCATTTCACTTACTGTACCTTCAATAGTCACCTTCTTTAAATGCTTATTGTTTTTTTTTTTTTTTTTTTTTTTTAATAACGTATTGGTAAGCTATCCCATTAAGCGGAAAAGAGAATATAAATTACATAGCCTTTTATATCACATAATCTGCAGAGATTGTAATTATAGCTTATACAACATTATTTGTTTCACAAAGTGTATTCTTTTTTAATCCTCTACTAGAAAATAGTAAAGCAAAATCCCGTACAGGGATTCAGATCTTCTAGAGTTCCTAGGGTACTCTACCAATAGATTTCCTTAAATCCCAACCATTCTTTTATGATTTAATGGTCTAGATTTTGCCATATCAGCATTCCACTAATAATACTCTTAAAATAATATAATAATGTTGAAAACAAAACAATTAAGATTATTATTAATGGAATGCTGACATGGCAAAATCTAGGACCATTAAATCATTAAATAACAGTTAAGATTTAAAGAAATCTACTTGATAGAGTACCCTAGGAACTCTAGAGAATCTGAATCCCCCGTACAGGGTTTCTTTTTATTTTTATTTTTTTGGACAAAATCAAAATAGCTTCAATCATATATACAAAGTTTACAATCTAGAGCATCTCATCACCAATATTAGAATATGTCATTTTCTTAGGACAAAATGGGCTTTTGCCATTTTCGGGCAAATTAATTAGCTTTATACCCCCTTTTCCAAACTAAGTAGGGAAATGCCCTTATTTTAAAACTCAATTTATGATAAATCGAGTTAGGCCCTATAGTGGCGTTTTAAGAAGCCTATAGTGATGTTTTTTAAGACCTATAGTGACATTTTTTAACTCGACTTCAATGAAATCAAGTTATAGGTAAAAAAATTGCCTATAACTCGATTTCATTGAAGTCAAGTTAAAAAACGTCACTATAGGTCTTAAAAACGTTACTATAGGCTCATTAAAATACCGCTATAGGGCTTCAGAAATTTTTTTTTTCTAACTTGATTTATCATAAATCGAGTTTTAAAAGATGAACATTTCTTTACTTAGTTTGAGAAATGGGGTATAAAGCTAATTAATTTTCCCGAAAATGGCAAAAGCACATTTTGTCCCAAAATGTTACAATAATACAAGTAAATAAATAAAGGACGAACTTGAACACGTTCACATCACATAGTTAGAAGACAAAACCAAAGATTTCTAGATGTTTCTAGGATGTTCCAAAAAAAAAAAAAAATCTAGGAGGAAAAAAAAGGCATAATTAATTGATTGTTCTCATTCAAATTGAATCGTAGGATTGAACACACTACAAATTCTAACAATAATTGGTGGGACTATTAGAATTATTGACAAAAAGAGCCATAATTTTTGCAATAATAATGTACTTATATCTCTAATATTAAACACAATACACCCAATTGGTAATGAGATTTTCACATAATAATAAAAAATGGTAATGAGATTTTATTATTTTAATCTTCTCCTCCTATAATAGTATTTAATAATCAGCATTAGAATTAAGAATCAAAATTGAAATTACAGAAAGACCAGAGAAACAAAATTTCTGTCCAATTCTGAAACTAGGTTAAAGTTACATTTAAAAAAAAAAAAGAAAAAAAAAAACTGATTCTTCTCTTACGTAACAAGGCTATTTATAATCTTTAACTACTAAGAAATAAACTAGCTAATCTATATATACTATAAAACCGAAGCCTTTAACCAATGTTTGACTTTTTTTAGAGCTTCCAATATAAATATATTTTTAACCCAAAAATTTAAGCTAAAAAAAAAAAAGCTAAAACCCGAAATTTTTTCCACAATTGTGAAAATCAAACCCGATACTCCTTCCTCAATCCCAAACGCCAAACACCATTCTCCTTCTCCTCTGTCTTCTCTGTTTCTCCCCCTCCTCTCTCTTCTTTGTCTTTCTCCTTCCCTAAGCAAACCTTCGACTGTCATCCTGTTTCTCATTTGAACTACCTCTTGTAGACCCTACCTTTCTCTCAAGTTTGAAAAGTAGACCAATGAATGAAATGGTTCTACAGGATGATCCTTATATTTGCCTATCTACCTCTAACTATCTCTCTTTACACACTAGAAAGAAGCCCCAAACGCACAGTAGCATTATTCAATTAGAGGCTTCAAGATTTAAAGCATTCCACATACTCATGGTAAGTATTTTGCAATCCATCTTTTGCTTATCAGATCCTAAAATAAGACTGGAAACACCAAACACCATTCTCCTTCCCCTTCCCTTAAAATGCCATTCTCTACATCAGCTTCCTCCATTTTGTTTTTCAATTCAAAACACTGTATCGCAAAAAGAGAGGGGATAATGATGAAGAGAATTAGGGCTGGGTGTCCCTCAAATTTCTCACCATTTTTTGTGTATTGATGCCACTACACCATTACAACTTTTCATGGATGGATTTGCTCGAAGTCACGCCTAACCTAGCCCATCGAGTCACACCCAATTGGCCCATCATACTCCCGAGTATCCAGCCCATTGTATTTCAAGTATGTCAGTTGACAAAAATAACCAAATTTGATCAGGAGTCCAAAACCCTATATTATGTAAATAGTATTTTTTTTAGAAATTATTTGTTACAATCGCAACTGATGACCAAAAATTTGTATTGTTTGGTTTTCCCCGCGGTAAATTAATCAATGTTGAGTTATATATACAGTAGCCTTAACCATCATTCTTGGTAAGGCAGCACATTATATTACATTTGTTATTATCTTTACATGGCATCAAGCCAATAATTGATGTAAGTCTTCTTCTTTTTTCTTTCTTTCGTTCTTCTTTCTTGTTTGTTTGATATATGGCTACTTCTTCCTTTTGCCTCCAATAACATCAGCATCACCAATTCTTCTTCTTCCATACACATCTCTCTCACCAATCATAACACCATTCACCCTCAATCAAACCTACAGAGACAACTATCTTCTACGGAAGGCTCAATTTGTTCCCAACTTGAAAGTGCAACACCTTTATGGCTGCCTTGATGGATCAATACCAATTCCAACACAAGCTATCACTACTTAAACAGATGGTGAAAATCAATTCTTGATGAATTCAGGATCAAATAATTCTTGGTGCTATCATCTCCTCACTTTTTGAAAAATATTAGCAAGTGGTCAAATGCACCACCTCATGAGAAGCATGGCAGACATTAGAAAAAACATTCACATCTTAGTGTCAAGTAAGGATAATGTAGATCCACTACCAACTTCAAGGGAAACTCCTCTAAGCAGAATATTTTCATCAATTTACAAGTCTTGCCCCTATTGATCAACCGCTCAATGACTTTGAGCCTTTTCTTTCTTATTAGTAGGTAGACATGGCAAAATGGGTCAGAATTTTTTGACGCGACCCGATTGACCCGTTTAAAAATGACCAATTTTGACCCGCAACCCGATTGACCCGACCTGCCCATTTTGCCATGTCTACCAATGTTGAGTAGATTGAGATTGAGGTGCAATTCTTATAAAATATTTACTTATTCTTCTTCACTTAATATGTTATGTATTCTATTATAGTTTGTCATTCTTTACTTGCCACCTTCATTTTCTCTTCCTACTTTAAACAGATCGAAGATTATCCCAAGATTAGCTTCTAGAAAGCTGGAACAAGAGTTGCACCAAATTTGGGTATCAAGTGTTTAGTAGTAATTGATAAGTAGTAACAGTATCACTAGTGAGAATCTAATCACAGTTAAGGAACTCAAAAACAATTGATAGATTGCATCTATTTCCAAAAAAAAAAAAAAAACTTGTTTGAAAAATACGGGTCAACTCAACCTGTCCCACGACCCGATTGACCTGCAACCTGATTTATCTATTTAAAAATGACCTATTTTGACCCGTGACCCGATTGACCCTACCCGACTCGCCCTGTCCGTTTTGCCACGTCTATATGGTGGGCCTTAATTACAAATATGATTGCTTTGTGGCTTCAATTGCAGTGACACTTAAGTCTCAAAGGAGTCATATTCGGATTCAAGGCCAGCCAATAAGAAACCAAAAACCCCAAAATCATTCAATGGTTGATCAATAGTAGCAAGAGTGTTGGCAAAGCTGGTAAATTGATGAGAAAAGTCTGTTATAGAGGAGTTTTCTTTCTTCAAGGTAGCAAGTTGGTAGTGAATTTGCATAATCCGTGCTCGACATTAAGATGTAAACATTTTTCTAAAATTTGCCCTAGTTCTCATGAGGTGGTGCATTTGACCACAAAACTAGTATTTTTTTCAAAAAGTAAGGAGGTGATAGCACCGAGATAATTTGATATATCCTAGGAGAAGAATTCGTGGAGGCAAACAAAAAAAGGGTATGCATTTAGTTTCATGTACGGTTTGGGTCTAACTAGACAGGTAGGTTAAATATTCAACCAAATTTCTATTGTGGAGCTATTGTAATAGGTTTTGTTTATGCATGCTGGTACTGTTGATACTTCTCCACAAACGTGGCATAAACTGCAAATATAGTTTGTACGCCATTGCAATACTTCATATATACATCTCGATAACGCAGCCTAAAATTATATAATTTCATACCAACCAATAAAACCATTTGCAGGGTGAAGATGCACCAACACTACTTGCAAAGTGAAGCTAGTATACAGCGAGGTGGATCGAATGATCTTCGGGCATGAAGGGCAGCCCAATTATCCAGCAAAAGAACATCACCTTTTTGCCAAGGAAAGGCTACACTTTCCTCTTCAAGGATATTTAGACAGTCATAGACGATATCAGCTGGCAAGGGTTTGCCATCTCCAAAGGTAACAGCTTTTACAGGATCATTCCTGGCATCCTCCCAGCCTATATAAGTGAAAACCATGCTGTTAAACCAAATCTTGCGCTGTCTTTTCTTCTCGAATTCAATCGCTGGGAGTGGACCCATTATTGTTTTCACTGAATCCTCCAGCCATTCTAGCTTTGTCCCCAAATTAGCAGCCCTGTCAAATGTGTTGGTAGAGCCATATTATCTCCAGGTCCAAATGATAGATATTATACCTGTTAATGCTTTGTAATTGTATATACTAATCTACTTTGAAGCCATTGAATGGAAAGATGATCTTAGCTATACAGATAGTGCAAGAACTTAAATTGAATATATGGGACATCTATAAGATGATTAGTCCTGAATGTCCTGAACAATGGCCTCATGCAATACTTTTTGCAAGGCATTGAGCTTGCTAATATCTATCAAGTAGAAGTTATACAAGAAAAGCAGTTCAGTAAATAGAACGTGTGCAACAATATAGTTGTTGCTCTAATGAGTTTGAACACAAGAAGTTCACCTATACTAATCATATATTACAGTGGACCTGAGCACCATAAAGATAAAATCTAGAGCATTGGCATATCATAGGTATATATAGCAGGTCATATGCAAATAATTCTGCTGAAAAAATGCCATCACAGCTTGCAACATAGCAACTTTTTATCCCTCATCACTGTACAACTTGTGATTTCAAAAAAAACATATACTGAAGTGGTTTCAACTAGTCTTGGAATAACACTATTGTAAAGAACATTAATAAGTTGTTATGGTGTAGGAACTATGATAATATTAATGAGAGCTAAATTTGTGTCCAAAGTACTATATTCATGGTTCCTAGACCATGCCATGCGTTACGCCCACAGTGGCGACTCCATTAAGGATAGAGAGTTTGATTCCAATGTGTCTTGTTTCTTAATCTTAATAAAGACTTGTTCAATACTTGTTTGCACACACTTTACTTGGTTCTTTTGTCCCTTTACCTCGGTTGGTGATTAGTACACTCCATTCGGGCCAAAATCTTTTGAAGTTCATCCTACCAACTCACAATATGTGCCATTGTCTATGATGGGCTTTGAGTACGTTAACGGTTTGCCATCAATCCACAAAGGTCCACTTAGGCCCTTGGTTGGAATCATGGCTCATTTATTTATGAGTGACCTATTAATCTGTCCCTTTAGCTTTAAGGAGCTTATCCACACTTTGAGAGGTCTTAGATCCTATCAAAAAGAGGGCATTCTTTATATCTCTTGTTTGTTCAACCATGTATCTTGTGTTCACCTAATTCTAAAGAACAAATAAAGATAAAAGATGTAAAATTGAAGGATGGCCCAAAAGTTATGGCATACCCTAAGATGTTTGGAATAAAAGAAAAGAAGTTCTCACATATAAAAGGCTTGTCCCAAAGTCCAAAGGTATATCTTAACTTGAAAGGTTCATAAGACCATAAACTAATTGCTATCATAAACCCAAATCAAAAGGCCATTTGAAAAAAAGAACCTTGGGCTTAAGGTAATAAGTATGCTATGGATTTAGCATCCAACATCTTATAAGTCAAAATGAAATTCCCTAATCTAATCTTGGGCCTCTTTGTTGTATGTTTTGTGGGCGCAAAATGCGGTTGGTGCCATATTTTTTGTGTTTTGGGGGAGTACGCTTCGGCCGAGTCGACTGGGGTGGAGAAACAAGGAGTGGTCACATAGTTTTATGGTCTAGGAACTGTGAATATAACGCCCTTATGTGGAAGGACTGATCTTACTACTAGAGTATGGGTTTGGAGTTTAGGTACGATTTTGGGAAGGTATTAGGCACCTAAAACCTCCCGACCCATGGGTCGGCTTCCACTCATTGTGTCCTACATCTTAATCCTATTAAGGCACATTCAACATTGCATCTTAACACACACACACACACACACACACACACACACACACACACACACACACACACACACACATATACTAGCATGCATCTAAGCATACACCATGGCACTTTATGCCAAACCCTAACATACATCTATCATGGAAATCATCTCATTACAAGCCCTAGCATACACCTAACATGTCATCTCATCCAAGGACGCAAACAAATCACAAGGCATTATCTTTAACAAAGCATTTAATCAAGCATATTCAATCATTCAAACCTAGCATCATGGTATTCATCAATCAAGGAGACTAATCATCATATTTAAAAATGCATATTCATATTTATATGCATGACTTACCTTCACTTACCTCACTACATCACAGCACCTATGGCATTAATGCATGATCATATCAATGCATGTTCATGGTATTAAAGTAAAAAACAAAGAGAAAACCCTAATTTAGCATGTCAAAGACAAACAAACAACTAAACAAAGGACCAGAGACTTAGAAAGCATAAGAAAAGGACAAAATATAAGCATATGATGTGAAAGAAACAAAGAAACATAGGCAGAAAAACTCATATTAGAGTTTTTGGGCACAAGTATGCATATGCATACATAGGCCTACATATGTAGACCAATTGTATGCATACGCATACTTCAAGCCTGTGTGCACATGCAGAAAGCATGCGTACGTAGAATTGCTCAAGAACCCTAAACCCTAACCCAAAACAGAAAACAAAAAAAATAGAGCAGAAACTTAAAACGAAGAAACTAACAACCTAACATGCTTGAAAACATAAAGACTAACTAAAACTAAGCTAAGCAAACATATCTAAACATAAACAAAGCAAGGAAACAAGATTAAAAATAAGATTAAAGCAGAAATGCAAGAAAAGAGTTTAGAACTCAATACCTCAAACAAGAAGCTTTTCAAGTTTGATTTTGATGGTTCCCCTCAGTCAATCTATTCACAATCAAACAAAAATGATTAGTAAACTTCAAAACTCGAGGATCAAGACCAAAAAGGTACCAATCAAAATAAAATTGACTTGAGAATGTTTCATGAAAAACTCCCTCTTTGATTCACTATTTCTAATGAATCTTAGCTTTTCCCTTTGGATTTTCTGTGTGTTTTTGAAATATACCATGTAAGGCTTTATATAGTTGAAAAATGGGGGTTTGGAACGGCTCCTAAACGATGTGGGATTATTCCAAACCTCAGTCTTTGATGTAGAAAACTTGTCTTTCGTAGGTTTCTCAAACCCTAGTTGCGTGCGTAGGTCCATGCTCGCGTGCGCAGGTCTGTGCCTGTGTACGTATGCATCAAACCTGCATATGAAGGCCAAGGACTTCCTTGGCCATTTATTTTCCAAAAATAGATTTATTTGCTCATAAAAAGTTAAAATTTCCATTTTAACACCTCTTAAGTCAATTTGTAATCTGATTGGGCCTTAAACTAACTTTGGGCCTTATAATTTCGACATCATTGGGGAACGGGGGCCCAAGTCGTAAGGGCTACATAATGCAATATTTACAGATGCCCTTCTTTTGATTTATGAGCTTCGCTAACGGAATCAAAAGAATAAGAGATACAAAATTTTTTCCTAATGTACGGCTCAGTCCTAACCCATACACATGGCATACAACATGCATACATGGGGCGGGGTGCAACTCCGTAGAGTTGCATGGGATTCGTATGTTTGAATTCCCACCCTTGTTGCTCAAGAAAAGAGCAACGATAGGTTCACTATCCCAGAACTTGTTTTGCCAATTGAAAGCAAAGGCAAGTGACTCACTATCCTAGAGTCACTTAAAAATAAATAAAATAAAATAAAAAACCTCAACAACAACAAAAAAACAAGGCCAACGGCTACAACTATCAACCAAACAAACAAGGTGCTCTTACGAGCTTAAAAGGATATATATATATATATATATATATATCTCTCTCTCTCTCTCTCTCTCTCTCTCTCTCTGTGGTGTCCATCTTGGGCTTTTGCCTCAAACCTCTCTGGCTGGCTTGCGCCTTTGGATAAAATTTGTCTTCTTCATCTTTATCTCTACCTATTTTGGTGGGGCTCTTGCCTCAAGGTGACCTTGGTCTCTGTCTCTATCTCTACCTCTTCTACCGTGCCTACATGTTCAATTCCCTCTGAGGGTCTTTATGTCCTTTACCCAACTGAGGGTATTTTTGTCATTTAGTGCATTCTTGAATTTTCTTTTCCACTTCCTACTTTCTGGGAATCCACTGGGGAGGAGATTTTTTTTTTTTTTTTAATTACTAAACTACATATAGTTTAGTGGGGGTTTAGCTACCAGATGTGTTCCCGCCTCTTCATTTTTCTCTAACCGTTACCAACCGTTTCTTTTCTTTTCATTCTTTTCATCTCCCTCATCTCTTCACATTCTTTCCAACTCTCTAACTTCCATCTTTTCTCTCTACAAAACTCCTTACTTCTCTCTCACTTCCTCTCACAATTTGATTCTTCTCTCTTAAATATGAAACTTTCTCCCTCTCCCCAAGCCCTCTCATTTTCTCCATGGCACCCAAGTCTAAGAAAACCTCCTTTGTGCTTTCTAGCAATGCATTCAACCTCACGCGTTGGAATTGAGCAGTGAGGCTAAATGAGTCCTCCCCATTGACATATAGGCCACAAGATCATCTTTCAGAGGGTGCAAGGACCGAATTAGTACGTTTTTTTTTTTAAATTTTTCTCATTTTCTCATTTTTCTTTGATCTTCCATTTTAATTCAATTTTGGACATGTAAATGCTTAGGTTTTGCTGTGGGATGGGTTTAGATGAAAACTTGATACCTTAGGAGGGGTAGGAACATGTTTAGGATGGGTTTTGATTGAACCATGCTTAAAAATGTTGAAGAATGACCCATTATCTGTGTTTATGCATACGCGGATTTGAGCCTGCGTACGCGGCTTGCATTCATGCATGCGCGACCAGGCTTTATGTGTATGCAAACAAATTCATGCGTATGCGTATCTGTTCTTGAGTTCATGCGTATACGGTTTCCAACTTGCATACGTGTGCTTGGTCTCTACGTATGCAGACACGAGCCTACATGCACATGTTGCCAGTCAGGAAACTTATTTTAACTCCTGTTTCATTTGTTTCTTATCCAAATGCAAATATAACACCTTATTTTCCTACTTTTGCAGACTTTGCCCCATTTTAAGGTAAGGAAAGCACAAACCGTGTGGCTGCATGGTATAGGGTCCTTACTGTAGAAACAAGGGCCCACATTCGTGTAGGGGGCACTGGTGGCTCCAAGTTAGAGTCAAGGTGGTCACAGGACCACCCTGGCCTAGAAAAAAAATTATATATAAAATTTAAAAATTTTATGATTTTTTTACTTTAAAAAAAATGTGTGACCACCCTATATTTTTTTAGGTCCAATATAATTAAACTTTGGACAAAGTTTAGCAACAAACTTGGTTGTAGATTAAGGCTACAACTCCACTTAATATTTTTTTTATTAGATATGAATTTTGACAATTCCACAATTAGATTACTTTTTTTTTCTTATACCTTTCATGCTTGCAAAACTTCAAGAAAATTAAAGATAAATAGCTTATGTCATCAATCAAATGTTTAATTTTCGAGTTTTTGTAGTCTAAAATTATATGCAAAAAATAAGTTTATGGATAAATAGTAAATAACATTCGATTGACATAAAACTTGACATGTGTTTGAAGAATATAAAAAACATACAATTCAATGGTTAGAATTTCAAAATATGTAGTCATGTTAATTTGTTTAGTGAAAGTTGTAGTTTTAGGCTACAACCAAGTTTGTAGTCAAACTTTGGTCCTTTTAACAATATATTAAGCTTTTACAAACAAAAAGAAAAATCCAAGAAAAATTTTATCTAACTAAAATTTTGAAAGAGATAAGCTTGCAGCATTGATAATGAGATATAATTATCTTTTTTATTAAATATTGTATAATTTAAGTTTCTTAATGACCACTCTGAAAAAAATTCCTAGAGTCGCCACTGGCAGCAGGCTTCGAGTTGATTATCCGTTTACCATCGTTTTGCCAGTGCCATTCTAGTGCAAACTTTGGCTAAGAGGTGGCGTTCACATTGCTGATAGGGAAATGGCTATGACTCCCCATGACTTCCGTTGCATGATTGGCCTTAGGTGAGATGGGGCTCTCATAAACTTGGAGGGTGAGTCAGGCACCCAGTTTGGCATAGACTTGCTCGGGAGGAGGTACACCACCAAGACAACCGCTATTTCGACATCAAGGCGGATTACAAGCCTTTCCTACAAGTGACGGTCGATAACTGCGCTAAGATGGCTAGGGCCTTCTTGTTGTACCTTCTAGGGGCATATCTTTACACCAACGGATGGCAGACGGTGTCTTTGAGGTGGCTAGCCCTCTTTCGCGACTTTGGGGAGGCTCGAGAGGCCAACTGGGAGCAAGCATGTCTTGCCTATTTGTACTCTTCCTTGGACACGCTTAGCCAGGGGACTTTACGCCAGCTGGTGGGGCCTTGGAAGCTCCTCGAGGTCAGTTCTCTTTTCTCTTCTTTTGTAGCTCTTGTACTTCTCATTATGGCAACTATTTTCACCCACATGCTATTAAGGTTTAAAGGAAACTGCACATCATGCCCTTGCAAATTGTATCTATGTTTTCATCTTGCAAACAATCATCTTGCAAATCGTATTCATTCATCTTGCAAATCGTCATCTTACAAACTAATATCTTGCAAACTCAACACCATTCACTCTCAATCAAACCTACAAAGACAACTATCTTCTATGGAAGGCTTAATTTGTTGCCTGCTTAAAAGTGCAACACCTTTATGGCTATCTTGATGGATCAACACCAATTCCACCACAAGCCATCACTACTCAAATTGACGGTGAAAATCAATTCTTGATGAATTCAAGATCAAATAATTCTCGGTGCCATCATCTCCTCACTTTTTGAAAAAACATACTAGCAAGTAGTCAAATGCACCACCTCATGAGAAATATAGCAAACATTAGAAAAAACATTCACATCTCAATGTCAAGTAAGGATAGTACAGATTTACTATCAACTTATTACCTTTTTTTTATTTGGTAAACATCAACTTATTACCTTGAAGAAAGGGAAACTCCTCTAAGCAAAATATTTTCATCAATTTACAAGTCTTGCCCCTATTGATTAACCGCTCAATAACTTTGAGCCTTTTCTTTCTTATTGGCTGGCCTCAATTACAAATATGATTGTTTTATGGCTTCAATCACGGTGACGCTTAAGTCACAAAGGAGTCATATTTGGATTCGAGGCCAGCCAATAAGAAACCAAAAACCCCTAAATATTGAGTGGTTGATCAATTGTAGCAAGAGTGTTGGCAAAACTAGTAAATTGATGAGAATAGTCTGTTATAGAGGAGTTTTCTTTCTTCAAGATAGCAAGTAGGTAGTGAATTTGCATAATCCTGCTCGACATTAAGATGTAAACATTTTTCTAAAATCTGCCATAATTCTCATGAGGTGGTGCATTTGACCACAAAACTAGTATTTTTTCAAAAAGTAAGGAGATGAGGGCACCGAGATAATTTGATATATCCTAGGAGAAGAATTCGTGGAGGCAAACAAAAAAAGGGTATGCACTTAGTTTCACGTATGGCTTGGGTCTAAGTAGACTGGTTGGTTAAAATTTCAACCAAATATCTGTTGTGGAGCTATTGTAATAGGTTTTGTTTATGCATACTGGTACTGTTGATCCTTCTCCACAAACGTGGCATAAACTACAAATATGGTTTGTACGCCATTACAATACTTTATTTATACATCTCCATAACGCAGCCTACAAATATGGTTTGTACGCCATTACAATACGTTATTTATACATCTCCATAACGCAGCCTAAAATTGTATAATATCGTACCAACCAATAAAACCATTTGCAGGGTGAAGATGCACCTCCACTACTTGCAAAGTGAAGCTAGTATACAGCGAGGTGGATCGAATGGTCTTCGGGAATGAAGGACAGCCCAATTATCCAGCAAAAGAACATCACCTTTCTGCCAAGGAAAGGCTACACTTTCCTCTTCAAGGATATTTAGACAGTCATAGATGATATCAGCTGGCAACGGCTTCCCATCTCCAAAGGTAACAGCTTTTACAGGATCATTCCTGGCATCCTTCCAGCCTATATAAGCAGCAACCATGGTGTTAAACCAAATCTTGCGCTGTCTTGTCTTGTCGAATTTAATAGCTGGGAGTGGACCCATTATTGTTTTCACTGAATCCTCCAGCCATTCCAGCTTCGTCCCCACATTAGCTGCCCTGTCAAATGTGTTGGTAGAGCCATATTATCTCCAGGTCCAAATGATAGATATTATACCTGTTAATGCTTTGTAATTGTATATACTAATCTACTTTGAAGCCATCGAATGAAAAGATGATCTTAGCTATATAGATAGCACAAGAACTTAAATTGAATATATGGGACATCTATAAGATGATGAGTCCTCAATGTCCTGAACAATGGCCTCATGCAATACTTTTTGCAAGGCATTGAGCCTGCTAATATCTATCAAGTAGAAGCTATACAAGAAAAGCAGTTCAGCAAATAGAACGTGTGCAAAAATATAGTTGTTGCTGTAACGAGTTTGAACAAAAGAAGTTCACCTATACTGATCATATATTACAGTGAACCTGAGCACCATAAAGATAAAATCTAGAGCATTGGCATATCATAGGTATATAGCAGGTCATATGCAAATAATTCTGTTGAAAAAATGCCATCACAGCTTGCAACATGGCAACTTTTTATCCCTCATCACCGTACAACTTGTGATTTCAAAAGAAACATATACTGAAGTGGTTTCAACTAGTCTTGGAATAACACTATTGTCAAGAACATTAATAAGTTGTTATGGTGTAGGAACTATGATCATATTAATGAGAGCTAAATTTGTGTCCAAAGTAGACTGTGCTTTCACCTATCTCGTTGCATGTTTTTCCAATCAAAACAGGACCATGTCTGGTTTGTTCATGTTTTACAAGAATCAACTACCAGATAAGAAACCGCAGCTTGTCATGCACAAATGCTTGGAATAAAAATCATTTCAAATATCAAACAATAGTTCAAATCACAAACCTTTCCTCAGCCACACTCTTGTCTTTGGTGAAGAATGTTGATTTCCACCCACGCCCGATCTGCGATGACAGGTCATCATCTTCTTCTATTACCCGCGTGTATAACAATCCATGCTCTTCTAGTCGTTCAACAAATTCTGGGTATCTCTCTTTCATCTTTTCATATACAAGATGGCTAAGAACTATAGGAGTCTCTCCCCCACTTCCAGGCTCCACTTCACAGAAGAAAAACAGCTTGGAAGGGAATGTAGTAACCTATTAATAAACCCAAGTAAGTCTTGAACAAAGCTCAAGAAGATATGCTGATAAAAATATCTTACACAATGAGGTGGACAACACTCACGTGTAAATCCCACATTCGAGGATTCCATATGCATAATAAATCTAGTGACACAAAATATTTCACATTTGTTGCTGACATAACCTTTTGTAATAATGTGCATGTGTTTGGTTAAGAACCCAAAGTGTCAATGTGATGCTGTGATTGAATGGGGTACTAGAGAGTTGCCAATAAAATGTAAACTGGTCATGGCTGCTACTGTTTATCATATTTGCAACTGTTTATCATATTGGCAAATGCTCGGGTATACAGAGGGCACGTTAAATCTGAAGATGCCATTGTCAACTCCATCAAGTGGGATGTTAAAACTCGAATTCAGTTTTGCAAGAAGGTGAAGTTGTCACTGCAGAACAAAGTCTTATGTGCAAATTGGAGCATCTCCCCTAAAGTTTTCAAGAACTGAAGATGGTTTGCTGTTGTGGGTTTTGTTTATTTTTATTTTTTTTAAATTTATGTGCAGTTCTTCTATAATAAGTGATAGAGCTGCTATTCGTACTGATTGTGCAGTGTAGAAGAGGGTTTGTTGTCCTGTACTGCTGTGTGGTTTGGTGTTGTTTTGTAGGGTGCTCAACTGCACAGTGTTGTAGAACTTGTATTCCATTTCTTTCGTAATGAATTTAACTACAAAAAAAAAAAAAAAAAAAAAAAGAGTAGCGGATTATGTGAAAGTGATATTATCCAGTGAAAACTTGCCACAATAACAAGAAATTTAACCATTCCAAAGACTTTTTTTAAGTAGTCGGTGGTCAATAATTCTAAGGGAGACCAACAAGTTTTATAGATATTTGGCCCAAATTGAGAACTAGAATGAAAGTGGTAAAACTAAGCATGACAAGATATTTCGACTCAACATCTAATATGTACTAGTCGCATACCTGTGCGTTGCGTGTGATAATTTTTTTAGGATTGTCTCATTAAATATTTTATTAATATTATAATTATAGTTATTAACCATTGGTTTTTCATTAGTTTTTAAGTTAATAAAAACCTTAAATATACATTTTTTTTTATCTTTATACACACACACGTGCGCACACACACACATAGTGAATCTTTACACACACCTTTAAGAAAACTCTATATATTCTACTTTTTTGGATGCGTAAAATTATAGACTACTACTCCATAATGATAGTGGCTAATTAATTATATATATATTTTTTAGTTATCTCATTTGTAACGCTTCTTACCATTATCATATATTTACTAACTGATAATTTGCATAACAAAAACGATAAATGAGAGGTAGCATTGTTCATTAGATTTTTGAAAGTAACAATGTATAAAAATTATATATATATATATATATATTATAAATAAGGTTAAATGAAATGTTAAAAATTGAATTTTTAAATTTTCTAACTTTATTTCTTATGTAATTTCTATTACTATCAGAGAGAATTTCTTTTTTAGTAATGATTAATATGGTTTCCATAGTTAGAGTTTGATTAGTTTTAAATTTAAATTTAGTACTATGATTGCATTTAATTGTTGATTGTTGATTTAATTTTTAAGTGAATTTAACGGTTTATGTTACTACACTGTAAAGTTTTTAATGTTCTTCACACAATAATCTCTATTTTATTTTTTACTTCTCCTTACAACCTCTTTCTTTTCCAATCAACGATTACTAATTAACGTTTAGTTTTTTTTCTTTATCTACTCTTTATTAATTTGTATTGGTTTTTTTCTATACCATCTCTCTCTCTTCCTCTCTCTTTCTCTCCACTGGCAACCTATCGTTTTCTAAAATTTGATGATGATTCTATGACATTAAATATGCATTTTTTTAAAAATTTTAAATTTAGTGTTTCTAACTTGATTTTTTTTGTATTTCATTCTTCCGATATAACAATAAACACTAAATTATCCAAATTATGCTATGTAGTGGAATACTATTTTATTTTTATCTACTATCTTTAATTTTTTACAATGTATTGGATAAAATTTAACAATCAAAGAGCAAAATAATAATAATAATAATAACAATAACAACAACAACTTAAAACACAAAACTAAATTGTATCAACCTAAATTAGAGTTTTTAAAAACACAAAAATTTATCAACCTAAAATGGAGATGCAATAAAAATTAAAAATCCACCAAAATATTGAGAGAGAGAGAGAGAGAGAGAGAGAGAGAACCTTTTTGTAAGAGAAAACTATGCAGTGAATGGAAAAGAGTGACAAATTTATAGTAAGAGGGAAGGGATAAGAAGAGACAAATAAATGAAGATGAAGGGAAAGATGAATAGCAATATCAAAGTAGAAGGTAATGGAGAGATGAAAAGGTAAGGGAAAAAAAAGTTGAAGAAAGTGTAAATATTTGAAAAATAAGTAAATGTAAAAAAAAATTATAGGAAAATTGAAAAAAAAAAAAAAAATATATATATATATATATATAGATGTTAAAACTGACAAAGATGAATATGTAAAGTCAATAATTTATATATATATATATATACCTTTTTGTAAAAAAAAAAAAAGGAATAAATAATAAATAATAATTATGTAGCGAATGACGTGGCGATAAGGTGGCGCAACAGGAAATTAGCAGCAATAAATGCCACGCTTTAACTTTTAGTAATATATAGATATAGATTATACATCAATGCACTTTTAGTTTTATGATTCTCATTATTTTCAATTTTTTACTTTTGTAGATTAATGATGCAAAAAATATGTATAAAAAGTAATAGCAAAAATGCATTTCAATTAGAATATTGTTGGAGAATTTTGAGGAATGAAACTAAGTGGTTGAATCTAAGAGATAATGTGAAGGTCTGCACAAGATAGCCAGCCACACAATCTTGTCCTACTTTTGCAAGTTTAATAAATCTAAATGAAGATAATGATGAGATGAACTTTAGCAAAACCTTGGAGAGACCCATAGGCAAGAAGGCCGAAAAGGAAAAATTAAAGAAAAGAAAGAGTAGCGATGATGTGGTCCCAATACTTTCCTCCCAATTGGATGAAATCAAGGAAGAAAAGAGGAGAATGCACAAGGAGAAAAATGAAAGTATCGCATTGCATTAGAAGAATGAAGAGAGTTAATGCACATTGCATCTGAAGAACGAAAATAGTTGATTCGTATCAAGGAAGAGAAGAATGAAGTAGAAAATAGGAAAGTGGAAGTTGAAATTATGATGAAAGATACAAGAACCATGGATCCCGAATAAAAAGAATATATTCGTCTATGTCATTTGGAAATCTTGGAGAGGTTAAGGTCTAAATTTCCATCATAATTTGAATATTATTATCGATAATATCTAATCAAGTAATTTTTGTATAGTGCAAAGATACTAGCACATGGTTGACATAGATGATTTGATATTAGACATCTCTTTTGTAGTATTTACTTGTGTCAGGAACATGATTATTCAATCTCTAATCATGTTAGATATATTTTTGTAGTCTTTACTTGTGCAAGGAAAATAGGAATGTTGTAAATTTTGTATTGTGCACGGACAGTAGCACTAGGTCATTTAATTTAATTTGTGATTTTGTTCTTGTCATTCTGTTTTGGGTGAAGTAATGTCTCTATTTTTGTCATTCTATGCAAGATAATTTGTGCAAGGATAATAGCACTTGGATAATAGCAATGTCTCTGTTTTTGTCATTCTGTTCCGGGTGAAGCAGGGTTTGTGATTAAATTTGCTTTAGTGGAATCTGCATTAAATTTGTGCATTTCAATTCCAAGTCAAGCTATAAATTTCAGTACTAGCATATTGCCTATTATTGGAATCTGCCTTAGTGGAATCTGCATTAAATTTGAACTGGAATCTGCATTGAATCTGCCGTATTGGAATCCGTCTAAGGCTCAAATTCTAAGTCAAGCTCCTAAGATATTACATCTTATTTGAACTGGATTGCACTAGATGCTACGTAAAAGGTGTGTGGTTTCTGATTGGAGGTCGATAACTACACTTCTAATTTATTCATACTTGCCTTTTGAACTTTTGAAGATTTGTAAAAGTTGAAGCATCTTTTTTTAATGCCATATAGATTCACAAAGCCACAAAGCATTTGGTTATCTTTTTTTCTTCATGAAAGGTAGTGATACAGTAGGAGATTAACAGATTTGAGAAATGAGGCTGGACTATCTGATATAGAGGAAATTGCTATCTTCCTTCATTTAGCTAATTCAGATAAATAATCTCATAGAACATCAAAGGAATGCAATTTGAAAATTTTATTCAGATATTAAACTTAGCAAATTTCAAATTCCAATGAAGGTTCAATTAAATAAAAGTAGTAATACTTAGAAATTTAAAATTCCAAATTCCTACGACTGGTCTTCTAGTTGCCATAAACGCTCGACGAGATCCGCTTGGAGTTGAGAATGAATTCCACTATTTTAACAATCCACCCACTGGTGGGTCATTATTTGTCAGTACGATGGGCGGCAAGACCAATCTGGCGTCATTCGTTGGAGCCACTATTTCAGCAGTTTGGTCATCGAACCTTTGCCACAAGTGGCTCCATTGGCCAAGCTACTGGTATTGGTAGTTTACTTAAAATATAAGTTTAAATTAAAAAAGTATGACCATTAGGAAAAATAATAAAAAAATTTATGAAGAATGAATATTTTATTGAAATATCTTGTAAAATAAATAAACTTTATTTATTTATTTATTGTGGGACTTGTAAAATAGATAAACTATTATGGGTGTTTTAGAAAGTAATTGTGTAAAATAGAAAAAAGTAAGTTCTTATGCTAAAATGGACGGAATATTTTACACGGACGGGTGTGGTTGCTCAAATGAAAAAAGAGTAGTGGATTATGTGAAAGTGATGTTATCCAATGAAAACTTGCCACCCTAGCAAGTTGTGAAACAGATAGTAAAAAGTGGTGTCTCCATAGCATTGCTCATATACATGTCCCCTCTCTTGGATCCCATATATATGCCCTTTTACATGTAGGAAGGTATCTCATGCATAGAATATATGGATCATTCCTCTGACAGCATGTAAGCTCGACTATCCTATACATTAGATATACATTAACTGAAACGTATTTTGAAAAGTGAAAACACGATTTCACAATTTTATTTGTGTCTAACAACTGTGTAACTATCACTACTAAATACCGCCTTTTGCTTGCACAAGGTGATACAAAAACTATGTGCCGTTTTCATCTGTAAAAACGGCAATGACACACCCTTTGGACCACACTCACCCTAAAATGATAAAGTTTAATGTCAACGACGACATGTCGTCCACATGGTGAAACGACAAACTGTATATAAACTCTGTACTAGTACGTATTAATATAAAAACGACAACACCTTCAATATAAAAGCTCAATAGCAAATTGCCCCAAAAAAAGGGATGAAATTACGGAATATACCTGAGACATTTCATGGTGAAAATGAATCTTCTGGTCTGGCGGGGACTCATTGGCGGTGAAGACCCGACCCACAACGTTGCTCCGAGGGGCAGCTCCACCAACGTAAGGAAGATCCTCGAAGCCAAAGGCCTCAACGACGTCGTTGAAGTCCGCGGCTGTATTTACAGGAAAGCCCCTGAGGAGTACAGCACCGGACTTGTGGAGAACAGAGTCGAGAAATGTTTTCTCGGTTTTGATCGCTTGGGTGAAAAGAGACAGAGAGGAAGGAGGGGTCTGGGACTTGGGGTTGGGTGATAGCACTAAAGGGAATTGAATTCCGTTGAAAAGCTTTTGGTGTGGGATTTGGAATTCCAAGAATGTCTCCGACATGGTTATGCTCTGCTCTGTTTGTTGTTCTGTGAGTCTGTTTGTTTACTCTGTGAACCCTGGTGGGAAAATTAGTGAAGAGCCTTTGTTATTTGTTTGTTGCTTGTGTCCAAGTTCAATGAATGGCGGTTTTGGGCTTTTAGAATTCAATCAGTGAAACAAATAATGCTTTATACATCAAAAAGTTGCAATAGTACAAACATACACTACAGATTCTAATAATAATTGGTGGGACTGTTAAAATTATTGACGAAGCGAGGCCTTAGGCTCTATAAGTTTATGCAACGTAATCTACAAACTCATTTCCAAAACCCTTGCCAACAAACTCAAAACCCTTCTCCCCCTCATCATCTCAGAAAACCAAAGTGCATTCACCTCGGATCGCCTTATCACAGACAATGTGCTGGTGGCCTTTGAACTTATGCACTTCCTAAATCACAAAACGTCTGGTAAGGAGGGTTTTATGGCAACCAAGCTTGATATGAGCAAGGCATTTGACAGGGTCGAATGGTGTTTCATTAAGCGGGTCATGGAAAAGTTGGGTTTCTATTCTAGATGGGTGAATCTCATCATGCAGTGTATCACTTCAGTCTCCTATTCAGTCCTTATAAATGGGGCTGCCTTCGGAAACATTATTCCATCTAGAGGTCTTCGACAGGTAGACCCTCTCTCTCCCAGTCTCTTTCTTCTTTGTGCCGAGGGTCTCTCGGCTATTATCCATGAGGCTGTTAGGAACCACCTTCTCACAGGCATCTCCATTTGTAGAGGCAGTCCTTGTGTCACCCACCTTTTCTTTGCTGATGACAGCATCCTCTTCTGTAAGGCAAAACCTAAAGAGTGCCAAGAGCTGAAACAAATTCTTCAGAAATATGAGGATGCCTCGGGCCAGAAAATAAACACCGACAAATCCTTAATATTTTTTAGCCCAAACACTCACCAGAATACAAAGGATGCAATCTTTTCCATTTTGGGGCCAATGGGTGACTCAAGACACATCAAGTATCTTGGACTTCCGTCCTTCATTGGGAGATCAAAAAAGCAGGTCTTCTCTACCCTTAAGGAGTGTGTGGGACAAAAGCTTGCAAGTTGGAAAGGCAAGCTTCTTTCTATGGGGGGCAAGGAAATTCTTATTAAGGCGGTTGCCCAAGCAATTCTCACCTATACCATGAGCTGTTTTCAGCTCCCACAAGGCATATGTGAAGATCTTGAGAGCATGATGAGGAGTTTTTGGTAGGGCCAAAAGCACCAAGAAGCAAAGATGGCTTGGGTTGGTTGGAAACAAATGTGCTACTCAAAGTCAAAGGGGGGTATGGGCTTCCGGAATCTGCAGGCTTTCAACCTTGCTATGTTGGCGAAGCAAGCTTGGAGGATTCTTGAAAATCCAAGCTCTCTTATTGCCCGAGTCCTCAAGGCAGGATATTTCCCCACCGGGAATATCCTTAGTGCAACACTTGGCTCCTCCCCATCCTACTCTTGGAGGAGCATTTTCAACAGCCTTAAGGTTATTTGTAAGGGTTCCCGGTGGCAGGTGGGCAATGGAAAACAAATCCACATATGGGACGACAAATGGCTTCCTACCCCATCCACACACAAAGTCATCTCCCCTCCCATTAACCTCCCAATCTACCCAATGGTGTCCTCTCTCATTGATCCAGCCACAAAATGGTGGAGAGCTGAAATGGTTAGAGCCACCTTCCTCCCCTTTGAAGATGATGCAATTCTAAAAATACCCCTCAGCCACAGTCTGCCTGATGACAAACTGATCTAGATGGGCAACAACCGGGGCGAGTTCACTGTAAAAAGTGCATACCATATTGCCCACTGCTTGGTTGAAGCAAAGGAAGAAATGGAAAGTTCCAAAGGGGACCCTTTCAAGCCTTTTTGGAAGAACCTGTGGCGCCTCAAACTTCCTGCCAAGGTTAAAATCTTTGCTTGGAGGGCTTGTGTCAACGGGCTGCCAACTATGGAAAAGGTTTACACTTGAGGCATCACTACTAGTAATGAATGCCCAATTTGTGGTAAGGAATTAGAAACCACTCATCATGCTTTGCTCCATTGCGAATTTGCTAATCTGGTTTGGAATTGTTGGTCGGATATGCCACAAATGATCCAAAGAAATAAATGGACATTCCATGATTCGGCCATGCACATCTTAGTCCACAAACCTTCCAGTGACTTGGAGTTGTTCCTCACGGTTGCATGGGCAATTTGGTTCAACAGAAATAAAGTTACCCATGATGACAAGTACTCTTCTCCCTCCCAGGTATGGCATATGGCTAAAAACACAATTGAGGAATTTAATGATGCGGCAACTATAGACTTATTCCCGCCTAGACCCTCTCATACTTGCTACTGGTCTCCTCCTCCACCCGGTGTCTTCAAAATCAATGTTAATGGGTCCTCATCTAATCTTGAGGAGATCTCCAGCATTGGAGTCATTATTAGAGACTGCAAAGGCCAAATAGTTGCTGCCTTTTGCAAGCCCCTTCGGTCCCATTACACGGCTGAGCTAGTGGAGGTGTTAGCAATGGAGCAAGGTATCTTGCTTGCTCAAAAGTTACAGCTCTCTCGGGTTATGTTTGAAAGTGATGCTCTCACAGTGATCAATGCCATCAATGACTCTGCCTTTGGAACTCCTTACGGGCACATCATCCAGGACATCTCTCATGCTCAAATATCCTTTGTTTATTGCTCCTTCAGGCACCTCAATCGGGCCTTTAACTTTGTAGCCCACGAGCTTGCCCAATTTGCCCGTAGGAATAGATCTGTCCATTTATGGAAAGGGGTTACCCCTTCTTTTTTAGAACCACTTGTACAAGCTGATATGCTGCACTAACCTGTTTGGCAGGTTTTTCTATTGTCTTTCCTTTTATTTGCAATGCAATTTAATTTCCACTTCAAAAAAAAAAGTAGAAAAAGGCCCCAAATTTTAGCCAATAAAATAATTTTTTTATTATAAACTTATTTATTAAGCCCAAAAATATTAGTCAATAAATAAAATAACATTTTCTATCAAATAAAAAACAAGATAAAAGAGAGAAAAATGCTAAGTTCATAATATTTTTTACAACAAATTTTAAGTGGCAGGTTGTTACTAACTGTTATTGGTAGGGAAAAAATTAATTTCAATGGTGGATTTAAATTAGAACCAGTAACAACTTTATATTTAGAATTTGTTGTGAAAATATTGTGAATATAGCGCTTTTCAAAAAAGAAAAAAAAAAAAAAGCAATACACCAAAAATTTCATAACATTTTTCACAACAGTTAAGTTGGCAAACTTTTACAAGTTTTCATCTTGATCTATTACTAATATCACATTTTTACTTACCTTTATGAATTTGCCACATCAACAACAGTGAAAAGTTTTGTCAATTTTTTTTAAGTCTATAAATTTTCTAAAGAAAAAAAAGATTTTACATGGTTAATATTAGTAATTTTTCATCTAAAACAAGATAATAAAATTTAAGTAATATTAATTTTTTTTATAAGAAAAAGTCATATTTAAATATATGAATGGTCTCAAGTCAATTTTTGCCTAAGACCCTAAATGCATCAAGCCACCTTGATAACAAGTTTATTTATAATCTTTAATTACTAAAAAGTAAACTAGCTAATCTATGACATGGTTTTGAAACCTGGACCGAACCGTACGGTCCGATCGGGAAAACCTCAAACAGCTCGTTTTTGCGGTTCTTTTAGTCTCAAAAACCGTTCTATAGGAAAAAAGCAGAGACCCGTGCAAACCGCGGTCGGACCTCACGGTTCTGAGAACTGTGATCAGACCACTTCTCACGGTTCCTTGCTTCCCTTTGAAACTGAACATAAAAAAAAAAAAAAAAAAAAAAAAAAAAAAAAAAAAAAAACACACACACACACAGAGAAAAACAAGCTTTAAATTCTGCTCCCTTCAGAAAACAGATGTCAACCGTGAGAGAATTTGAAAAGAAAAAAACAGAAAAAAAAAAAAAAAAAAAAAAAAAAACCAGCCACATTACCAGTGTTGATCATGGCAACACTTTGCCTTGATAGATTGATTCTCATTTTTTCCTTTTATTTCTTTCAGCTTCTTAAGGCCGTTTTTTACTTCTTCTCTACCCCTTTGTTTCACTTGCTTTTCTTTCTTTGGGCTGCTTTTACATTTCTGAGTCTAACTTCTTCTCTCTCTATCCCTTTAGTTTCAATTGCTTCCTTTCTTTGGGTTGCTTTTTAGCTTTTAGGTTTGTGATGGACAGCCAAGCACGTGTGTCTTGGGATTCCAATTTAAGAATTTACTTTTTAGCTTTTTTTTTTTTTTGGTTAAACTTTTCAGCTTTTCAGTGCTATAACTAAGTCCCTTACCTTTAATATTTTAGCTCTTCGAACCATAGGAACTGGGAAGAGTTGGGCTTGACATTAATATTATGTAAACGGGCTTGACTGGAAGGTGGGGCTCAAGGCTCAAGACTTATGTAAATGGGCTTGACATTGAGGTTCAAGTTTTTGGGCTTGATAATGTCATAATTAAGTCTGGTTATTAATATTATGTAAATGGGCGTGACATTGATAAATTATTAGATATTAACTAAAATATAGATTTATAGTTTTAATTGGAATATTTTAGTTAATTTTTTTTATTTGTACCAAATTAATATATTTATTTATATTTAAAATAATTATTAAATTAATTATGACATCATCACGGTTTGACCCCGGTTCAACCTCGGTTCGACCTCAAAAACCTTGAACCTCTTCCCTTTATAGTTCAATGAACGGTCCGGATCTAAAAACCTTGCTAGAAGTTAGATTCTTGTGGTGCTTTGGATGACTAGAACAAGTGGAGAGATGATTTGAGCAATTAATATGGAACAACCTCAATTTATGGTGTTCTCTGATCATGCGAGGTGTATCACAATCTTATATTTTTCACTACCATGATTTCTTACCGTTCTAGTTTGTGCAAATAAAGATTTCATGGATGAAATCACTGTAACGGATTTCAAAAGTTCTAGGATTTCTACAATAGAAAGGCAAGCAAGGCGTTTGTAGAAGTTACGATAGTGAGTCTAATTGTACAGAGGTTTTGTAAGTAGACTAATGTTTTTATAGCAAGTTTTCTATAAGACCAATACCCCAAAGTATTTTTCTATAAAGCAGTGATGGAGCCAGAAAATTTTATAAGGGAGCCAAACTAAATATAATAAAATTCTTAAGAGTTTTTTTTTAATGATTTTTTTTTTTAATTTTTAAAAAAGAATTTTTTTCATAAGACAGTTCTTTTTTTGAGAAGTCATAAGATAGTTCTTGATTAATAAGATATTCAATGAAACAAAAAAAATATAAATAATAATAAACTGTATGCTTATCAAATAATTAAATTTTATGCACTAATTATATATTTATTTATAAAAAAACATATAAATAGCCTTCAAAAAAAAAACATATAAATAATAAATTGTATGCTTATCAATCAAACAAAATAAATAAAATAAATTAATAAAACCTTAAAATTTAGCTGTAACTCACAAATGGATTCAATTTGCAAACATATTAAACAATCTAGTGATCTACAGCTACATGCCAAGCATAAAAAACAAAACAAAACAAAACACAAAAAATTATATTTAATATTATTTAAACATTACAAGTGCAAGCCAACTGTAAAACACAAATCAATGCACATTTAACAAAAGAAGTCTTTCATTTTTTTTTTTTTTTATAGATATACACGAATAGAGCTATTCACTTTAACATACATGATAGTATGATACATCCCACTACCACCCAACTAAAACATAAACAAAGACAAAGGAAGAGCACTTATAAAATTAAAAAATAAAAAAGACAAAGAAAGAGCAGAGAGAGATCTACAGAGAGCAACTAAGCAAGAAAGAAAGAGAGTCAGAAACAAATATCAGTGCCAATTGATCTGGACAGAGCCAGCACCAGTCATCGAGTGGAGGCTGGAAGCAGCTCATGGTGGAGAAAACAGCATAAAGGGTTTTTTTTTTTTTTTTTTTTCCTTTAAATGGTAGATATATGTGATACGTTAAAGCAATAAAGCCAGTTCTTTTTTTCTTCACATTTTTTCATTACTGGAGGAGTACTTCTAATTGGAAGATAATTCTTGATTAGCAAAGAATTTTTTTTGTTTTTATTTTTATCTTTTCACCTTTTTGGGATATTTTATTATTATTGTTTTTCCTTTTTCGGGATATTTTTTATTTGAAAATTTGTTAAATGTTTTGTATAATTTTTTTCAACAAGAATTAATTGAACCAAGAATATATTTTACATTCTCAAAATCTAGGGGGGCCAGTAAGTATAATTTATCGTTGATTACCGAAAATTTAGAAATTTACTAGTATTATTCTTAGGATTTTTGAAAAGTCCGGGGGGGGGGGGGCATATCTTTGTTCCTTTTACTGATTTCATCATTATTGCATTAGATTTGGTATTTGATATTTGTGGTTTATATATTGCTTCTATATGGAATTCATAATAAAATTGTGGAATTAAAATGGATGATTCCAGTGTTGCACTTGTACATATATTGTATGATTCAATTGGTTAGTTTTTAAAGTAAAATACTAGCAAAAGGTTTATCTGTCACAAACTTAATATATAGGGGTTAATTATTCAAATTTAAAGATCGGTAACCAAATTGACACTCACATCATAGATCAAGGGTGGTATTTATAAATTCTTAACTTTTTGGTCTCAGTAAAAGGTTATAAAGGCTACAGCCGAATTGAGACCTAAGTATTCCACTTGATGCAATAGCTATCTATAGTTGAGATTGAGAGTTAAAAAAATAATAATAAAAAAATAAATAATTTATCTTGACCACTGAATGAATAAAGTGAGAAAAAGTTAAAAAGTGAAAGTAGCAAAAAACAATTTGTGGGTGGGGAGGGGATAATTGCCCTAAGTGCACGTGATCCTATCCGCTACATCGGACCTTTTTCTTTCTATTAGAAAAAGTTATTCCACTTGATGTAGTGGCTCTTAATAGCTGAGATTGAGAGTTAAAAATAATAATAATAATAATAAAAATTATCTCAACCATTGAATGAACAAAGTGAGAAAAAGTTAAAAAGTGAAACTAGCCAAAAACAATTTGTGAGTGGGGAGAGGATAATTGCACTAAGTGCACGCAATCCTATCCGCTATATCAAACATTTTTTCTTTCAATTAAGGTGTTTACCTTGTCTATACATTTTTTTTTCTTTTACATATTTTATTGGCAATGAAAGAAAATCTTGAAACTGAATGATCGAAATTAATTAGCTTTTCATTTTCGTTAACGAACAGAAGAACTGCCTTCTATTTGTCAATTGTAATAACTAATAAGCATGACTGATTATGCAATTTCCATATGAAAATTGTCTCTATTGATCTGCCCCCTCTTCCTCCCTAATACAAAATAGAATCTTCTTAGGCACCAACTACTGCTTCCCATTTTTTGGGGTCACCAAGGAGAATTAATAAACATTACTCTTCTCACATACCAAGAGATAGTTTCTTCAGATACATCAAAAGCTAAACATTAGAGAAACATCAGGGTGGGTTGCTCAGTTGCTTCATATCGATTGCACTTAGTGGCGGCTTTAAAAATGTATGTCAGGGTGTTTAGACTTGAAAAAAAAAATTATATATTGTACATAATTATTTTTAAATTAACTTGTTTTATCTACCCTATAAAAAAATATTAAATACTTTACTTGAGGATCTTAGGGCCTGTTTGGTTTAAGCAAAAATGGGCGTATTTTGTATTCATTTCAAGTTTTTCGTGGGATTCACCACTAAAAAACTTGATTGGTTTTATATTTGTATTTAGTTTTCATTTTCAATATCCAATAAAGTAGGATTTGAATAAAAAAACTGAATACAATTTTTTGGTGTTTTCATTTTCTTGAAAATAAATACAATGGCATTTTTATAAATATATATATAAACCAAATTTGTGGGTCACATACACACTGACTTGTCCCTTCAAAAAGACACACTCTCCCTCAATTGTGTTGAATTTTAATTGAAAAATATAAAGTGAAAAAAAAAAAAAGAAAAAAGAAAAAAAAAAGAAGCAAAAACTACACTAGAGAAAATAATGCCAAACATGAAATGGGTTGAGTAGAGAAAATGAACACAAGATTTGAGAAATAAAAATTGAGTTCAGAAAATGAAAAGAGAAAATGAATCCACCCCAATGATAACCAAACAAGGCCTTAAGAATTTGGATTCAACAAAAATAGAGTAATACTATGCTCATAACATTTTTACAAAAAATTTATAGCAAATTTTAGGTGGCTAGCTGTTATTAGTTATAAATTGAGCTCACCATTGAAATCACTTTTTTATCCATCAATAACAACTTACTACCTAGGATTTACTATAAAATTGTTGCAAAAATATTGTGGCTATAGTGTGTCTCACAAAAATAATCTTGGCCCCCCAAATATAATCCTTAACCTCTTAAAAAAAAAAACAAAAAACAAAAAAAACAAAAAACAAAAAACAAAAAAAAAAAACAAAAACACAATAATAATAAAATAATAAAAATCTCATATAAAAGCAATAAAAATTAGCCCATATAACCCCAAAAAAAAAAAAAAAAAAAAAAAAAAAAAACTCAAACAAGTACAAGATTAGGCCAATACAACAACAAATGAACAACATATTCAACAGTTCATTAAAAAACAAAAAATTAAAACCTCTAATCATTTAGAATTGTAACTCATTCAACCAATATAATCCATAATTTCATTTATTTATTTTTTTTCCGTAAAAAAGGGTACCAGGAGATGGCTATGAGTTCTCCTCAATGTCATTGCTAGTTCTACTCTTCTCAGCTTTATAGTCGCAACAAGTATCATCTCTCCATTTTTCTTCTATATCATTATTTCTAACTTTCTTTCACTTTATTACTCTAATCTCAGCATTCTCACTTCTCATTTTATCTCTCATCAATTTCTTTTTGTTTTTTCATTTTGTTAGTAGAAAAAATTGTAAAACTTCATATATTTATGTGTTTTTTTTTTTAAATGTCAATATATTCAAGTTCTCTTTTTATTAAATTTTTTATAATTTAAAATTTTAAAATACTGTCCTAAAAATTAGGGTTATGTTAACGGGTGTCCTTAGAGCAATTGTAATAAACCATATTAAAAAAAATTTAACACTAATTTTATAGGAAATATAAGAAGCTGTCAACAATATTAATAGCTTTATTATTTTCCCATAAAAATATTTCTAAAAATAGTTTCTAAATTAATACCCTTAAGGCATTCGTTAAATTTTTTAGCCTGCCATTCCAATGGCACCGTTGGCTTCCTTGCCTTGGGACACAGAAGTTATAACTTAAAATTTTGAGGGAAAAATACCCACACCCCCCCCCCCCCACAAAAAAAAAAAAAAAAAAAAAAAAAAAAAAAAAAAAAACTTTAAGCTAGTGGTCATTACACCCTTAAACTTTTATTTTCACCAATTTACTCCTTAAACTTCACATATTTGCCAATTCACTACATCGGTTAGTTTGCTGTCAAAAAACTAACAGAATATGCACCTAAAACACACATGATGTTAAAATACCAAAACCTATAGTCTGAACCCCAATGGAAGAATAGAAGAGAGAGGCATGTTTTGAGCGTAAGAGAGAGATACGGTAAGAACCAATGCATCATCCCTCTCCGGTGCTGGAAATATTTTTCTTGCCTTCCGTCATTCTGTGGTCCCACCATGCCTTTCAACAACATATATGGATCATTGTTTGATAGCCACCATGCTTCAGTTTTGGAACTCTATTTTTTATAATGCGCTTGATTTACAAGGCTAGAATGTCAAAGTTCACTGATGTTTTACCCTTCAAAGTTCAAACATTGTGTGGACGAATTCCTTGCGAGTTGTATTTAACAAACAGATCAAAATCCAACAAGTCCCTATCTAAATTAACAATCTTTACTGACCCAACAAAGAAAACTAACCAAAACCCACCAATCAATTCTGAATCCCAACAACACAAACAACGAAATTCATCAAAACACAGATTTTTTTTTTTGGGTAAAAAAAAGAAACAATTAAATATAAATTCCTTCAATCAATAACTAGAAAAAAAGTACCTTAGGTTGTTTGGGTTTGGAGATCAAAGTCTGGAAGCGCAATCCCTTATGTCCAGATCCATTATAGCCTTCTTAAAATTGAAGCTAATTGGTTTTAGAGATTTGAGACTTTTTTTTTTTTTGGGTGTGTAAGGTGTGGATCCATAGATGCTGTTGAAAGGCGAAACAAGAACTCGAATGGCAGGCCAAAAATTTCCGACACCAGAGAGGGATGATGCGATAATTCTCATTGTTTCTCTCTCTTACACTCAAAACGTTTCTCTCTCTACTTCCATTGGGGTTTATGGCTTGTGTGGATGAACGGAGAGTGGATGGGAGTAGAGTAGAGTAGTGTTGCTAAAATAAACTAATTTTGTGCAAAATTTATTCTACTCTACTCTACTAGTCTACTCCCCTCAATCCAAATGGACTATTAGACTTTTGGTTTTGGAATTTTAACATGACATGAGTTTCAAGTGCATATTTTGTTAGTATTTTAACAGCAAACTAACAGATATAGTGAATGGGTAGATATGTGAAGTTTAAGAAGTAAATTGGCCAAAATAAAAGTTCAGGGGGTGTAGCGACCACTAGCTTAAAGTTTAGGGGGCTATTTGGACATTTTTCCCAAATTTTGATAATAAAGTGAACAGGGAATTTAAAATTTTAGCCCCTTGCGATATATATGTGTGTGTATATATATATATATATATGTCTTCAGCAAAAATAAAATAAAGAAAAAGGATCAATATGTCGTACAACATTTTTTTTAGGGACAAAATTTGACCACAAACTTGGTTATAGCCTAAGACTATAACTTCAATTAATATTTTTTATTGGATATGAATTTTCACAAATCTATTGTTGGATTTTTTTTTCCTTATATTCTCCATGTTTGCAAAATTTCCAAAACACAAAAAATCAATAGACAAAGTTTAACAACAAAATTGGTTATAGTCTAAGGTTACAACCTTACTCAATATCTTTTTATTAGAGGTGAATTTTGACAAACCCACCTTTGGATTACATGTTTTTCTTATATCTTTCATACTTACAAAATTCTTAGAAAATTAAAGATCAATAGCTATGTCATCAGTAAATTGTTTAAAATGCAAGTTTTTATAGTTTAAAATTATGCATAAATTATTAGCTCATAAATCATATAGTAAATAATATTCGATTGACACAAAATTTGATATATGTATTAAAAGTATAAAGAACATGCAATTCAATGGTCAGATTTTCAAAATATGGAGTAATGTTTATTTTATTCAGTAAGGTTGTAGTCTTAGGCTACAACTAATTTCGTAGCTAAACTTTGTCGAGTTATGTCATCAATCAAATGTTTAAACGTTTAAATTTTTGTAATTTAAAATTATGCATAAAAAATAAGTTTATGAATCGAAAAAAAATATATATACAACATCCAATTACATGAAATTTAACATAAGTATTAAAAACATAAAGAACATATAATCTGACCGAAGATTAGATTTTCAACATATGTAATTATGCTAATTATTTTAGTGGAAGTTGTAGTCCTAGGGTACAACCAAGTTTGTAGTCAAATTTTGTCCTTTTTTTTAGTGCTCTCAGCGTAGCTCATTAAAAATATTGGAAGTATATGCCCTCAAATTTAGATATGCAAAATCTCTTAGCAAAGGCAAATTTCTATCTGTTTTCAAATAAAAACCCTTAATTTTTCTAATAGTTTTTTATGGGAATAATTTCTAATAGATAAACTATTGTTATGTTTCAATATTGTGCAATTTCTAATTTATATAACAAAAAAAAAAAAAAAAAAAAACTTTAATTTAAGATGTTTGATGATATTAATTGTGATTAATGTAAAAAAAAATCAAATTTCTTGGATTGATTTGATGAAAGAAAACATTTATCTTGAGTTATGCTGACTTGATGCAAACTATTTTTAGAATGAGAAATATGTAGTGCTACGTAGGTATTGATTTAAACACCGCCAAAACTTAAATTAAGGTTTAATAATCAACTAAGTCGTGATCTTTTAATTCAGGGAAGTAGGTGGAGAGTGGGGAATGGAGCAATGATCAATATTTGGCCAGATAAGTGGCTTCCGATGGATTTTAATCATAGCCCGTACTGCCTATTTTCTCCAAAGAGAATTGGAGGAAGCCTCCACTGGAAACACGACATCAACTACTAGTTCTGGTCGATTGTACTCTTTTTGGAACAACATTTGGTCTTCATTAATCCCCCTCTACGATCAAATGCTTCATTTGGAGAGCTTGCACTGATAGTCTTTCTCTTTGCACCAAGCACTTTGATAGACAAATCTCCAGCTCTTTCTCTTGTGTGCTCTATTTTGATGCAGCTGAATCGTGCAGTAATCTTTTTTGGGAGTGTTCCTTTACTCAAGCCGTTTCGTTTCAAGCTCATTTTGGAACTCTGTCAAACTTCCTCTACATACTCAGTTTGAATATATCATGGATGCTGCCATTCATAAGTTACATTCTCCTGAATTTGAAATCTTGTGTGTGGCATTTTGGATGATCTGGATTTGTCGTAACAAACTCATTCTTGAAAGCAAAACTCCTTGTTATGTTGGTCTGTGGTCTTGAGCTTCGGTGTATGCACTGGAATTTATTGAGATCAATAAAATTGGCTCTACTGTACCAAAAGCACCTGTTAGTAAATGGTCTCCTCCTCCATCAGATTCATCAATCAAATTGAATCTTGCTTTATCTCAATCTAAGTCCTTGTCCTCTGTTGGTGTGGGTTTCCTCATCCAGAATTCAAACGGAGAAGTTATGGTGGCATTGCGTGAGCGAACCTGGAAGGAACTTCACTCTCTTTGGATAGCAGCTGCTGTTATGCAAGAGGCTCTTGTGTTCTATCCAAACACCTGATTTTCCAATGTCATCATTGAATGCAATTTTGCTAAATTTGTGGATTTCCTAAACTCTGATAGGATTTGTTACCTAGAAGTGGCTGTTTGGATTTTGGAGGATATTAAGCTTATTTGTGAACAATTTGTTAGTATATCATTTGTTTCTATTCCTTTAAGATGTAATCGTGTTGCTCTAGCTCTTGCTAGTGCTACAAAGAAGAATGAGGAAGCTATTGTTTGGTTAGAAGAATGCCTCTCATTTCTCTTTCTCATTGTACAGCGTGATATTGAATGAATAAAGTCTACTATCATTTCTTATAAAATAAATAAATAAATAATTAAGCTAATCTATCAATTAACATTAAGTTTATGTAATTAACCATTTGATGTAAGCATGGATACCAACATATGCATGGATAAACACATCGTAGCATATAAAATGTAAGACCCTCTAGACAATACCACAAGATAACATCAAATGTGTTATCAAAGAGAAAAACTCAAGAATTGAGCGGGAAAACCTCTCTATAGCACCACCGCCAAAAATGATCTACTATAATAGATAGTTGCAGTACAAATTACACTCACAACCCTCCAAGTAATGCAGTAATCTTGTACTCAAACCCTCCAAACTCCTATTTGCAATTCACTTCTAAAGTCATTCTCTACTGTAGCAACCAAATCCATAATTGAGCTCAAATTGCATTTTCAAGCCTCCATGGCTAATTTGTGGTGGCTCCTCCAAACAACACTTACAACATTGACATGGTGATGGGTGTGAAGGATCTAATCTCCTCATAAATTTGGCTATAGTGAGAGAGACAAAGTAGAGAGAATGGGTAGGTGTTTAGCTCTCAATTTTTGCTAGGTTTCTCTCAACTTTGGGAAGTAGGGTTTAATTTTTGGGAAATGAGGCTATAAAGGAAGGGTAAAGGTCGAAACAACTGGAAAGTTTGTAATTAATTTCTCTCATGTTCAGATTATTTCAGTTGACCAAGGGTCCAGTCAAGGTCGAATCCTTCCCAATTAATTTTCAGATGCTTGACACGTGCTAGTTTTGCGGACCATGAATCCAGTTCGTTTGATTGAAACTCCTTTTGCAGCAACTTCAATTTTCAGCACTAGAACCGTAACCCAATTACAAATAGACCCGCATACAACATAATACGAAAATTTTGACATGAAATTTGCCAACACAAAATATATCCTATCATAGAAAATACTAATATATTTTGAATTATCTTTAGATTTTAATATTCTTGACATTTAGCTAGGCTTGTGAGTACATTTCAATTTTGGTGCTTAAATACAGAATGGCCTAGGAAGTTGCTCCAGCCATGACTTTCACTGGAAGAAATGTCTAATGTAAAGTCACTCGAAGTGGCCGGCCCAAGACTTGCTAATTTGAGCATTGGACTCTAGTAGTCCCGTCCAAGATATATTGTCATTTGCATCAAGTGATAAGGAGGTCCAGCAATGCAGAATATATTTATTGGTATCCACCACTTGATGGGTTCTAATAGCCAACCCAAATGGGACTTGAAGTTGAAAATCAAGAGGAATAATTTCAATTACCACTTCAGGCACAAGTTGCTCCAGATCCAAACTCTGATAATGATGTAACTACTTTGTAAGTATGCATCTGAATGAGTGAAAGGTATACGGTAACTTGTAGGGAACATTGAACTGAAGAAAAAGAAAACTTGTACATAATAGTCAATAGAGATCATAATTGCAAGAATTCTAATCCAAATAACCAACCTCCCAAATAAGTAGGTATTAGCTTCTTGCAAGCTGGTAAACATACTACAACATTCAAATCAATATTGTACACAATCAAGACATGTAGGTCTCTAATACATTGGATATATACATCTTTCTTCTCACAGTCTGTAGAGCACACAACAACAATGGGGTCCACATATTGTGAAAATGAGGATGAATTGATCAACGCATGAGAAAATTATTGATTCAAGACAGCAGTACCAGTTATTGCAACTCTTGTCCCTCCTTAAAGCCTTCTCCCTCCTCCTCAGCCCCTTCCTCTGTGCAAGGGCCATATGTCCAACTACATACAAGGAAATAAATTAAATTGAAAAAGCTCATTATAGCAAGAAGCCAATAGTAATAGTCATAGTGACCCTTGTTAATGTATTTTGAAACCCAGCTCTCTTTTCCCCCTCTTGAGGTAAGGTTATCAACAGTGCTCTGAATAAGACTGGCTAATAAGCTTGCCACAGCCATTCCTAGTCCTAATAGAGAAGTAGCAATGCTTGACATACTCTTAGGGAACTCTGAGTAATAAAACTCTATTTGGCCTATTGCGTTAAAGGCTTCGGCTAATCCAAGCAAGCAATATTGTGGCACAAGCCAGAAGGCAGACATGTCCAAAACTGCATTTGGATTGTTAATAAAACCTTGCTTGATTGCTTTTCTACGTCTAATATTCTCAACCATTGCAGAAACTACCAAGGCCATGCAAGAGAGGAATATCCCAATTCCAATTCTTTGAATTGCACCAAGCCGTACTGGTTTCCCTCTGATTTTTGATGCCAAGGGAAGGATTACTCGGTCATAGATAGCAACCCAAATTGCTAGAGTAATGATGGTAAAGAACCCAAAAGAGGCTGCTGGAAATTCAAGGCTTGAAGTGATGTGTCTGTCCATTGATTTAGCTTGGAGCAATGGGAATGAGCTCTGGCTGAAGCTTATTGCCACCATGATCCCTGTAGACCACAAGGGGATTACCTTAATAAGAGCTTTTAGCTCTTCTACTTCCTCTATTGCGCAGAGACACCAAGGATTTGAAGCTGATCCATCCAGGGCTATTTCTAATTTAGGATCCCTAATGATGCAAGCTTTATTTAAACACCTAACAAGAATAAAACAATGAAGGGTTACTACAAAATTTTCTGCATAAAATAGGCCTACAAGTAAGATGATTATGTTGACATTACCTTAGTTTCTCAGTTGGTGCAATGAGACACGAGTTCTTTCCTCGATGATACATTTCACTTGAGCTCTTATTAAGGATTGCAAGTTTTCTATTTTTATAAGCAACAGCAATAACTTGTGCAAAACCAGTGAACAAGCTTTTCTTAGCTTTCTGCTTGATATAGAAGGGGGAAGCAAGGAAAAAGGAGACTGCGGAGATGAACATAAGTATCACTGGAATTCCAAAACCCACTTTCCATCCAAAATGATCTTGAATTGGAACAATAATTGTCAAGGCCAGCATGACAGAAATAGCTTGAGAAGCATAGTACAAGCCAAAGAAGCTTCTCAGTACCCTTGCATTTCTGGGGTTATCACCTTTGGCCAACTGATCTGCTCCAAATGATAAGGAACATGGCAGAACACCACCAGCTCCAATAGACAAGACAGCAAATGATGACACTAGGAGAGCCATTTGGGCTGTTGTTGCAGATTTACAGCTGCCTTTTAATTGGTTACATGGAGGAGGCTTTGCCTGTGGAATCATGGCTGTTAACCAAAGAAGCACTGTACCCTGAAACAATGACAAAATTAATGTGACTTTCCTTGATACAAACTCAAGGCCTTTTTTTCTTTTGTTTTCTTTTGACTTGTTAATCGACCATGGACTTCATTAAACACATATTAGCATCAACATGAGAAGTTTACTGCATCTATTCATACATATTCCTTGCACAATTGTTAATGTTTCATAGTTTGTATTTTATTATTATTATTATTATTTTTTTGAGAAACTTGTATTTTATTAATTTGATTGTGTCTTCTTCTTGCAAAATGTTATTACATGCACTCTATATGCATGACAATACAAGTACCCCAAAAAACGATGTATCAAAGAGAAGTTTCTAATGCATCAATTTCTTTACCCTATTTCCAGGCGTGCAGAAGGCGATAATGACAATAGCAACTCAGAAAAACAGGGAACTCCTAATGACCTGGTATCCCTATTTGCTCATGGCTAGTGCAGATAGTTCCTACACACATCCTTATCTCTAGTCTCAACCATTTGTTTTGAAATTGAAGTGCAGTTGTGACAATTATGTGCACAAATTATTGCAAATAACAGATCCCCAAATTTATTTTGTGCATAATAATGAACAGTGAAGCTCCTATTACCACTCTCGACACCAACAAAATGATCAAATAAATGTAATTCTTTCTTTTCACAATGTCCCCCATCCCTTCAAGCAGTGAAAAATGAGAATCTGAAGTAATCGTAGTCATAGATGTCTAGGAACAGTATATCTTCTAATTGAAATTTACAATAAAAGAGTTGTGCTTAGATCATAACTAGACCAGCCAAAGCCAAAATCAGACTGCAAAAATCACATGGATCAAGTATCTCTCACAAACAACTTTCTTCTTTCTTTTTTAAGATTTGCAAATCCTAAATACAAGGACTATATATATGAGTTGTCTACAGAAAAAGGACAATATATTCACTTAATTATTGAATTCGGAAGATTAAAGCAATGCCCCAAAAGAAAAATAAAATAAAATGGAAGATAAAGATACCAGCACGCTGACTATGGAACCCAAGCCAATGGTGAGGAAGCGACCCAGATAAGAATCCGAGAGGAAAGCCCCCAAGATAGGCATGAAATTGGAGGCAGCTGACCATAAATAGAGGATGTTGTTCCCTTTGGTTAATCCCAGGTTGTACTCTGTCATCAAATATACTATCATGTTCGGAGTTAGCCCAAAGCTTGCCACTCTCTCAAAAGACTCATTTGCTGCAATGAATAATGAAGAACATCATATATAAACTTCTAAAAAATCAGTAAAATCTCGTAAACCCAGTTCACATTCTAAAAGAAAACAAAGTCTTTAACGTTTGCATGTTACATAGTACATGTTTACCTATGATGAATGGCATGGTTATAATGCCTCCCTTTTGTCTTCTTTTTGGAACTTGATGGGTTGTTAGAGTACTTTCCATTTGATCTGACTCAGTGATCTCTACTTTGTTTTCCTCCATTGCTGATCTCTAGTTTGCTTCTCACAAAGAAGGAATGCCACAGAAAGAAAGAAAGCAAGACAGAGAGTGGAACAAAATCTTTTACTGCGATTTCTTTAAAAAGTCCTTTCGATTTGGTATTTTCAGACAGACACAAAGAAATGGAACATAGAAGTGACTATTGCATAATTGAGCGCACCACACGGTGTCGTTACTAAAATATCGAGTTTTATACATCACACGTTTAACTTACTTCCAAATATTATTCAGCAAAAAAAAAAAAAAAAAAAAAAAAAATCCCAATATTAAATGAAATTAGCTTGATTTTTTTTGGATAAAATTTATCAATTTTGAAACTGAACATTCATTTCATTCAAGAGGAAGGCAGAAGCAGCCGATACAAAGCTCAGAAACGACAGAACCAGACAGCAAAGAAAAAGTAACAAGACAGACCACAAATAGACCAGTCGACAAGCTTAACATTTTAAACAACATTTTCATATTTTAAACAATATTACACACTCTTTTATACACCTTTTCACCCATACTTATTTCAAAAAATTTCAAACAACATTACTCAAACTCCTCTACCAAAAACCCACTTTCTTTTAGCTGAACATATCTATACCAAGAAGATTAGGTACAATATCTGGTGTTGTACCAGTCCAGCTCTTCAACTCTCCACCTCTCTTGGCCTGTTGAGCAAGTTCTTGGGCTATCTTGTTGCTATTCCTATTTATGTGTCTAGCCTCTGCCATCCTGAATTTGGACATTTCAAGGATGATGCCAAAAATGATGTGGCCAGCCAAACCTTTACAATCTTTGTCTATTACTGCCTGGACAGTTTGCAGAGAATCTCCTTTCAAAATGACATTCTCCAAGCCTAATTCCATAGCTAGGATAAATTTAATAAATAAAATAAATTTAAAAAAGCTTGATTTCTACTTTTATAAAGTTTAGCTGGGAGATAATAATAAGACAAATTAGTGTGACACCATCATTTGAGAGTGTTGAAATCAATGTGCCTGTTTGGTATTTGCTATGGGAAGTAGTTAACTAGAATCTGAGGGCAAAAATAGTTAAATACCATTATTTTTGGAAATTAGTAGTGTTTTAACACTAATTAACAAATATTTAGTAACATACCACTTTTTTGGAACTCAAAGTTCGCTTGAAACTCGAGTTCCTTGTGATATATAACTTATTACCTGTGTTTCAAACTCTTTCTCCTTTTTCATTACATTTTCCTACTTGACCCTGACAAAAGAAAGAAAAAAGAGGGCCACAATTGTTGACTGTGTGAGTGCAATCACATGGCCACAATTGTTGATAGTGAGACATCCACAATTGTTGACTGTGAGCGGTAGAGAAGGGGGAATCCATATCTATATATTACTAAAAGCTGAAGCGTAGCATTTAATGTTGCTACGCTCCCGTTGAGCCACGTCCGCAGCCATGTCATTATCAATTTTTTTCCAATTTTTTTATACAATTTTTTAACATTTAAAGTGAATTAAAAACTCTATTATATTACAATCAAAATATCATATTTAATTGATCTTCTTTTTAATTATTCTTATTTATTATTAAATTTTCAATTCCGTTGTAACTTTTCATATCCCCACTACTTTCTACCTTAACTTTCTTCAACCTTTCTCATTCCATTTCAACTTTTCATATCCCCACTACTCTCAATATTAATATTATTCTATCTTTTTATCTTCCTTTATTTTTGACTCTTCTTATTCTTATCCTCATGCTATAAAATTGTCATTCTCCCTCTTATTCCATGCATAATTTCTAATTTTCCACACACAAAAGCCTCTCTCTCTCTCTCTCTCTCTCTCTCTCTCTCTCTCTCTCTATATATATATATATATATATATATTCCTTCAAGTTTTGGTATATATATATATATATATATTTTTTTTTTTTAAATTTTAGTGTAACAGGTTAACCATCAAAACATACTGATGCAGTATTGAAAGCTCCGCCAAATGCATCGCAGAAATCAGTTTTAGACTACTAGAAGTCAGTTAGTTTGCCAAAATTGGAATTGACAGGTAATCTAGCTTGATACGATTTAGTTTTATATTTTATGTTGTTATCTTTTTTATTCTCATTGGTTGTTAAATGTTATATTATTGCATTATAAAGATAGTATATAAAAATATAATATTATTTTATTACATAGCATAACTATAATAATATGGTGTTTATTGCTATACATTTCATTTTTATTATTTTATTCTCATCTTATTTTATTCAACATTTAAATTTAGCAACATCCTCCATATCATAATTATTTATATTTTGTCTCATTTTTTTAAAAATAAACGTATAATATTTTATTCAATAAATAAAAATTGTTCTTATAAAGTCTTCCCATGAAATGTTACAATGCATTAATCGAAAAATGAAATACAAAACAAATATCAATTTAGAAACACTCAATTAAAAAAAAAGAAGAAAAGAATAAACAATTTTCTTATAAAGTATTCCCATAAAATGTTACAATGCATTAATAGAAAAAGAGAATACAAAACACATGCTATTTTAGAAACACTAAATTTATAATAATAATAATAATAATAATAATAATAATAATAATAATAATAATAATAATATCAAACCAAACATATCATAAAATAATAAACTAATAGTTATGGATGTACTAACTTCATGGCAGCAAAATGGAATAAAATAAAATAAAAATAAAAATAAGCGTTACAATATGCATATTTAGTACATTAGAGTTATCATCAAATTTGGGAAAACAATAGGATGTTAACAAAGAGGGAGAGAAAGAGATTAGTAAAAGAAATCAAACGTCAATTAAATAAATTAATTAGTAACTGTTAATTGGAAAACAAAGAGAGACTGACGGCTAAAGGAGTAAAAAATTAATTAAAGATGACCTTACGAATGTTATTATAAACTTTACAATGCAAATAAATAAATCGTTAAATTCACTTAATTAAATAATATAATCAACAATTAAATAAAATCATACAAAATTTAAACTTGAAACTAATCAAACTCTAATCTAGAAAATCATATTTATTATCAAAACTAAAAGGAAAACGTTCTTCAGTAATAATAGAAATATATAAGAAATAAAGATGAAAATTTTCAAAATCTTTTTTTTTTTTTTGACATTTCATTTAACATTATTTATAAATAATAAAATATAAAAAAAAAATCCTTAAATGCTTATATTCTTCACACACCATGACTTTTAAAATCTAATGAAAGGTTCTAAGAATTTAACTCTCATTTAATGCCTCTATTATGAAAATCAACAGCCAATAAAATATGATAATAGTAAGAAACGTTATAAATGAGAACATGAAAAAACTAATTAGCCACTATTATTATGGAATAAATGTCTTTTTTTATGCATCTAAGAAAATGAAATGTATAGGGTTTAATGTTGCTAATAGTTATGGATGTACTAACTTCATGGCAGCAAAATGGAATAAAATAAAATAAAAATAAAAATAAGCGTTACAATATGCATATTTAGTACATTAGAGTTATCATCAAATATGGGAAAATAATAGGATGTTAACAAAGAGGGAGAGAAAGAGATTAGTAAAAGAAATCAAACGTCAATTAAATAAATTAATTAGTAACTGTTAATTGGAAAACAAAGAGAGACTGACGGCTAAAGGAGTAAAAAATTAATTAAAGATGACCTTACGAATGTTATTATAAACTTTACAATGCAAATAAATAAATCGTTAAATTCACTTAATTAAATAATATAATCAACAATTAAATAAAATCATACAAAATTTAAACTTGAAACTAATCAAACTCTAATCTAGAAAATCATATTTATTATCAAAACTAAAAGGAAAACGTTCTTCAGTAATAATAGAAATATATAAGAAATAAAGATGAAAATTTTCAAAATCTTTTTTTTTTTTTTGACATTTCATTTAACATTATTTATAAATAATAAAATATAAAAAAAAAATCCTTAAATGCTTATATTCTTCACACACCATGACTTTTAAAATCTAATGAAAGGTTCTAAGAATTTAACTCTCATTTAATGCCTCTATTATGAAAATCAACAGCCAATAAAATATGATAATAATAAGAAACGTTATAAATGAGAACATGAAAAAACTAATTAGCCACTATTATTATGGAATAAATGTCTTTTTTTATGCATCTAAGAAAATGAAATGTATAGGGTTTACTTATTAAGGTATATGTAAAGATTCACGTTAAAAAAATATGTAAAGCTTTTTTGAAAAAAAAAAAGCCAATTTTTAATTACTACAACCGTTGCTACTCTATAAATCACACACAACACTATATTCAATATCCTAAACAACATTGTTAGACCCTTTTAGATATACACCACCATATTCAACTTATAAATTACAACCCAAATCAATCATACAATTACACAATCAAAGCATGAACATGTAACATGTATTACCTTTTGAATTATTGCTTGGAATTTTCAAAATTATTGGAAGAGAATCTCCAAATTTAATTTTTAGAAAACATCAAGACAAGGTGAATTTTATTCTTTTTAACTTCCATAGCAAAAAAATATTACACACATTATTTCAACCCTTATGGAAAAGAAGGTTTACATGTAGCATGCAAAACGTGTTTAATTGACTTAGAGATGTAAAAATTAGTCAACCAACTATGGTAGAATTAAGGTTTCAAATTTTAAATAAAACAATTCTACAATAATAAAAAAATATTTTGTGATAAATATGATTATGCATGAAATGCATTACTTTTCATTAAATTAGTTCAAATTACAAAATAATAATAATAATAATGAGATCACCATCACCAAAACAAATAATCACGCGCAACGCGTGGGTCTGCGACTAGTATTACTAAAAACTGAAGCGTAGTATTTAATGTTGCTACGTTCACGTTGAGTCATATCAGCAGTCATGTCATTTTTATAATATTTTTTGTATTTTCCCAACAATTTTAAAATAGATTTTATCAATTTTAAAATAATAAAAGAAATCTCACCTCTATCTTCATTATTCACCATAAAAGCCACTTCTTATTAAATTAATTCTCATCACTATCTTCACCATAAAGCCCATTTATTAATTTCCACCACTATCTCCACCATAATTCCCACCACTAAATCTATATATCTATATCTATATTTATATCTATATTAGTTTATCTCTTCATCTTTGCCAAAACCTACAGTTTCAAACTCTTAATCTAATTCTCACTAACATTTTCCCTTAAAAACCAACAAACACAATGTTTTGACTTTAGGAAGTTACAAATCTCACCTCTATCTCCACCATAAAGCCCACTTCCTATTAAATTAATTCCCACCACTATCTCCACCATAAAGCTCATTTATTAATCTCCACCACTATTTCCACCATAATTCCCACCACCATATCTATATCTATGATTCTATATCTACATCAGTTTCTCTTTTCATCTTTGCGAAAACCTACAGTTTCAAACTCTTAGGGTCTATTTGAATAGAACTTATTTTGCTGAAACTGAAAACTAAAAACTGAAAACACTATAGCAAAATAATTTTTAAATATGTGAATAGTACAGTGAGACCAATTTTTAATGAAAAAATTGCTGAAAAATGAGATTTGTGGGTCCAGTGAATAGTGCACGGGACCCATTGATGTGCTGAAAGGGGTTGAAAAGTCAAATAATGCAGCTACTATTCATGAACAGTGCATAAACAGTAGCCATTTGTCTCCTAAAACGCGTGCCAAAAAAAAAAGGGAAAACTCAAAACCCCAGACGCCAAACGTGTATCCAAACTCACAATTAATCTAATTCTCACTAGCATTTTCCCTTAAAAACCAACAAACATAATGTTCTGGCTTTAGGAAATTACAAATCTCACCTCTATCTCTACCATAAAGCCTACTTCTTACTAATTTAATTCCCACCACTATCTCCACCATAAAACCCATTTATTAATTCCTACCACTATCTCCACCATAATTCCCACCATTATATCTACATGTCTATATCTTTATCTATATCAGTTTCTCTCTTCATCTTTGCCAAAACCTACAATTTCAAACTCTTAATCTAATTCTCACTAGCATTTTCCCTTAAAAACCAACAAACACAATGTTCCGGCTTTAGGAAGTTACAAATTTGTACCTTTCATATTCCTTCTCCCTCAACTTCTTTCTTTATCTCTCTCTACGTTCTTCTCTCTGTCCCTCTATCTAAAACGCCAAAGCAACCTTCTCTCATTCTACAACCCTTCCTTCTTCTTACCTCCCGCCTTTCTTTGAATCTAACAATGATGAAGAAGCATGACGGTTGAATCCGAACTGTTTAAATTGCTATTGACAACATTGTTGTTGAAGGCGAGAGTGGCCTTGATGATCACCTCCTAGGCTATTTGTTTCTCTAACCCAGATGATTGAGTCGTCCTGCACAATGATTTAAAGGCTTCCCAACAGGTTTATAGCTCCAAAGATCAAAACTTTTTTGTTTCTTTTTTGTTTGGTGGGTATCGTTGAAATTTACTATATGAATGAAATATTTTATTTCTAAACGTGGGATTTGAAGAATTTTTACTTATTTTGTAGTATTACATAAAGCCCATTTTGTGGAAATGCAAATCGAAACATATGGGTAGAATAGAAAGTAGTTTTTTTTTAATCAAGAAATGGATGTGTGAATATATATGGAGACTATGGCAATAATTAGTTGGTTGATAAATCTTTAATTTGCAAATAATTTGGAGGCCATGCTTAGCAAGCTGTTATATTTAAAGTTGTTTTAATATGTGGTTAAATGGTATCCTTTATTTTGAAGTAAACTGGCTGTGTTTGATAGTGATTATTTAGAGTTTTGTTGTTACATTTTGAATTATGCATCAATTCATAATTTTTGTGCTATTATTTAAACCCCTACTTTAAACTTAGATAAATTTCACAATGTTACATGTGCACAAATAGTTTGATAAAGTTCTTAAGTGATGTTTCATTGGCCTTTTTTAAAAATGACATTTTTCATACAATATAACAAAAGTTGCCAACAAATTTTTTTTATTTGGATTATGTTTCTCCAACTTAAAATGAATTACTGGCTTCTATGGATGGCTCCTATTCTTTGAACTTGATTTTAGGTTTCTTTTGATTCTATTCTTTTAGAAAACATATACATTCTCCAATTGTAAGTTTTGCTTTAGTTGACAGATCTTGAATTGGCAAGCAAGTAGAAGCTACCTTTAGTAGTTTTAACTTTTAAGGTTGGTAATTAAAGTCATTCATTAACCTAGCAGATGTTCAGGATTGTGTTTGATTTTAAAGGGGCGGTTTCCCTCTCTACTATTCAATGAATTTTTTTTTTAATTTAAATTTTATTTTATTTTATTTATCTTGGGTCTCATTTTGTTTTTCTCATTGTTTAATCAAAATGCATAAATTTAGTTTAATTCAAGGCCATCACAGCGGTTGGCCAATATCCTGTACTCATGGGCCTATCTGTTGGGAACTTAATTGCTTGATGAGATGAAATGGTAAGTGTTTTTTCTTGAATTGTCTTTTTGGGTTGCTTTGAATTAATATATTCTATAGGTGTTCTTTTGGTGTTGCATAACATATGCTCGATGAAATCTCTTTTAAATTTGATGTGAAATCTTTCCATTCAAAGTTTTTTCCCCTCCCCATGTTGTGATAAATCTAAGTAGCTATATTATGGTTGTAAAAAATTAATTTTTCTATGCAAATGATTAATTTAGTTATAATAGAAATTTCCCAAATATATTTATTTAAATAAAAAAATTAATTTGATTGTAGACAACTTAACTACATTTATGACTCCATGAATTGACTAATATGTCATTTACTATGATATACAACAAATTTTGTGCATACTTTTTATAGGTTTCATTTTCTTTCTTGCTTGCTTTGCACTTCTTACGAATGGTTTAAAAATTAAAAAAAAAATCATTGCTTGCTTTGACTAATTTTGCTTATTGTTGATTTCATCAAAGAGCAGTATTACCAACAAAATAAAGAAAAAAAAGAGAAAGGGAGAATTAAGGCTGTGAGTCATAATAGGTAGGCTTTTTATTTTTTTTATTTATATTTTTAAATGTATTGTTATGATTTTATGAGATTGTTATGCCCCTTTGTAAATTATTAGCCATTTGCTCTAACCTCTAAATTTGGAATGATGTCCTAGGACTATATAATGGTTGTTGGAGCATCAAAGCCAAATGCAGTGGTTGATGCTGATAGGTTTTCCAATATGAAAAGGTAGAATGTTGGTGAGTTTTATTTAGTTTCAATTTATTTATAATGTATAAATTGTGTTTCACATCTCCAACCTTGTGAAGTTTGACGAGTCCAAACAAGTTCCTATAAGTACTTTGGTGAGATTTTTTATCTTCAAAGAATTGGCATAATAATGATCATGGAATTTATTGTCGCATAGGAACTATAAAGAAATCTGTTATACATAGCCATGAATTTTGACTGGGTAAAATATTATTTTGGTCCCTAAATTTTAACAAAAATTTGTTTTTCGTCCCTAAACTTTAAAAAGTTCTTTTTTCATCCCTAAACTTTGTAAAGTTTTTTTAATGGTTTAGAGACAAAAATAGGGATGAAAAAGGAACTAATTTCAATAATTTAGGATGAAAAGTAAAGTTTAAGGACATAAATAAAACATTTTCAATAGTTTAGGGATGAAAAACGAACTTTTCCATAGTTTAGGAACGAAAAATGAACTCCTTAAAGTTCAGGGATGAAAGACAAACTTTTGATAAAGTTTAGGAACCAAAATAGTATTTTACCCATTTTGATTCTATATATCTATTATACCAAGCAGTGATTGATGCTTTTGAATGCTTCAGATTCTATCCATAATTTGTTCAGTTTTCATGGATAATCTATTGTTTCAAGTTTAGGTTATTCATGATACTTAGATTCAGAGTTTGAACTTTTGGATTAAGTTTACTATAAATGATTGCATTATTGTGGTGTCCTTCACTGCTTTGAGAAGTAAATTTTGACTTGAATGAATAAGATAAACTAAAGTATATACAAAAGAAATAAGATGCATGTGATTGTGTTGTCAATTGCCATTACTCGTATTTTATACCAGGGACAGAGCCTGAACTTTGAGTTAGGGGGGCGGTTTTACTATTGACTGCGTACAGTGATTTCAACCTCTGATTCTGTTACTTAGTTGCTGAGTTTTTTTTTTTTTTTTTTTTTCTTTTTTTTTTCTTTTTTTTTTCTTTTCTTTTGTATGTAAGAACAAAAAAATTTTTGTTTAGATTTTTTTTAAAGGGCAGAGTTATTTATTTTGGATAAAATTAGTTAATTGAGCTTAATTTTGTTTTTAGTTTTACTCGTAATTTTTGTTGTTAAACTTTTTTTTTTTTTTTTTTTTTTTGGCTTGTAGATTTTGTTTTAGATTTTAGATCTATAAATTTTTTTATGATCACTAAAATGAGGAAAATCCTACAGTTGCAAGTTTTTTTATAAATTACTTATATAATAAGTGGTTACTGGTAAGTAAAAAAATGACGCGAGTGATGTGCCCATATGTGAACCAATAAAAATTTGCTACCAAAAAGGTTTGTAAAAATGTTATAAAAAAGTTTGAGTATAGCATTACTCTTAAAAGAATCAATAATATTGGTAAAGGGAAATAAGATGTAATTTTGTAGAACAAAATTGCTAAAATTAATACACATATATAATAATATTTTTTTTTTTTATTATAAACTCTACAATGATGTAGCTCTTCATCATAACGAATGGTCTTGGTTGATGAAAGTGAAAAATCATTGTAGACAAAAATCAAAATTGCTATCTTTATTTTGAACTCATGTGCTCAATTAGGATTGATATATATTAGTCATGGTGAGCAAAGAAAACAAAACTTATTTTTTGTTTTGCACACATGCATGCAATAAATATATGAACAGGATGGCTTCAATTAGTTTGCCAGATAATGTCTTCCAACTCTTTTTCATATTGCTTCACAAAATTAACATCTCATGCTGATGGTGTTTGATGATGTGTAAGGCTATAAGATGTTGAAACATAAGAAACTCTAGGATCTTTTGTTTTTGATTTTGCATAGTAAGAGCATGCAATTAGAAAAGGAAAAACCCACCCACACTCCAAAAGGAGAAAAAAAGGGCACTTAGATTTGGGCAAAAGTGACTTTTATTTACTCGAAATCATTGGCTAAAACTATTTCACTTAAAATTGTTCATATGTAGGTTTAAAGAAAAGAGATGGGACTCTAGGAGGATGCTTGGGTGAAGATTGCTAGCTGAATGATCTCCAAAATCATATAAGTGTAGAATATATTTATGTAATGAGGTTTATTTATATGTAATAATTTATAATAGAAAATAACATTAATTTATATGTAATATGAAGTCGTATAGGCTTGTTGGTGCAAAATGAATGTAGATTTTGCATAAAATTCTCTCATTGCCTTGATTTTTTTTTTTTTAATAAAAAAAATTACCATCTTTATTTTTATGTTGTATTCTCTTTTTTCTTTTAGTTTATTTTTGTTGGGCTAATTAGGCTCTTATTGATAGTTGATTTCCTTTAAACTCATATTCCATGTTAATTAGAATTTAGAGGTGCATGTTGAAGAAGAATAAAAAGAATACATGGGATTCTAGAATGATATTTATGTTAAAATTTGAAAATCCTTTATTTTTTATGATGGCATAATAGTGTTTTAGGTCTGACTATAGTAGATAGCATGCTTGATCTTAAGAAGTCACAATTATTATTTTTTAGACCTTAATAGTATCAAATTGGTCTCTTCAATTTTTGGGAAATTATTCTAAAAGCCTTTCTAAGCATTTAGATTCATTTATATTAATTTATCTTTAATTCAGTCACACATTTGTTTTATCTTTATTATTATAAATATAAGTGATTTTAAATTTAACTATCCTGTGTATCGCACAGTTTAGCAACTAGTTGGTATAATACTCGAGTGTCTTAAACTTGACTAGCACATTGCAACAAACTCGAGTTCCACATAATCAAGTTCCATGTGGCATTGTTTATGGTACTCGATTTTCTTAAACTCGAATTCCATATCAAACTTGAGTTTCATAAACTCAAGTTTTAAAAAAGTGGTAGATTACTAAATATTTCTCAAACAATGGTAAAACATTACTAATTTCGAAAAATAGTGGTATTTGGCTATTTTTACCAGAGTATGAGTTATAAAACTTTAGGAGCACAGCTTTTCCAAATATAAATCTTTATCTGAAAAATTAGTTGACATTTAAGTTAGTTCTTTAAAACTCTACAGAGTTTTCTTAAAATTCTGAAATTTCTACTTTAAAGAACCGCTAAAACTCTTTAATGATAGATCTTTAGGACTTTTAGGGTCTATTTGGAATCTGTTTATTTTGTTGAAATTGAAAACTTTTTGCTAAAAATACTGTATATAAAAGTAAAAGTTAACTGAAATAGTTTAATATGACCTATGAATAGTATCAAAAAGTGAGTGGGGCCCATGAATAGTAAGAAAAATAAGTTGAATTGTAAAATAAGTTGGTAAAATTAATCATACCAAATAGACACTTAAGTACTTTTTTTTATGGGGGACTTTTAAAGTACTTTTATGATAACTCTAATGCATTACCTGTCACACCTAATATCCACCCCATACCAAGACTGATAGGGTTATATTTTCTATGTATTAGTTTATCCTTTGACAAAATGCAATTTACTTATAATTGGATAGATCTAAGTTGGATTTAATGTATCATCAAGTGTGCAAAGTTTACTTTACAAGTGGTATCATTAAAGACATGAAGATTGATTCAAGAAACTGGTGAAGAAAAGTTGTTTCATTAAAACTCGACACTAGCATCTATCGAGGGTTAATGAAGGAGCTCGACACAATTCTCAGATCTGAATTTCAGCCCATGGTGACTTGGATGATTAGGATTTCTCTCTTTACAACCCTAGACATATAAAAGGGTTGTTTTAAAAGTCATCAAGTACAAAAACAAAAGCTCAGAACTCATACTCTGTGAGAAGCTACTGCATTTTGTGCGCTTCAGGGTTTTGTAACAAAGTGCTACCTGATCTTCAACGTCTTTGAAGTGAAGAACTTTGTAGCCAACAACAGTCAATTAAGTTGTTGAAGTCAGTCACGTACTGGGATCCATGCATGCGAAGAAGTCTATTACAAGATCAAGCCCAATTGGGTATTGGAGCAAAAGTTCAACTATAAGTTGGTATTTTGGAATAGGACAGGGTAGTGGTAAGATTCCTTATACTTATAACCGCTTGATTATTGATTAGTGGATTCTTAGGAGTATTTTTTGCCTTGCGAGAGGTTTTCTTCATTCGTCAACAAATCACCGTGTTATTTATTTTCCACTACATATTAGTTTATTTGTAATTTGTTGATGCCTCCACGATTTGCATGTAATTTAACCTAATTAATCAACTTTGATAATTGAATTAATTAACCAGAGTCAATTTATAACCCAACAAAGACCTTATTTATTGGAGTCCAAATCTTCTGTCTCATCAATTGTGTTCCACTTCATGCTCCACCAATAATACTTGGACAGCTAGCCTCTCTCATTAAATTAGATAACTCTGACTTTAATGAGAGAGGCTAGTTGTCTTATTTAATGAGATATCTCATTTAATGAGATAGACTGGCTGTCCAAATATTATTGGTAGAGCATGAAGTGGAGCATAATTGATGAGACAAAAGATTTGGACTCTATTTATTGTACCACAAATTTGGACCATCTTTTTTATTCACTTATTTAATAAAAAAATTAAATAAATATATAATAAAATAATAAAATCTTTTAACTAAGAAAATATTTAAGGGATTTGTTTTGTCTAGTTATTTCAAGATTACTACACTTCTTATACCTTGTTCCTTTTCTTTTTTTCTTAAAATAAGTGGGGGATTTGAACTCACATTCTTGGCTTATATGCCATTACATTATGTATGAAACTTTCCAATTATCAAATTTTGATTTTTATTTATTTATTTATTATCATTTCCTTATTATCACCTGTTTGGTAAAAAGAAAGATTCCACCATTTGTGGTTGAGAGGATGTAAAGGTGAAGAAATAGACAATATCAGAAGGAGAGGGAAAAAATAATAAAAAATAGAAAATAAAAAAATAAATATAACTTTCTTTTATTTGGTTAGAGGAAGAATGGGGTATAGAAAAAAAAAAAAAAGTATATGAATTTACTATTATGCCATATTTACATTAAAGAGATGAGGTAAAATCATAAATTTTTCTTCTTTCCTTATTAAGGAAAACTTTATTCTCTAATTTGGAAAGAAAACATTTTGTGTATTTAGGAAAAAATACTCCCCCACCCATCTTTCTTTCTACTAAGTTTTCTTCTCTACCAAATAGAGGAGAAGAAGGTTAATCACCTCCATTTTCTCTTAACAATATTCCCTACTCGTTTCTTTTTTTTCTAAAATTAAAAATTCTACCGGTGAATGACAATGAACAAAGATTAGAGGTATTTTGATACTTATGCATCAAATATATGGATCTTCTCTCTTATAATGTGTAGGGCTTACAACCATGTGAAACTCGCATACTATGAGAATTTTTTTTTTGGGAGAAAGTACTATGAGAATGTTGATATATATAACTGATTACCAATACATGGAATATACTATAGAAAAATGCACCTAATATATTGCACATAGAGAATTGTATTTAAGTTTTACCCTTTAATCTAGATTTTTTTTTTAAAAAAAAATGCATTTTAGTTGTTATACTTTCGGGGTGATTTCATTTGATTGATATGTTTCATTTTGGTGAGTAGGGATGGCAAAATCCACTTAGAAGTGAATTTTTTTTTTTTTTTTAAATTGTTTCATTTTGGTCCTTGTCATCGTCTCAATGATGAATTTGATGTGGCTAACAAAAGGCTAACATGGTACACCTAAAGATGACCTGACTAACAAACAGACTAATTAAAAAAAAATTAATTAACATTCAAAAAGCCACATAAAAAATAATATACATTTCCCAAATAAGTGTGTTGAAAAAATAAAAATAAAAAAAGGCTACATTAAAATTTTCTTTTAAAAATAGCAGCAGAATTATTTTCTTTTTCTTTTTCTTTGTTTTTCTTTTACACTTTCTTGTAATTGCTCTATAACCAAGCACAAAACAAAAGGAACAAAAATTTCATTTCATTCTCTACACATTTTCTAACCCGTTCCTTTTCTTCAATTCCACCCTCAAAATCTTCATTTATTGCTTCAATTGGAGATTCGATTCTAAAATACTAGTCTAGTTTTCACGGGTTTTTCTTTTGCATTGAATAATTGTTGTAGTATACTAGTATGTAGATAAAATTATTAAAAAAAAAAAAAAAAAAAATCTCCATTTCCATTTGGGTACCCTGTTGTTTTTGCAAATATATCGATCTGATTTTGGGTTCCCCTTCTTCTTTTGGAGTGAAGAAATTGAAATTTATTTTGTTTTGTTTCTGCTTGATTACCAAATAATCACAAGAAAGTGCAAAAAGAATAGTGAAGAAAAGTTGGAAAAAGGGAGGGGGGTGGGTGTTGTGGTTTGGCGAAAAAAAGCTCCTAATGTGGGTTTTTTTAATTAGGGAAGACAAAAACCAAAATGAAAATTTTTTTTTTTAATGCAATGTGCAAAATACAATGATCCCCCACAAAATATAAGTACCAAAGTAGCATTTTTGCTTCTTTATACCTAAGACAAGAAGAGAACATTTATATCATTCAAATATGGCAATGCTATGCTTCAAATTTCATTGTTTCAATGTATATTTTTGTGGGCTTTTACAAGTATTGGGCTTGAGGTTTGAGCTGGTCCTAGTGCAAAAGAGGAAGCTTGCTGAATTTTTTTTCGCACCTACGAATGGTATGAAGATAAGATGGTACGAAAATCAAGTTTGAAAAGTTGTTGATAAGTGAGTTTGTACGCAACTCACCTCATGCTCATACCTACGAAGTACAAACTCTTTGGTACAGTCGAGAATTTTGATACAAATTCTTTGTTTTACCAACCCTTTTGCCAGCCTATATAAGAGTGTTGACTATGTTCCTTGTGATCACCACACGACCTTAAGGCGAGTCCAACTCGTGAGTTGCACGATCTCTGTACTATGCTTCTTGGACTACACCTGACCAATGTATTTCTACCAATACACACACAGCCATGAGGCATGGTAAGGGCTACTAATAAGGATTAAGCAAACCCTATAAATTGTAGGAGAGATATCTAAGAAAAGCCACATTGAGTATAAGAAAAGAGAGAACCTTTGTTTTGAGAAAAACATATTTCATCCTCTTTTCCATCTCTTTCAATATTTGATTGAGATTTTGTAATTCTCCATGAACAAAAATAATCATGAAATTACTCTGTTTTGGTTGAAGTAATTATGTGATTATAAATTTATAATAACTCAAAGTTGTTCTTTGACACACACACTCTCTCTCTCTCTCTCACTTAATAGATGCATCATATCACATTTAAAATTAAATGGTATTCAAATTTTTTTTTATAAACACAAAAGAGAGAGGAAATGAAAAAAAAAAATCCTTCTATATATGAACATACTTATGCAACTCCTGCTTACTGGATATAATTAGTCAATTAAAAGCAAAAGGTCACTGGCGAGAGTTGAAGGTCACTAGACAATGTCGCAGTTGTTGCAAAAATCCAACGCCCAAAATTATGCATTGTGCCATAGCTGAGCTCTTTATAATAGAAGGTTGTTGATAAGTTTGTTCGAGAAAACTTGTAGGAATTCTAGCTTAAAGGAAGTACCAAATGAAAATTTCAACGTAGCTTAAAGATTTTTTTTTTTTTTAATTGTATATTTTTAATATTTTTTTTATATAGTATATCTAGTTAAAATATGAAGTATAGATTTGAAAAGGCAAATTAAACAACTAACCCACATCTATGGCCTTCCTCTTAAAAAAAAAAAAAAAAAAGATAAACACTTTTTTAAGTAATAAAAAATTAAACTTAATCGGTGCAATCTTATTTAAAGGGTTAATTACATCAAGAAATGTTATCAGTTTGTATGCAATGTACAAACCACCCATACATTTATGCTCTCAATCATTGGCAGAAATAGCCAAAAAAAAAAAAAAAAAGAGGAGTCAACCCTACAAATTTTAAATATTTTAAAATTTGGGCCCAAAATAACAGTACTGGACCTCACAAAAATTAAAAATTGGGCCGAGGACCCCAACAAATAAATTAATAATCTGGTCCATTCGTGTAAGTACGCATTATAAGACCTTGTGTGCCTATGTGGTGTGTTATTTATTTATTTATTTATTTTTACATCAAAAGATGTTTGTTAATTGTTGATTTAAAATTAAAAAAAATATATTCAAAGGACAGGGTTTTAAATTGTTTAACTTTGGTTGTTACCCAAAGTTAAAAATTGGTACTTTGGGGGATTTGGGTACTATCATGATGTAGTTTAGATATAACTAAATGACTTATTTGTGGGATTTTTTTTTTTTTTTTTTAATTTGACATTACTTTTGATTTTTTCAATTAAAAGAATATTACTTATAGGATTTTTTTTTTTTTATTTATAGGACTACTTATAGATTTAGATAATAGATATAACTTTTATTTGATTTGTAGATTATGGGAAAACTAGCTACAAGCCTACAAATAATTCAAAAACATTTTCTTTTTTTTTTGTTAATACCAAGTAAATGATAGTCTGAATTTTCATGAAATTCTATTAGTTCATGCTTGTACCCCTAAGCTGAAATCTCAACCGCATTCATGATAACTTTCACAGAAACCAACAATTGACAACATTTTTATTAGTGACAATCATAATATGCCGCCTCATGAATTATGAAAAAGATTGTGAAAATTTGTGTCATTATTCGTGGTACGTAGAGGTAGAAAAGTGTAAAGAATTATATAGCTTGATCATTAACTAAGCCAATTTAGTCTTTAAAAATCTAGTTTCATTTGATGTACAGAAATTATGTATGCTGGCGAGGAATATTGTAGATAGTATATATGGAATAAAATTGAAGAGTAATTAACATCTTTAATTAGAACTTGAAGTTATATCATAGATTCAAAGACGATAGTCATCATTATACTTCACTACATAGGTATACCTCACAAACATTCACCACAAAATGGTTAAACAAATATCAAACCGTTTGAAGTCTTGGATGGAAAGTTTAATGATTCTTCTTTCACCTTTAAACCTTTCCCTTGCTCTTTAACTTCATTCGCCAATTTGTCCATCCTTAATTTCTGATACTAATTCAACACCTGCAGGTCCATAAATCCAACTACAAACAAAAAAGTACAGCAAATTTATAAAGCTCAACACAGCAAGAAGCCAATAGTAATTGTCATAATGACCCTTGTCAATATTCTTTGAAACCCAGCTATCTTTTCCTCCACTAGAAGTAATTTTATTAACAGCGCTCAGTATAGCACTAGCTGTCAAGCTTGCAAACCCCATTCCTAATTGAAAGAGAGCTATGGCAATACTTGACATACTCTTTGGCAACTCTGCATAATAAAACTCAATCTGGCCTATCGCATTAAAGGCTTCAGCTAATCCAATCAAGCAATATTGTGGCACAAGCCACAAAGCAGACATCTCTGAGTCTTCATTTGCATTTTTCATAAATCCTTCCCGTATCGCTCTTCCACGTCGAATTTTCTCTACATTTGCGGAAACTACCATGGCCAAGCATGAGAGAAATACTCCAATTCCCATTCTTTGCTTTGCACCTAGCCACATTGGTTTACCTTTGATTTTTGACGCTAAGGGAACGATCACGCGGTAATAAAGAGCAACCCAAACTATTAGAGCAACGATTGAAAACAATCCAAAAGAGGCTGGTGGAATTTTAAAACTTGAAGTGATGTGTCTGTTCATGGACTTAGCTTGAAGCAATGGAAATGAGCTCTGAGTAGTGCTCATTGACACCATGATCCCTGAAGACCACAATGGTAAGACCTTAATCAGTGCTTTTAGCTCTTCCACTTGCTCTATTGTGCAAAAATTCCAAGGATCTGAAGCTGCTGATGCATTTGGTGCTATCTCTTTTCCAGTGTTTCTAATGATGCAAGCTCTGTTTAAAAACCTAATAATAACAAAGAAAATCAACAAAGGTTTATGAATGTTTGGAATTGAAATGTTGAAATTGAAACTATGTTAAATATGTGATACCATAGCTTGTTGGTTGGCAGGACAAGCTTTGAGCCCTTTTGATAATACCACCTGTAACTTAAGTCCGTGTGTGGCAGTGGGAATTTTCTTTTTCTATAAGCAGCCACAAGCACTTGAAGAAAGCTTGTGAAAATGCTCTTGCTGGTTTTCTTCATGACATATAAGGGTGAAGCAAGGAAAAAGAAGAAAGCAGACAAGAACATAAGAATGGTAGGAACTCCAAAACCCACTTTCCATCCTAGATGATCTTGAATGTAGACAATTCCCGTGAAGGCAATCAAGATTGAAAGAGCTGCAGAAGCATAGTACCAGCCAAAGAAGCTTCTTAAGACTCTCTGGCTTTGGGGATTATCTCTCTTTTCTAACTGATCTGCACCAAATACTAAGGAACATGGCCTAGTTCCACCAGCTCCAATGGACATGATTGCAAGGGAGGAGATTAGAAGAGTCATTTGAGCAGTTGTTGGAGATTTGCAGCTATGTGTCGTAAATGGGTTGCATGGAGGAGGCCGTGCTTCTGGAATCATGGCTGTCAAACATAGGAGTAGCATTCCCTACAAAAATGAAAACTTTAATGTTATTTTTCTTAATAAAAGTACAAAGAAAGTTTGCCCTTTAAAAAAAAAAAAAAAAAAAAAAAAAGGATAAAGCTTGATAATTTCATTCTACCACAAAGTATACAACTGGAGCAACCAGTACAAGCTAGAGGAACACCTCCATCCGAAACCAACAATAGAGACAACAATACAAAGGCTTCTGCTATATCTAAATCAGTTGTCATTTCCATTTAATTCTCCAAAAAAAAAAAAAAAAAAAAAAGAAGGGGAAGAGAGAATTCCTATAGAGAACAAAACAACAACAAAAATATTAGGAACTCAAGACTACCAAAATTAGCCTCTACATATTCTAAGGTATGGGGGCAGTAGCTTTTCTAGCTAGGGATGCAGGGTTAGGCCTTGGAATGCCTAGCCGAGACTTCATTCCACTTGTTCCAAATCATCCTGTTAGTTGTGAAAAATATTGTAATTTCCAGCTCTTTTAATCCATGTATCACTTGGGCATGTATTCGTTGAACATGTAATCACATTGATCCTAGAGCAAATTAATAAACACAAAAGAAATTTCTAATTAAGTACATACTGCATTAATTTAAGAACTCATTGGCCTCTAGTTAATTTCTAATGATTTGTGCACTCTTCATCGTTGATTCAATAACATGTGTCCGTGATGCATGCAACATAAGACCAAGAAGACCTCCGACAACCAAGTGAAATATAGCTAAGCTGCCAGAATCTCTTCCTATCACGCTGATCAGTCCTCGTATGGCCTAATAAGCTCCTTAAGACTGACAATGTTACAGCGCTCTATAATTTTTTATTAAATGAGTATATTGACAAATTAACCATTAAATTATATTTCCTTATTCTATTTTACATGCTTACAAAATATCAAACCAATCAAATATTAATAACTATCTCATCAATTCATGTTTAAATTTCAAGTATGTTTAACTTTAAAATTATATGCAAAATATGAATTTATGAATCAAATAGTAAAAAACATCCAATTAACATAGGATTTGGTATGGACATTAAGAACAAGAAGAATATGTGATCAAACAATGGAATTCTCAAAATATTAATCTAATAAAAAGTTATGGAGTGGTGATGGCACTGTAGCGTGGTTAGAGAAGCAATATCTTATGGAGTGGTTGATGGAGCAACCATAGTGTGGTTCCCTCCTCCAAGACGAATTGTGCCATGCCCCCATCCCTATAGAGGGAAATAGCTGCGTGTGATTGATGGAGTTAATTGTGTTTTTATATTTTATTTTATGCTTTATTTGATTATTTCTAAAGTCAAGGTTGTTTTAGTAATTTTGCCATTGTTGGGATGAGCCATAGTTGTGGTACTTGTGTTTTCTTTTATATATTAACAAGTGAGTCCTATTTAATTTAGTTTAATACTCCTGATGCCCTTGAGCCTTTTTTATTTGTTTTTTTTTTTAATACAAATAAAAATTATAATATAGTCTAATTTAAGTGTATATGTGTGTGAAACTCCCTCTTGGAGACTTGAACCATATCCCTTCTCCCCCCTCCCCCTCACATCTTACAAACATTTATACTTATAGAGTGACCATCACACCAAGGGTATGCGGTGGACCAGTAGTCCTTGAGCCAAATTTTAATGTCTCCTACTAGAACACTTATAAAGACCCTAAATCTTAATATTGTGTTACTTCTAGAATAACACACTTAAATAGACCTTAAATCTTAATTACTCCTACTAGAACTAAAACCTCTTATTTGACTAGTAAACCAAACCCTAATGGAATTGAACCAAATTAAGCTCACACATAAAGATGCGCCTAAATCCTAATATGCTTATGTAAAATCTTAACTTCTCCTACTAGAACACACTTATAATTAAAGACACTAAATCTTAATAGTGTGTTACTTCTAAAAATACCACACTTAAATAGAAACTTTAAATCTTAACTTCTCATGCTAGAATTAGAACCCCTTCTAGTAAATCAATCCTTAATGGCATTGAACCAAAGCTCACACGTAAAGATAAACATATCTATAAAATGGGTGCAGCGAAAATAAGAATATTAAGATAGTAAATGTCTCAGCCAAAAAAAAAAAAAAAAAATGATATGTCTACAACATTTTTATAACAAATTCCAAGTGGCAGGTTGTTACTAGTTGTTATTGTTGAGGCAAAAAAGTAATCTTAGTGTTAGTTTTAAATTTGAACCAATAACAACTAACCACCTGTGATTTGTTGTAAAAATGTTGTAAAGATATTGTAAACATAGCATCTCTCCAAAAAAATAAATAAATAAATAAATGAGAATATTTCAGTTTAAAGAGACATCCATGTCACTATGGCTTTTGTCCCGTATGCGATGGGTGAGATCTATCATGAAAAGTGAAAACAAATTTTTTTTTTTTTTTTTTTTTTTGCTGCAATCTGTATGGGCAATAGGTCTGCGGGGTTAAAGTGCCAGGAGATATTGCCTTAGATTATAATCTATTAGATAGAAAAAAAGAAATGTCATAAGAAAGTTAGAAGGAAAAAAAAAAACATAGTACGTACCAAGAGACTGGCAATTGAACCCAAGGCAATGGTGAGGAAGCGACCCAGATATGAATCAGCAAGGAAAGCCCCGAAGAGAGGCATGAAATGGGTGAGAGCTAACCAGTAGAAGAGTATGTTGGCCCCTTCGGCTAATCCCAGATGGTACTCTAGCATCAAGTACATTATCATATTTGGAACCAGCCCCAAGCTTGCCACCTTCTCAAGTGCCTCATTTGCTGCAATTATTAATTTCAACAAAACTTCATCATAAAGCTGCAAGATCATACAACATATAGTATACTTCAAATAATATTTAAAATCTAGCAAAGACATTAAGAAAAAAAAGATTCTCTTCTCTTTCCTTTTTGCATGTACCTATTATGAACGGTATGGTTACCAAGCCTCCCTTTGGTCTTTTAGCTGGAGCATCTTGGTGGGTATTCATTTCTGTGTGTGTTTGTATGTGTGTGTGTGAGAGAGAGAGAGAGAGAGAGAGAGATAGAGAAAGGAGCAACTAGCTTTGTGGCTTCCGATTGTCTTTTTTATTCTTATTCTAATATCTCTTTGAATATATATAGTAACGTAGTGCTTGATAATTCAGCCAAAAAAAAAAAAACCCTGGTTGATATGGAGGAGGCACTTGACTAAGCAAAACATATATTTATATATAGAGTACAAATTTTGGATTTTCATACCATGGAACTTCCAAAATTATATTATAAAAGATGCAATATTGGAGTATTTGGTAATCTTTCAAAAAAAAAAAAAACCAACCCAAACATGCTATCGACGGATACAACTAATTAGTTATTTATACTATATTTTAGGGGTTTCTCCTGTTTGAACTGGATTTTTTTTTTTTTTTCAAAATACCCCTACAACCTACATTTAAGTAAGGGCAAAATTTGGTAAAAATATTTATTTAACTCTAACGTAAAACACAATCTATAAAATAGGATCACACTCTCTATACACCCATGTTGGTTTTCAAACTCAAGTTTCTTCTTTTTCAGTTCTCCAATTTTCTCAATTCTGTGTTAATCTTCTTTTCACCATTATCATAACATTTTCTATTTGTTCTACTCAAATTTGCTCCTGCTCAACAGTATGTGTATGTCAATGTACATTGGTTATTTCTATTTTGATTTTCTAATTCATGAACAACTTCTTATAAATTAGAAACAAATCAAATATTTATGTAAAATAGCCATTCTATTTCAACCTCACCTTTAATTTCTTTCACATATTTCTTTAAGGAACGTGCTGATTGGAAAACGAATGGCATTAGTGCTGGAGAGAATGGTGATTTCGTTGATGGGCTTTTGGCAATAGTGTCGATCACGGGTTGCGTTCTGAAAGCAAAGATGAAGCAAACATTGTTTGTAATTAGGTTTCCCAAATGGGTATACAACTTTGCATTGACATCCTCTTGGCTCTCTCTCTACTCCTCTTTTCGTTTGATGATGTGTATAGAGATTTGAGGTTGATTGTGGCTAATATGAACTTTGTGTAGGAATTAGATGTGAGATTGCCCATTGTAATTGGTTGGATGCTAGGCCGAAACAAGGTCACTTGCAAGAAGCAGCTCGGGAAATGAGGTATTCATTTATCTAAACTATAAGAAGAGTGCACTGGGGTGTGGATTTTCAAGATTTTTGTGTGTTCTATCCTCCAACTCCAATAGACTATTTGGACTTTGGACTTAAAGTGTATTCAATGGCAAGAATGTAAGTATCTTTGATGACTTCTATTTAGATGCTTCGTGCTTGTTGGGTTGTGCTTGTTGGGTTCTCTATATGATTAGCAAATTACATTTGCTTTTATGAGTTGCTTGGTTTATATTTGATTTCCTTACTTTGTTATCATTATCCTTTTCATATCATTATCTTTTCTTTTCTTTTTTCTTTTTTAATCTTTTATTTTTTTTTCTTTTATTTGGTCTGATGAGTGTTTAATATTTTCTCTAATTAATAAGTCTTTTTTAAAGAGTGGGAATGATATATATTATTGTCTTTTTTCTTTTTCTTTTTCTTTTTTTTTTTTGTCTATTTTTCCACTAACCACACTTTTTTTACTTTGTATTAAAAAAAAAAAAAAAAAAAAAAAAAAAAAAAAAAAAAAAAAAAAAAAAAAAACCGCTCTCAGGTTTTCTTACATTCCTGTTGTTTTGTTCAAAATTCAAATATGAATTCTATTTGAACTCAAATTACTTTTTTAAAACTCAAATTGATTTTTTTTTTTTTTTAAATTAGTTGAATGCTGATTTAGAGTTTAGAAAAAAAAATTTTATTCTTTTAACGTGATTTAGAGTCTAAAAGAAAAAAAAAAAAAAGAAAAATTCTTTTAACTCCCACGTAAAATAGTGCCTACAAAATAGGATCACATTTTTTCAAACTCTACTTCAAATATATATTTTTTTTGTATAGGTATACGTTTGTTTTTATTTGTTTACAATATTATGGTAGAATTTGGTTTATATTTGACTTCCTTACTTTCTTATCATTATTTTTTCCATAACATTATCTTATCTTTTCTTTTTTAATCTTTTCTTTTCTTTTCTTTATTTGGTCAGTATGGTGAGTGTTTAATATTTTCTCTAATTAATGAGCCTTTTTTAAAGAGTGGGAATGATATATATATTTGTCTATTTTTCCACCAACCACACATTTTTTACATTGTATTTAAAAAAATAAAACCACTCTCACATTTTCTTACATTCCTGTTGTTTTGTTTAAAATTCAAATATGAGTTTTATTTGAACTCAAATTACTTTTTTAAAACTCAAATTGATATAGTATTGTAGGGATAAAGGCCCAGAGTCACAAATTGGGCCTTGGGCTTCGTCTGAGGACATAAACTAGTCCGAGAAGGGACAAATTATTGCGGGGAACTCCAATTTTAAAGTTTCACAGGTAAGGAACGAATGGAAGGTGGTCCGAAAAGGAACTCCTACTCGGATATGACAAACGCGACCTAAATCTATATTCCAACGATCAATGTGAGCTTACAGGAAGCTCAGGCAATAAGGATAGGCATTATACGCAAATAAGGGGTGATGGGAACTTAGAAATATTTGAAGAAAAGCTGCCACCATCGCATTAAATGCACTGTAGTTTCTTTTCTGGCCGCATTTATCTAGAGGAGACTCCTGAACAGTGTTGTCTTGGTCACCACAACTCACAAAAAGCCGGAGGAGGTGTTTGATGGGATAGGTACTCAAGTGAGGGGTTAAAAGATTAACAAGTGTAGGATTCAGATGGTCCAGAGGGTGCAATATAAGGAGAGAAACCCTCCATGGAAGGGGGATCAGAAGAATAGAGAAAGAACATTGTAGCCACCAGAGTTGCACTTGTAATCAGTTCCATTGATCTATACTAAGATTTGCCTCCTCGGACAACGCATTCACCCAATTTTATGCGCTTTGTTCTTGGATAATTATCTTTTAAACCCATCATAGCCGTTGTTAGATTCACTAGGGCCTCATTCTTTAACCCATTATCTACAAAATTATTGTATTAGGCTCATTAACTCACAATCCTATACCTATTGGGCCTAGGGGCTGCTAACCATGACCCTACAATTGGCGCCTTCTGTGGGGAGAACTTGTATGATAATGAGTGCAATGGTTAACGATGGTAGGTTCAGGTCCACACTAGGCGGAATTAATGGCATCCCAGCATGAAAAGCCCCTCGCCAACTCAAAGCGTAAAGGAGATCGAGAAGGCAGTGTGCACACTACGCATACAAGCAAAAGTCATACTCAAGTCAGAAGTCACGTTTCTCAAGACTAGCCTAACAGAGCCATACTATTGGAAATTAACCAGTTAAAGAAGGAACTGTGCCATGCGCAACAAAGGTGAACTCCCTCTAACTCTAATGTCTCTTCTGATGATGGAAAGGACGTCAGTTACAGGCAAAGATCTCGAACCCCGCCCAGCGAGTCCTTCTCCTATGAAGAGGAACGCCGTCACGAATGGAGGGTCAGGAGCCCACCTCATAAAGGCATGGGAAACGATGCTGTGAGTAGGGCCTTGGACCAAATCTCTAGGTCACCCTTCACTCGCAAAATCGAGGGGGCTAAACTTCCTCGACAATTCACCCAACCTACTTTCACCGTGTACAATGGTAGAACAGACCCCGTGGAGCACGTGAGCCATTTCAATCAGAGAATGGCTGTCCATTCCAGAGACGAAGCCTTGATATGCAAGGTTTTCCCATCTACCCTAGGGCCCGTTGCGATGAGATGGTTCGACAGCCTGAAGGCAGGCTCCATAAGTTCCTTTAAGGAGCTCACCCAGGCATTTTTTCCTGCTTTGTCACCGGCAGCAGGGTTCTTCGGCCCTTGGCTTCCCTACTTTCCTTAAGCATGCGAGCGGGAGAGACGCTGAAAACGTATTTGGATAGATATTGGGAGATGTTCAACAAAATAGATGGTGACTTTGATGATGTGGCCATCAGCACCTTCAAGCTTGGCCTCCCTACCGATCACAGCTTGAGAAAATCCCTAACTGGTAAACCCGTCACTAATCTGCGCCAACTTATGGACCGAATTAACAAGTATAAAAGGGTCGAAAAAGACCAGCTGCAAGGGAAAGGAAAGGAAAATGTTATCCCTCAAGAGAGGAGGGATTTCAGGTTGGACCGATACAATAACGACCGACCACGAAGAGATTTTGCCGAGCAGTCAGGGTCTGCCCATCCATAGGCAGTAAATGCTGTGTTTCGAGAACCAGTACATCAGGTTCTAGAGAAGATTAGGAACGAGCCATTCTTTAAATGGCCAAATAAAATGGCAGGAAACCCTACAAGGCGCAACCACAACCTCTATTGCCAATACCACAAAGACCACGAACACACCACAGAAGATTGTAGAAGTTTATGGGACCACCTGGACTAGCTTGTCCGTGAAGGAAAGTTCAAGCTACTCTTGCACCAGTCTTGTGGTCAGGGGGGCCAGACAAACTCAGAACCCCGGAGAGATGATTCTTTGAGACTTCCTTTGGGAACAATAAATGTCATCTTTGCTGCCCTAGGGAGAACTGGGTCTTGCCCTTCCAAAATGATGCATGTGGCTCAACTATCCGCCAAGGACGCTAATTAAAAGCCAAAAAAGGCTAGACTGGAAATCCAACTGGTTTTGGGCTTCTCGAACGAGGATAAAATCAGATTCATTCAACTCCACAACGACGCTTTGGTGGTTACCCTCAGGATTGGGGAATATGATGTGAAGAAGGTAATGGTGGATCAGGGTAGTGGTGCCGAGATCATGTACCCTGATTTGTATAAAGGGCTGAACCTGAGACCCAAGGACCTAACGGCCTACAATTCTCCTCTAGTAAGTTTTGATGGGAAAGTTATCATTCCGAGGGTTAAATCAGGCTACCCATACAGACTGGCTCGAAAGTAGTGGAAGTGAACTTCATCGTGGTAGACACATATTCCTCCTACACCGCCACTGTGGGCAGGCCCTGGCTTTATGCTCTAGGGGCTGTCTCCTCTACCCTACACCAGAAAGTGAAATGCTCGTCGGGGGATCAGATTGAAGAGATTTTTAGGAGCTAATCCGTGGCTAGACAATGCCTGGTGGCTACCATCCGGCATCAGCCAGAAGCCGAATCCTCAACCCCTATCGAAGAAGGCTTATAGCAATTAAGAGCTCTAACGTTGCCTATCGATAGGTCAGCTGAGGAAGTGAAATGCGAGGATTTGGTAAAGGTCGTTATTGGTGACAACACAGAGAAGTTCTTTCAGGTCGAGGCTTAGTTGCCCACTCTAGAGAAGGAAGAGCCGTTGGAGTTTCTTAGAAGAAACGTCGACGTGTTCACCTGGAATGCTTACCAGGCCCCAGGGGTGGACCCAAGCTTCATCTGTCATCATCTAAACGTTAATCCCACTGTCACTTCCAAGAAACAACCTCCTCGGTGCTCGTTTAGGGACCACTCTAGTGCTGTCAGAGATGAGGTGAAGAAGCTTAAGCAAGCAGGAGCGATCAAGGAGGTGTTCTACCCTGAATGGCTAGCCAATACTGTGGTTGTAAAGAAGAAGAGCAGGAAACGGTCAGTATGTGTGGACTTCATAAATCTTAACAAGGCTTGCCCAAAGGATCCCTTTCCTATGCTTAAGATAGACCAGTTGGTGGATGCAACTGTAGGCCATCCTTGGATGAGCTTCCTATGCAACTTTTAGGGATACCACCAAATATCGCTCGCCTTGAAAGATCAGGAAAAGACTGCTTTCGTCACTCCCATCGGAAACTACCATTACAAAGTGACGTCATTCGGTTTGAAGAATGCAAAGGCCACCTATCAAAAGATAATGACTAGGATGTTCGAACCACAGTTGGGCAAGAGCATTGAGGTCTATATAGAGGACATGGTGGTAAAAAGCAAGGTAGTGTCCGAGCACTTGAGAGACCTCGAGAGCATTTTTGAAGTTCTGAGGAAACACAAGTTGTACCTTAATGCTTCCAAGTGTTCTTTTAGTGTGGGATCAGGAAAATTCCTAGGCTACATGGTAACCCATAGGGGAATTGAAGTTAACCCCGACCAGATTAAAGCAATCAATAGTTTACAACCTCCTCAGAATCCCAAGGAAGTCCAGAAACTGACCAAAATAACCGCTGCCATGAACCAGTTTATCTCTTGGTCGGCAAATAGGCGCCGACCCTTCTTCCTACTGATGAATAAGTGGAAGGGATTCGAATGGACCGAGGAGTGTGCCTCATCCTTCCAACAGCTTAAGGATTATCTCTCTTGGCCTCCTATTATGTCCAGCCTTAAGGTTAACAAAGTCCTATTCACTTACGTCGCTGTGGCCACTCATGCTATAAGCTTGATCTTGATACGGGTTGACGACGGCACACAAAGGCCAGTTTATTATGTGAACAGGTCACTACACGAGGCCGAGATCCGATATCTGCCGCTAGAGAAAGCTATTTTGGTAGTGGTACACGCCACACGCAAACTCCCCCATTACTTTCAAGTGCACACAGTCTTTGTCCTAACTTAGCTTCCGCTCAAGGCTCTGCTCCGGAACGCTGATTATATAGGGAAGATTGCTAAATGAGCCACAATCCTGGGGGCTTTCAACATCAAATACATGCCTCGTAATTTTGTCAAAGGTCAAGTCCTCACAAATCTAGTGGCCGAGTTTGCTAAATCCCCGTTAGAAGAAGTAACGAAAGCACAACACATAGAGGGAAAATCAGTTGGCATGATCTACTAGCAGGGCCCCCTATCTTGGAAAGTATACGTTGATGGTACAGCAAATCAGAAGGGTTCTGGAGTGGGGTTAGTGCTAGTATCCCCCAAAGGGATCACCATTGAGAAGACACTAAGATTGGGATTCTTAGCCACCAATAACGAAGCTGAATATGAGGTTCTACTGAAAGGAATGGCCATGGTGCGAAAAATGGGCGAAAAGGCCATAGATATGTTCTCGGACTCTAGATTGGTCATCGGACAAGTTAAAGGAGAATTTGAAGCTATGGATGAAAGGATGCAGGAATACTTGGGTCAGGTTAGACACTTACAATCAGAATTCAAATCTTTCAGCCTGTTGCATATCCCTATGAGCGAAAACACATATGCTGATTCCCTAGCCACACTCACAACCTCCTCAGGACAAAGCTTACCTCAAGTTATCCTCGTAGAAGACCTGTGTAAGCCTATGGAAACAAACAGAGAAGTGATTCATATTCACCAAGTTAGGGTGGGGCCTAGCTGGATGGACCCCAAAGCACTATTCTTAAAAGAAGACACCCTATCTAAGGAAAAATCAGAAGTGGACAAAGTATGCAGGAAGGCTCCTCGGTTTTGGCTATCCGATGACCAAAAGTTATACAAATGTTCCTTTTCTAGGCCATACCTGCTATGCGTACACCTCGAGGTAACGAAATTACTCCTCAAGGAGTTACACGAAGGGATTTGTGGGAGCCATACCAGAGGCAGATCTTTGGTGCACAGAGTCATCACTCAAGGCTATTGGTGGCCCAATATGCAAAGAGAAGCGCAATAATATGTAAAGAAGTATGACCAATGCGAAAGATTCGCACTAAACATACACCAACCGGGAGGAGCCCTTAATCCGGTGTCCAGTCCCTGACTATTCGCTCAATGGGGCTTGAACATTGTGGGTCCTTTCCCTAAGGCAACGGGAAACAAGAGATACCTGCTGGTCGGCACGGACTACTTCACTAAGTGAGTCGAAGTTGAGCCTCAAGAAAACATCAGGGATGTGGATGTCATGAAATTTGTATGGAAGAACATTGTCACACGATTCGAAGTCCCTCGTACCCTTATCTCAAAAAATGGTCTTCAATTCGATAGCAAATCCTTTAAGAGGTACTGCTGTGACTTAGGAATTACAAATAGATATTCTACCCCAGCCTATCCCTAAGGAAATGGGCAAGCTGAAGCTGTTAACAAAGTCATTGTAAGTGGACTCAAGAAGAGGCTAGACAATGCGATGGGAAAGTGCGTGGATGAATTGCCACATGTCTTGTGGACGTACCGAACCACACCTCGTAGGTCGACGGGGAAGACTCCTTTCTCAATGACATATGGGGCTGAAGCTATTATCCCTTTAGAGACTGGTTTTCCAACGTTAAGAACCAGCTCATTCAATCCGACCGCTAACAACCAATTGTTGGAAAGGAGTTTAGACTTGATTGAAGAAAGAAGGGAAAATGCAATGGTTCAATTGGCATACTACCAACACAAGCTCAAGCAGGGTTATGATGTCAATGTGAAGCTAGACCATTGGCACTAGTGATCTGGTGTTGAGAAAGGTCCAGGGTACTACAAAGAACCCAGCATGGGGAAAACTAGGGCCCAACACGGGGAAAACTAGGGCCCAACACAACCTCGATGGCTGGTGTAGAAGCATATTTTTTGGAAGACTTAGATGAACATGTAATACCACGCCCGTGGAATGTAAACAACATGAAAATGTATATTATTAATGAAAGTTTCCTTTGTCAAATATGTTCATTTGTTGTGTAAAGGCATTGCACTTCCTATTTTTCTTTCTTTATAAATGTTTAAACTGAACGTTAGCCATGCCTGAAATCCTCGGACCAGATGCTAAGGGGAAATTAACACACAATGGCATCTTTTATAAGTGTTAAAACTGAACCTTAGTCATGCCTGAAGTCCTTGGACCATTTGCTAAGGGAAAATTAACACACTCTGGCATATTTTATAAGTATTTAAACTGAACCTTAGTCATGCCTGAAGTCTTCAAACCAGATGCAAAGGGAAAATTAACACACAATGGCATCTTTTATAAGTGTTTAAACTGAACCTTAGTCATGCCTGAAGTCCTCAGACCAGATGTTAAGGGGAAATTAACACACTCTGACTTCTTTTATAAGTGTTTAAACTGAACCTTAGTCATGCCTAAAGTCCTCGGACCAGATGCTAAGGGGAAATTAACACACAATGCCATCTTTTATAAGTGTTTAAACTGAACTTTAGTCATGCTTAAAGTCCTCGGACCAGATGCTAAGGAGAAATTAACACACAATGACATCTTTTATAAGTGTTTAAATTGAACCTTAGTCATGCCTGAAGTCCTCGGACCAAATGCTAAGGAGAAATTAACACACTCTGACATCTTTTATAAGTGTTTAAACTGAATCTTAGCCATGCTTGAAGTCCTCAGACCAGATGCTAAGGGAAAGTTAACACACAATGGCATCTTTTATAAGTGTTTACACTAAACCTTAGTCATGCGTGAAGTCCTCGGACTAGATGCTAAGGGGAAATTAACACACAATGGCATCTTTTATAAGTGTTTAAACTAAATCTTGGTCATGCCTGAAGTCCTCGAACCAGATGCTAAGGAGAAATTAACACACAATGGCATCTTTTATAAGTGTTTGAAACGAACCATAGTCATGCCTGCAGTCTTCACTGAATGTTCTTCACTAAATGTCAAAACAGATTTCAAGTTACGGTTAGCCTCTTGGATCTCTAACTCTGAGTTAGTTAAAGTCTTTGATTGTTTATCCAATTCATGATACAAATGTATGTTAAACCTCTTTATTACTAGTACTTAACCAAGTTATTTAGATTGTTGGCAGTTCAATACCATTGGCAATAGTTATAAACTTTCAAGTATACTAGTTGAAAACACAGGGAATGAAAGGAAGAAGAGACTTTTCCATTAAATAGAAAGAAAGAATACACCATGGTTGATAACAGATTGTCATTACAAAAGGTATATGTACATAAAATTTAAAAAAAAAAAATGGAAATACAAGAATCCTACATCTAGGCATTGGCCTGGGGAGGGTCTTTCTTTGGATCAACAGCCTTGGAAGGGACGCCATCAACCTTAGACTTAGCTTTCGCATCCTTGGCTTGAGAGACTACATCCCTGATTGTGCGGGCATCATCAGAGAACTTGGCCTCTAAAGGTAGCTGCGTCTCTTTACCCGCTCCGGCCCCTTTAGTAACTTTAGCTTCATGAGGGAAGGTCTGAATGGTAGGGAGTTGCTTAGGAGGAAGTTCTTGAATATCTTCTGGGAAGAAAACATTCTCGACCTTCCTCAACTTGAAGTCTATAGGAACCCCCGCCCGGTCCATTGCAACTCCTTAGGACTTGGTGCAATAGTCCCTGCACACCACGGCCACCTCCTCTGATAGCCAAGTCTCCGTGTCACGCACCCCACGCTCGTAGGATGCATTCACAGCGACCTCAGCGGCTTCCCTGGCCACCCGAGCTGCATCCTTAACTTTTTGCAGCTTGGCCTTAAGATCCAAAACGGCTTGCTTTTCTGTGGCCAGGTTTATCTCTGTTACGTGTAGTTGCTAGCACTGATCCTCGGCTTGCCTCTCTGCAGTTTTCAGACCCGCCAAGGCACTATTGCAAGCTTTGACTACCTCTTTGAGCTGCTCGGACAACTCAGCCTACTCCTGCCTTAGAGCTCCCAGCTGCTTTTCAACCTCTAACTGAGAGTGGGCCTCAGCCTTAGCCTCGTCCTAAGCATTCCTGACCCACTCCTCGGCGACGTAGACTTGCTGGGTAAGCTACATAGAAGTAGCAAAGGGGTCATAAAAAGCATACACTTATATGAATGGACCTGCAGCTTAATATTTAACAAAAAAGATTACTGGTTAACTTACCATCGCGAGGTCTCTCTTCAATGACATGAAGAGGTCAGGCTGCTTAATACGCCTAAGGCCCTTCATGTCTCTAGGAAGGAAGAAGGGCTACTCTAAGGCCTCGGCCAGGATGCTGGCATACCCCCTCTAAGACTCCCAAATGGTGGCATCCTAGGAGATGAGGGCACCCTCCACTTCTAGCCAAGGGTCCCAGGAACATAACCTTCAGTGCATTTCAGCGCCCCCCCGACTCTCCACTAATTGGCACATCTTGCCCCGGGGGTCCTTAGCCTTTTTCTGCTGCTTGGCACCCTTTTGCTGTGCCATCTTGCCTTCCTCCAAGTCCTTTACTGTCATTTTATTCCTTAGGTTTGGGTTAGTCTTCAGCCTGGGGTCAGTAGGGAGCTGAGGATGAGGAGGAGGGAGATTAGGACTGACCTGGGTCTTGGGAACTTCTTTGGAAGTAGACCTCCCTTTGTTTCTGTTGGCCATTAGACTGTTCAAACCAGTCCTTTACCTCAGGTCCATGCCTCCGACCTCCACGGAATTGGTATCTGGCCGAGCAACGATTAGCCTTGGCTGATGGACAGCAAAAAACCTTTCAGACTCAGTCTCAGAGTCTGATAGCTCCACGGGCCTTTCCAGCGCCCCCTCCTCTTCTTCGAAGTGGAACTGGTCGATCTCAGCGTCCAAAGAGTGGCGGGATGAAGCTGACTCTTCTCTCAGAGTAACTACTGGCTGAGGAGTTGGTTGAGGTGGTAGCACGACGGGGGGAAGATCTCTCTGAGCAAGAACCCAGGCTTAAAGACATCTATTCGAGCAAGCTTAGGACTAACTGCTCTTATTGCTTGGCCTGCGTCCTGAAAAATGCATGATAGAGGCTCGTAATTTAAGATTAAATGAACAACTCGTAGCTGTCCGTCCTCACTTGGGAATATTTCTGACCTCAGCAGGTAGTTGAGCGCTGGAACGTTGACGAGACTAAGTTTCGGAGAAATGTGATTTTTATCTACAAAAACATCTGAAAAGGAAACTGCGGTCAGATAAGTTACAACTATTGTCCGAAGAGACGAATGGCTTAGAATGAACATAGGAAAGGCTAAGAAAACTAAGAAAACCTAATCCTCGGATACCCCACCTAGTGCTTCTGCCCTAACTGGGCAGTGAAGACCGCCATGCCACTCCCCGGAGATGACCAAGTAATTGTTCTTCAAGCCTTTGTTGGACTTGGGGAGGCAGGCTATCAACCTCACCTCTTCAGATCGAGATTTGAAGTACTGCCCCCTAGAAAGAGAATGACACTTGTACATGTAAGCAACATCGTGCCATGAGAGCCTGAGATTCACCTAGTCGTTTAGGGCGTCTACATTCCCTAAGACTCTAAACACATTGGGAGCGCACTGGTGGGGGCATAACCTATGGTTGAGCAGATAATCTCAGGTTATCCTACACATGGGAAGTGTCATCCCTCCTTCTATAAAAGTGATCATAGGAATGACAACTTCTCCCACTTCTCTATTGGTCAGTATTCATTCTAGGGGGCAATATTGTAAACCCACTCCCTGTGGGATATGGTATTTGGCCCTAAAACCCTCCATTCCGGCCGGAGAATCCACTAGATGCTTAAATCTACCCATCTAAGTAAACGTGGATAACTAGGGGAAAGTTCTCTAAAAGAGGAAAAGACCGAGGAACTCGGCCGAGGAGAAAAAGAAAATTCAAAGAAAGAGATACTTATGAAAATAAGTGAATGTGTCAAGTCCCAAACCTCTAAACAGGTCTTTAAAAATTTTCTTAAGAAAAGAGTTACGAAGGCTTAGGAGTTCAGAATGATTTGTGAGTTCGAGTACTGGAATTCTCTAAAGCACTTAAAAATTTGCAAAGTAAAGGAGAAAAAGAGTTTCCTTAAGGCTTTATATAGAGGGAGAAAATGAGTGGGAGTAATCCCGCTCAAAATTCTAGGAGAAGTGTCCACCGTTGGATGAACACCCTACCGTTGGATGCAGGGGAACAAAGCGCCGCCTGGAGCATTAAATGATGACTCGCGAACCTCGAAGCGTCAAAAGCAATAATGAAGCGTGTAAAATGGCATTTCCACACATGTAAGCTAGAGAAATGATTGGTAAGGTTCCCTAAAAATCAAAACCCCACTTTTTCTCCTCGAATGAGAGGGAAAAACCGGAGTTTTGAGAGGCTATTATAGGGATAAAGGCCCAGAGTCACAAATTGGGCCTTGAGCTCGGTCCGAGGACATAAACTGGTCCGAGAAGGGACAAATTATTGTGGGGAACTCCAATTTTAAAGTTCCACAGGTAAGGAACGAATGGAAGGTGGTCTGAGAAGGAACTCCTTCTCGAATATGACGAATGCGACCCAAATCTATATTCCAAAAATCAAGGTGAGCTTCCAGGAAGCTCAAGCAATAAGGGTAGGCATCATAGGCATATAAGGGGTGATGGGAACTTAGAAATATCTAAAGAAAAGCTACCACCACTGCAGCTACTTTTCTGACCGCATTTATGTGGAGGAGATCCCTGAACAGTGTTGTCTTAGTCACCACAACTCACAGAAAGCCAGAGGGGGTGTCTAATGGGACAAGTACTCAAGTGAGGGCTTAAAAGATTAACAAGTGTAGGATCCAGATGGTCCAAATGGTGCTACATAAGGAAAGAGACCCTCCATGGGAGGGGGATCAGAACAATAGAGAAAGAACACTGTAGCCACCAAAGTTGCGCTTGTAATTAGTTCCATTGATCTATACTAAGATTTGCCTCCTCAGACAACGCATTCACCCAACCTTACGCGCTTTGTTCTTGGATAATTATCTTTTAAACCCATCCTAACCGTTGTTAGATTCACTAGGGCCTCATCCTTTAACCCACTCTCTACAAATTTATTGTATTTGGCTCATTAACTCACAATCTCACACCTGTTGGGCTTGGGCTGCTAACCATGACCCTACAAGTATTTTTTAAAAACATTTTAAACCTTATTCTTTTAACGAGATTTAGAGTCTGAAAGTAAAAAACAAAAATTCTTTTAACTCCCGCGGAAAATAGTGCCTACAAAAATGGTGCAAAACTTTTGATCCAATTGATTTTTGTCATCTTCTTTTTCTTTTTTCTTTTTTGGGCGCAGCTTACGTCCAGTGCTCCAGTGCACTGGACGCATTGAGATTGTGACACGTGTCCAAAAATGGACACGTGTCACAATCGGTGCGGCTCCAGTACACTGGAGCAACTGGACATAAGCCGCTCCCTTCTTTTTTTTTGGGGGGGGGGGGGGGGGGGGGGTGTTCATTTATTTATTGAAAGTCTCAAAAATGGATCGGTTTTGTTCAGTTATATGCTCTAAGGACTATTCCTTAATTATGGCCTTAACATTTAAGCTGATTGTAGGACGTGTTATGTTAGAGCTGGTGCTACTATTAATCGTATTCACACCACTGTTTGAGTGGAAGCAACAATATTCTAATCAACCTGAAGCAAGTCTAACCATTTCCTAGAAACATAAATATATATCTGAAAGAGAGTAATATGTGAAAGAAAAGGTGAGGTTGAAATAAAAGGGTTATTTTACTTTTATAGTATTGCACAAATATATTATTTGTTTGTGGAATATAAGAAGTTGTTCATGAATGTGGAGGTGAACTTCCAGATATATGCGTCTCATTGGAATGCAATCTAGATAATGATATTTAACATTACCGATAAGAGTAGGTAATGGAGAATTTTTAATTTTGAAATCACAAAATGGATCCTAGAAAGCTTTTTTTTTTTTTTTTTTGCTGAATAGAAAACAAAAGAGTTTGCTCTCTAATTTTAGCACTCATTTAATAAGGAATCATGAATTTAAAAAATGCTAAAAACTGGTGTGCAAATATTCTTATGTAACATTCAAGGTGAAAATCTGCTTTGGTATTTTGTTCAACTAAAAGGGAGCACACGAAGCAGCACAATTCCTCTCTCAAATAGCAATGACCTTTGGTCATTCAAATTGCGTTCGTTAAAGTAGTGAACAACTGGAAACGCTTAAGGAAGGAGCACTATCATGCAGTGACAAGCAAACGCAATCTTATTTAATATTTGGTGCTATAGAGCAAACGTATTCTGCGATAGAATACTCTTGGACGCATTATGATTTCCTCAAGTCAAGTTGATGTCAAGTGCACCACTTATTAAAGTGCATGTTTGTAGTTTGTTTCCTGCTGACTTGAATGAAAACTATAGCTCTTAAATAAAGCTCATTCCTTATTCTCTCCTATTTTCGTATGTCTCTGTAAATTCTTATATTGGAAGGGATGAGGGAAAATATAAGAGATAGAGAAGGAGAGAGAGAGAGAGAGAGAGAGAGAGGGGGGGGGGGGGGTGAGGTTGGGGAAGAGAAATGCAACACATTACATATCTCCTTTTCTCCTCCTACTCCAACACAAAAATAAAAAGAGGGTCAGCATATATCGTCAGTTGGTAAAATGATTGGTCAATAAATATTTAAGATCTTGTGTTTTTTTAAGAGTGAAAAACCTGTTAAAAAAAATACCCAGGTTGCGCACTTTACATTACAAAAAGTGCTTATAGGCTTATAGTTTCATTTACCTTTTTCTTTTAATAAATAAAAAATCACTTTAATGGTTTAAACAAATGATAGATGAGAAGGGATTAGATCTCTTCCTAGTGAATAATCTAATTTAGATGTAAAATATGTGGGTACTTAAAAATCATACTAACCTCTGAGCATGCACGTGAGCGTGTGCTTAGAGACTCTTCTATTTTTTTGAGTAACGTTAATAATTTGCATCCATTAAAATTGATAAGCCAAAAATGTAATGACCCCTTTGGCAAATTAATTAATTAATTACTCAAGTAAAATAATTAAGTTAATTTAATATGCAATAGCGTGGTAGCACAAACAAATCACTAAATAACTAAATGCAATGGAAATTAAATTTGACATAGGTGATTTGTTTACGAATGAGGAAAACCACCGAGGCAAAACCCCATCGGATGAATTTAAGACTACCACTCCCGATAATCCACTATTATCAAAACATGCAGTTACAAGTAAAATGAATCCCAATACCTAATACCAACCTACAGTTGAACCCTTACCTCAATACCCAATTGGACTTGTATTGTAGCGGCAATCTCTCCGTTCAATGCACAATTCCCAGTACGTAACTAACCAATGATGCATGGATCCAAGTACGTGACTAACACACTAATTTGAGGAAGATGTTGGCCGCAAAGTTCTTCAGTTCATCTAACAATGAAGATCAGGAAGCTTCTTGGTCACAAAACCCTTGGCGTAAAGACACAATAGCTTCTATAGAGAATATGATGAACTAGAGCAGTTTCTGCTTCCAGTCACAATATGCGCGAATTCTGTTTTTAACACCTTGCATTACCTAGTGACGGCTCTTAAAATAATCCTTATATATGTCTAGGGTTGTGAAAAAAGAAACCCTACACAAATACTCATGGATATGCGTGTAATCCGGTCTAGAAAACATGATTTTGTAATTCTCAACAAATGCAGCTTATGTCGAGCTTCAACATTAAATCCCAATAGAAGTCTTTCTGTCAAGCTTTAATGAACAACACATCCTTCACTTGTTTCTTAGTCAGACTTGCATGACTTCAATACTAAACTTGAACACTTTCTTGAAGTACTAAACCCATCATAAATCTGCCCAATTATAAGTAAAGTGCATTTTGTCAAAGGATTAGCCAATTACATAAATATGTCCCTAACAATATCTCCTTTTGGCAATCCATGACAAAACCACAACAAACAAATGAATCATGAGAGAAGTCTTAAATCACTAAACTCATAATCACTTGTTGAATTACAAAACAAATCTAACCCTAACACAAACTCTTGAAAAACTTTGCAAGAAAAGAGTTCATGGCATGGTAGACTTTCACAACCTGTCTTTCTAAAACACTTAAACAAAACTCATCAAGGCATCATGTGTGAAACGGAAATAAAAGATTGTATACATAAAGAAACATGTGTATAAAGAGAGAAAAAAAAAATAACATATGTAGAGATAGGTGAAGAAAAACATACATCATCATATATATGAGAAAAGATAAGTACAATGTATGTCAATAAATGGTCACAAGACCAGTATACATAAGGCTAATGTAAAAGAAAGAAAAGAAAAGTACATGTAAACCTCACTACATCCCTCAAGATCTATAAACACACTCCCCTTGACAAAAATATTCTATGCTAACTCTCCCCCTAACTACAAGACTACTCTCATCCAAAACTACTCCCCTTTTTTATCATAAATGACAAAGGGAAAGTCACCGAGAGGTCGTCATCTCATCATCACTAGAAGAGCTAGCATCCTCATCCTCATCATCACCATCATCACCATCTTCATCTGTCGAAGCCTCTAGAGAAGGAGAGGGATAGGGAGCAAAACCACCAAGGCGAGCTTGTCGTTGTGCTATACGACTGATACGAGTGTTCACCTGACACATCTCATTAGTGAGAGAGTCAAGGCGAGCATCCATGTGTTGAAGCTATGTCATGATGGCCTCCAAGGTCACACCAGCTACCGAAGAAGAAGGAGCAGAGGTGGAAGGAACCGAAGAAGAAGGAGCTGCAGGATATGCATGATTAGTCGTCTCCATCCGTGGCCGTTTCAGTTGAAGTTGGGCCTCGCTCTACCGAACAGAACCGGCGCTAATGGCACCCATAGTGGTGAAATAAGTATAATCAGGAATGGGGATGCAAAAGTTGCTAAGGATCCACGTGAGAGCTGAAGGAAAAATGGGCTTATCACGTTGTGCTATACGACCGATATGGGTGTTCACCTGACACATCTCATTGGTAAGAGAGTCAAGGCGAGCATCCATGCGCTGAAGCTGTGCCATGATGGCCTCCAAGGTCACACCAACTACCGAAGAAGAAGAAGCAGAGGTGGAAGGAACCGAAGAAGAATGAGCTACAGGATTTACATGATCGGTCGTTTCCGTCCGTGGCCGCTTCGGTTAAAGTTGGGCCTCGTTCCACCAAATAAAATTGGCGCTGATGGCACCTATAGTGGTGAAATAAGAAGAATCAGGAATGGGGATGGAGAAGTGGCTAAGGATTTGCGTGATAGCTGAAGGAAAGATGGGCTTATCACAAGTCGTCGTATCCTAATAGACATCGATGAAAGAAGTGATGAAGGGAAGTCTATAGAAAGATCCTCAAGAACAGATAAAAGAAAACAAGCACAAGGCTCAATGATAGAGTTATAGTGAGACAATAAAGTAAGAGTAAATGTCATCACCATGTTAAGAAATCTCGAACCTTTTGCAAAACCCGAGCATGGGGTGTTTTGCTTCCCACCCCATATGGCAGGTGTCTCACAAAAATGAGACAAAAGCTCGTCTCTAGACACAGTCCTAAGATACTCACAGTTGGGGTAGTCAGGATGCACTACCCGTAGATCATGTAGTACCTCAGATATAAGATCCGGGGTAACTACGATACGTGTACTTCGAAATGTCGTGTCAAACCGAGGTACAAAGGTATCGATACCATGTATATTGGAGTAAAACTCCTATATAAACACGATGAAACACCTCAAGGGACTCTCACATAGAGATTCCCAGCCCCTAGTCCGAATGACAGTGGGAACAGGAGTGTCGGAAAAGTCTGACAGAATAACATGTCGCTCCGGATGAACGCCACATTTCTGAAAGTTCTCCAAGAAGTCCTTTTGGGCCTCCCATCACGAAACCAAACGTGAAGAGGGGAGATAGGATCAAAAGAAGAAGACCGAGAACCAAGAGAGTTCCAAGCCGAAGTAGATTTACACACTCTGGGTGCCATAGCACAGTCTATCCGAGAGAGAGAGAAAGAGAGAGGGAAAGAGAAAGAGAGAGACAAAACACAATCACAACCAGAAACAAAGAGATAAAAAAGAAAGGAAAGACGTATGCATGAAAAATGCATAAACATGTGACGTGCAAAAATTTAAATTGCATCATGGGTAAAACCCAATCCAAACCTGCCAGCACACATTCCAATAATAATCAAACACACATCTAAATGCATAAAACATTGTTAAAATGCAATGAGAATGTAATGCATGAGCATATAACATCAAATCAAAAACACCCAACCTAACAATTTCACCCAAAAAAAAAAAACCTCAAAAACCCCCCAAAATTTTCAAAAACCCAAAAACTTAAGTCAAAAATGCATGAATGCATGAAAATGAAGGGATTTAGGAAGCTTACCAAGTGATCTGAACTTGATATAGGCCAAAAATGCAGTGGGTAGTGAGATTTGAGTAAAAAAAATGTGTTTGGGGTGAGAGAGAGAAGTTTCTGTTGAGAGAGAGAAGTGAGAAATGATATCTGATACGCACTCAGCCCTTAAAAGAGAAATCGCAGCTCAATGGATCAAAGTATCTGTCGGGCACTAAATCTTGATAGAAATGAATCTGTCAAGGTGCTGTCGAGGATTTGTCGACGGCAAAAAATACTTCGATGGATCAAGAATTTGTCGAGAATCTATTGGCCAGACAAAAGGTTCAGAAAATTAGCTCGATGGATTGAAAAAGCTGTCGAGATTCTATCAAGAAGAAACCCAAAAATCTCGATGGATCGAGATTCCGTTAAGATTTGTCGAGAAAAGAAGAAAGAAGGGCTTGATAGAAGAGAATTTATCGAGGATCTGTCGAGAAGCTATCGAGTTTGAAGAAAACAGGTTTTTCAAGAAGGGAAAAACACATATAGATGAATGTAACAAGCAAGCTACTCAAATATAGATCCAATCAACATATTAAGCTCTCAAAACATCTCTCCACATATAAGCAAAGCATTCAAGATCCAAAACACACACACATACTAAACAAGTCTAACCAATTTTATATTTCAAAAACAAGTTAAGACAGTTTAGTGAGCATATATTAAAACATGTATTCCTTGTGATGGCTAAATCACATTGTATTTGCACATGTATCAAAAGTAGCAAAGAGTTTGCGTGTTATGTGTGAAAACATAGTAAGAGTGCATAAGTGTCTCATATTATGACAATTTGAGATGTGAGAAAATCAAATACACTCACACACAATCATAACTGTTTGATGGGGACTATTACTTTTGTGGTACATCATATAACTCCCGCATCTCCTAGAAACACGCTTGCAACCATATTTAAAAGCATTTTGATTCTTTTTTTTTTTTTTTTTTTTTTTTTTGCTTTTGTATACTTTGCATATTTTTCTTTTAAGCATAGCATGCATGGGCATATCAGAGAGAGAGAAGAAGTACCTAATTATGTAAGCTTAAACATCACAATTTTGCTATGCTGAAGCACACAAATGTTATACATGATTGGCTGGCTTTAGTGGTGAAATGGTTATTTATGTCTTTCTCTTACGATTTTCTAGTCCTTCCCGTCAAAAAGAGTTATATGAGTGTTAAGTATAAAAGATTACTTAATCGTACTCATCACAAACATGAGCCACAAAGCTTACTTGTTTAGTTATGCATTGAGATACTCATCTAAGTTACAAGAGATACAAAGTTTAGAAAACTTTATTTCAATGGCCATCTAAGGTACACAAATACCAATATACACAAATACACTGTTTTTGTATTTTTCTAATTTTTCAATTTTTATTTTTTTATTTTTATGAAAAGCAAAAAAAAAAAAAAAAAAAAACAAAAACTGAAACACAACCAAACAAAAACATAAAGAAACACATAAAGCATAAAACTAGATGCAAATGCATGAGAAATAACGAGAAAGAGGAGAGATCACTCCATGGAGATTACACCAATGTTTTGGCATAGGAATTCAAACAGTTTGCTATCAAGAGGTTTAGTAAACAAATCGGCCTTCTGATCAAAAGTGAGTGTGCCATCTTCGACAAGCTCCTGAATGAAGTGGTGTCGTATCTCTATATGTTTTGTTCGAGAATGTTGAACAGGATTTGTAGAGATGTTAGTATTGTCATAATAAATGGTAAGATGTTCTTGATGAATACCATAATCAAGGAAGAGTTTTTGCATCCACAAAAGTTGAGTGTAAAAGCTACTAGCAGCAATGTATTAAGCCTCAGCGGTGAATAATGAGATGGAATTCTACTTTTTACTCATCTAGGAGACAAGATTATTACCCACATAAAAGCAATCCCTCGAAGTTCTTTTTCTATCATCAGCATTCCCAGCCTAATCTGCATCAGAATACCCAGCTAAGACATCATTGGTGTCCTTGCTATACCACACTCCAAAATTGGCAATGGATTTGACATATTTTATGATTCTTTTTAAAGCAATCATATGAGACTCTTTAGGGTTTCCCTGATATCTAGCACACACTCCTACACTGTAACTAATGTCAAGTCTACTAGTAGTAAGGTAAAGTAGACTATCTATCATGCTTCTTTATAAAGAAGAATCAACATTTTTGCCTAACAAGTCAACAGTAAGTTTAACATTTGGGCTCATTGGTGTTCTAACAGGACTAATAGAATCCAAACCAAACTTTTTCACAAGATTTTTGGCATATTTAGATTGAGATGTGAATATACCTGACTCTTGCTAACGAATCTGCAATCCAAGGAAGTAATTCAACTTTCCGATCATGCTCATCTCGAACTCGACCTACATAAGCTTTGAAAAGTCATGAGCAAGTTCATCCTTTGTAGATCCGAAGATGATATCATCACCATAGACTTGAGTAACTATCAACTCGCCATTCTCCTTTTTAATAAAAAGAGTTTGATCAGCTTGTCCTCTTGTGAAACCATGTGAGACCAGGTATTGTGTAAGCTAGTCATACCAAGCTCTAGGTGTTTGCTTTAGTCCATAGAGAGCCTTCTTGAGGTACAACACATGATCCAGAAAGTGTGGATCAATGAATCCTTTAGGCTGAGTAACATAGACATCTTCTTTAAGAAACCTGTTCAAGAATGTAGTCTTCACGTCCATTTGGTAAAGCTTGAACTTCAAGTAACAAGCCAGGGCTAGGAGAACCCTAATGGATTCTATGCGAGCCACAGGAGCAAATGTTTCATCAAAATCTACTCCTTCCACTTGAGAGTATCCTTGGGCCACTAGACGAGCCTTGTTGTGAATCACTTTTCCCTCCTCATCAGTTTTATTGTGGAATATCCATTTTGTGCCAATGATATGCTCTCCTTCTGGTCTAGGTACTAAGGTCCAAACATCATTCCTTTGAAACTAGAGTAGTTCATCATGCATGGCCTCAACCCAGCTTTCATCCTAGGGAGCATCCTCAACCTTGGTGGGTTCAAACTACGACAAATAGCAAGAATAAGACACAAAGTTAGCAACACATTTATCAACGGTATGCTTTCTTAGTGTAAGTTCATTCATATTTCCCACAATAACTTCAGGAGGGTGATTTAACTTGATCCTTGAGGAAGGTCCTTTCTCTTTATGAGATTCAGACTTAGGTAATGTAGGAATATCTTCTGACACTTCTACAATACTTGGAGTACTTGGAGAAACGGGCTTTTAATCAACTTCTTCTTGAACAACCTTAGGCTTTGAAGGAAGAATTGCCTTAGGTATTTCCTCACTAATTTTCTCAGAACAAGAATCTAAAACTTCATCAATAACAACATTGACAGTTTCCATCACCTTCTTGGTTCTTTTTTGTACACTTGATAAGCTTTGCTTGTGGAGGAGTATCCCAAAAATATTCCTTCATCGCTTCGAGAGTCAAACTTTCTCACATTCTCTCTATCTTTGAGGATGAAACAAGTACTTCCAAAGATTTTGAAATACTTCACATTTGGCTTTCTTCCCTTTCACAATTCATAGGGAGTCTTCTTTATACTGGGTCTGAAATACACCTTGTTAACCGTATGACATGCAGTGTTGATTGCTTCTCCCCATAAATTTCTGGCCATATCTTTATTGTGTAACATGGCTCTAGCCATCTCCTGAATAAATTTGCTCTTTCTTTCTACTATACCATTTCGCTGAGGAGTAATAGGAGCAGAGAATTCTTGAGATATACCAGATCTAGAGAAAAAAGATTCCATGTATGAGTTCTCGAATTATTTACCATGATCACTGTGAATTCGATCAATCTTCATGTACTTCTCATTTTGTAGTCTTGTACACAAAACTTCAATGTGCTCAGGAGCATCTAACTTGGATCTTAGAAGAATGACCTAAGTATACTTGGAGAAATCATCTACTACAACCTTGATGTGTCTCTTTCCTCCAGGAGATTCGATTCTAGTTGGACCCATGAGATCTAGATGTAGTAGCTCCAAAGGTCTAGATGTAGTAGCTCCAAAGGTCTAGATGTAGCTGATGTCTGAGTGCCTGGATGTTTTGCTTTCGTCTATTTCCCAAGCTGACACGGTCCATACACAACATTGCTAACCCTGCTGAGCTTTGGTATTCCTAACACTGATTCATGCTTAGATACAATTAACAGATGTTTGTAGCTAGCATGTCCCATCCTTTGGTGCCATGGGTCTTCATTTGGCAAACGAATACTATTGCACACAATATCAACATTAGGTACCAATCCATAGTAGTTATCCAAAGTGCAGACTCCGCTTATGAGTTTCTTCCCAGACTCATTCAACACAAGGTATTTCCCTTTTGAGAATAGGACCATGAAGTCTTGATCACATATCTGACTTATGCTTAACAAGTTCACTCTCAGAACTTCTACATACAACACATTTGTAACGTCTGGCAGTCCAGGTAGAGAGATGGTTCCTTTCCCTTTTATTTGTGATTCGCTCCCATCACCAAAAGTTACATTTTCACCTTTCTTAGACTCGAAAACCTTGAATAGAGAACGATCTCCAGTCATGTGTCTTGAGCACCCACGGTTAAGGTACCATAAACATGTGTCCATTACCTTAAATACAAACTTCATCATAAAGCACACTTCATGCTTGCTTGACAAATCAGTAGGAATGGTTTTCTTTCTCATCTGCCATTTATGTACAAAATCTTTAATTTTCACCATTCTCAGACGAACTCCTTTGCACATTTTCATTTTGAAGAAGTATAGTTTCTTCCTTGTCATACTAAGACCTTTTTTAACAATCATCAAGATTGAATGTTCAAAATGGGTATAAACCACCCTTGAACGTTTATACCCCAAATTACAAAATATCAATTCAAGTTTAATATCAAACGATTAACGTGCGAAACATGAACATAAGCTAAACATAGAATTGATAAACAATCTAAGCCAAATATAAACACATCCACAACAGAAAATAAATGGCAAAGATAAAAGGAAGGAAGATGCAAACACACGAACAATACACGATATGTTATCGAAGAGGAAACCGTAGCCCTCGGCGTAAAACCTCTCTGCCGCCCTCCAAGCAGTCAATAATCCACTAGAAAATGTAGTTGGGATACATGAACAGTAATAGACCCTCCAAGCCTAATCTACCCAGTGTACCTAAGCCCTCCAAGCTTCCTGCTCTAACTAGGTTGCGCCGAACCTTTTTCTTTTCTAACTTACCGGATTCCGCTATAGACTATAGCATTAACCAAAGTGAATTGGTTCCTTCCTAACTGCTTCCCAAAGCACCAAATAAACCTTCTCACGGATATGGGTATGGTGAAAAAACGATTTGGCTAAGAACTTTTCAAGGATGTGACAATGGAGAGAAAGAGAGTAAAGGAATTTAAAGAATCTCTAAGGTAAAGATTGTGGATGAATCAATCTTTATTTTTTCTCTAGGGTTTCTCTCACAAAATTATCTTTGGAAACTCTCTACATTTCGTGGGTATAAGGATCTATATATATTGGTGAGTGTTTGGAATGTGAAGAGTCAATTTTTTCTAAACAGGGCTGGTTGGCGGCTTGGCCTCACGACTGTTCCAGCCACGAGGCAACGGCCTGGCCAGCCTAGGACTTTTGTCCTGTAGTGCGACAGCTAGCAGGACCCTTCAGCTCCCCACATGCTTCTCACATAAGCTACATTTGGCGGCTTCCAGTCGCGAGTCCTAGCCGCGAAACTCTATCTCCTTACACAAACTTAAGCTTTTCTTCACATCTTCTCACACACTACCCTTACAAGAATCCCACATAAATACAGGGTTACTAATTGCTAAAATACGAGTAAATTTGGTATGAAATAAAACCAACAAGATGGTTGATTAAATTCAACCTTACAAAGATAGCTTTCAAATAACTCTTAGACTTACATTTTTTGAAATACTCAATCAAATAGAGATTAGAAAAGCAAGATGTATTTGAAATAAAAGATCTCTTCATGCCGCTTGTAGCCATGACAATAGGGGTCAATGGATCACACAACAAAGATTAAACCTAATTAGAGTGTGTCCACTCTGATACCACTTGATAGGCCAAAAATGTAATGACCCATTTGGCAAATTAATTAATTAATTACTCAAATGAATTAATTACGTCAATTTAACATGCAATAGCGTGGTAGCACAAACAAATCACCAAATAACTAAATGCAGTGAAAATTAAATTTGACATAGGTGATTTGTTTACGAATGTGGAAAACCACAAAGGCAAATCCCCATTGGGTGAATTTAAGATCACCACTCCCAAGAATCCACTATTATCAAAACAAGCAGTTACAAGTAAAAGGAATCCCAATACCTAATACCAACCTACAATTGAACCCTTACCCCAATACCCAATTGGATTTGTATTGTAGCGGCAATCTCTCCGTTCAATGCACGATTCCCAGTACATGACTAACCAATGATGCACGGATCCCAATACATCACTAACACACCAACTTGAGGAAGATGTTGACTACAAAATTCTTCAGTTCATCCAAAAAATGAAGATCAAGAAGCTCCTTGGCCATAAAACCCTTGATGTAAAGACACAGTAGTTTCTATAGAGAATATGATGAACTAGAGCAATTTCTGCTTCCGGTCACAATATGTATGGATTATGTTTTTAACACCTTGCTTCACCTAGTGACGGCTTTTAAATAATCCTTATACATGTCTAGGGTTGTGAGAAAAGAAACCCTACACAAATACTCATGGATATACGTGTAATCAGATCTAGAAAACCTGATTTCGTAATTCTCATCAGATACAGCTTGTGTCGAGCTTGTGTCGAGCTTTAACATTAAATCTCGATAGAAGTCTTTTTGTCAAGACTGCTATCGAGCTTTAATGAACAGCATTTCCTTCACTTGTTTCTTGGTTAAACTTGCATGGTTTCAATACTAAACTTGAACACTTGTTTTTTGAAGTATTAAACCCATCCTAAATCTACCCAGTTACAAGTAAAGTGTGTTTTATCAAAGGATTAACCAATTACATAAATATGTCCTTAACAAAAATTTGAGGTTATTATATTTTTTTAATCATAAAAAAAGCCTACAAGTGTGATGAAAAAATTATTTCACCCACAAACGTATAATACACCAACGTGACTCTCTACTCATTTTCTTCGGTACTATTCATTACTAGCCTTTGAGTACGCACATGACGCTCTTTTATTTTTTTGGTAAAGGTCAATAATTTGAATCCATTATAATTTGGAATTACTACATTTTTCAACCACAAAATACCTAGGGGAGTTTAAACAAGAAAATTTTACTCAACAAAGTATCCCATTTTAATTTGGGATTACTACTCCACAAAAAATGTTACATACCTTTTTTTTTTTTTTTTTAAAGATTACGTAGCTTTTCCTGGTTTTAAAGGTAGTTGCTAAATTTAAATTTAGGCTCTTTTTAACTTTCGTTATGGATGTGTAGTAAGTCGCTAAATTTTAGATTAAACAAAAATTGATAACTGCCATAAATATTTTTTTTATTTGAGAAGATAACTGCCACAAAAAAAATAAAAACAAAAACTCCAAAAATTAAAGAAAAGTGTTCAACAAAAAAAAAAATTTTAAAGAAACGTGGAGCCTAGAGCATTTCCTTTAACAAAGCTAGCCTTTGAGCAGACTTTTTTTTATTTTTTTGGTAAAGATTAATAATTTGCATTCATTATAAATTGGAATTACTACACATTTTCCAATCACAAAAAACCTAGGAGTGTGATGAGTGTTAATATTTGACTCACCACACTCCTAGGTTTTTTTGTGATTGAAACATGTGTAACAATTATAATTTATAATGAATGAAAATTATTAATCTTTACCAAAAAATAAAAAATAAAAAAACCTCTTAGCGCGTGCTCAGAGAAATGTTAATAATTTTAATACTTGGTACAAACACATAACACTCATCACGCCCCTAAGTATTTTGTGATTGAAAAATGTAATAGTCTCAAATTATAATGGATTCAAATTATTAACACTTACTAAAAAAATAGAAAAGCACGTACTCAAAGGCTAGTAAATAAACTAAAGACTTTACAGGTTGTAAGTTGTAACTCAAGCTTATTATAGGATTATTTAAACTAGTAAACAAAAGAGAATTTCATAAAAACAAATAGAAGAAATATAAATGACAAAAGCATTCATACTTTTGTATACGATGTTCACATCTTGGAATAATTAAACAATGAGTCAAATTTAAAAGTTAAAAACTAAATAATATTTTCGATAAAATATTGGAAAAATAAAAATGAGATTGAGATTGAAAAATATTGATACCATTTATTTAAAGGAGTGTATCAGTGTATGGAGTTTTTGGATCCAAACACATAAAGGAAGAAACTTTTTTTCATTAACAAACTTAATACAGATTAAATAATGTAGTACAATTAATGAGCTTGATGATTAATTGATTTTCTTGAATAAAATCTCTAAAGCAATTGTGCAAAACTAGAATAGCCGCCATGTGGTAAAAAATAGGTCATTCTAGAGTTTATGGACGGGAATGTTTTCCAGCTTTTCCCTTTTATATATTTTGTTAGGGTTTAAACTTTAAAGATGTTCGGAAAAAACTGATACCAAAACATACCAAATTTTAATTGAACTAGAAAATTAATGTCAACACATATATATTTGTGTTGTATCAATAGAATTATATTAGGATTGAATCTGGGTTAAATGACGATTGAAGACAACAAAGTTTCTATAGGTTCAAAATGAGTAGTTGATAGTCTTTTACCCATATATTTTAAACCATAATGAATTTTTAAGTAAAACTTATAACAATCAAAATTAGGCAACCAGGTTTTAGACTTTGGGAACATGTATATCGAATCAAAATCTTATATTGAGAAAGAAACGGAACTAGAAGTTAGACTCTTGTGGTGCTTTGGACGACTAGAACAAGTGGAGAGATGATTTGGGTAATTAATATGGAACAGCCTCAATTTATGGTGTTTTCTGATCTTGCGAGGTATATCACAATCTTATATTTTTCCCTACCATGATTTCTCACCGTTCTAGTTTGTGCAAATAAAGATTTCATGGATGAAATCACTGTAACGGATTTCTAATGTTCTAGGATTACTACAATAGAAAGGCAAGCAAGGTGTTTGTAGAAGTTACGATAGTGAGTCTAATTACACACAGGTTTTGTAAGTAGACTAATGTTTTTATAGGGAGTTTTCTGTAAGAGCAAGACCCCAAAGTGTTTATCTATTGAAGAGCAGTGGCGGAGCCAAAAATAAAAAATTATAAGGGGCCAAACTAAGTATAATAAGATTCTTAAGAGTTTTTTTAATTATTTTTTAAAATTTTAAAAAAAGAAATTTTTTTCATAAGATAGTTCTTTTTTTGAGAAGTCATAAGATAGTTCTTGATTAATAAGACATTCAATGAAACAAAAATATATAAATAATAATAAACTGTATGCTTATCAAATAATTAAAATTTATGCCCTAGTTATATATTTATTTAAAAAAAACATATAAATAATAAATTGTACGCTTATCAATCAAACAAAATAAATAAAATAAATTAATGAAACCTTAAAATTTAACTGTAACTCACAATTGGATTCAATTTGCAAACATATTAAACAATCTAGTGATCTATAGCTACACGGCAAGCAAAAAAACACAAAAAATTATATTTAATAATATTTAAACATTACAAGTGCAAGCCAACTGTAAAACACAAATCAATGCACATTTAACAAAAGAAGTCTATCATTTTTTTTAGATATACACGGCTATTCACTTTAACATACATGATAAATAATAAATTGCATGCTTATCAATCAAACAAAATAAATAAAATAAATTAATGAAACCTTAAAATTTAGCTGTAACTCACAAATGGATTCAATTTATTAAACAATCTAGTGATCTAAAGCTACACGGCAAGCAAAAAAAGTACAAAAAATTATATTTAATATTATTTAAGCATTACAAGTGCAAGCCAACTGTAAAACACAAATCAATGCACATTTAACAAAAGAAGTCTATCATTTTTTTTTAAGATATACACGGCTATTCGCTTTAACATACATGTAGACATGGCAAAACGGGTCAGAATTTTCTGACCCGACCCGACCCGACCCGAAAAATACCCGACCCGAACCCGATTTTTTTGACCCGAAGCAAAAACGGGTTGACCCGTGACCCGACCCGTATTTTTTGCGGGTCAACCCGACCCGACCCGCGACCCGACCCGAACCCGAACCATTTTTTTAAAACTTTTTTTTTTTGGTAAAAAAAATAGTAAAACTAAGACAATATTGGTTTAATTGTTTATTGTGAACTTTAAGGAAACAATTGATACATTTACATAACTACATGCAAATTAATTGAAAGATAAATGGTTGAACATTCTGTAATGAGTAAATATTTTTAAATATCAAATAGCAAAGTACATGCCAAGATAATCTAGTTACAGTAGAGTTAAAAACATAGATTTAAAATTGTAGACATGTGAGAAACATTCACAAGTGTGAAAATAGTGAAGCTAGAGTATCAAATTAGTATAAATTATGAATACTTAGACCTATTTTTTAATAATTTATGTCCAAAATAAACGGCTTTTCAAAATAAATTATGATATTTCCTAGAGTGTGTGTTGCTTAACAATAATATGATATTCATAAAAGAGACCATGTATAAATAAGTAAGCAATCAAATTTTAAAGTATATCTCAAATTGAAATAAAGTGTCAACTACAACTGATAATAGATTATAAAATTAATTTTTAAGATTGTAAATTTCTTATATGTTTTTATTTTTTATCAAATGAGTTATCCAATAAGTTATTTGTAATTTTGTTTTATATTTTGAAATGTTGATAATGTGTAGAAATAAAACTTGATTATTTGTTTTACTTATCTTTGTGTTATTTTGTTTTAAATAGTAATGTTATAATTTGTATAATTTTAAAATTATTGAATAAGTATTAATAAGTTTAATTGAGTTCATGCTTGATATAAGTGGTGAATTCAAAATATGCATTTTACATCAAGTAATTTATTGCATAACTTTCCAAATGATAGATACATGTTGTTTTCTTTATAAAAATAAAAAATAAAAAATTTCATGTGAAAAATACGGGTCAACCCGACCCAACCCGACCCGACCCGCAACCCGATTAACCCGAACCCGATTTTGACCCGCTTAAAATGACCCGTTTTTGACCCGCAACCCGATTGACCCGACCCGAACCCGACCCGACCCGCCCGTTTTGCCATGTCTACATACATGATAGTATGATACATCCCACTCCCACCCAACTAAAGCATAAACAAAGACAAAGAAAGAGCACTTATCAAAAAAAAGACAAAGAAAGAGCAGAGAGAGATCTACAGAGAGCAACTGAGCAAGAAAGAAAGAGAGTCAGAAACAGATATTAGTGCCGACTGATCTGGACGAAGCCGACGCCAGTCATCAAGTGGAGGCTGAAAGCAGCTCGCGGTGGAGACAATGGCATAAGGGATTTTTTTTTTTTTTTTCCTTTAAATGGCAGATATATGTGATATGTTAAAGCAATAAAGCCGGTTCTTTTTTTCTTCATACTTTTCATTATTTGAGGAGTACTTCTAATTGGAAATTAATTCTTGATTAGCAAAGAATTGTTTGTTTTTATTTTTATCTTTTTTCCTTTTTGGGATATTTTATTATTATTGTTTTTCCTTTTTTGGGATATTGTTGATTTGAAAATTTGTTAAATGTTTTGTATAATTTTTTTCAACGAGAATTAAGGGGGGCGGGGGGCGGGGGGCGGTTGCCAGTAAGTATAATTTATCGTTGATGACATAAAATTTAGAAATTTACTAGTATTATTCATAGGAGTTTTGAAAAGTTAGGGGGGGCCACCCCCTCCCTCCTAGCTCTGCCAACGAAGAGATTATTGGTATCCGTTAGGTAATGTTGTCCTACTAACACTGTTTATATTTTTTAAAAATATGTATGGGTAAAAAAATATGTGTAATATTATTTATGTGCATGTATCAAACAACTTCTTGGTTTCTAAATCTTTGTTTCTTTTTACTGCTTTCATCATTATTGCATTAGATTTTTTTTTTTTTGTTTTTTGATAGAATTATTGCATTAGATTTGTTATTTGATATTTGTGGTTTATATATTGCTTCTATATGAATTCATAATAAGCCTCTGTTTGAGTACCAATGAAAAATGAAAATTATTTCACAATTTAGCTTATTTTTGCTACTATTTATGGGCTCTATTGCACTTTTTGGTACTATTTATGGGCTTTATTATACTATTTCAACTAACTTTGACCTTTATCTACAGTACTTTCAGCAATAAGTTTTCAGTTTCAGCAAAATAAGCTGTATCCAAACAGTCCCTAAATTTGTAGAATTAAATTGGATTATTCCAGTGTTGCACTTGTACATATATCGTATGATTCAATTGGTTAGTTTTTAAAGTAAAATACTAGCCAAAGGTTTATCTATCACAAGCTTAATATATAGGGGTTAATTATTCAAATTTAAAGATAGGTAACCAAATTGACACTCACATCATAGATCAAGGGTGGTATTTATAAACCCTTAACTTTTTGATCTCATTAAAAGGTTATAAAGGCTACAATCGGATTGAGATCCAGGTATTTCACTTGATACAATAGCTCTAAATAGTTGAGATTGAGAATTGAAAAAAAAAAAAAAAATCAACCATTGAATGAACAAAGTGAGAAAAAGTTAAAAAGTGAAAGTAGCAAAAAACAATTTGTGAGTGGTGATCTCATTAAAAGGTTATAAAGGCTACAGTCGGATTGAGATCTAGGTATTCCACTTGATACAATAGCTCTCAATAGTTGAGATTGAGAGTTGAAAAAAAAAAATCAACCATTGAATGAACAAAGTGAAAAAAAGTTAAAAAGTGAAAGTAGCAAAAAAAAATTTGTGAGTGGGGAGGGGTTAGTTGCACTAAGTGCACATGATCCTATCCGCTACATTCGACCTTTTTGTTTCTATTAGAAAAAGTTATTCCACTTGATGTAGTAGCTCTCAATAGCTGAGATAGAGAGTTGAAAAAAAAAAAAAAAACAAAAACAAAAACAAATTTTTAACTCAACCATTGAATGAACAAAGTGAGAAAAAGTTAAAAAGTGAAAGTAGCAAAAAACAATTTGTGAGTGGGGAGGGGATAATTGCACTAAGTGCATGCGATTGTATCTACTACAACGGACCTTTTTCTTTCTATTAAGGTGTTTACTTTGTCTATACTTTTTTTTTCTTTTACATATTTTATTGGCAATGAAAGAAAATCTTGAAACTAAATGATCGAAATTAATTAGCTTTTCATTTTCGTTAACGAACAGAAGAACTGCCTTCTATTTGTCAATTGTAATAACTAATAAGCATGACTGATTATGCAATTTCCATATGAAAATTGTCTTTATTGATTTGCCCCCTCTTCCTCCCTAATATTAAATAGAATCTTCTTAGGCACCAACTACTGCTTTCCATTTTTTGGGGTCACCAAGGAGAATTAATAAACATTACTCTTCTTACATACCAAGAGATAGTTTCTTTAGATACATCAAAAGCTAAACATTAGAGAAACATCAGGGTGGGTTGCTCAGTTGCTATGAAGACCAAAAACTCTCATATCAATTGCACTCAGTGGCGGCTTTACATGTATGTCAGGGTGTTTAGACTTGAAAAAAAAAATTATATATTGTACATAATTATTTTTAAATTAACTTGTTTTATCTACCCTATAAAAAAATATTGAATACTTTACTTGAAAATCTTAGGGCATGTTTGCTTTAAGCAAAAATAGGTGTATTTTATATTCATTTTAAGTTTTTCATGGGATTCACTACTAAAAAACTTGTTTGGCTTGTATTTGTATTTAGTTTTCATTTTTAGTATCCAAACAAAATTTACTATATACGCTCAAAACCAAGCAGCCAAATTATCGGTAGCAATATAATCATTAGACAAGATTTCCATGCTGTTTCCTAAAATAAAACCTCATTCTACAATCTCATTCAGTCCTATCAGAGCAAAGAAACAAATAAAAGAACTAATTGGGTGTTGTAAACACGAGTAAATATCAGAGTTTCAATAGAAAAGGAGAGGAGGAGAAAAAAAAAAGGGTAGGCATCGACAGGTACTGTTGGAAAAAAAGGAAGAGGGACAGACTATAATAAGATCCATATGGTCCTCAAAAGATGAAACACGCATATCCTGCACCTTTTTTATCATATGCACATCCTTCTTTAATTGTTGTTCTTTAAAAACTCAAACAAGTACAAGATTAGGCCAATAAAACAATAAATGAACAACATATTCAACAAAATGTTCATTAAAAAACAAAAAATAAAAACTCCTAATCTTTTAAAATTTTAACTCATTCAACTCATTCTATAGAAATAATCCATAATTTCATTTTTTTTTTCCATAAAAAATGGTACCAAGAGATATACTGTGGCTGTGAGTTCTCCTTAATGTCACTGGTAGTTTTACTCTTCTCAGCTTGCAGTCGCAACAAGTATCATCTCTCCATTTTTCTTCTATAACATTATTTCAAACTTTCTTTCACTTTATTGCTCTAATCTCAGCATTCTAAGTTCTCATTTTATCTCTCATCAATTTCTTTTTGCTTTTTCATTTTGTTAGTAGAAAAAAATTGTAAAACTTCATATATTTATGTTTTTTTTTTTAATGTCAATATATTCAAGTTTTCTTTTATTAAATTTTGTATAATTTAAAATTTTAAAATACTATCCAAAAAATTAGGGTTATGTTAACACGTGTCTTTAGGGAAATTGTAATAAACCATATTAAAAAAAATTTAACACTAATTTTATGAGAAATATAAAAAGCTGTCAACAATATTAATTGTTTTATTATTTTCCCATAAAAACATTTCTAAAAATAGTTTATAAACTAATTCCCTTAAGGTATTCGTTAATATTTCTCTTATTGTATTAAGCTTATGCTACAATTGCAGTGGCACTGTTGGCTTCCCTGCCTTGGGATTGTTGAGGGTCATTTTTGTAAAACAAACCCAACTCAGCAAAGCAGGCAGCAAATAGGAGTGGCAAGCATAGAATAAAACTATTAAGCCCAAGCAGCAGGAATAACGGATCACAGGCCCATAACATGAACAAATGGGTCTCGAGGAAGCAAATGGGCGCAAAGGGCCCGGAAAGAGAGAAATGGCACCCATTGGCAATATATGGTATGGAAAAGTGAGAATGGGCCGCGGCAGGCTCAAGGCAATGTAAATAAAGAAAGTAGGGGTTGATGGCAAGCCCATAAACCCCAAAGATGAGAATGAGGAGATTGGGCCGGGGAAGCCCAATCAAGTTAGTAAAAGCCCATAGGAATGTAGAGTTAGTAAATGGTTAAGTCACTGGGGGAAGGAATAAAACGGTAGGCCTGAAAAGAGGCCTAGCAGGAACAAATCGCCATGGTAGAAAATGCCGAGTAAAGTGGTAGGACATGAGGGCAACCAAGAAATGGGCTAAGAAGAAATGTAAAACCCAGTATTAGAAGAAGCCCAGCACCAAAGGGAAACAGTGAATTATACAAAACTGCCCACGTAAAAGAACAAAGAAGCACGGCAGACTGTGCAAACAAAGCTCTAGGTCGCGGCAAACGCATGAGCCGCAGGCAGATTTTGAACGTACATAACAGGAAAGCACGCACAAGACCCAGGCACCACCAGCTTGTACCCAGCCAATATGGGACATGGTGGGGCCATGGGTCAGAGGTAAGAGGTAAGGGGGGGGGGGGTGAGGTTTAGTGGTGAGGAGAGGGGAAAAAATCTATTTTGCGGTTCCTACCCAAGCCCTTTTGGGAGGTACGTCCTGCTGGGATGACAGACTGCCCAAAAGAGGCAAGGTTAGGGGGGAACGTTGGGTGCATGCCATGGGGAGAGAGAGAGAGCATTTACGCCATGGCAGGAGAAAGTGCCACAGTGGACTAACAAATAACACAAACCTGCCTTTGTCTGGCGGGGGTAAATGGTACACAAACGAGCTCCTGGGTGGTCGGCAAGTACGCCCAGACCAGACAAAGGCGGTTAAAGGGTAAAGTGGTAAAATCCGGTCACGGCATGCCCTATAGAAGGACCATTGCCATGCCCTATAAAAGGGATCGGAAAAACAGAGGAACAGGAAAGTAAAAAGGAAAAACAAAAGAAAAAGAAAAGAAAGAAGAAAAGATAAGAAAGAGAACAGGAAAACAGAGAGAAAGAGTGTAATGGGCATGCACCAGTAGATCGGTTCCCTTCTCTCCCCCTCAAAATCCCACTCTTTGGGAGATGATTAAGTAATAGGAATTCCTTTAGGTACTTATCATTTACGTCTGATTCACTCAAAGTCATTAATCCCCACGGTAAGATATTTTCCTGGGGGATTAGTTTCATCGAGAGGAAGTGTTCTTCTTCATTGATTCTTTGCCACCGTGGACCGAAACTTGACTTGACATTGATTTTGATTAACTTCTATTATCGCTTAATCAATTACTCTTTTTTGTAAAAGCCGTTATTATCATTACCATTGTTATTACTGTGATTGTCATAGAAATAGAGATCACTCGGTCATTTTTCCATTAAGAGAAGGCCACTGTACTCTATTTTCTTTGTTGTTATTATATTTGCCTGCCGTAAACTTTTTGTAACAGCTCTGCTTGCCGTGAGAATGTTCCTGGCAGACAAGGCTTAGTTTGTGCACAAGCCGGCCCAAAGTGAGTTACATTTGGGCCGGTCTCAACTCTCCAACTCAAAAATACTCGGGCCCATAACTGCAGGAGGCAGCCCAACCTAACCCAAAACACAAAAAAGGCCCTTACAGGGATACCGAAGTTATAACTTAAAATTTTGAGGGAAAAATGCCCACACATCTCGTGAACTTTAAGCTAGTGGCCATTACACCTCCTAAACTTTTATTTTGGCCAATTTACTTCTTAAACTTCACATATTTGTCAATTCACTACATCTGTTAGTTTGCTGTCAAAATACCAACAGAATATGCACCTGAAACGCAAGTGATGTTAAAATACCAAAACCAACAGTCTGAACCCCAATGGAAGAAGAGAGAGGCACGTTTTGAGTGTAAGAGAGAGATACGGTAAGAACCAATGCATCATCCCTCTCTGGTGCCGGAAATTTTTTTTCCTGCCTTCCGCCAGTTTTGTGGTCCCACCATGCCTTTCAACAACGTATATAGATCATTGTTTGATAGCCACCATGCCTCAGTTTTGGAACTCTATTTTTTATAATGCGCTTGATTTACAAGGCTAGAATGTCTAAGTTCACTAATGTTTTACCCTTCAAACCAATGGCAGAGCCAGGATTTTAGTTCAAAGGGAGCAAAATTAATTTGAAATTATTAATAAATATTTATAAAAATAAATAAATTTACAATTGTAAATAAGCAAAAATTTACCAACTCAACTATTGTAAAAATTTTTGTGTTTCTTACCATTTAAATAAATTAAATAAAAAATAAAAGGCAAAAGTGTTATGAGTCTGTGATAATATATTAGTGAGAAAGTGAAAAGGTGAGACAAGCCAAAGCTAAAAGTTCTTTTAACTTGCTAACTTTGCAGTGTCCAAATGAAAAATAAAAAAATAAAAAGACTTGGACATGTAAAATGTTCTTTTGCTTTTTTTGAGGAAGATTGTGTTAGTTTTTGGTTCCTTTGACTAATTGTTGTTTTTTTTTCCCCCTATGTTAATGAATCAAAGTGGGCAAACTTTTCTCATATGCCTATAGCTAAGAAAGTTTTAGAGAAGTCAGAAGGGGGGGGGGGGGGGGGGGGCAGTTGCCCCCTCTTGACCCCCCTTAGCTCTGCCCCTGCTTCAAACATTGTGTGGACGAATTCCTTGCGAGTGGTATTTAAGAAACAGATCGAAATCCAACAAGTCCCCACCTAAATTAACAATCTTTACTGACCCAACAAAGAAAACTAACCAAAACCCACCAATCAATTCCGAATCCCAACAACAAAAACAACAAAATTCATCAAAACCCAGATTTTTTTTTCTATTTTTGGGGAAAAAAAAAAAGAAACAATTAAATATAAATTCATTCAATCAATAACTTGAAAAAAAGTACCTTAGGTTGTTTGGGTTTGGAGATTAAAGTCGGGAAGCGCAATCTCTTATGTCCAAATCCATTATAGCCTTTTTTTTTTTGGGTGTGCAAGGTGTGGATCCATATATGTTGTTGAAAGGCGAAACAAGAACTCAAATGGCAGGCCAAAAAATTTCCACACCGGAGAGGGATGATGTGATAGTTCTTACCGTTTCTCTCTCTACTTCCATTGGGGTTTTGACTTTTGGTTTTGGAATTTTAACATCACATGAGTTTCAGGTGCATATTTTGTTAGTATTTTAACTGCAAACTAACAGATGTAGTGAATGGGTAGATGTGTGAAGTTTAAGAAGTAAATTGATCAAAATAAAAGTTCAGGGAGTGTAATGGCCACTAGCTTAAATTTCATGGGGCTATTTGGACATTTTTCCCAAATTTTGATAATAAAGTGAACAAGGAATTTAAAATTTTAGCCCCTTGCGATATATATATATATATATATATATTTATTTATTTATTTAAGTACTACACTCATTTAAGGATCAATATGTCTTCAGCAAAAATAAAATAAAGAAAAAGGATCAATATGTCGTATAACATTTTTTAAGGGACCAAATTTGACCACAAACTTGGTTATAGCCTAAGGCTACAACTTCAATTAATATTTTTTATTAGATATGAATTTTCACAAATTTACCATTGGATTTTTTTTTTTTTTTTTATATTCTTCATATTTGCAAAATTTCCAAAACATAAAAAATCAATGGACAAAGTTTAGCTACAAAATTGGTTGTAGTCTAAGGCTACAACCTTACTCAACATCTTTTTTATTGAAGGTGAATTTTGACAAATCCACCATTGGATTACATGTTTTTCTTATATCTTTCATACTTGCAAAATATCTAGAAAATTAAAGATCAATAGTTATGTCATCAATAAATTTTTTAAAATACAAGTTTTTGTAGTTTAAAATTATGCATAAAATATTAACTTATAGATCATATAGTAAATAATATCTGATTGACATAAAATTTGATATGTGTATTAAGAGTATAAAGAACATGTAATTCAATAGTTAGATTTTCAAAATATGGAGTAATGTTTATTTTATTGAGTAAGGTTGTAGCCTTAGGCTACAACCAATTTTGTAGTTAAACTTTGTCAAGCTATGTCATCAATCAAATGTTTAAATTTTAAATTTTTGTAATTTAAAATTATGCTTAAAAAATAAGTTTATGAATCGAAAAGAAAACAACATCCGATTACACGAAATTTGACATAAGTGTTAAGAACATAAAGAACATATAATCCGACCGACAATTAAATTTTCAACATATGTAATTATGCTAATTTTTTTAGTGGGAGTTGTAGCCTTAGGCTACAACCAAGTTTGTAGTCAAACTTTATCCTTTTTCTTTTTTAGTGCTCTCAGTGTAGCTCATTAAAAATATTGGAAGTATATGCCCTCAATTTAGATAAGAAAATACCTATAGCAAAGGCAAATTTCTATCTGTTTTCAAATAAAAACCCTTAATTTAAGATGTTTAATAATTTCTGATAGTTTTTTTTTTATGGGAATAATTTCTAATAGATAAACTATTGTTATGTTTCAATATTGTGCAATTTCTAATTTAATTAACCAAAAAAAACTTAATTTAAGATGTTTGATGATATTAATTGTGAATGTTCAATATGGGTATAAACCACCCTTGAACATTTAGACCCCAAATTACAAATTATCAATTCAAGCTTATTATCAAACAATTAATGTGCGGAACATGAACATAAGTCAAACACAGAATTGATAAACAATCTAAGCCAAATATAAACACATCCACAGCAGTAAATAAATGGCAAAGATAAAGGGAAGGAAGATGCAAACACACGGACAACGCACGATGTGTTATCGAAGAGGAAACCAAAGCCCTCGGCGTAAAACCTCTCCATCACCCTCCAAGTGGTAAATAATCCACTAAAGAATGTAGTTGGGATACATGAATAGCAGAAAACCCTCAAAGCCTAATCTACCCAATGTACCTAAGCCCTCCAAGCTTCTTGCTCCAACGAGGTTGCGCCGAGCCTATTTCTTCTTTAGCTTACCGGATTCCGCTATAAACCATAGCATCAACCAATAGTCATTAGTTCCTTCCTAACTGCTTCCCAAAAGTACCAAATAAACCTTCTCACGAATATGAGTATGGTGAAAAAAGGATTTGGTCAAGAACCTCTCAAGGATGTGTCAATGGAGAGGAAGAGAGTAGAGCAATTGAAGAGTCTCTAAGGTAAAGATTGTGGATGAATCAATCTTGTTTTTCTCTAGGGTTTCTCTCACAAAATTCTCTCTAGAAGCTCTCTATATTTCGTGGGTATAAGGGTCTATATATAGTGATGAGTGTTTGGAATGCGAAAAGTTAGTTTTTCCCAAATAGGGTGTTCTAGCGACGTGGCCTCACGACTGGTCTAAGTCACGAGTTCCAGCCGCAAGTTAACGGCCTGGCCAGCCTAGAACGTTTGTCCTATAGTGCGACAGCTGGCGTGACCCTTCAACTCCCTGCATGCTTCTCACGTGTGCTGCAGTTGGCGGCTTCCAGTCGCGAGTCACCCGCGAGTCCTAGCCGCGAGACTCTACCTCCTTGCACAAACTTGAGTTATTCTTCACATCTTCTCATACACTACCCTTACAAGAATCTCACCTAAATACATGGTTACTAATTACTAAAATACAAGCAAATTTTGCATGGAATAAAGCCAACAAGATGGTTGATTAAATTCAATCTTACAATCTCCCCCTTTGGCTATTCCGTGACAAAACCCTACAACAGACTCTAGACTTAACGCATGAGTTGGGAACAGTTGAGCAAAACTCACTCACACCTAACTCTAGATTCTGATAAGCTCTTGAAACATATGAACAAGTATCTCCTGAAACACAACAACACAACAATATCATTGTATGCAGAAAAACTTGAAATGCATATGGAGCAAGCATAATATGATCAAGATGGTTGATTAAATTCAACCTTACAATCTCCCCCTTTGGCTATTCCGTGACAAAACCCTACAATAGACTCTAAACTTAACGCGTGAGTTGGGAACAGTTGAGCAAAACGCACTCACACCTAACTCTAGATTCTGATAAGCTCTTGAAACATATGAACAAGTATCTCCTGAAATACAACAACACAACAATATCATTGTATGCAGAAAAACTTGAAATGCATATGGAGCAAGTATAATATGATCAAGCAAAAATGGACTTAAGCAATAAAGTAATAAATCATGGCTTGACCAAAACATGCAATCACTATACAAAAGTGATCACAATGCTCATTCTCACATGGAATGAACATCCGGACATGCAGGCTAATAAGCTTATTTGCAAAGCATCATTTGCATGTCCAACACTCAACCAATGCATAAAACATATATGCATCTAGGAACAATCCTACAAGGGCACAAGAGTGAAGTACTAAAGAAAAATGCATGATATTTAACATTAAGTACTTAAACCACAAAACATAAAGGCTGCATAAGCATGGTACAAACCATAAAAGCCTACAAAATGCATGGAAACAAACCCTAAAAGTTTACAAAAGCAACATGGGTACAAAAATACCATACACATATACTGAATAACATCATAAATATAAATAAATACCAAAGTTTCAAAACCATCCAAGAGTTATGAGTTTAAGCCAAACATTAACTAACACCACAGTGTATCAAACCTATAATATCAACAGTAAACCAAAACATAGTATCAAAGCTTTAACAACATATGATTATGAAAGCTCCCCCTCAAACAAGCACTCCCCCTCAAGTGCTGCCCCAAAAATTCTCCCCTTTTTTGACCGGAATGGCCAAAGGGTCACTGCTCCTGGTTGGTGTAGATGCTGTCAAATTTAGCTGAAAGTACATCAAGTTGATCCTGCATTGCTGTCATCCTTTCAGTATGCTGATTTTGAACCTCTCTGAGTCCATCAATCCTCTCCCCCTACAAATGTGCACGAGAAATAGAATTTCTCCCTCTAAGAATGTGCACAAGTGTCATATAGAAATGACAAAAACTCTCAAGTATACTCTCTAGAGTATACTCTCCCCCTTTTTGTCAGGAATAGACAAAGGGTCAAGGAGAAACGAAGGCAAGAAATGAGGATATAAACAATGATAATGATACATGAGGGGTGCAAGATGGATGAGAAAATGAAGCTCAAACCTAAGACAAAACAGAATGCTACAAAGCATAAGGTAAACATGATATGCTAGGATGAAGAAACAATGTATGAACCAATGCATGACAAAGGTAGCAAGGTGTGTGCAAGAGGTGGCAAAGTGCAATGCATGACCAATGTATGGAAAATGTACATGTGGGGTAAGGTGTGTTAAATACACAACCAATGAACCAAACATGTTCCTAATGACGAAACATGAGAAGCCTCAAAGTTCATGTTAAATACCATAAGAGGCATTTTATCAAACACCTAGCGTGTACACTATGAACAACAATGTAAAACAATACATGAACATCATGAGAACCACCCTAAATACATGCTCTTTTTGCCACAAGAGGCCAACATCCAAAGCAAATCAACAAAAGAAACCAATCCCATGCAAAAAATTTGACAAAAATTAAGTTTTCCCAACCCCTATGATGAAAATCCCAACCAAGAGCACAAAACTCACCAAAACATACTCCAAAAATCTAAATGAATTAAAAGAGTTTACAATTACCTTCGAGATGTTAATGGAATGAAAACTCATTCAAATTGATTGAGTTTTGATGTAAAAATATTGAAAGAGGGGTTTAAGAGAGGATGGGAGAGGTTTAAAACAAGTTTCCCACGAAAAGCCTCTTTAAAAACCTAATTCTAGGCGTTTTGCGACTGGCAAGTCACGTGCTAAGTCGCGAGTGAATCGCGAAACCATTCTGTGTGAATTCGCAAATGGGCTCACGATTGGGCAAGTTGCCAAAATGAGTAGCCAAAACTGGCAGTTTGGACTTGCAGCTTGCAAGTCGCCAAAATGAGTTGCCAAAAATTCTAACACTTGTTTTACAACCCAGAACATGTTTAAACTATGAAAAACAAAGTATGCACTAAACATGAACACAAAGAGTGATAAAAATCACTTTCAAAAACATATAAAATGATCAAAAAAAATTTTGTATTGATCCATATATAGTTGAGCACACACACATCACATTTAAACAAGTACAATCGAACAAATGAATAAGGCATTCATTGAACATTAGACATGTGTGATGTGTGTGTGTGTGTATCAAGTGTGGAATAGTCCTTAGTCTAGAGTGAAATTTCAATGATCAATTCAATCAAGTCATACACAACTAGTACTAAGCCAAGTGGTCTATCTCATTTATAGAAATGAACATATATGACTCCCCACAAGAAAATGATTACATATCTTTGAAGCTTTTCATTTAGCTTCTTTACAATTCATAACATTTGATCTCTTTGAATCATTACATCTCATTGTGAGAACGATGCCTGAAATTTTTGATATTTCAATTTGATGAACAAGCCTTTGGCTTTTTGGGCACCATACATTTTCATAAAAGTTACTTTCCCTTTTTCCTTGTCGAATACTAGTATGTGCAATGGATTTTGCAGCTCAATATCTCTTTTTATTTGGAGATTTATATTTGGTGAGCTCTTTAAGAAAAAACAAAAAAATAAAGAGTGAGAAGATATATAGACACAAGTCTATGCATGTATCAAAACCAACATGACTATTGACTAATGATTCATGACAAGCTTGAAAATTGATTTACAACAATCACACAAAGATGTCAAGATTTTTCCCACAAAGATACAAGTGCATAAAGAACAAGCTAAGGTCGTAAATGCACAAACCCATTAGTACAAAGATACAAAGCAAAACTTACATGTGAAATGTGCTCAAACATATACGATTAAACTTTTTGAATTTTTCACTTTTTATGTGGTTTTGGATTTTTACTCGCACAAAACTAAAACAAAAAGGTAAGATCAAAACAAAAACAATGCAAATAAAGAGATGCATGATGCACAAATGCATGACAATGACGCATCTAATGCATGAAGGGTCCTACAAATATCGAAAAAATTAGATTAAGGACCAACAGAGCAAAAGCTCAACCATAGGAATCTTTCCTCATCCAAACGAAACAATTTTTTGGAATGAGTGCCTCATTAGAAGTGAGATGAGGATTGGAAGAATGAGAACCGAAAATGCACATAGTCAAGGAGTTAAGAGCATTAAACAATTTCTTTAACAACATGCTATCTTCACTCAAAACCGGTTTACCTTTTTTAGCATAACTTCCAAGAAGCTCAAATTTCTCTTTTCTTTTGATTCTTTTAAGAGCATGAAACTTAGAGCAATGAGGTCTTAGATGATCAAAAGTACCACAATGGTGACACACAATGTGTTTAGGTCCACTAGACTTTTTGGAAAGGGATCTAGCAACATGGTTTTGTTCTCTCTTCAACTTATAACATTGAGGTCTTATATGACCAATCACACCACAATGGTGGTAAGTTGGAACAAACTTAGATCCATCCAAAACCTTAGGTTGAGACCTAAACGGAGGCTTTGACTTAGAAGCCTTTCTCTCCACCTTTTGTTTTCTTTTGTGTGGAGGAATGTACACCGATTTGTCCTTTGGGTTAGAACACACAATAGGCATAATATCGGGTACCACAACATGATTGCAGCAAATATTTTCATCCTTTTTATCATTAGGTTCAGCAATCAAACACTTGGCATGCATCTTGAGAGATTCATTTTCACATTTTAGCTCATCAACAAGTTTGTTAGACAAAACAAGTTTGGCATCCAAGTCCATATTCAAACATTCAAACTCTTTCAGCTTTTGAAAAGAAATTTCAACAAGTTTCTTATATTTTTCAACCAATTTGTTGGATTCATTGAGCTTAGCAATCAAATCATCCTTTTCACAAAGTAACTTGCTCAAATTCTTTTGAAACTTCTTAGCAATTTTCTTCAAGGGTTTGATGTTAGGAATTTGGCAAGATAAGTGGCTTCCAATGGATTTTAATCAAAATGTCATTTCTCCCCGAACGATTCTACCTTCAGAAGCTCGAGTTTCAGATCTTATTGATGCCTCTTCCTTTCAATCGAGATGGAAAGTGACTCTTATTGATCCTATTTTTTAATATGATTTCCTCCAGATTCTCTGATTTGGACAAAAAATAAGGCTAGAATTTTCACAGTCCGTAGTGCCTATTTTCTCCTAAGAGAATTGGAGGAAGCCTCCACTGGAAACACGACATCAACTACTAGTTCTGGTGGATTGCACTCTTTTTGGAACAACATTTGGTCTTCATTAATCCCCCCCTACGATCAAATGTTTCATTTGGAGAGCTTGCACTGATAGTCTTTGTCTTTGCACCAAGCACTTTGATAGACGTATCTCCGGCTCTTTCTCTTGTGTGCTCTATTCTGATGCAGCTGAATCATGCAGTCATCTTTTTTGGGAGTGTTCCTTTGCTCAAGCGGTTTCGTTTCAAGCTCATTTTGGAACTCTTTCAAACTTCCTCTACATACTCAGTTTGAATATATCATGGATGCTGCCATTCATAAGTTACATTCTCCTGAATTTGAAATCTTGTGTATGGCATATTGGATGATCTGGAATTGTCGTAACAAACTCATTCTTGAAAGCAAAACTCCTTGTTCTGTTGGTCTGTGGTCTTGAGCTTCGGTGTATGCACTGGAATTTATTGAGATCAATAAAATTGGCTCTACTGTACTGAAAGCACTTGTTAGTAGATGGTCTCCTCCTCCCTTAGACTCGTCATTCAAATTGAATCTTGCTTTATCTCAGTCTAAGTCCTTGTCCTCTGTTGGTGTGGGTTTCCTCATTCAGAATTCAAACAAAGAAGTTATGGCAGCATCGCGTGAGCGAACCTAGAAGGAACTTCACTCTCTTTGGACAGCAGCTGCTGTTATGCAAAAGGCTCTTGTGTTCTATCCAAACACCTGATTTTCCAATGTCATCATTGAATGCAATTTTGCTAAATTGATGGATTTCCTTAACTCTGATAGGATTTGTTACCTAGAGTGGCTGTTTGGATTTTGGAGGATATTAAGCTTATTTGTGAAATATTTGTTAGTATATCCTTTGTTTTTGTTCCTTTAAGATGTAATCGTGTTGCTCTAGCTCTTGCTAGTGCTACAAAGAAGAATGAGGAAGCTATTGTTTGGTTAGAAGAATGCTTCTCATTTCTCTTTCTCATTGTACAGCGTGATACTGAATGAATAAATCTGCTATCATTTCTTATAAAATAAATAAATAAATAAATAAGCTAATCTATCAATTAACATTAAGTTTATGTAATCAACCATTTGATGTAAGCATGGATACCAACATACGCATGGATAAACACATTGTAGCATATAAAATGTAAGACCCTCTAGACAATACCACAAGATAACATCAAATGTGTTATCAAAAAGAAAAACTCAAGAATTGAGCGGAAAAACCTCTCTACGGCACCACCACCAAAAATGATCTACTATAATTGATAGTTGCAATACAAATTACACTCACAACCCTCCAACTAATGCAGTAATCTTGTACTCAAACCCTCCAAAATCCTATTCACAATTCACTTCTTGAGACATTTCTCTACTCTAGCACCAAATCCATAATTGAGCTCAAATTGCATTTTCAAGCCTCCATGGCTAATTTGTGGTGGCTCCTCCAAACAACACTCACAACATTGACATGGTGATGGGTATGAAGGATCTAATCTCCTCATAAATTTGGCTATAGTGAGAGAGACAAAGTAGAGAGAATGGGTAGGTGTTTAGCTCTCAAGTTTTGCTAGGTTTCTCTCAACTTTAGGAATTAGGGTTTAAATTTTGGTAAATGAAGCTTATAAAGGAAGGGTAAAGGTCGAAACAACTGGAAGGTTTGTAATTAATTTCTCTCATGTTCAGATTATTTCGGTTGACCAAAGGTCCAATCAACGTCGAAATCCTTCCCAATTAATTTTCAAATGCTTGACACATGCTAGTTTTGTGGGACCGTGAATCCAGTTCATTTGATTGAAACTCCTTTTGCAGCGACTTCAATTTTCAGCACTAGAACCGTTAACCAATTACAAATAGACCCACATACAACGTAATACGGTATTTTTGTTAATGTTAATTACACGAAAATTTTGACATGAAATATGCCAACACAAAATATAACCTATCATAGAAAATACTAATATATTTTGAATTATCTTTAGATTTTAATATTCATGACATTTACAGTGTGTTTGGTTGGGGTGAATTTAGGAGGGATGGAAAACATAGGAAAGAAAATGTGGGTTTTCCATTGTTTGGCAAGAGAGGAAAACTAGGGAGAGTGGAAAACCCGGGAGAAAATTTTCTCTCGGGCCCACAAATTTTGTCCTCCCAAATCGGGAGGAAAAGCTAGGGGAGAAAAGTTCCCAGCACTTTTACCATATTGCCCCCTGCCTCTAAACCTCTCAATTCTTTTTCCCTTCTCACTGCCTCTGTTTTGCTTCACATCCTCGCGCTCACAGTCACGTTCTGCTAGACTGCTTCTGGGTTTTTTTTTTTTCCCCCTCTGTCTCGATCTCACCCTCTCTGCTTCAGTGGCTTCACCAATCATCAGGTATTGAACTTATCTTCCTTTTTCCTTTGCTTTTGATTTTTGATTACTTGATTCTGAATTTCTGAAATCTGGGTTTTTTTTTTCTTCGGTTCGTCCTCTGTGCTCTGCTTTATCAGCTATTTTCATTATTTTCCTTTTGTCCTTGGCTTTTGACTGATTCTGTTGGAGATCAATTCTTTTAATATGATTATTTTTGTTCTAGTTAAGTTTGCTGACCACGTTGGCTTGTGGGCAAACTTTTGTAGCCTTCATCTTTGCTAACCACGTTGACTTGTGGGCTGAATGCAGTGTAAATTTGCTAACCACCTTTTTGTTGGTTACAAAATTTTTTTGCTTAATTAAATTTATATGTACACTATTGTAATTTTTACATTATAATAATAAAAATAGGGTAATTCTATTGTACCCTCACTTTTTTTTTAAGGTACGGTACCCACTAGTAGGCAACCTGCTATATCAGGTTACCAAAACATCACATTTGATGGTACCATCGTCACATTATGTAGTACTAACATCACATGTGACTGTACTTTTGTCACATACGATAGTTCCCTTATTTTTTTCTCACATTCGATGGTACCATCTTCACATTGTGTACTACCAACATTACATGTGACTGTACTTTTGTCACATTCGGTAGTTCCTTTATTCTTTTTCTCACATTTGATAGTACCATCCTCACATTATGCAGTACCAACATCACATGTGATTGCACTTTTTTCACATTCGGTGGTCTCCTTATTTTTTCTCACATTTGATGGTACCATCCACACATTATGTAGTACCAACATTACATGTGACTGTACTTTTGTCACATTCGGTGGTTCCCTTATTTTTTTCTCACATTTGATGGTACTATCCTCACATTGTGCAATACCAACATCACATGTGACTGTACTTTTGTCACATATGGTAGTTCCCTTATTTTTTTCTCACATTCAATGGTACCATCCTCACATTGTGTAGTACCAACATCACATGTAACTGTACTTTTGTCACATTCGGTAGTTCCTTTATTCTTTTTCTCATATTTGATGGTACCATCCTCACATTATACAGTACCAACATCACATGTGATTACACTTTTTTCACATTCGGTGGTCCCCTTATTTTTTCTCACATTTGATGGTACCATCCTTACATTGTGTAGTACCAACATCACATGTGACTATACTTTTGTCACATTCGGTGGTTCCCTTATTTTTTTCTCACATTTGATGATACCATCCTCACATTGTGCAATACCAACATCACATGTAACTGTACTTTTGTCATATTCGATGGTTCCTTTATTTTTTTCTTACATTGGATGGCACCATCTTCACATTGAATAGTACTAACATCACATGTGACTATACTTTTGTCACATACGGTAGTTCCCTTATTTTTTTTCACATTCAATAGTATCATCCTCACATTGTGTAGTACCAACATCACATGTGATTGTACTTTTGTCACATTCAGTAGTTCTTTTATTTTTTTTCTCACATTTGATAGTACCATCCTCACATTGTGCAATACCAACTTCACATGTTATGTACTTTTGTCACATTTGGTGGTTTCCTTTTTTTTTTTTCCTCACATTTGATGGTACTATCCTCACATTATGCAATACCAATATCATATGTGATTGTACTTTTGTCACATTCAGTGGTTTTTTTTTTCTCACATTTGATGGTACCATTCTCACATTGTGCAGTACCAATATCACATGTAATTGTACTTTTGTTACATTTGGTGGTTCCCTTATTTTTTTTTCCACATTTAATGGTTCCATTATCACATTAAGTAGCACTAATATCACATGTGACCGTATTTTTGTCACATTTGATAGTTTTTTTTTTTTTTTTTTTTTCACATTTGATAGTTCCATTATCACATTAAGTAGTACCAACATCACATATGACAGTACTTTTGCCACATTCGGTTGTACTTGTATTTTTTTTTTACATTTAGGTTGCATTTGTTTTGCCTGAAAATGATTTCAGGAAATCATTTTACACCAACCTGTGTGTTTGGTAGCTACAGAAAATTGGGTCAAACGGAAATTGAATTCACTGTTGACTGTAAAATAAGCTCATCACCCGTAAAACCATTTCAGCTTCTATTTTACCTTCAAATGATTTCTATACTTGGAAAATAGAAGAGAGAGAGAAAGAGCAAGAAGAGATCGCGCCACCTGAAGTACCACAGCCCATAACCTTAGATCGCACCACCGCCCCCAACCCTAGATCGCACCGGTCTCGTTGCACCCCAGCATCGGCGAGATTTCACTGCCTAAAGCACCGTCGAGATTGCACCCCAGCACTTGTGAGATCGCTCCGCCTAAAGCACTGTTGAGATCAACCCACCTGAAGCACCGCCAAGATTGCGCCACCTGAAGCACCACCGAGATCGCACCTCAGCACTGGTGAGATCGCAACCATGACCACCCATGCCCGATCTCTCTCTTTCTCGATCTACCTCTCCCTTCCCCTCAATTGTCGATCACTCTCTCTTCCTTCCTCTCTCCGTTTGACCGAGTTTTTGAGTTTAACCGATGTTTTGTTTTGATTTTTGTTTGTTTTAAGTTTATATATTGAAATTTTCTATTATGAAATTTGTTTGGAAGCTGAGAAAATAGCTAAGAAAATGTGAAAAATTTGTAGGAAAATAGCATTTTCAGAATGTTACCAAATACTAGAAATCGTTTTCCGAATTATTTTTTATTGTAGAATCAAACACCCAGATTTCATTTTCCTTACGGGAATTCATTTACCCTTGCATTCATTTTACACTCGAAATTTGATTTACATCAAACCAAACGCAGCCTTAATGGTATCATCTTCAAATTGTGCAATACCAAAATCACATGTAATAGTACTTTTGTCACGTTTGGTGGTTCAATTTTTTTTTTCTCACAAATTATGATTCTATTGTCTTATTAGACAGTGACAACATCACATTTAACCAGTATTTTCTCACATTTGGTTGTACTTTAATTTTTTTTCTCACATTTAACGGTGTTGTCCTTACATTATGCAGTATCAACATCACATTTGGCTGTATTTTTGTCATATTTGGTGGTCCCCTTTTTTTCTTTCTCATATTTGATGATTCTATTGTCACATTAGGCAGTACCAACATCACATTAGGCCGTACATTTCTCATATTCGGTGATACTTTTGTCACATTCGATGGTTCCTTTTTTTTTCTCACCAATTACCATAATACTCCTGAAATCTAAAAAATGACCGAAATACCATTAGAACCTAAAAAATAACAGAATAACCCTAAAACTTAAAAAAATGACCGAAATTATCATAAACTGAAAAAATGACTAAAATAACCACAAAACCTAAAAAATGACCAAAATACCCTTAAAATAAAAAAATTGACCAAATAACGCTAAATCTTTAAAAAAAAAAAGACCAAAATTATCGTAAAACCTAAAAATGACCAAAATAACAATGATACCTAAAAAATGACCAAAATACCCTTAGGAAAAAAAAATGACCACACAGCATATCTTCTTCCCTTTGATGTCGATGATAAAAGATACAGTTTCCTCTATCTCTCTCTGCATCTCTCTTGGTTCGTAGTATCTGCCGTTTATCACTTCTAAATTTTGGTACATCCCCTTTTATGTAAAAGTTCAATGTTACATTGATGGTTTCCCTTTCTTCTTCATATTTTTTTTTAAGGCTAAATGAAATTACTAAGATAGTTAGCTTTAAATGAAACTTCAATACTAAACTTTTCAATTAATTAAAAATTATCTTTCAGTTAACACTATTAATAAATTTTTAAAAAATCTAATAAAAGTTTGATTATTTACTTCTACTAATATTTATTTTTATTTTTTTCACACTCTTACTTCTACTAACTCCATTAACAACTTTTGACACCCCAATATTTAATGTAATAAACGAAATTTTTTTGAAGCCAACATTAAATCCCACGTTCATAACCACTGAATTTGCCAATTTGAACTCCAATCAGACCTGCACTGCACAAAATGAAATTTCAATATTCAAATAGATATATGTTTGTTAAGCTCTAAGATTATACCATCTAAAACAAAATTGTTGGGAACAACAATTTTTCAATAGTGATGGTTTCAATGACCGAAATGACTAGAAACCTTAAATATGACTAAAATACCCTTAAAACTTATAAAATGACCCTAATACCCCCAAAACCCTCTAAAATTACCAGAATACTCTTAGAACCTAAAAGATGATCAAAATACCCTTAGAATCTAAAAAAATGACCAAATGATCCTAAAACCTAAAAAATGACTATAATGCCATTAAAAAATAACTGCAATGCCCTTGAAACCTAAAAAATTACCGAAAACCCCTAAAACCTAAAAAATGACCAGATTACTTTTAGAACCTATAAAATGACCGAAATGTTTGAAATTCATTTGGATGGCAACATTTAGATTTGGATTATTTTGAACCAATGGATTTAAAATGCCTTAATTTGAAATCTATTGATTTTAAAATTCCTTGTTTGGGTCTTCTTATACAACAAAGGATTTGAAATTCCATTGTTTATATACCTAAATTTGAATTTGAATTTAAGATCATAAAATATTTTTTCCAATTATTTTTTTCTTAAACCTTCTACATTTTTAGTAACATTTTTAATAAATACATGAGGTAATGAAAATGCCATTGATAATTTAATTGACAAGATAATGAGTAAAAATCTGTCATCATAGCAAACTAATAATTTGCTACTAGTAACAACTTGGACTTGCAAAATATGAATTTATCATATTACTAAAATTAATTTTTATTGTTCCATTATCATCATTATCAATGGAGAGGATAATCATAATCAATCTAGATATTATGGACAATTATGCACATTCATGCAAAAGATTATCTTACATGAGAAGTCATTTTTTTTTCTAGGTACAAGACTACACGACATTGTGAAGTCATGAATGCCTTCTTGAATAGATTTTTGGATAGGCAAACTAGGATTTATGAGTTGTTCCAACAAGTTAATAGTGCACTTACACGTATTAAACACAATAAGGTGGGGTAGATTTTACTTTTAAATATATTAAATCTATTATGATTACTAGGTTAGTTAAAATTGAGAAGTATACCACTAATATATTGACAAGGGAAATATTCCATATATATATGCCACAATTTGTTTACTAAGAAATCACTTTTCCATAAATTCACATATGAAATAACAAAATTCACTAATTCGGTATGTATGTGCCGTAGATGATCCAAAGAAATCAGACCACCTACTTGCACTTGGATCTAAATATGGTAATTTTCATATCATAATATTTATAACTTGAGTTGATATATAACTCACTTTCATGAACTACAAGCCGGTCTCTTGTTGCAAAGTATCTAAAAGAAGCAAACAAACTACAAAGAAATCCATTTTTAAAGGAAAAAATTCATTTAAAAAGAAATCCACTACAATGTGTCTTGTTCACATCTATATTTGAATACCATCATGGCAACAATTGAAAAAGAGACAATCAAAAGCATATGCATTTCTGGATCATTCATTCTTAAGTTCTCAACGGGACAACTTCTAACTTGTAGGAATTTCTTATTATCCCTTCAGCAACTCCACTGGCAACAGAAATATCTGCATTTACATGACATGACTATTAAAACTTGAAAAAAAAAGATGTTCATAACAGCAAATCTCTTTGCATAGAGCCTTAGATATTTGTTTATATAACTATTATTATTCAAGAACTTTGGCTCATCTAGCTCAGCCTGACAATATTAGCAAATTCAAAATCATATATAATAAGTTTATTAAATAAATAAAAAATCTAGTAAACAACAACATGCTAAGAAAAGGATATAATCATATAATGAACCATTGAGAGGTTTCTTATTATATAAAAGTTGAGAAATAATGTAAATGATTGTAGGTGCATATCAATGTTTTAGCTCTGTTTTAGAGCTTGGTCTTGTTACATGGACTTCAATTGTATGTGCGAATTCTTCATCCTACCCCTGCAAAATGATTTAACTTCATATTAAATGTAAGTTTTGAGCAGGAGAGAAAAAGAGAAAGAAAAAGATGCCATGCCACTTCAGCAAGACACTACCCAAATAACATTATCAATCTCCTATCTATTATTTGCATCAAGATTTGATTGAAAATTTTTCAATCTTTTACTCCATGATTAAGTAAATTAGTTAGTTAAAATTGCATAAGATAGGCACACTAGCTCCACTAGGCTACTACAAAGCTTATAGAACAAAACATCAAACACATGGTTGTGCATTTTTAGAACAAATCATCAAATGTTGTTCAAAACTCCCAAATGCAACAACCAAAAGCAAATCTCCCACAAGCCATCATATATCCACCAAATAAAGGAAGAAGAAAAAGAACTAACCTCAGGTTGCTATAGTTTATCAAACAAACAATAGGTTGCTGTAGTTTATCAAAAAACCCTCCGGTTGCTACAATTTATCAAAAAAACCTCAGGTTGCTGTAGTTTATCAAAAAACCCTCAAGTTGCTGCAATTTATCAAAAAAAAAAACCTCAGGTTGCTGCACTCAATGAGTGGAAGAGACTCAAGCATCTCCAAAACTATGAAATATGAACCTAGAAAACTCAATCAAATTAAAAAACTAAGCAGTAATCATGTTTATTATATTTAAAGGCCAAAACAAAAAAACAAAAAACAGTAAGACCCAAATGAAATATTCTTGACTTGGAGAACAAAAACAACCTACAGATTAGACAGGAACCAGTTTAAAATGAAAACAAAAGATAGGGTTCACTATCTCCTTCAAAGTCTATGACTCTATATTACTTGAATGGAAGTTAAAAAGTTCTAAACCACACACTGACCACAGAGTTTTTAAGTTTTAACAAAACAGAAATAGAGCATGCTAATTGCAAGTATACATGTTTAGTCATTCCCCCAAACACCTAGCATGTATGCCCACTAAAACATTGCAACTTAAATAACACAAAGTTATAAACTTTATAGTGTGTACAAATAAATAAAATAGTAATACATAAAAGTTGGACTAAAAGAAGAAACACAAATTAAATGGAGGATATTTGAACCCAAAAAATAAAGAAGCCTACTAAATTTAAGATTTTATTCTCATAGTTTACAAACTCACTAGGGGTTTGCAAAAATAAGAAAGAACAACAACCAAAGTGATACCGACCTCTTCGTGCGCCCAGACCAAATCAGTTCTACTCATCAGGAACAACATTAACCAAATCTATGCACAGAAATGACATTATAAAACAACAGTAGAAATTACTTATGAAACCACAAATGAAATTTGATATTTACAAATCTTAGTAATAAAAGTAACATGTTATAGGGTGACTTCAACAAATAGAGAGGAAAAGGATTAAAAATCAAAATCCCGATTTGAATACCAAACACAGAACACAGTATAGTTTGTACTCAACTTCTGTATATTACGTTAAACATAATCCTTTAGACTTTTCTCTTTTTCTTTTATAGGGAAGCAAAGATGCTGACAATAAATTTGATAAATAATATACACTCCTTCTCCCTCCTTTCCACATTGTGGTTCTACCATCCAACAATGTAGAATTTACTACAACATAAAGTTTATGAGACTCAAATTACTCGTCAAGGCTCAAGGGCCACAACATACAAGGACAAAAGGATCCAGATTGTAAGGCATTTTCAGACTCTGAAATGGTCGCAACGGAATTACAATTTCTCCTTACCGTATATTCTCAATCATCATTTATTAATCGTAATTAACACTGTATATACATCAACTGCACAATTAACAGAAACCCTAAGAAAAATCAATCAAATATATTACCTAAACTTATTTACAAGTAAAATTACCTAAAACAAAACAATAATTTTGAAAAAAAAAAATCAGGAATAAAATAGAATACTTACAACAAATTCAAAAAAGCGTAGCAAAAATTTAGATGCTCCGGCGGTTAATTTTTTCCGAAACCCTAGAATTCAAATCGAAAAAAGAAAATTATCAAAAGCCAAACAAAAACTCGAAATTTGAATCAGAATTAAAATCAATCTGAATCAGCACGAAGAAGCCGAGAAATCCATCCGAGAAACCACAGCAAATAAATATATGAACTTCTTCTCAAATACTAAAAAAATGATTAACAATGACAGTGGCAGATGATCTGAAGGTGGAACATTGCTTGCCTGGTCTCTCGTTCATCTTCTTGGCCCTCTTTCGTTCTCTGTTTCTTTTTTTTAACCAATCGTTCGTTCTCTGTTTCTTTCTTTTCTTTATGGCTTTTTATTTATACACTACCCATTCAGCCGGTAATAGGTTTACTACTTAACTTAAATAAATGGTCATGATTGAAACAGTAAAAATACACGGCTAAGATTTGGGTGGGTACGGTACCCACTAAAAAAATAGTTGGGTAACGTAGAATGACCCATAAAAATAATAATATAAATTTATATATATTATGTGGTAAATTTTATATTATTTAATAAGTATAAATAAATCTATTTCTTACATATTATGTAACAACGGCATAATAGTCAATTTATATAAATTATATTTTTCATCCTCTCATTTTTTTCTACAATTATACAAAAGAGTTTTTCATCCTCTCAATTTTCCACCCCTCTAACCAAACACATAAGAGGGAAAACTAAATATTTTCCATCCTCCCAGTTTTTCATTCTCACATAATTTTCCATCCTCCTATTTTTCCACTCCTCCAACCAAACATAGCCTTAGCTTGGCTTGTGAGTGCATTTCAATTTTGGTGCTTACATACAGAATGACCTAGGAAGTTGCTCCAGCCATGACTTTCACTAGAAGAAATATCTAGTGTAAAGTCACTCGAAGTGGCAGGCCCAAAACTTGTTGATTTGAGTATTGGACTCTAGTAGTCCTGTCCAAGATATATTGCCATTTGCATCAAGTGATAAGGTGGTCCAGCAATGCAGAATATATTTATTGGTATCCACCACTTGATGGGTTCTAATAGCCAACCCAAATGGGACTTGACGTTGAAAATTAAGAGGAATAATTTCAATTACCACTTCAAGCACAATTTGCTCCAGATCCAAACTCCGATAATGATGTAACTACTTTGTAAGTATGCGTCTGAATGAGTGAAAGGTATATGGTAACTTGTAGGGAATATTGAACTGAAGAAAAAGAAAACTTGTACATAATAGTCAATCGAAATCATAATTGCAAGAATTCAAATCCAAATAACCAACCTCCCAAATAAGTAGGTATTAGCTTCTTGGAAGCTGGTAAACATACTACAACATTCAAATCAATGTTACACAATCAGGACATGTAGGTCTCTAATACATTGAATATATACATCTTTCCTCTCACAATCTGTAGGGCACACAACAACGATGGGGATCCACATATTGTGAAAATGAGGATGCATTGATCAACGCATGAGAAAATTATTGAATCAAGACAGAAATATCAGTTATTGCAACTCTTGTCCCTCCTTAGAGCCTTCTCCCTCCTCCTCAGCCCCTTCCTCTGTGCAAGGGCCATATGTCCAACCGCATACAAGGAAATAAAGTAAATTGAAAAAGCTCATTATAGCAAGAAGCCAATAGTAATAGTCATAGTGACCCTTGTTAATGTGTTTTGAAACCCAGCTCTCTTTTCCCCCTCTTGAGGTAAGGTTATCAACAGTGGTCTGAATAAGACTGGCTAATAAGCTTGCCACAGCTATTCCTAGTCCTAATAGAGCTGTAGCAATGCTTGACATACTCTTAGGGAACTCTGAGTAATAAAACTCTATTTGGCCTATTGCGTTAAAGGCTTCAGCTAATCCAAGCAAGCAATATTGTGGCACAAGCCAGAAGGCAGACATGTCCAAAACTGCATTTGGATTGTTAATAAAACCTTGCTTGATTGCTTTTCTACGTCTAATATTCTCAACCATTGCAGAAACTACCAAGGCCATGCAAGAGAGGAATATCCCAATTCCAATTCTTTGAATTGCACCAAGCCGTACTGGTTTCCCTCTGATTTTTGATGCCAAGGGAAGGATTACTCGGTCATAGAGAGCAACCCAAATTGCTAGAGTAATGATGGTAAAGAACCCAAAAGAGGCTGCTGGAAATTCAAGGCTTGAAGTGATGTGTCTGTCCATTGATTTAGCTTGGAGCAATGGGAATGAGCTCTGGCTGAAGCTTATTGCCACCATGATCCCTGTAGACCACAAGGGGATTACCTTAATAAGAGCTTTTAGCTCTTCTACTTCCTCTATTGCACAGAGACACCAAGGATTTGAAGCTGATCCATCCAGGGCTATGTCTAATTTAGGATCTCTAATGATGCAAGCTTTATTTAAACACCTAACAAGAATAAACCAATGAAGGGTTACTACAAAATTTTCTGCATAAAATAGGCCTACAAGTAAGATGATTATGTTGACATTACCTTAGTTTCTCAGTTGGTGCAATGAGACTCGAGTTCTTTCCGCGATGATACATTTCACTTGAGCTCTTATTAAGGATTGCAAGTTTCCTATTTTTATAAGCAACAGCAATAACTTGTGCAAAACCAGTGAACAAGCTTTTCTTGGCTTTCTGCTTGACATAGAAGGGGGAAGCAAGGAAAAAGGAGACTGCGGAGATGAACATAAGTATCACTGGAATTCCAAAACCCACTTTCCATCCGAAATGATCTTGAATTGGAACAATAATTGTCACGGCCAGCATGATAGAAATAGCTTGAGAAGCATAGTACAAGCCAAAGAAGCTTCTCAAGATCCTTGCATTTCTCGGGTTATCACCTTTGGCCAACTGATCTGCTCCAAATGATAAGGAACATGGCAGAATGCCACCAGCTCCAATAGACAAGACAGCAAATGATGATACTAGGAGAGCCATTTGGGCTGTTGTCGCAGATTTACAGCTGCCTTTTAATTGGTTACATGGAGGAGGCTTTGCCTGTGGAATCATGGCTGTTAACCAAAGAAGCACTGTTCCCTGAAACAATGACAAAATTAATGTGACTTTCCTTGATACAAACTCAAGGCCTTTTTTTCTTTTGTTTTCTTTTGACTTGTTAATCCTAGTAGTTGACCATGGACTTCATTAAACACATATTAGCATCAACATGAGAAGTTTACTGCATCTATTCATACATATTCCTAGCACAATTGTTAATGTTCCATAGTTTGTATTTTATTAATTTGATTGTGTCTTCTTCTTGCAAAATGCTATTACATGCACTCAATATGCATGACAGTACAAGTACCCCAAAAAACCAGTTTCTAATGCATCAATTTCTTTACCCTATTTCCGGGCATGCAGAAGGCGATAATGACAATAGCAACTCAGAAAAACAGGGAACTCCTAATGACCTGGTATCCCTATTTGCTCATGGCTTGTGCGGATAGTTCCTACACGCATCCTTATCTCGAGTCTCGACCATTTGTTTTGAAATTAAAGTACAGTTGTGACAATTTTGTGCACAAATTATTGCAATAACAGATCTTCAAATTTATTGTGTGCATAATAATGAATAGTGAAGCTCCTATTACCACTCTCAACACCAACAAAATGATCATATAAATGTTATTCTTTCTTTTCAAAATGTCCCCCATTCCTTCAAGCAGTGAAAAATGAGAATTTGAAGTAATCATAGTCATAGATATCTAGGAACAGTATATCTTCTAATTGAAATTTACAATAAAACAGGTGTGCTTAGATCATAACTAGACCAGCCAAAGCCAAAATCAGACTGCAAAAATCACATGGATCAAGTATCTCTCACAAACAACTTTCTTCTTTCTTTTTTTTTTTAAGATTTGCAAATCCCAAATACAAGGACTATATATATGAGTTTTCTACAGAAAAAGAACAATATATTCACTTAATTATTGAATTCGGAAGATTGTAGCAATGCCCCAAAAGAATAAAATAAAATAAAATGGAAGATAAAGATACCAGCACGCTGACTATGGAACCCAAGCCAATGGTGAGGAAGCGACCCAGATAAGAATCCGAGAGGAAAGCCCCCAAGATAGGCATGAAATTGGAAGCAGCTGCCCATAAATAGAGGATGTTGTTCCCTTTGGTTAATCCCAGGTTGTACTGTGTCATCAAATATACTATCATGTTTGGAATTAGCCCAAAGCTTGCCACTCTCTCAAAAGACTCATTAGCTGCAATGAATAGTGAAGAGCATCATATATAAACTTCTAAAAAATCAGTAAAATCTCGTAAACTCAGTTCACATTCTAAAAGAAAACAAAGTCTTTTACGTTTGCATGTTACATAATACATGTTTACCTATAATGAATGGCATGGTTATAATGCCTCCCTTGTGTCTTCTTTTTGGAACTTGATGAGTTGTTAGAGTACTTTCCATTTGATCTGACTTAGTGATCTCTACTTTGTTTTCCTCCATTGCTGAGCTCTAGTTTGCTTATCACAAAGAAGGAAAGCCACAGAAAGAAAGAATGCAAGGCAGAGAGTGGAACAAAATCTTTTACTGCGATTTCTTTAAAAAGTCCTTTGGATTTGTTATTTTCAGACAGACACAAAGAAATGGAACATAGAAGTGACTACTGCATAATTGAGTGCACTACACGGTATCGTTACTAAAAATATCGAGTTTTATACACCACACGTTTAACTTACTTCCAAATATTATTCAGCCAAAAAAAAAATCCCAAATATTAAATGAAATTAGCTTGATTCTCATAATAATAATAAATAAAATAAATTTAAAAAAGCTTGATTTCAACTTTTATAAAGTTTAGCTGGGAGATAATAATAAGACAAATAAGTGTGACACCATCATTTGAGAGTGTTGAAATCAATGTGCCTGTTTGGTATTTGCTATGGGAAGTAGCTAACTAGAGTTTGAGTTATAAAACTTTAGGAGTATAGCTTTTGCAAATATAGGGGCTGTTTGGTAATGTTGTTTTAATAATGTTGTTTATATTTTTTGAAAATTTATGTAGGTGAAAAAGTGTGAAAATACGTATAATGTTGTTTAAATACTGAAAACTGTTGCTCAAAACACCCTACCAAACAGCCCTTAAATCTTTATCTAAAAAACTAGTTGACATTTAAGTAAGTTCTTTAAAACTCTACAAAATTTTCTTAAAACTCTGAAATTTCAACTTTAAAGAGCCACTAAAACTCTTTAATAATTGATCTTTAGGACTTTTAAAGTACTTTTTTTTATGGGGACTTTTAAAGTGCTTTTATGATAACTTTAATGCATGACCTATCGCACCTAATATCCACCCCATACCAAGACTGATAGGGTCATATTTTCTATGCATTGGTTTATCCTTTGACAAAATGCACTTTACTTGTAATTTGGTATATCTAAGTTGAGTTTAATATATCATCAAGTGTGTGAAGTTTACTTTACAAGTGGTATCATTAAAAACATGAAGATTGATCCAAGAAACAAGTGAAGAAAAGTTGTTTCATTAAAGCTCAACACTAGCATCTATCGAGGGTTAATGAAGGAGCTCGACACATTTCTCAGATATGAATTTCGACCCATAATGACTTGGATGATTAGGATTTCTCTCTCCACAACCTTAGACATTTAAAAGGCTTATTTTAAAAGTCATCAAATACGAAAATAGAGACTTCGAACTCATATACTCGGTGAGAAGCTACTGCGTTTTGTGTGCCTTAAGGTTTTGTAACCAAGTGCTACCTAATCTTTAACGTCTTTGAAGTGAAGAACTTTGCAACCAACAACAGTCAATCAAGTTGCTGGAGTTAGTCACGTACTAGGATCCGTGCATGCGAAGAAGTCTATTACAAGATCAAGTCCAATTGGGTATCAAAGCGAAGGTTCAACTGTAAGTTGGTATTTTGGAATAGGGCAGGATAGTGGTAAGATTCCCCATACTTGTAACCGCTTGATTGTTAATTAGTGGATTCTTAAAAGTGGTTTTTGCCTTGTGAGAGGTTTTCCTCATTCGTCAACAAATCACCGTGTTATTTATTTTCCGCTACATATTAGTTTATTTAGTGATTTGTTGATGCCTCCACGATTTGTATGTAATTTAACCTAATTAATCAACTTTAGTAATTGAATTAATTAACCATGGTCAATTTATAACCCAACAAAGACCTTATTTATTGTACCACAAATTTGGACCATCTTTTTTATTCACTTATTTAATAAAAAAATTAAATAAATATATAATAAAATAATAAAATCTTTTATCTAAGAAAACATTTAAGGGATTTGTTTTGTCTAGTTATTTCAAGATTACTACACTTCTTATAACTTGTGCCGTTTCTTTTTTTCTTGAAATAAGTGGGGGGATTTGAACTCACATTCTTGGCTTATATGCCATTACATTATGTATGAAACTTTCCAATTATCAAATTTTGATTTTATTTATTTATTTATTATCATTTCCTTATTCTCACCTGTTTGGTAAAAAGAAAGATTCCACCATTTGTGGTTGAGAGGATGTAAAGGTGAAGAAATAGACAATTTGGGAAGGAGAGGGAAAAAAAAAACAAAAAATAAATATAACTTTCTTTTATTTGGTTAGAGGAAGAATGGGGTATAGGGAAAAAAAAAAAGTATATGAATTTACTATTATGCCATATTTACATTAAAGAGATGAGGTAAAATAATAAAATTTTCTTCTTTCCTTATTAGGGAAAACTTTATTCTCTATTTTGGAAAGAAAACATTTTGTGTATTTAGGAAAAAATACACCCCCACCCATTTTTCTTTCTACTATGAGAATGTTGATATATATAACTGATTACCAATACATGGAATACACTATTGAAAAATGCACCTAATATATTGCACATAAAGAATTGTATTTAAGTTTTACTCTTTAATCTAGATTTAAAAAAAAAATGCATTTTAGTTTTTATACTTTGGGGGTGATTTCATTTTAATTGATATGTTTCATTTTGGTGAGTAGGGATGGCAAAATCCACTTAGAAGTGAATTTTTTAAAAAAAAAAATGTTTCATTTTGGTCCTTGTCATCATCTCAATGATGAATTTGATGTGGCTAACAAAAGGCTAACATGGTACACCTAAAGATGACCTGACTAACAAACAGAGTAATTATAAAAATTAATTAAAATTCAAAAAGCCACATAAAAAATAATATACATTTCCCAAATAAGTGTGTTGAAAAAATAAAAATAAAAAAAGGCTACATTAAAATTTTCTTTTAAAAAAAGCAGCAGAATTATTTTCTCTTTATTTTTCATTGTTTTTCTTTTACACTTTCTTGCAATTGCCCTATAACCAAGCACAAAACAAAAGGAACAAAAATTTCATTTCCTTCTGTTAGGCTAAAAATAAAAAATAAACATTGTTCACATGTGTGAGCATGTGAGTCAGTTTTCCACTAAAGGGTGACTTGAGGGGCTAAATCTTGATCAATGTAGACCATGGCCCAAATCTTGATCAATGTAAACCATGGCCCAAATAAGCAAAACTTGCAAGACCTGTTATAACAAGAATATCACAGTCAGTTATCCACTAAGTCAGAGTGCAATAGAAGTTACCAAAAAATAAGGAGGAGTGCAGTAACTGTTTTGTCTACTATAAATAAAGATTAAAGGTATTATCAGAAGAGACAACAAAAAAAATCTGATAAACTTGATTCACATACCCAGTCAATGGAAGGATAACTTCATGTTTGTAAGTGCGTTTGCCTCACATGAATTATCTAATTATAGTTTTTGTAATTTAACTTAGGAGTTTGTGTGATTTGAATCTTTCTTATTTGTATGAACTTGAATTAAGATATCTACATATTGTGATTACATTGCTTGTTCCCTTATTTTTCTTAGTTGAATATTTTGTACTTTTGAAGTCCTATTAGTTCAGGCAGTGGCAGAGCCCATCAATTTGGTGCGAAATCTTGTCTTGCAAGTAGTTCTTTCCAAGAAAGTTTGTATTCTCACAAACACCTTCTCTACACATTTTCTAACCATTCCTTTTCTTCAATTCCTCCCTCAAAATCTTCATTTATTGCTTCAATTGGAGAGTCGATTCTAAAATACTAGTCTAGTTTTCATGGGTTTTTCTTTTGCATTGAATAATTGATTGTAGTATACTAGTATGTAGATAAAAATTATAAAAATAAAAAATAAAAACTCCATTTCCATTTGGGTACCCTGTCGTTTTTGCAAATATACCCATCTGATTTTGGGTTCCCCTTCTTCTTTTGGAGTGAAGAAATTGAACTTTGTTTTGTTTTGTTTCTGCTTGATTACCAAATAATCACAAGAAAGTGCAAAAAGAATAGTGAAGAAAAGTTGGAGGGAGGGAGGGAGGGAGGGAGGGGTGGGGGGGTGTTGGGGAGAAAAAGCTCCTAATGTGGCTTTTTTTTTAATTAAGGGAGACAAAAACCAAAATGATTTTTTTTTTTTTAATGCAATGTGCAAAACACAATGATCCCCCACAAAATATAAGTACTAAAGTGGCATTTTTGCTTCTTTATACCCAAGACAAGAAGAGAACATTTATATCATTAAAATATGGCAATGCTATGTAATTGTAAAAGCTAATGTCCTGGTGTATATTTAGCCCCAAATAATAATGTGTCGGTTTGTTGATTTTCATACATTTACACAATGTAGATGTTATGATTTACTTGTGATGTGAGTAGGGATGGCAAAACCCACTTGTTAGTGGGTACCTAACCCAAACAGGACGGTTTTTATCCGCCCTAATAATTGATCATGGAATTGGGGCTGGTTTTGCTTGTGCCCAAGTCTAATAAAACGAGTTTTGGTATTATTTCAATTTGACCCGTATTATAAACTCTCTCCTTTTTTTTTTTAAACATTGTTCTTGCCAGAAAAAATTTGACTTAAAAATATCTTCCAAACTAAATTTCTGACCTTATTTATATTCCTAAGATTCTAAATACATGAAGATATTAAAATTTTCGAATCAAATGTTGTGATTAGAGGTTTGAGGTAATTCAATCTTACAACAAACATGAAAATTTGAGAGGCAAAATCCTAGAGCCACACCCTGAGATATATCATGTCTGATACTTGGAAAGGAATACTTTAATATTTAACGTTTCCAAAATGTGCTTAACTAACACCCAAATTTGAGAGAATTTTGTCAATATACCCCCATACTGTTTAAACCAAGTGTTGAATAAGACAAAAATGATGGTTTTTCATTAATTGCAACTTTTTTTTTAGAATCTTATTAAGTGCAACTAGTTAAGATAATTTCATCCCAAATTTTATCTCATCTAACCCCCAATTTAGTTGGTAGCCTGGTAGGGGCATAGCAATACAATTATCTCAAATTAGGGTACTAGATACCAATAATGTCAATTGATA